>JAPVLO010000407.1:1283796-1925694 GCA_027257055.1 Cephalopachus bancanus | reverse complement strand
AACACCCCCCGTGGGCCGGGTTTTCGAGGCGTCCTCTGGGGCCGCTGGGCTGCCAGCCGCATGTCATCGGGGTGGCCTCGTGCAGGCGGGGAATCTCGGTCTCAGAGTCCAGACCCTGCTCTGGGGACGTGTGTCTGCCGCGTGGGTCTGCGTGTCTGTGTGTGCGTCTCCATGTCTGTGGGTCTGCGTGTGTGTGTCTGCATCTGCGCGTGTGTCTGCATGCATGCGAGTCTGCCTGCATGTGTGTCCGCATGTGTGTGTGTGTGCGCATCTGTCTGCACGCGTGCATCTGTGTGTGTCTGCATGTGTCACAGCAGCGAACGACTCATATGGCAGTCCAGCCCGTCGTAGGGGCCTTGTCGCAGCCATGAGCCCATTTCAAGGATGAGGACGCTGAGTCTCAGGTGGAAAGTGGGGTTTTGGGCGTGTGTGGGCGAGGACGTGGGGAATCAGCCTCGTGCGTGGCTGGGGGGGACGGAATGCAGCAACCTCCGTGGACGAGGCTGGCGGCCTCAGCCGGGCAGGCAGAGCGGACACAGGACCCAGCAGCGCCACCAGTGTCCACGTAAGAGAATGGGAAGTCGGCTCTGGAAGGGACACGTGCACACCCGTGTCCACAGCAGCACGCTTCAGGCAGCCGGAGGTGGAGACAGCCCCAGGGCCCACCGAGGAAAGATGGGTAACGCCGCATGGCCTGTTCGCACATGGACATGACTCAGCCGTGAACAGGAAGGAGGCTCCGACACAGGCCACAGCGTGGAGAGACCTTGAGGACGTCATATCCATGAGACCCAGCACGGAAGGACACACAAGATGTGACTCCATTTCCGTGGAATATGCAGGACAGACCGGTCCACAGAGCCGGGACGTGGATTCGTGGGTGCTGGGGGCTGGGGAGGGGGTGGAGAGTGTTTCATGGAGACCAAGTTTCAGTTTGGGAAGAGGAGAAAGTTCTGGAGATAATGGTGATGACAGCTACACAACTGTGTGAACGTGCTTAATGCCACTGAGCCGTGCACTTTAAAATGGGATGCTTTAGGCCAGGTGTGGTGGCTCACGCCTGTCATCCCGGTACTTTGGGAGGCCAAGGCGAGAGGATCACTTGAGCCCAGGAGGTCGAGACTAGCCTGGGCGACACAGCGAGACCTCGTCTCTACAGTAAATTGAAAAATTAGCCGGGCATGGTAGTGCATGCCTGTAGTCCCAGCTACTCAGGAGGCTGAGGTGGGAGGATCGCCTGAGCCCAGCAGGTTGAGACTGTGGTGACCCGTGATTGTGCTGCTGCCCTCCAGCCAGGGCAACATAGTAAGTCACTCTCGCCAGGTTGGAGTGCAGTGGCACCAACCTCCTGTGCTCAGGTGATCTTTCCACCTCAGCCTTCCAAGGAGCCGGAACTCCAGGGGTGTGCCACCACACCCCACTAATTTTTTTTATTTATCGTAAAGATGTGATCTCACCAAGTTGCCCGGGCCAGTCTCGAACCCGCAGGCTCAGGCAGTCCACTCGCCTCGGCCTCCCAAAGTGCTGGGATGACAGGCTGAGCCACCGAGTCCGGCTTATCACCCAGGCTGGAATGCAGCGGCACGCTCACGGCCGCCACAGCCTCGACCTGCTGGGCTCCGGCGATCCTTCCGCCTCAGCCTCCCAAGTAGCTGGAACGACAGATGCACCCCACCACGCCCGGCTAATGAGACGTTTTAAAAATTAAATTCTAAAAATAGCCAGAAAGGAGAGACTGAGGCGTGCAGCCTGGGCCCGCCTCCAGTCCCAGCGCTCAGCACTTTGTCCTGCAAACGGTGTGAGCCCCGCCGGCCTCGTTGCTGGGTTTCAGGACAGGATGGCCAGAAGCAGGGACCCCAGGGACCCCAGGGACGTGGCGGGGGTGCCCCGATGCAGGACAGCCAGGCGCGCTTCCCCTGGACTCCGCCAGTCCGTGTGACAGGCCCTCAGTAAGACCCAAGCACCCGGGGTAGGAGCAGCGTCTCCCATCTTGGGGTACTCAGGGCTCCCCGAGGCCACAGGGGCCTGCAGCCCCCGCATCTGTCACAGTCATGCAGCATGTTTCTGGTCCTTCTAGGCTGCATTTTTTTTTTCGAGTTTGGGTGTCACTCCGATGCCCAGGCTGGAGCGCAGTAGCATGTCATAGCCACAGCAGCCTCCACCTCCTGGGCTCAGATGATCTCCCACCTCAGCCTCCCAAATAACTGGGACTACAGGTGTCTGCCACCACTCCCAGCTCGTTTTTTTATGGAGACGAGATCTCCCTATGTTGCCCAGGTGGGTCTCGAACTCCTGGCCTCAAGTGATCCTCCCATTTTAGCCTCCCAACAAGCTCTTCACAATAAATTCCTACGTGGGGAATCATAGCGCCGGCCGGTGGCATCTTCATGGTCTGACGATCCGCTCATTTCCTTCCGGAAATGCCAGCACGACGACCCCTCTGTGATCCCCGCAGGAGGGGCCCATCCTGCAGACCCTGGGCGACGCCCGGTGTCCTCAGTCTTCGAGTGCCATCTTGTCCTCTGCTCGCTGCTGTTTGTTGGAGCTGAACGGCCCTTGAGGGGCTCAGGATTTTCCTCGCGTGTGTTGCATGTGCGCGTCTTCTGCCGTCTTTCCACTGCAGGGGGAGGGTTGCCTGTTCCTGGAAAACCTTCCAGTATATTCCATGCCTGGCTGGGCCTTGGCTCTCGAGCCGTCTCTCTCCACGGCTCCCTGTGGGGCCCGTCCCGGGGATAGATCCGGGGGCTCCCAGCTTCCACTTTGCTTCCCGTGCGTTCTCAGATCGGCGGGCGTGGAGATGCCCATTGCACGGAGGGAAGAGCTGAGGCCGACGAGCCCACACAGGCCCCATGGAGTGGGCATCGGCCCCGCACCTGGCCCTGCTTAGTCCTTGCTGGGGGCTTCTGGCGTCTCGCGGTGGTGGTGCTGGTGGTGGTTCTGATCTGGCGACCCTGGGTGATGTCTGGGGACCTAGGTGGGTGTCACGCCTGGGGGTGCTCCTGGCGTGGAGGGGGTGGAGGCCGGGGAGGAGGCTCTCACCCTGCAGGGCCTGGACGCCCCCCACCCCCAGAGAACGGCCCGACCCTGACGTCCACGGGGCCCAGGGATGGGCCCTGTTCTTGAGTGACAGTAACAGATTATACTTGGTCTTGTGAACCTTTTGTTCAAGGCTGAGGTTCACGATGGTGTGTTTCATGGGGCCCCACCGGCCTCTCCTGCCATGGAGCCTCCTACTACTGCGCTGGGCTCGTGTGTGTGTGTGTGTGTGTGTGTGTGTGTGTGTGTGTGTGTGTGTGTGTCTCTAAATGTGTGTATGGTTGACCCTCGAACAGTGTCGGGGCTGAGGCACTGGCCCCTGGCCTTCCCACAGTCCAAACCCTCTTATAACTTTTGACTCAGCCGGGCTCAGTGGCTCAGCCTATAATCCCAGTGCTTTGGGAAGCTGAGGTGAGTGGATGGCCTGAGCCCGCGGGTTCGAGACCTGCCTGGGCAGCGAGACCTCATCTCTACAATAAATCAAAACAAAATCAGCCGGGCGTGGTAGCGCGCACCTGTAATTCCGGCTACTCGGAAGGCGGAGGCGGAAGGATCGCCGGAGCCCGGCAGGTCGAGGCTGCGGTGGCCGGGAGCGGCCACTGCCCTCCAGTCTGGGCGACGGAGTGAGACTCTGACTCAAAAAAAAAAAAAAAAAAACAGAAAACTTTTGACCCAAACTGGCCTCCTGACAGCCTCCTGTTGACATGAACGGCCGACGGACACGTGTTTTGATTGTCATGTGTATCAGGTCTGTGTTCTTACAACAGAGCAAGCAGGAGAGAGAAAGCATTACGAAGGAAATCGTAAGGGCCAGACTTGGTGGCTCACGCCTGTCATTCCAGCACTTTGGCCGAGGCCGAGGCGAGGCGAGAGGATTGCCTGAGCCCAGGGGTTCAAGACCAGCCCGGGCAACTTGGCGAGGCCTCGTCTCTACAATAAATCTAAAAAATGAGCCGGGCATGGTGGCGCCTGCCTGTGGTTCCAGCTACTTGGAAGGCTGAGGTGAGAGGATCGCCTGAGCCCAGCAGGCCGAGGCTGCAGTGAGCTATGATCACGCCACTGCACTCCAACTGGGGCCACAGAGTGAGGTCCTGTCTCTAAAATGACGGAAAACAACAAAAAAGGTAGCTTCTAGAATAAGGGTCAGCCAACCATTTCCTATGGTGGACAGCATGTCTTGGTGAATAAAGTCCTGTGGGCATTTGGGCAGGCAGAGACATTTGCCCTCTGGCCTTTCCAGGAGAAGTGTGTGGACTCCTCACTTTGTCCCCAGCGGTGGAAATGGGGTCCCTGCGCCCCGACTCTGGCGTGTTCTCTGAGTCTTCCCTTGGAGTCTGACGGGGCCGCCTGGGGCTTGTGTGAGTTTCTGGGGCTGCCGTGACGAGGTACCGTGGGCCTGGGGGCTGCACCCTGGGTGTTCCTTCTCTCTCTCTCGGCCTGGGCAGGGCCACATCCTCCGGAGGCCGGGGCGGGGAGCCCTGTCCAGGCCCCTCCCGGCCCCCGCTGGGCCACCATCCTCGCAACCCTCAGCTTGTAGACGTGTCACCCAGCCCTGTCTACACGGCGTCCTCTCTCCATGCGTGTCGCTGTCCAAATCCCCCTTTGAGACAGATGCTGGTGATTGCACGAGGGGCCCGCCCTGCCCTGGAGTGACATCACGGTGGCGGCATGTCCCCAGCTCCTGGGGGAAAGGGGTGTTGCCAGGAAACGTAGCGAAGGGACCATCGGTCCCCGAGTGTCTGCTTGGGGACTCGGGGGTCCGCAGGCTCGGACCAAGCAAACATCCAGGGAGTGGTCGCCAGACACCAGGAGATAAAGGGGCCTCCGATGGGGCTGGGGTAGTTTCAGGGGCCTCGTGACCCCTGGAGATCCCCCCAAAACATCCACTTTCAGTGCAAACACAATCTACAGAGGCTGCTGTAACTCTACCTGGGAATCTTTTACTTTGTTGAGTCAGGGTCACACTCTGCCACCCAGGATGGCGTGCAAACCACTGGAGCCTCCACCCCCTGGGCTCAGATGATCCTCCTGCCTCAGCCTCCAGAGTAGCTGGGACTACAGGCACCACCACACTCAGCTAATTTTTTTTTTTTTGAGTTGGAGTCTCACTCTGTCGCCCAGACTGGAGGGCAGTAGCCGGCTAATTTCTTTAAATTTACTGTAGAGATGAAGTCTTGCCAAGTTGCCCGGGCCGGTCTCGAACCCGCGGGCTCAGGCAGTCCACTTGCCTCGGCCTCCCAAAGTGCTGGGATGGCAGACTGAGCCACCGAGCCTGGCCTAACTTTTGTTTTTGTAGTAGAGCTGGGGTCTTGCTATGTTGCCCAGGCTGGTCTTGCACTGCCAGCCTCAAGCAGTCCTCCTGTCTCGGCCTCCCAAAGTGCTGGGATGACAGGCTGAGCCACTGAGCCCTGACTCGCACCTAATTTTAAAACATATTTTTTTTTGGTGAAGACAAGGCCTCGCTATGTTGCCCAGGCTAGTCTTGAACTCCTGGGTTAAGTGATTCTTCCGCCTTGGCCTCCCAGTGTGCATCCGGCCTTTCCTGTTTCTTTTAAAATCAGAAGAAAATCAGGAATGCCCCCCGCCGTACCCGACGCATCCTTCCGCCCGTGTGGTCATAAAGGAGCATTTTTCTTAGGGAGGGAGAAGCCAGATGTCATCGTGAGATGCTGCAGGTGTCCCGTGCGCTCAGAACATGTCGTTCTCACCATGGAAACTTCCCCGGTCCCGGGAGGAAGCCCGCAGTCTCCTTGTGGCAGGCGGGCCCTTTTTGTTTTCGTTTTTGTTTTGAGTCGGAGTCTCACTCCGTCGCCCAGGCCGGAGGGCAGCGGCCGCTCCGGCCACCGCAGCCTCGACCTGCTGGGCTCCGGGGATCCTTCCGCCTCTGCCTTCCAAGGAGCTGGGACTACAGGCACGCGCCACCACGCCCGGCTGATTTTTTGACTTATCGTAGAGACGAGGTCTCACCAAGTTGCCCGGGCTGGTCTCGAAGCCCTGGGCTCAGGCAATCCTCTCGCCTCGGCCTCCCAAAGTGCTGGGATGACAGGTGTGAGCCGCCGAGCCCGGCTGGGCTGGGCCGTTTTTGACTGAACACTGGCCTGCTTCCAGCCGCCGGCCCCCAGCCCCTCCGCTCAGCCACACCCACATCCTGGCCCTGAACTCGGGTGCTGTCCCCACTGCACACTTGCCCTTGGGGCCCCCTGGGCTGGGAGCTTCTCGCTACGTGGGCGCCTGGCTTCACCCCCCCCCGCCTTTCCTCCTTTGAGATACACTTCGCAGACCATCAAACTCCCTGCTGTGCCTGATGGCAGCCAGTTTTTAGTATGTTCTCGGGGGTTCTCAGGGTTGTACACCCATCGCGTCTCATTCCAGAACATTCCGTCCCCCCCAAAAGAAGCCCCGTCCCCACCCAGCCCCTGGCCCCCACGACTCCACGTCCCGTCTCTGTGGCCTGGCCTGTTCTGGACATTCCACATAAATGGTGCCACACGCTGGGTGTCCCCTTCCGTGTCCGGGTCCCACAGACCATGACACCCTCAAGGTCCCTCCGCGCTGCGGCCTGTGCCAGAGTCTCCGTCCTGTTCGTGGCTGCATACTCGTCCATTGCACAGCTGGACCGCATTTTCTTGTCCATTCATCACAGACGGACATCTGGGCTGTTTGCACTTTGGCCTGTGATGAGTCAAGCACCTGCGAATTTTCCGACACGAGTTCCTGTGTAGACATTGACTTTCTTTTATTTTTTTTTTTGAGTCGGAGTCTCACTCTGTCGCCCAGGCTGGAGGGCAGTGGCCGCTCCCGGCCACCGCAGCCTCGACCTGCTGGGCTCCGGCGATCCTTCCGCCTCAGCCTTCCCAAGGAGCTGGAACGACAGGCGTGCGCTACCACGCCCGGCTAATTTTTTTGATTTATTGTGGAGATGAGGGCTCGCCAAGTTGCCCAGGCGGGTCTCGAACCCACGGGCTCTGGCCATCCGCTCACCTCAGCCTCCCAAAGGCGCGGGATGACAGGTTGAGCCACCGAGCCCGGCTAGAAACTGTGTTTAACCCTCCCAGGCCTCAGCCCTCAGCTGTCAGCGGCCAGGCCCCTCCTGAGTTTAAAAATAGACCGGCTGCTTCTCCCTGAAGTGGAGGACGAGGCGGCCGGCCTCACAGGAAGCCTAAGTCCGGCCTCCGGTGTCGGAGCTCTTCCGGGAGGTGGCGGGGAAGCCCCGTGGGCCTTCCTCTGAGTTTCTGTGCATTCACCTTCTCAGAAAAGAGCCGGCTCCTGGTGGCCATGCAGCCTCCACCCACCCCGGGGTTGCAGAAGAACCCTGGGACCGGGGGCTCACGTGGGGCCGGGACCCTGAGGCACCCCACCCTGAGCTGCTGGCCCGCTGGCCCCAGCCCCCCTTGGGACACCCCTGCTGCCTTCTCTTTCGTTTTCCTCTAAGTGGCCAGCTAACAGGGTTTTTGTTCAGCTCACAGCTTGCTCACCTGCCGTCGAAGAGACGGACTTTCCCCCGGGCCCTGTGGACACGGGGCCAGGTCGTTCTCTGGGGCGGGGGGCGTCCTGGGTCCTACAGGTGCTGAGCGGTGTTGCTACCCTCCATCGCCAGGGGCACCCCGGGTTGTGACCACACTCATGTCCCCAGGCATCACCCGGGCTCCCTGGGGGGCAAGATCCCCCCTCTGGGCCCCCCTGCCTCCTGGGAAGGGCTGGGGGAGACAGACTCAGAGATATAAAGTCCCAAGCAGCCGGGCTCGGTGGCTCAGCCTGTAATCCCGCGCCTTTGGGAGGCTGAGGTGAGCGGATTGCCTGAGCCCGCGGGTTCGAGACCCGCCTGGGCAGCGAGACCTCATCTCTACAATCAATCAAAAAATCAGCCGGGCGTGATAGCGCGCTCCTGTAGTTCCAGCTACTCGGAAGGCGAGGTGGAAGGATCCGGAGCCAGCGGCGAGGCCGGGCCGAGCGGCCTGCACTCCAGTCTGGGCGACAGAGTGAGACTCCGACTCAAAAAAAAAAAAAAAAAGTCCCAAGCAGGGAGGCCCGGCCAGCGGGGTCCCGTCCCCTCCTGTGGGACAACGCCATGAGCCTGGGACGCCGGGCGCTGGGCGATGGGGGTCCGAGGCCGCCCTCCCCCGCCAGCCCCTTCTTCCCACGGCGCTGAGCCCCGAGCGCCAACGGCGCGGGCGACGGGTGAGGTCGGTGCGCAGCCCATCTCGTCTTTTGCGGTGTCCACACTCGCGGCTCCCACGTCTGCGACTCCGTCTTCGTGAATCCCCCTACCCGAAACGGTTGATTTGCAAACCCCAAATCCGGGCTCGAGGTGCTTTTTTCCTGCCACTCTGGGACAGGCACGGAGAAACACGACACCCGAGGCTGGGAAGCTGCCGCTTTGCATTTCTGTGCTCCGGCCGTGGCTCGCGGACCGGAGCGGCCCCCGCGTGGCTCGGAGGCGCCGTCTAGGGTCCTCGGGACAAGGAGGCCGGGCTGAGCCTCCTGGAAGAACCCACGTGCGGGACACGCATTCGGGCCGAGGGCAGAGCTGCGGCTGGAGCTCGGTGGGGAGGAACCGGGCAAAACAAAAACACGCAAGCCGGCTGTGCGTGGGCGACGGGAACGGGGTGACCCGGGGGACGTACCTGTGTTTCCTCGGAACATCCGCTCAGCGTTCACCGACTCGGCGGGTCCAGTGATTCGGTGTCCACTGACTCAGCATCACTAATTCAACGCTCACTAACTGGGCGGTCAGTGACTCCGTTTACACCCAGTTGGTATTCGTGAAGTCAATGCTCACTAATCCGGGCTTCGCTAATCCGGCGTTCATTAAGTCACTGTGGACCAACTTGGTGTTCACCAGTTTGGTGACATTTTAGGACAAAATTGCAGCAACAATGAGACTCAGACTGTGTGTGTGTGTGTGTGTGTTTTCTTCTTTGTGACGATGGAAGGAGAACATTTTCATTTTACAAATCCTGGAAATCACATCCGTGGCAAAACCATAGGCGTTCCCAGCCCCTCCCCTCTCCCCCAAGCACCTACCAAACTCGGGTATTTTCATCTGGTTATCTTTTGGAGTCAGGGTTTCCCTCTGTTGCCCAGGCCGGAGGGTAGTGGCACGGTCACGGTTCACCGCAGCCTCGACCTCCTGGGCTCAGGCGATCCTCCCGCCTCAGCCTTCCAAGTAGCTGGAACTACGGTGCATGCCACCACGCCTGGCTCATTTTTTGCTTGACTGTAGAGATGAGGTCTCACCATGTTGCCCAGGCGGGCCTTGAACCCCTGGGCTCAGGCAGTCGCCCTACCTCGGCCTCCCTAAGTGCTGAGATGACAAGCGTGGGCCACCGCCCTTTGCCAGGGCCCTGCTGCATGTAGGTGCAGGACTGTGCGTGTGTGTGTGTGTGTGTGTGTGTGTGTGGAGGCAGCCTCAGACGTCTCCAGGTCTCTAGGTGAGGGGTCTCACTCAGGATGGTCCTGCCTCCCAGGGGACGTGTGTCAGTGCCACGACTGGGGCGCTCCTGGCATGGAGTGGGTAGAAGCCAGGGACACAGCTCACACCCTGCAGGGCCCCCTGGGACGGCCCCCCAGAGGACGGCCCTGACATCTCCAGGGCCCGGGGGAGACCCTGGCTTAAGACAAAGTCACCCCCAGTTATCTCCTCTTTCGTCTGAGACCCCAGAGCCCAGAGAGCTGGACCCTGGCCTCCCAGCTGGACCACGAGGAAGGCAGCCTCCACCGGCCTCGGGCCTCTGCGAGCCTTCCATGCAGCCGGGCTGGGGCTGCCAAGAACACCTCGTGCGTGGCCCTGGTCTGTCCCCGGGACAGCGGCTGTGCGGCCGCCGTCATGTGGGTGGAAAAAACCCCATCGGGCTGTGGAAACAGCCGATGTTTGTGAAGGAACAGGGGCCGGCCCGGGCCTGGGAGACCGCAGGGGACCTTCGGGGCCAGAGGGAAATGGCCGCGGCCCCGTGAGCCTGGCCGGGCCTCGAGCGGCTCAGGAAGTCGGGCCTGGGTTGGGCCGGGCCGGGGGCCTCTGCTGACCTCCCCAGCAAGCCCAGGGGAGCCCCCGGTGCAGGGTGGGGCCTGCCCTGAGCTGAGGGCACTCTGGCGCCTGGCTTCTCCGAGGGGGACAGGAGGAGGCGCCCGGCCAGCCTGGGTGCGGGTCCCGACTTCCCTACATTGGTCCCTGAAGTTGCAGCAAGGCCTCTACCTGCTTCTGGTCTCTGCAAAACAGGCAGTCGTGCTGGCTGCGTAGACAGCGGCCTGGCTGGAGGGAATTAGGAAACGGGGTGCAGCTGGACACGGTGGCTCACACCTGTAATCTCAGCACTTTGGGAGGCCAAGGCAGGAGGATTGCTTGAGCCCAGGTGTTTGAGATCTGCCTGGGCAGCACAGCCAGACTCCATCTCTTGGAAAAATGCAAAAATCAGCTGAGCATGGTGGCGCCTGTAGTCCCAGCTACTCGGGAGGCTGAGGCAGGAGGATCCCTTGAGGCCAGGAGTTTGAGACCACCCTGGGCAATATAGCAAGATCCCATCTCTACAAAAAAAAATGAAAATAAATTAGGTGCAGTGGCTCGCGTCTGTCTTCCCGGCACTTCGGGAGGCCAAGGCAGGAGGATTGCTTGACACGAGGGGTTCAAGACCAGCCTGGGCAACATAGCCAGACCCCCATCTCTATTTTATTTATTTATTTATTTTTTTTTTTTTGAGTTGGAGTCTCACTCGGTCGCCCAGACTGGAGGGCAGCGGCCGCTCCCGGCCACCGCAGCCTCGACCCCTGGGCTCCGGCGATCCTTCCGCCTCAGCCTTCCGAGTAGCCGGAATTACAGGCATGCACCACCACGCCCAGCCGATTTTTTGATTTATTGTAGAGATGAGGTCTCGCGGCCCAGGCAGGTCTCGAACCCGCGGGCTCAGGCCATCCACTCACCTCAGCCTCCCAAAGGCGCGGGATGACAGGCTGAGCCACCGAGCCCGGTTTCCATCTATTTTAAAAGAAAAAGTTGGTCCCTGTGGCTCTCACGCTTTGTACCCCGAGTATCAGAGACAGACACGGGTCCCGGCTCTCTTGAAGGTTGCCACTTGCCACAGAGGATTCAGTCCACGGAACACGTGCCCCTGAGGGCCCACGCCTGTCCCGCGCCCAAAGTCCAATCACAGGGCCTCCCTTCCTGTCCCGCTGACCTCAGCTCCAGGCGGCCACGTCACATCCCTGGCCTCGCTGTCCCGTCCACCTGCCGCTTCCTCGGGCGAGGTTCATTGCTTCGCCCCGGTCTGCGCCGTCTTCCTCGCCCTCTGCCGGGACACGTGGCCGGCACGGGGGGGACCAGATGTGGAAAAACCCCCGGGTCCTGCCGAGCCTCGGACCCCGAATAATTTGTTTTTCTTGCACGTGTGAGCGGGGCTGCCTGGATTCAGACCGCGGGTTGGGACTCCCAGGTCCTGCGTGGAATCATACAAGTTCCCAAGGAAACCGTGACCCATTCTCCTGCTAGAGAAACGGCAGCGGACTTTTCTGCGAGAATAGAGTTGCCTTTCTCCCCGGCTTTCTCCAGAGGGCACGGCCTCTGCGAGCGAGTCCCCAGCTGGGGCTCTCGGAAGTTCCTTGTAAGTGAAAAATATGTAACCAGCCCTTTCTCTTCTCTCCTTTTTTAAACAGGGTGTGAAGCAAGTGGGACTTCCTGGGGGAACTAAAAAAGGTATGTGGTGATTTCTCTTACCTCACGGGCTTGGAATCTCTTGTTTTTGACAAAAAGGAACAAGCGGGCTGCAGTGTTTTATGTGTGCATCTGACGCATGGCGGGTCTGAGTCATTCCACAAAGCACACTGGGCTCAGAGCCAGGAAACCCAAGTTCAAATCTCAGCTCTGTCTCTGCTGGGCCCTCTAGGGTGGGTCCCTCTCACCTGTCTGAGACAGAGCTGACATTTCCCACGGGTTGCAAAGATCACACAAGGCTACAGATATAAAAATATAAAAATGCCGGGCGTGGTGGCGCACGCCTGGGGTCCCAGGGACTCGGGAGGCCGAGGCTGGGGGACCACACGAGCCTAGGAATTCCAGACCAGCCTGGGCAACCTAGGGAAACCCTGTCTCTACAGAAATAACTTAAAAATGAGTCGGCCGTGATGGTGCACGCCTGCAGTCCCAGCAACTCGGGAGGCTGAGGTGGGAGGATCCTAGAGTCCAGGTGGTCAAGGCTGCACCACTGCACTCCAGCCTGGGCGACAGAGCCAGACCCTGTCCAAAGAAAACCCGAAAAACCCAAGTATACTTGGCACTGTACCTGGCTTCTAGGTTGGAAGCTAAGAAGAGTGAGCTGAATTCAAATCCGCAGTCAATTTGCTCATTTGCATATCTCTAGTCTGCTCATTTGTGTATTTTGAGTCTGCTCATTTGCATATTCATAGTCTGATCATTTGGTATTTCTCGACTGCTCATTTGGATATTTCTAGGCTGCTCATTTGGTACTTCTAGTCTGCTCATTAGCATATCTCTAGTCTGCTCATTTGCATGTTTTTAGTCTGCTTGTTTTTCTAATTTGCTCATTTGCATATTTCTAGTCCGTTCATTTGCATATCTCTAGTCTGCTCATTTACATATCTCTAGCCTGCTCATTCGCGTATTTCTAGTCTGCTCATTAACATATTTCTAGTCTGCTCATTTGCATATTTCTAGTCTGCTCATTTGGTATTTCTAGTCTGCTCATTTGAATGTTTCTAGTCAGCTCATTTGGCATTTCTAATCTGCTCATTTGCATATTTCTAGTCTGCTCATTTGGCATTTCTGGTCTGCTCATTTGCATATCTCTAGCCTTCTCATTAGCATATTTCTAGGCTTCTTATTTGCATATTTCTAGTCTGCTCATTTGGTATTTCTAGTCTGCTCATTTGCATACTTCTAGTCTGCTCATTAGCATATTTCTAGTCTGCTCATTTGGTATTTCTAGTCTGCTCATTTGCATACTTCTAGTCTGCTCATTAGCATATTTCTAGTCTGCTCATTTGGTATTTCTAGTCTGCTCATTTGTATACTTCTAGTCTGCTCATTAGCATATTTCTAGTCTGCTCATTTGGTATTTCTAGTCTGCTCATTCGCGTATTTCTAGTCAGCTCATTTGGCATTTCTAGTCTGCTTATTTGCATATTTCTAGTCTGCTCATTTGCATACTTCTAGGAATCCGTTGGTTTCGTGCAGATTGCCAGATGCGAGTGCGCGCTCGAAGCCCCGAACCTTCAGCCTGCTCGAGGGGTCCTCTGATCTTCCTGGGGGGCCGTCGTGCAGCAAAGCCCTGCCTTGGTTTCCGGCTTTGCTTCTTGGCGTCTTATCGCTGCGTCTCCTCCCCTCTCTCCCCCTGCTGGTTTTGGTCCTGGAGCAAAAGCTCTGTGGATTCTGTGGCTCTTCAGAGAAATGACTTCTGGTTTCGCCGGTTCTGCTGCCGTCCTGGCCTCTGCCTCGTTAAACTCTGCCCTGATCTGTGTCACTTCCTTTCTCTGGCCGCCCGGGTTTCTCTGGCCGTTCCTCTGGTTCCTTGCAGGGGAGGCCGGGTCTCATGCCCTAAGGTCGCCGTTCGCCGAGGTCACTGTCCCTCCAGTGCGGCTTGTGCCGCATCCCAGAAGTTTGGGCCAGGCTGTGGCTCCGTCTTTACTTGAGTTGGGTGTTTGCTGGTTCACCTCGTGACTTCCTCTCGGGCCTGTGGGTCGTTTACGATAATTTTTTTTGTTTGAGTTGGAGGCTTACTCTGCCCCCCAGGCTGGAGGGCAGTGGCACAATCATGGCCTCTGCAGCCTCGACCTGCTGGGCTCCGGCGATCCTCCTGCCTCAGCCTCCCGAGCAGCTGGGACGACAGGCACCACCATGCCCCGCTCATTTTCTCCCTTACGGTAGAAACAGGGTCACTCTGTGTTGCCCAGGCTGGTCTCAAACCCCTGGGCTCAGGCAGTCCTCTCGCCTCAGGCCCTCAAAGAGCTGGGATTGCGGTCGTGAGCCACCGCGCCCAGCAAGAGCGCCTTGTCGCCTTTGCCCCGGTCCACCTGGGAAGGCACAAGCAATCGGGGGCATTTCTTCACGGCAGTGGGCTTCCATCCGTGATCCCGGGACGCTCTGGGGGCTGCACGGCCCTTGGGGCTCGCTGGGGACTGCCGTCGGGGCTGGTTTCGGGGTGGGTGGCTTTGCCCTGGATTCAAGGACTGGCATCCGATGACCGTGCCCACTGCATGGGGACAGAGGCGGGGAGTCTCGGGACTTGAACGTACCTTTTGGGGATGCAGTTAAACCTGTAATGCTTCCAAGTCCTGACTCTGTGTGCCCTTTGCCACCAGAGGACACCAGCTCTGCAGCCAGTCCCTGTGGGCACTGGGGCAGCCTCCCACACCCAGCCTGGCTGTCTCCAACCAGATTGTGTGTTTTGGAGGCATTTCAGGGCCAGGCACCCCTTTCCCCCTAGAATCTCTCCGTAGGAGGGATCTCACGAGGTTGCCCAGGCTGGGCTTGAACGCCGGTCCTCAGGCAATCTGGGACTCCAGGCATCACCACACCCAGCTGATTTTTGTGTTTTTGTAAAGACGGGGTCTCACTGTGTTGCCTGAGCTGATCTTGGACTCCTGGCCTCAGGTGATCCTCCCACCTCTGCCTCCCAAAGTGCTGGGATGACAGGCATGAGCCACGGTGTCCAGCCCACCCCGAGTTGTCTCCGTGACTCCCAGGCTCCAGCAGCCAGCTGCTGCCCCCGGGGCCCCCCCAATGTGACTCTGCGTCACACTTCCCATTGCTCTAGGAGCCAGGGCCCCCCTCGGGCTCCGAAGCCCAGAGTCAGCCACACAGAAGCGAGGCCAGCCTCCTCAGCCAAGGCTTGCATACCTCCCGGCACCAGGCGCTCACTCCTTGATTCGGGAAAGTCTTCCAGCCGCGGCCGTGGCCGCTACTCTCGGTAATAGTAGTAAGAGGAAGGTCACTTCTCTCCAGTTTTTGATTCCTGGGCTTTGCGTGGCCCTGGTGGCTGCCACATGTCTGCTTTCTGCAGCCTCCCAGTGTCGGAGGCAGGGCCGGGACCAGGGTGAGGCAGGTGAGGCCCAAAACTCGGTTATCACGATGTCACATCTTTTTTAGGGGGTGGGAAGGGTCTCACTGTGTTGCCCAGGCTGGAGTGGAGAGGCATGATGATGGCTCACCACAGCCTCCACCTCCTGGGCTCAGATGATCCTCCCACTTCAGCCTCCTGAGTAGCTGGGACTACAGGTGTACACTGAGACACCTGGCTAGTTTTTGATTTTGGGTAGAGACAAGATCACACTGTATTGCCCAGGGCTGGACTTAAATTCCCGCGCTCAAGCAATTCTCCTGCCCGGCCTCCCAAAGTGCTGGGATTATTGGTGTGAGCCATTCACCTGGCTACATTAACTTTTTCCTTTTTTTTTTTTTTTTGAGTTGGTGTCTCACTGTTGCCCAGGCCGGAGTGCAGCGGCACGCTCACAGCCACCCCAGCGTCAACCTGCAGGGTTCAGACAATCCTTCGTCCTCAGCCTTCCACGTAGCTGGAACCACAGGCACGCACTACCATGCCCGGCTAATTTTTTATTTATTGTAGAGATGAGGTTTCGCCAAATTGCCCAGGCGGGTCACGAACAGTTTTTTTTTTTTTAATAGTGTGGTGTATGAACGTGACTTATCCCGGTGCCTGGGCTTCTCGGCGGCCCCCTCAATTCTGTCCCCAAGGTACGCATCTCAGAATCTCAGCATCTCGCCGCTAGCCCCGGCCCTGCACACCTGAGAATCCCGATGATAGTGGCGACAGCGGTGATTGAAGCCGCGGTCACCCCGTGCAGCAGGCTCTCACCTGTGTCCTGTGACGTCCTCCATGAATGAAGCAGGGGCCTCCTGCCCGCTGGGGAGCACAGCTCCGCTGCCTGGGGCTATGCCTGCCCCAGCCAGGCCCTCGGGGACACACACGTGCCAGCCTCCAGCTGGTGACAGATGGATGCAGCCACCTTGGCCCAGCTCAGGTGTCCCAGGGGCAGGTGGCCGCGTGCCTGGGGGATTACGTCCACACAGCAGCACCTGCTGGGAGGACGATAGACTCCAGCGGGGACATCAGGCCCCTCCCGTCGACTGTGGCTGAGACGCCGGCCCCTTCCCCACAGCCCGGCCATCCCCTGTCCCTGGTCCCCCCACGCAGTGACTCAGCCAGTGTCAATCCTTTTGCCTGCTGGAACCAGGCCCCGCCGCTCTGTCCTGTCTGCTTCCCCTGGGAGCCCTGAGGGGGCAGGTCTCACTGCTCCCATTTTACAGGTGGGGAAACTGAGGCTCGGCAGCAGACACAGCAAGGCCCAGGGGGCTGGTTGGAAGAGGGGTGGGATCGGAGCTTGGGAATCTGACCCTGTGGTCTCTCGGGCCGTGCCGGCCACCTGGCCCTCTGGACATGGCCCCTCAGAGCCCACTGGAGCCACGGGCACTGTCCCTGGGGACAGTTGCAGCAGCCGGGAGCTTGTGAGCAGGTGAAGGGAGGCGTCATTTACAAAGCAAAGGGTGTAAGGAGACACCTGCGTCCCGAGCCCGGCCCCAAATTTTATTTTACATATACTAGACCACAGTTTTAAATAATCAGCATTGAAGTATCCAAAAACCACTGAATCATACTTTTTTAAGTGGGCGGGTTGTTGGTGTCTGAGTTGAGACCTCCTCCAGGCTGTTGAAAAAACACACAGAGGGTGTAGTGGCTCAAGCTTGTCATCCCAGCACTTTGGGAGGCTGAGGCGAGAGGACTGCCTGAGTCCAGGGGTCCGAGACCAGCCTGGGCAACTTGGCAAGGCCTTGTCTCTACGGTAAATCATAAAAGTAGCCAGCTGGGCGTGGTGGTGCACGCCTGCGATTCCAGCTCCTCGGAAGGCTGAGGCAGAAGGATCTCTTGAGCCCAGTGGGTCGAGGCTGTGATGGCCGTGAGCGTCCCACTGCACTCCAGCCTGGGCAGCAGAGTGAAACTCTGACTCGACCGAAGAAAAAAGAAAAAAAAACCCAGAAGCCAAGGCTGAAAACAAGGGAAAGCCCCTCAGGTGCCCGTGGGGGTCCTTGGACAGCAGAGTCACCACCAGTCGTGTCTCCCGTTTTCCCAGCATTTCTTGGATATGCTGAGGTCATGAGGGAAGAGACGTTTTCAGTGTTTAAAAGAACAGGCAGCTGGGCGGGGCGGCTCATGTCTGTCACCCCAGCACTTTGGGAGGCCGAGGGGAGAGGATTGCGTGAGGCCAGGCCTTTGAGACCAGCCTGGGCAACATAGTGAGACCCCATCTCTGCAAAAAAAAATTTGATAAATTAGTCGGGCGTGGTGGTGGCGCCTGTAGTCCCAGCCACTCGGGCGGCTGAGGCAGGAGGATCGCTTGAGCCCAGGAGTTGCAGGCTGCAGTGAGCTCTGATCATGCCACAGCACTCCAGCCTGGGCCACAGTGCAAGACCCTGTCTCCAAAAGATGAAAACAAACAAAATACATAAACAAAAGAGGCGCCAGGAACTCCATCATGCCTTCCACTATGTGAAGACACAGGAAGAAGGCGTCATCTGTGGACCAGAAAGCCTTCACAGAGGGTGAATCTGGGGGCACCTTGATCTTGAAATTCCAGCCTCCGGAATTGACAGAAATAAATTTCTGCTGCTCAGCCGGGCTCGGTGGCTCAGCCTGTAATCCCGCGCCTTTGGGATTGCCTGGGCCCGCGGGTTCGAGACCCGCCTGGGCAACTTGGCGAGACCTCATCTCTACAATAAATAAAAAATTAGCCGGGTGTGGTAGCGCACGCCTGTAGTTCCAGCTACTCGGAAGGCCGAGGTGGAAGGATCACTGGAGCCCAGCAGGTCGAGGCTGCGGTGGCCGGGAGCGGCCACTGCACTCCAGTCTGGGTGACAGAGTGAGACTCCGACTCAAAAAAAAAAAAAAAATGTCTACTGTGCACAAATCACCCGGCCTGTGGCATTTTGTAATCGGCTCAAGTGGGCTGAGGCGTCCACAGGTCCTGGTCACGTGATCTTCCTCGACACAGTCTCTTCATCAGGACAGCAAGGAAGGTCGCCAGGCAGGGCACCGAGGTCTAGGAAGCCTACAGTGCGCCAGGAGGGGCTGGGCACGGTGGCTTGCATCTGTCATCCCAGCACTGTGGGAGGCCCAGGCAGGAGGATCGCTGGAGGCCAGGAGTTCGAGACCAGCCTGGGCAACATAGTGAGACCTCATCTTTCCAAAACAGTAAAACAGTTAGCCAGGCATGGTGGTACCTATGGTTCCAGCTACTTGGGAGGCTGAGACAGGAGGATCATCTAAGGCCAGGAGGTCAAGACTGCAGCCTCCCTGCTTGTGCCGCTGCACTCCAGCCTGGGTGACAGAGTGAGGCCCTGAGATTTAAAAGAAAAAGCACCATGAGGACATGCTGAGGACCCGTGGCTCCTTCCCTGCCCCCCGCCCACTTCCTATTAGTGCTGGTTTCAGCCTGAGCCTCCTTTCCTGCCCTCCAGAGAGTCTGGGACTCCCAGCCCAGAGGCGGCCACGTTTCCCTCTTCCACCGAGAGCTGTAAGAGCATTTCCTGGGGTGGTCTGGGAACTGGCCGCGCTTCTCTGTGAATGAGAAGAGACATCACGGAACCGGGACCCTCCAAAAACGGGGAGGGCAGTGGCATCAGATCACAGGCCTGACCTCGCCTCTAGAAATTCCACGCGGTTGCACTCACTCTCGCAAGGACTTCTGTGCACGCCCCCAGCCCTTCTCTCTGGAAGGTTCTGCAGGAGAGACCATCATTCCATGGTTCACGTGAGGTGGATAGCAATTCTGCCCCGGTCGAGCCTCCAGATGAGAACACAGCCCTGTCAAGCCCCGGCTTCCACGCCTCCTTGCCTCCACCCACCTGGCTGCTGTTGGCCGAAACTTACAACCTGAACTGAAACTTGCAGCTTTGCCCCCGGCCGTGTTTGCGGGTCAAACTTTGAGCGGGACCCCATGGGTTGACACCCATGTCGGGCTCCATACGGAGACCCTGACATGTTGCCGCCAGACCCTCGTGTCCACCACTGGTGGGCCCCCGTGGGCTGTGGCCTGTCTCGGCACTGAGACTCATGGCGTGTGGCAGGAACAGGGGCTTGGGAGTCCCTTTGGTGGCTGTGGCCTGCCCAGGTCAAAACAATGAGTGTGTTTTACCAGAAAGCAGTCCCTGCCTGGAACATCTGGAGACCAGGGTCTCAGTCTTGGTGTTGCAGACATCAGGGCTAGATGGTTCTCTGGGAGCTGGGGGGCTTCCCGGGCACGGCAGGGTATGAGCCACGTCCCTGGCCTCCACCCCCTCCGCGCCAGGAGCACCCCCAGTCGTAATGACCACAGACGTCCGCAGACATCACGCAGGGGTGGGGTCCCAGTCACCCTCATGGAGACCCCTGCGTTAGACTTTGGCCTCTACACCTGCAAGTTCCTGAAAATGTTGAATTCATCACATGGTTGGCTATTATTCGGTTTTGATTTTGTTTTTATCTTTAACATGGAAGACCTCCCAAATTGTCCCCAGGCAGAACCTCTCTTTTTATTGTTTATTTATCTATTTAGACAAGATCTCGCTCTATCCCCAGGCTGGAGTGCACAGTGGTGCAGTCATAACTCTCTGCAGCCTCCAACTCCTGGGCTCAAGCGATCCTCCCACCTCAGCCTCCTGAGTAGCTGGGACTACAGGTGTGCACCACCACACCTGGCTAATTTGGGTTTTTTGTGGTTTTTTTTGAGTTGGAGTCTCACTTCGTTGCCCAGGCTGGAGTGCAGTGGCATGCTCATGGCCACCCCATCATCCACCTGCTGAGATCCACAATCCTTCCACCTCAGCCTTCCAAGTAGCCAGAACTACAGGTGTGTGCTATCACGCCCAGCTAATTTTTTATTTATTATAGAGACGAGGTCTCGCCAAGTTGCCCGGGCTGGTCTCGAACCCACGGGCTCAGGCCATCCACTCACCTCGGCCTCCCAAAGTGCTGGGATGACAGGCTGAGCCACGGAGCCCAGTCAGGGTTTGTTTTTTTTTTAATAGAGATGGGGTCTCGCTATGTTGCCCAGGCTAGTCTCATACTCCTGGCCTCATGCAATCCTCCTGCCTCGGCCTCCCAGAGTGCTGAGATGACAGGCATGAGCCACCCTGCCCAGCCACTTCCAGGACTTTCTAACAATGCCGGGGTGGAGTGGAGCGTCCCTGGAGATCTCAAGATGATGCTTTGAGGCCATTGGCCATTCTGGCCAGGTGACACGGAACCTTCCGTGCAGAGGTTGTGACCAGAGGCCCAGAGTCCAGGGCATGAGGACTGGGGTAAAGAGGTACCCAGCACCTGAGATGTGCCCGGGGCCGGCCACATAACCGCCCCAAAGCTATCCACGTCCTAATTCCTGGGACCTGAGGATATGTCACCTCTCATGGCACAGAGGCCTCTGCGGGTGGGACTAAGAAGGACCCTGAGATGGGAGCCGGTCCTGGTGACCCGGGTCCCGTGTCCTCACGAGAGGAGACAGGAAGCTCAGAGTCAGGGAGAGACGGGAAGAGGCTGCAATGCCAGTTCTGAGAGCGGAGGATGGGCCCAAGCCGAGGGGTACAGGCACCTCTAGACGCCGGAAAAGGGGACACGGGGTCTCCCTGAGCCCCCAGGAGGGACTGGCCCTGCCACAGCTTGGTATTAGCCCAGGGAGGCCCATGTTGGACTCTAGAATTGTTTGCTGATAAATGTGTGTTGTTTGCAGCCGCCAAGTCTGTGGTGGCGTTACAGCAGCCACTGTGTGACAGTGCACAAAGACGTCCCCCCAGGGCCTGCAGGGGTGCGAGAAGGGGTTAGCGCCGCCGGCTGTGCGTGAAGCGTGTGATCGGGGCTCCTCGGAGGGGCTGACTCTGAATGGGGCTTTGCAGAATGTGCAGGAGTTTGTCCAGTGCCTGGGTGGAGAAAGACCTGCCCGAGCCGACGGGTCCGGGGACCAGGACCGCCGCCCGCCTCTCCCCGGCCCTCGGGAGCTGCACGGGGTCGTGGTCACGAGGCTGGCGCTGCCCCTTGCCCTGGCCCCGGGCCAGGGTGACAGCATTTCCTCAGTGCCGGGAAGCCCAAAGCGGAAGTGACAGAAGCCACCACGGGGCTCGGCGGCCTGGCCCGACCCGGCTCCTGGGCTTGCAAACCCTCACATGGCCGTGGCCGCGCCCGCCCCCACCACCAGGGGACAGAAAGCGGGCTCTTCCTGTCACCGTGGTGACCCGACCCACACGGAGCGTGTCACCCTCTGTCATCGCCGCCTCTTTGTCCGAACAAGCCGGCCCATTCTTGGGCTCGGCGCTCCGGGCCACGGGACTGGCCCGCGGGCACCCCCTACCCGTCCCGTGGACACCTCACCCGCCCCCTCCCTCCAGCCCCAGCTAAATATAGCCGCGGGGACCGATTTAGCCTGGGAACAAAGGCCCGCGCTGACAGGGACAGTCACAAGACTGTTTTCCAGCCGGGGCGCCGCCCCCTTCCCTGCAGGAGCCCCCACGCCCAGGCCACGTGGGCCGGGGACCCCCGGGTAGCCATGGAGGCGGTGGGGGGCGCCCACGGGCCCGGTGGCCGATGGGATCGGGGCTGCGTGGGGTGGGCACCGGCCCGGATGTGGCCCTCCTGGCAGCGTCCCAAGCCAGCCTGGTGGCCGTGCAGTGACAGGCCCCTCTTGGGGGTCCTGGGTGATGGGCCGGCCCAGGGGGCTGGAGGGAGGGTGGGGTTTCCGTCCCGGCTGCCAGAGACACGCCGAGGCCGTGGACCCGCCCATGGCGTCACGCCGGCTCTCGAAGCTGGGAGCACCTTAGGAAGAGTCTAAGCCTGGTTCTCCCCTGAGCCCTGTGGACGTGGGGATCAGGTCGTCCTGAGCAGGGCGGGGGGGGCACGTTCCTGGCCCCACCCCCTCCACGCCAGGGGCACCCCTGTCGTGACACCCACGCGTGTCCCCAGACATCCCCCGGGGTCCCTCCACCCTCGAGAACCTCCGCCCTCGGGGCTTCTGCGGAATGCACAGAGGCGCCTCCCCGGAGATGCGCCCCCCAGGTCCCGGTGCACACCCTGGGCGCCTAATGCGTGCACGCGGCCACGGGCGCCCAAGGACACGGCCCTGCAGAGCTGCACGAGGGCGCCGTGTTCCCGTCAGCGCCAGGCACCTCCCCCCTGAGCTGCCCTGTTTTGGTTTGGATCCTTCGCCGGCAAACATAACACCCTGTCTCTCCGCCTCCGAACGCCGTGTTCTCAGGCAGCCTCGAGCAGGTCGCTCCCGCCCCGGCATTGTTTGTCCGGCGAGTCTGGCGAGCGGGGCTTGTTGCCCGGGGGTTTGCGTGGCAGGTGGGGGAGGGGGAGGGGCGGGGGGTGGGCCTGCCACCCTGGGAGGGAAGCCTCGCGAAGCCCCCCGGCTGTAAAGCTGCCGGAAGTTGAAGCCAGGCGAGGCCACTTCTTCTGTCCCCTCCCGGGGAGTCCCTGGCCCCGGCCCTCCCGTCTGCAGGCCCTCGAGGCTGCCTCCCGGAGCTGACCCCCACGGCTCCATGAACAGGCGGGAATAGCGGGCGCTCGCCCTGGAACTGCCTGGAAGCCGCCGGACCGCTCTGAGCTGGAATGTGCTGAGGCCACTTCCCCGCTGCTGTCAGAAGCTGCTGGCGCTGGGAGGCCGCTTTGCAGAAGGCTCCGGGGAACGGTTTGGCCCAATCCATTGGCCGCCTGTAGGGTTTACGCCTGTAAATTCGTCTCGGGGCTGCTTTGGGGAGGTGGCGCACGCCTGTCATCCCAGCAGCTTGGGAGGCCGACGTGGGAGAATCGCTCGAGCCCAGGAGTTCGAGACCAGCCTGGGCAACATAGCGAGACCCCTGTCTCTGCAAAAACTGTAACTATTAACCAGGCGTGGTTGGTGGTGCCCGTAGTCCCAGCTACTCCAGAGGCTGAGGCAGGAGAATTGCTTGAGCCCAGGAGGTCGAGGCTGCAGGGAATCGTGGTCTTGCCACTGTGCTCTAGCCTGGGCAACACAGTGAGACCCCATCTCACAAAAAAATTTAAAGTATTAGCCAGGCATGGTGACACATCCCCGCAACCCCCACTACTCAGGAAGCTGAAGTGGGAGGATTTCTGGTGGTCAGGAGTTTGAGACCAGCCTGGGCAACATGGCCAGACCTCATCTCTGCAAAAAATTAAAAAATTAGCTAGGCATGTTGGCACCTGTAGTCCCAGCTGCTTGGGAGGCTGAGGCAGGAGGATTGCTTGAACCCAGGAGGTCGAGGCTGCAGCGAGGTGTGATCATGCCACTACACTCCAGCCTGGGCCACAGAGCCAGGCCCTGTCTCTAAAAAAAAAAATTAGCCAGGCTCTGTGGCTCAGCCTGTAATCCCGTGCTTTGGGAGGCTGAGGTGAGTGGATTGCCTGAGCCCTCGTGTTCAAGACCCACCCGGGCAACTTGGCAAGACCTCATCACTACAATAAATCAAAAATTAGCTGGGCGTGGTAGCCCACGCCTGTAGTTCCAGCTACTGGGAAGGCTGAGGCGGAAGGATCGCCGGAGCCCAGCGGGTCGAGGCTGCGGTGGCCGGGAGCGGCCACTGCACTCCAGTCTGGGCGACAGAGTGAGACTGACTCAAAAAAAAAAAAAAAAAAATTAACAGGGACGCTGCAGCGATGGCGTGTGCAGCATGTCCGTGCAGTGTCCGTCCGCCAGCAGTGACAAGTAGGGATAGAGGCTGGAGCATTCGGGCTGCAGGGCCGGTGCCTGCCCACGGAGCGTCCTGCAGCCGGGAGACCCCGTGATGGCCCTGCATGATGACTGTCCTTGCTACCTAATAAAGCGCCACAAACTCAGAGGCTGAAGGCCGCGCCCACGCCAGCGTGTGAGCTCACGGTTCCAGAGGTCACAGGACGAGGTCTTCGACCCAGGGCCTCTGCAGGCTGAAACCAAACCAGAGCTCCAGGTTGTTCCGGGGTCCACGTCTTACAGTCAGTCGCAGGTCAGACCCTTCAGAAGCCGCAAGGCCCCTCTGTCTTTACAGCCAGTGACAAGACACTCCCTCTGCCACCAAAGCCTTCTTCAGGAAGGGCCCGGCCCCAAAGTGCTTGCTGGATTCGACCAGCCCTGCCAAGGCGAGGCTTCCTCGTTTTTTTTTTTGAGTTGGAGCCTCACTCCATCACCCAGGCTGGAGTGCAGTGGCATTTTTACGGCCCACGGCCACACCAGCGTTGACCTGCCGGGCTCCGGCAATCCTTCCACCTCAGCCTTCCTAGTAGCTGGAACTACAGGCGCACACCACCACACCCGGCTAGTGTATTTATTGATTTATTGTAGAGACAAGATCTCACCAAGTTGCCCAGGCTGGTCTCGAACCCCTGGGCTCAGGCAGTCCCCTTGCCTTGGCCTCCCAAAGTGCAGGGGTGACAAGCTTGAGCCACCGCCCCAGGCTTTTTTTTTAGAAGCAGGGCCTCTCTCTGTGGTCCACGCTGGACTGCGGCGGCACCATCAAAGCTCACTGCAGGACCAGGCGTGGGGCTCAGGCCTGTCATCACAGCATTTTGCAAGGCCAAGGTGGGCGGATCGCTTGAGCCCGGGAGTTTGAATCCAGCCTGGACAGCATGGCCAGACCTCGTCTCTACACAAAACACAAAAATTAGCTGGGAGCGGTGGTACCTGTAGTCCCAGCTACTCAGGAGGCCGAGGTGGGAGGATTGCTTGAGTCCAGGAGGTCGAGGCTGCAGTCAGCTGTGATCATGCCACTCCAGCCTGAGTGACAGAGTGAGACCTCAACTCAAAAAAAAAAAAAAAAAAAGCCTGCTATACCCTCAATCTCTGGGGCTCGAGCGATCCTCTTGTCTCAGCCTCCCAAGTCGCTGGGAATACAGACACCACCACACCCAGCTGATTTTTTTTTTGATATTTTGTAGAGACGAGGTCTCACTATGTGGCCCTGGCTGGTCCCGAGTTCCCGGGCTCAAGCAGTCCTCCTCCCTCGGCCTCCCCAAGTGCTGGGCTGTCAGGCGTGAGGCCCTGCACCCAGCCTCCCCTTTCTGCATGTCACCTGCACAACCATGTGTCTCGGCCCACTCCTGGAGCCATGGCCCGCTGTGTGGACAGATCCCCCGATGCCTGGGTGGGGGGAGATCACACGGGTCTTTGGGAGTGCTGAGTTAGCAGCGAGGGCCCCGTGTGGCCAGCAGGTATAAGAAATGCTTTGTAGGCCGGGCGCGGTGGCTCACGCCTGTCATCCCAGCACTTTGGGAGGCCCAGGCGAGCGGATTGCCTGAGCCCGCGGGTTCGAGACCAGCCTGGGCAACTGGGCGAGACCTCATCTCTACAGTACATCAAAACAATAAATAAATCAGCCAGGCATGGGGTCCCGTGTCTGTCGTTCCAGCTACTTGGAAGACTGAGGCGGGAGGATCGCCAGAGCCCAGCAGGTCGAGGCTGCGGTGGCCGGGAGCGGCCACTGCACTCCGGTCTGGGAGATGGAGTGAGACTCCAACTCAAAAACAAAATGCTTTGTAGTATGGCTGGCAGCCCCCGGGGAGAGGTGGGACCCCTCCCACGCCAGAGACAGAGACAGACAAGAAGAGACTGGGTGAGCCCTGACTCAGGACAGGCTAAAAATGGCAGGAAACCACATTTCAAAAAAAACAAAACAAAACACTGAAAAACCAAATTCCGTTTCCCCGGGATCGTACTACTTTCCTTAACAGCAAAATCCAGGCGGGAAGCATCGTGTAAGGGTCTGTCAAGCTGTTCTAGTCCTGGGTGGTGCTGCGCCCAGGGACGCCGGGCGATGTCTGGGGACACATGTGGGTGTCACACTGTGGGTGCTCCTGGCATGGAGGGGGTGGAGGCCGGGGAAGCTGCATTCACCCTGCAGTGCCCAGGACGCGACCCCCCCCCGAACCACCCACCCAGCTCCAGTGCCCACAGGGCCCAGGGGAGACTCTGCTTTCGTTATGTGGATAAAAATTAAATCCACTCCCTGCTCACACCAGACGCCAGGATTCATCCCGAGGGGACAGGTGGTGTAGACCCAGAACCCAGCTCCCTGGACTCCCCTCCCCCCTCCCCCTCGGTGTGTGGATGTCCATGTGTGCAGCCTCTTGGGGCCTCCCCAGGGCAGAGGGTCCTGGCACGAGGGGCTCTGGGGGTCTGAACCCGGGATCTCACCCGGGGCCCCGCAGCGGGACTGGAGCCAGGCCCAGACGCAAGGCTGGACCCCGTGCAGAAACACCATTCCCTCCTGGCTCAGCCTCTTCCCGCAGGGGCTGGGGGTGTGGGGCCAGGGAGGGCCTTTCCTATCCCCCCCCCAGAATCCCCGTCTCGCCTCTCCCCTCCCTCCCCCGGGCAGGCACATTCTTCTCGTTCTTGTCCTTTGACGCGCCCGGCCTCCCTCTGAAGCCTCTGCCACAGGCTTTCGCTGCCCTGGTGAGGAGGCAGGCGGCAGCCAGCCCGCCGTGTCTTCACCCAGGGCTGGGAGGGGCACTTTCCCAAGTATGAGAACTATGCCTGGAATCTGGGCGGCCGCCAGCCTCGCTGTCACTGCTTCCTGCAGGGCCGGAAAACACCTCTGGAGGCGGCCGTGGCATCACAGCCCAAAAAAGGAGCTGACTTTGCTCACGGGGTTTCACTGGAAACAGAGGTCGGCCTCACCCGGCCTCACCCGGCCTCACCCGGCCCCAGGGTCTGCTCAGCCGGGATGCCCAGGCAGGGTCACACCTCCCAGCAAGTCCCAGTCTCCGAGCCCTGGGGACCTCGCCACGGTGGGTGCTGTCTGCTCGATGACTCTCTGCCCTAGGATGCCAAGACTCTGTCCACCCACCCTCCGACGGGCCTGAGGGCCTGTCTGCCAACACCCACCCTCTGCTCAGTATGAGAACTAAGAGTCTTGGCAAGACCCAGATCACAGCCTGGGCAACATAGCAAGACCCCATCTCGGGGGCACACAGCATCAATAAGGGTACCTGATCTCAAACCAGGCAAAGTGGGGACCAAAGGGAGGCCCAAACTTTACCTGCATGCTGTCCACTTGCATACCTAATCCTGAATTGTACCCCACATCTCTACGATTTTTTTTTTTTTTTTTTTTTTTTTTTTTTGAGTTGGAGTCTCACTCTGTCGCCCAGACTGGAGTGCAGTGGCCGCTCCCGGCCACCGCAGCCTCGACCTGCTGGGCTCCGGCGATCCTTCCGCCTCAGCCTTCCGAGTAGCCGGAACTACAGGCATGCGCTACCACGCCCTGATTTTTTTTTTTTTTATTGTAGAGATGAGGTCTCGCTGCCCAGGCGGGTCTCGAACCCACGGGCTCAGGCAGTCCACTCACTTCAGCCTCCCGAAGGCGCGGGATTACAGGCTGAGCCACCGAGCCCGGCGCTGGCTAATTTTTATGGCCATGTTGCCCAGGCTGGTCTCGAACCCCTGGGCTCGGCAGTCCTCTCACCTCAGCCTCCCAAAGTGCTGGAATGAAAGGTGTGAGCCACTGTGCCCGGCTACGGTGAGCTTTGATTGCACCACTGCACTCCAGCCTGGGCCACAGAGCAAAACCCCATCTCTTTTATTTATTTGTTTATTTTTAATTCAAGTCTCACTCCGTCGCCCAGGCTGGAGTGCAGTGGCACGCTCACGGCCACCCCAACATCCACCTGCTGGGCTCTGGCCAATCCTTCTACCTCAGCTTTCCAAGTAGCCGGAACTACAGGTGCGCACTACCAGGCCCGGGTCATTTTTGGTTTATTGCAGAGACGAGGTCTGGCCAAGTTGCCCGGCTGGTCTCGAACTTGCGGACTCAGGCAATCCACTCACCTCGGCCTCCCTGTGTGCTGGGATGACAGGCTGAGCCACTGAGCCTGGCCAAAACCCCATCTCTTAAGAAGAAAAAGCAACAAGAAAAGACCCAGAATCACTATGCTTCTTAGAGATTCCTGAGTCTGAGTCTTGGGGGCTCCCGTTCCCCAGGGACCATGAACTCCAGGGGGTGCAGCAGGGATAGTGCCTTTAAGGAACCCCCAGGTTTCTAGATACACACAGGCGGCCCTGCCCGAGGCTGGCAGGAAAGTTGGCTGAAGTCTTTGGGAAATGTCCCCAGGCCTCCGAGAGCCCCGGGGTGGCTTCCCAGCCAGTCAACGGGACACACGAAGCCCTCACTGTGTGTTATGCACTGTCACTCAGGGCTCCCTCTGCCCTTGACAGCAGTGCAGTGGTCCTGGCTCAGCGTGTCGGCGCTGCAGTGTCAACCCAAGCCGCGACAGTCCTCCCGCAAAGAAGAAAGGTGGCCAGGTGAGGTGGCTCACACCTGTCATCCCAGCTACCTGGGACGTTGAGGCGGGAGGATGCCTGAGCCCGGGAGACCGAGGCTGCCGTGAGCTGTGATGATGCCACCCTAAAGCCAAATAAAGTAAAATATCGTCACAGCCCCTGCTCCAGCGCTAGCCCCCCCCAAGCCCCGCCAGAATTGTGCATGCTACGTGTGTCCAGCATGTAGCATGTTGGTTCCGTTTATATAGTGTGAAGCGAGTAAATATAAACTTGGCTTTGTTTTCTTTTATTTTTTATTTGCTGGAGTCGGAGTTTCATCCTGTCACCCAGGCTGGAGTGCAGTGGCACGTTTGTGGCCACCGCAGCCTCGACCTGCTGGGCTCCGGCGATCCTTCCGCCTCAGCCTTCCATGCAGCCAGAACTACAGGCGCGCTACCACGCCTGGCTGATTTTTGATTTATTGTCGAGACGAGGTCTCGCCAAGTTGCCCAGGTGGGTCACGAACCCGCGGACTCAGGCCATCCACTCACCTCGGCCTCCCAAAGTGCTGCCATGACAGGCTGAGCCACCAAGCCTGGCCACTTTTATTTTTTTTAGAGATAGGGTCTGGCTCTGTCACCCAGGCTGGAGTGCAGTGGCTCAATCATAGCTCACTACAGCCTCCAACTCCTGGGCTCAAGGGATCCTCCCACCTCAGCCTCCCAAGTAGCTGGGACTACAGGCGCCACCACACCAACTCATTTTACTTAATTTTTTGTAGAGACGGGGTCTTACTATGTTGCCCAGGCTTATTTTATTATACATATAAAACAAAATACACATACACACACACAAATAGAATCTGGCCAAGAAGCATGAACCCAAGGAGAGCCGGGTGGTCTGGCCTCCACAGGTCCCTGGGGGTGTCACACGGTGGGACGCCACTGTCTGGTTCCGAATTTCACAGAGAGAGCTCAGAGGCCCGGGGCGTCCAGGGGACGTGCCCAGAGCCGGGTCCCAGCCCCGAGCAAGTGCTGTGCTGCATGGCCCTGTCCGGGCTGTCATGTGCACAATCCCCACGCACGTCTGGACCCCAGAGTTCCCGTCCCGAGCCAGGAACACAAATCTTGCCTTTCTTGCTCCAAGACAAACAAAACACTATTTTCATCTTTCACTGGAGTTCTGATTAGAAAATAAACATGTGGCTTCAGTTTCGACAGCCTGGGGTCTTTTTCTGTTCTTTTTTTTTTCTCCTCTTATTTTTATCTTATTTTTTGAGTCAGAGTCTCACTTCATCGCCCAGGCTGGAGTGCAGCAGCACGCTCACAGCCGCCGCAGCCTTCATCTGCTAGGCTCAGGCAATCCTCCTGCCTCAGCCTCCCAAGTAGTAGTTGGAACTACAGGCGTGCGCCACCACATTCAGCTAATTTTTTTTTTTTTTTTTTTTTTTAGTTGGAGTCTCACTCTGTTCCCCAGGCTGGGGGGCAGTGGCACACTCCCGGCCACTGCAGCCTCGACATGCTGGGCTCAAGTGATCCTTCTGCCCTAGTCTTCCAAGTAGCCAGAATTACAGGCACAGGCCGCCATGCCATGCTAATATTTTGATTTATTGTAGAGACGAGGTCTCGCCAAGTTGCCTGGGCTGGTCTCGAACCCGTGGGGCTCAGGCAATCCACTTGCCTCAGCCTCCCAAAGTGCTGGGATTACAGGCTGAGCCACCGAGCCCGGCCACATTCGGCTAATTTTTTTATTTATTGTAGAGATGAGGTCTCACCATGTTCCCCGGGCGGGTCTTGAACCCCTGGGCTCAGGCAGTCCTCCCTCCTTAGCCTCCCAGAGTGCTGAGATGACAGGCGTAGGCCGCTGCACCTGGCTTCTCTTCTTTTGAAACAACATTTGCTTTAAAATGTTGCTGCAAAACCAGGCACGGTGGCTCAGGCCTGGGATCCCAGCACTTTGGGAGGCGGAGGCAAGAGAATTGGCTGAGCCCAGGAGTTTGAGACCCGCCTGGACAAGCTGGTGAGACCTTCTCTCTACAATAAATCAAAAAATCAGCCAGGCGTGGTGGCGCATGCCTGTAGTTCCGGCTGGAAGGCCGGAAGGATCGCCAGAGCCCAGCAGGTCGAGGCTGCCGTGGCCATGAGCGGGCCACTGCTCTCCAGCCTGGGCGACAGAGGGAGACCCCGAGTCCAAAAAAAGAAAACTGTTGCTCCGTCCACACATAGAACACGACCCCGCAACAAGCAGGAGGGAGACTCTGACGCAGGCCACGGCAGGGAAGGACCTGGGGGACGTCACGCCCGGGAGGCCCAGGCACAGAGGGCCACACAGCGACTCCCTTTGTGCGAAATGTCCGGAACAGGCCGGTCCACAGAGTCAGGATGCCGACTCGTGGGGGTTGGGGGCTGGGGGTGGCAGGTGGGAGTGGTGGCAGTGGGGAACGGGGTTTTTTGAGGTGATGGAATGTTCCAGAAACAGTGATACTGGAACAGTGTTGCGACCATACTAAGTGCCACTGGATCGTTCATTTCCATGTGGTTTAAGTGGAAAATTTTATGTTATATATGTTTACCATAATAAAAATAAATAAGTCATAACTAGACGGATTTTTCTTTCTGAGCCCGGGTCTCACTCGGCCACCCAGGCTGGAGTGAAGTGGCGTGATCTCGGCTCACCAGAGCCTCTACCTCCCGGCGCTGGCAGTTCTCCCGCCTCAGCCCCCTGAGTAGCTGGGGCTATGGGCGTCACCACACCCGGCTAACGTTTTGGTTTTTGGTAAAGATGAGATCTCACTATGTTGCCCAGGCTGCTCTCCAACGCCTAACCTCCAGCAGTCCTCCCACTTCGGCCTCCCAAAGCGCTGGGATTATAGACTTAAGCCACTCCTCCCGGCCCAGGATTTCAACATCTGAACTTGGGGCAGGGAGACGCCAACACACAAACATTTAGTCTACAGCAAGCACCAGGGCCGAGTTTCCCAGCGAACCCTGCGCTCTAGGAGTTCTGAGTCAAAGTCACCTGAGGTTGGAGGCCGCTGGAAACAAGTTCAAAGGAGAAATAACACTTGAACCCAGCATCGTAAAGAATAAAGGTTTCAGGCCGGGCTCAGTGGCTCAGCCTGTCATCCCAGCACTTTGGGAGGCCAAGGCGAGTGGATTGTCTGAGCCTGAGGGTTCGAGACCCGCCCGGGCAACTTGGCAAGACCTTGTCTCTATAATAAATCAAAAACTAGCCGGGCGTGGCAGTGCACGCCTGTAGTTCCGGCTACTCGGAAGGCTGAGGCAGAAGGATCGCCGGAGCCCAGCAGGTCGAGGCTGCGGTGGCGGGGAGCGGCCACTGCACTCCGGTCTGGGCAACAGAGTGAGACTCCAACTCAAAAAAAAAAAAAAGAATAAAGATTTCAAAAGGCAAAGTCGCCCTCCAGGGCTAGGGTCGGCACCTGCAAAGAGAGGAGCCCCCCCTTCCTGGCTCCAACAAACATCTTTTGAGCACCCGTATATATGTGCCAGACTCGGGTAGACGAACCCAGGTCTGTGGTTCGCGGGTTTTACAATCCAACAGGGGGACAACTTAAGTATCAACTTGTAAATACTACAAGAGACAGAGAGACTCAAGAGAATGGTGTGGCGGACTGAAGTGCCGTCCCCACGGTTGCTGTGACCGTTAATTGTATGTGTCAACTTGACTGGGCCATGGGGTACCCAGATATGCGGTCAAACATTCTGTGAGTGTCTGTGACGAAACGAATATTTGAATGGGTGGACAAAATAAAGCAGATCTCTCTGCCAGTGTGGGTGGACCCCATCCAATCGCTTGAAGGCCCGAATAGAATGAAAAACTGGGTAAGAGGGAATCTCCTGCTGGACAGCCTTTGGACCAGAAAGGAAACATCCACTCCTGCATCTCAAGCCTTTTGGCCTTCAGCCTGGAGCTCTCTCACGGGTCTGCTGGTGAGAGTCTTGTGACTTCTCAGCCTCCGTGACCACGTGAGCCCGTTGCTTATAATAGCACCTCTCTTCTGGCCCCGTCATCTCCATCCAGGGACAGCCAACCCCCGGCAGCCTCCACTTGGGTGTGGCCAGGGAAGAGGCTGAGCTCATAAGGCCACAGGGTGAGGAAGGTGGCAGCCCCGGAGCCAGGCATCAGAGGATGCAGTCTTTGGTGGAATTGGAGTTGGAGGGAGAATTCTTTTTTTTTTTTTTTTTTTGAGTCGGAGTCTCACTCTGTCACCCAGACTGGAGGGCAGTGGCAGCTCCCGGCCACCGCAGCCTCGACCTGCCGGGCCCCGGCGATCCTTCCGCCTCAGCCTTCCGAGTAGCTGGAACTACAGGCGCGCGCTACCACGCCCGGCTCATTTTGATTTATTGTAGAGATGAGGTCTCGCCAAGTTGCCCAGGTGGGTCTCGAGGGAAGAATTCTTAGCAGAAGGAATTGAACGATAAGCTGTGGCTTTGCACTTGATTTTGTGAGGGGTTAAAAGCTGCTGTGGTTTCTGAGTAGGGAGGGACTGTCTCACTTGGGTTTTTCAGGAGTTCGCTCTAGCTGTCCAGAGGGAAGGTGGAGGGAGTGGGAAAGGGACAGAGGCCGTCAGCTGGGGGAAACACAGGTCACCTGAGGTGCCGAGGTGGACATCCAGGGAGGGGCTTGCCGGACCCAGGAACGGTCTCAGTGGAGTAGCTGGCGTTGTGTCCTGCCACGTGGTCCTGGACCAGTGGCAGCCGATGGAGCTGTGTGTACATGTTCAGATGCTGACTTCATTATGTGTAAATTTGAAAAATTCAAATAAGTCATCACTAAAAAACTCCTGAGGTTCTACTGAGGACTCCAATCACTGGAATCCAGTTACCAAAACAGTACAATAAAAACGGCAAAATAAAAACTTGAGGCTGGGCATGGTGGCTCATGCCTGTCATCCCAGCACTTTGGGAGGCCGAGGCGAGAGGATTGCCTGAGCCAGGGGTTCGAGACCAGCCTGGGCAACTCGGCGAGACCTCATCTCTACAATAAATCAAAAAGCAGCCGGGTGTGGTAGCCCACGCCTGTAGTTCCAGCTACTTGGAAGGCTGAGGCGGAAGGATCGCCGGGGCCCAGCAGGTCGAGGCTGCAATAGCCATGAGTGTGCCGCTGTACTCCAGTCTGTGTGGCGGGGTGAGACTCTGACTCAAAAATGAAAACTAAAAAGGCAGGCTTGTTGGTAAGAAAGGCTATTTTTGTTTGTCTGTCTGAAAATGTCCTTATTTCACCTTAATTCCTGAAGGGTGTTTTCAATGGGTCTAGAATTTTCCCTGTGTCTGCCTAATACTTGTTCCTTTTTTCTCTGGCAACTTTTGTTTGTTTGTTTTTATCTGTAATTAACAGATTGTATCAAGGTATAATTCATATGCAATAAAATGAGCAGATTTTTTTTTTTTTTGAGTTGGAATCTCACTGTCGCCCAGACTGGAGTGCAGTGGCCGCTCCCGGCCACCGCAGCCTCGACCCACTGGGCCCAGGCGTCTTCCGCCCCCAGCCTTCCAGTAGCCCGGAAAATTTCAGGCATGCGCCACCACGCCCAGCTGATTTTTTGATTTATTGTAGAGTGAGGTCTCGCCCCCCAGGCGATCTCGAACCCGGGGTCAGTCCATCCACTCACCTCAGCCTCCCAAAGGCGCGGGATGACAGGCTGAGCCACCGAGCCCGGTTTTTTTTTTTTTTTTTAATGGAGACAAGATCTCGCTATGTTTCCCAGGCTGGTCTTGGACTCCTGGCCTCAAGTGATCCTCCCCACCTCGGTCTCCCAAAGTGCTAGGATCACAGGCATGAGCCCCTGCACCCGACCTTGAACAGATCTTCAAAGCACAGTTTTGGTCGGGCGCAGTGGCCCACACCTGTCGTCTCAGCACTTTAAGGCGAGAGGATTGCTTGAGCCCAGGAGTTTGAGACCAGCCTAGGCAACATAGCCAGACCTCATCTCTGCCAAAAATCGAAAAATTAGCTGGGCTTGGTGGCGTGTGCCTGTAGTCCCTGCTACCCGGGAGACTGCCATGGGAGAATTGCCTGAGCCCAGGAGGTCGAGGCTGCCGTGATCGCGCCACTGCTGCACTCCAGCCTGGGTCACAGAGTGAACCCTGAAACATCAAGAAGAAAAAAGCACAGTTTGATGGAAATGTGTATGCCTACCATTCGACCAAGATACAAAGCATTTCCATCACGTTAGAAAGATTTTTCCGCAACCTCTGATCTGTATCACCATAAATTAGTTTTGCCTCGTCTTAAAATGTAATAAATGGCACCATGTAATATGTACCCCTGATGTCTGACTTCAGAAAAATTTTGAGATTTGTATGCATGTGTATACATCTTTTATTTTGAGTCTCACTCTGTCACCCAGGCTGGAGTGAAGTAGCATGCTCACAGCCACCCCAGCGTCAACCTGCTGGGCTCCGGGGATCCTTCCGCCTCGGCCTCCCAAGTAGCCGGAACTACAGGCGCGCATCACCACGCCCAGCTAATTTTTTATTGATTGTGGAGACGAGGTCTTGCCAACTTGCCCAGGCTGGTCTGGAACCTGTGAGCTCAGGCAATCCACTTGCCTCGGCCTCCCAAAGTGCTGAGATGACAGCAGAGCCACCAAGCCCAGCCTAATTTTTTTATTGGTTGTAGAGATGAGGCCTCGCCAAGCTGCCCAGGCAGTCCTCTCGCCTCAGCCTCCCAAAGTGCTGGGATGACAGGGGTGAGCCACCCCCTCCCGGCCAGCTGTTCTTTTTCATTGCACAGTAGTATTCCATTGTGTGAAATACCATCTCTTGTCGACAGGTGTTTGGCTTGTTTCCAGCTTTTGCCCTTATGATGAAATCTTATGGACATCTTGTACAAGTCCTTTTGTGGAGACGTGTTTTTATTTATCTTGGGTAAATTCCTAGGCGTGGCATTGCTGGGTCATAGGTTGGGTATGTGTTTAGCCTTATAAGAAGCTGCTGCCCGGCTCGGTGGCTCAGCCTGTCATCCCGCGCCTTTGGGAGGCCGAGGTGAGTGGATTGCCTGGGCCCGTGGGTTCGAGACCTGCCTGGGCAGCGAGACCTCATCTCTACAATAAATCAAAAAATCAGCCGGGCATGGTGGCACGCGCCTGTAGCTCCAGCGACTCGGAAGGCTGAGGCGGAAGGATCGCCGGAGCCCAGCAGGTGGAGGCTGCGGTGGCCGGGAGCGGCCACTGCACTCCAGTCTGGGCGATAGAGTGAGACTCCAACTCAAAAAATGAAAAAAAAATAAAAAATAAAATGTTAAATTTTACATTGTCTTTACCACCTTAACTTTTCTGACTAATCCTTAAACACATTTTCATGTGCTTATTGGCCGTTTCTGTGTGCATTTTTTTAAAATTTTATTTTATTTATTTATTTTTTTTTTAGTGAACCACCATGCCTGGCAACTCTGTCAGTTTTATTGTTGTTGTTTTTAAGTCGGAATCTTCCTTTGTACCCAGGCTGGTGTTTAGTGGCACACTCACAGCCACTGCAGCCTCAACCTGCTGGGCTCAGGTAATCCTTCCACATCAGCCTCCCAAGTAGCTGGAACTACAGGCACACACCACCACACCTGGCTAATTTTTTAAAATTTCATGTAGAGATGAGGTCTCACCAAGTTGCCTAGGCTGGTCTCAAACTCCTAGGCTCAGGCCATTCTCCCACCTTGGCCTCCCAAAATGCTGGGATTACAGGTATGAACCACCATGCCTGGCAACTCTGTCAGTTTTTTTTTTTGTTTTTTTCTTTTTTGAGTTGGAGTCTCACACTGTCGCCCAGACTGGAGTGCAGTGGCCGCTCCCGGCCACCGCAGCCTCGACCTGCTGGGCTCCGGCGATCCTTCCGCCTCAGCCTTCTGAGTAGCCGGAATTACAGGCACGGGCTACCAAGCCCGGCTGATTTTTGATTTATTGTAGAGTTGAGGTCTCGCCAAGTTGCCCAGGCGGGTCTCGAACCCGCGGGCTCAGGCAATCCACTCACCTCAGCCTCCCAAAGGCGCGGGATGACAGGCTGAGCCACCGAGCCCGGCTAACTCTGTCAGTTTTTAAGACACTTATTTTGCCCGAGGTTCTCATTCTAGGGCTTTTTGAATCATGGCTTCGGGCCTTTTAACCAGTCTTGGAAAATTCTCGGCCATTATCTCTTCCGAGATGGCATCTGCCTCATCCTTCCTCCCCTCCTTCTGGCACTCCAGCCACGTGTGTGTTAGAACTCACTGCGTCCTCTCTCTTTTATCTTCTCTTCTGTAGTTTTTCTGCTTTGTGTTTTCTTGCTTCTTTCTGGATATTCCCCTCTGCTCCATCTTCCAGTTCACTAATTTTTCTTCCTTCCTTCCGCTGAGTTTTTACTTTTCAGAGATTGCCGTTCCTACCGGCCACCGTTTGGTTTTTTGCTATTTTTCCAATCTGCTGCTAAAATTCCAATCTCATCTTTCCACCTCCCTGAATGTAATGAACACAATTATTTAAAACTCTCCAACGACGCCGGTACACAGAACCCCCGTGGGCTTATTTGTACAGTTGGTTATTTCTGCTGGTTTTTGTTCATATGGTCCTCTCTCCTTGTATGTCTGGTTATTTTTGCGTGTGTGCCAGACAATGTGTTTGCAGATTTGTATGTAGAAATAATTCGAGTCCTAGGAATGATGATGTTTTTTCCCCCATTATTCCCCCAGGATTGAGGTTTACTTCTTTCAGGCCTGTGGCAATAGGATCACCTTAATCTCGTATTAGGAATTGAGGTGATCTGAAACTGAACTGCAGTCGTGGTGAGGGCCTGTGTACTCCCTGTTTGTCATTGCTCCTAGAATGCCTCACTAAGTTGCGTCAACTCACATCAAGGGGAATTCACCAAGCTCTCTGCCCTGGGGAAGGCCTGGACCTCAACCTCTGTACCCCTGACCTTGGGAAGCATCTGATAGAGGCACCACTCAGCCTCTCAGCAAACCCCCCACCCCAGGAAAAAGTAACTCCAAAGCCAGACCTGCCCCCTGGGCGTCCACCTCCCCAGATCCTGGCTGGAAACTCCTCATTCTTAATAACCCCAAGGGGCCTTCAGCAGAGGTTTTGATCTCTGTCCAGCTTGTCTGGGTACCCTCGGTGGAGGAGTTTGCTTGTTCCTGAGAGTTAGACCATTGTTGTGCAAGACAGAATCTACCGGTAAGAGATTTTTTATTTTTATTTTTATTTCTTTTTTTTTTTTTTGATTTAGAGTCTCACTTTGTCGCCTAGACTGGGGTGCAGTGGCTGCTCCAGGCCACCGCAGCCTCGACCTGCTGGGCTCCGGCGATCCTTCCACCTCAGCCTTCCAAGTAGCCGGAACTACCGGCGCGCGGTACCATACCCGGCTGATTTCTGATTTATTGTAGAGATGAGGTCTCGCCAAGTTGCCCAGGCGGGTCTCGAACCCGCGGGCTCAGGCCATCCACTCACCTCAGCCTCCCAAGGCGCAGGATTACAGGCTGAGCCACCGAGCCCGGCTGAGATTTTTTATTTTTCGAGTCAGAGTCTCATTCTTTTGCCCAGGCTGGAGTGCAGTGGCACAATCATGGTCACTGAAATCTCCGCCTCCTGGGCTCAGACAATCCCCCAGCTTCAGCCTCCCAAGTAGCTGGAACTACATGTATTCACCACCACGCCTGGCTAATTTTTTAAAAAATTTATTGAAGAGATGAGGTCTCACCAAGTTGCCCAGGCTGACCTCAAACCCCTGCGTTCAGGCAGTTCTCTCGCCTTGGCCTCCCAAAGTGCTGGGATGACAGGCATGACCACTGCGCCTGGCCTTAACGGTAGAGATTTTTATCCAATATCCAAGTACTTTATTTGTTTTTTGAGTCGGGGTCTCACTCTGTTGCCCAAGATGGAGAGCAGTGGCACGATCACAGCTCACCACAGCCTCCACCTTCTGGGCTCAGGCAGTCCTTCCACCTCGGCCTCCCGAGTAGCTAGGACTACAGGCATGCACCACCATGCTTGGATAATTTTTTTTTTTGGTAGAGATGAATTCTTACCATGTTCCTCAGGCTGATCTCAAACTCCTGGGCTCTGTTGATCTTCCGGCCTCAGCCTCCCCAGGTGCTAGGGTGACAGACGTGAACCACCGCCCCAGCCTTGGTTGTTTGATATGATCCAGTTTCTCCAATTTCAACTCCAGCTCCCCCTCGGGCCAGGTGAGCGTTGGCGACTCCCGGCCTCCAGGCAGGTCAGAGGAGCGGTGACAGGGTGTGTGTCCACGGGGAGTGAGATTTCTCCAGCGCTCCTAGCAAACCGGCCGGGCCACCTTGTCTGGGTGCAGGGGGTCCCGTCATCCTGTCTCTTCAGCAGCTGTTTATACTTGCCGCGTGCGGCAGAATCCCCAGGCTTCTTGACTGACAGCCTCTGGGTCTACCATTCCCTGGCATAGAAACCCGTGGGCTGGGATGTACACATAGGAGTGTCCCTCTTAGCAGCCAACAGAACTCACCAGGGCTCAGAGAGGGGAGGTGACTTTCCCAAGGTCACACAGCGCAGGAGAGCCCGGGCGGATTTCCAGGCTGCCCATTTCCGTGGTGGCCCTGCCCATCGGCATTCCTGCTGTCTCGCCCACTGCAACTGTGCTGTGGCCTGCATTCTGGGCAGAGGCTCTGGTCCTGTGAAGTTTCTGGTAGTCACACAGGGTTGTGGTTGCTATGAAGTCCAACACCTGACCAGGTGTGGTGACTCACACCTGTTAACCCTGTGTTTTGGGAGGCCAAGGCGGGAGGATCGCTTGAGCCCAGGGGTTCGGGACCAGCCTGGGCCACATAGTGAGATCCTGTCTCTGTAAGAAATGCAAAAATTGACCGGGTACAGTGGTGCGTGCCAGTAGTCCCAGCTGCTCGGAAGGCCGAAATGGGAGGATCGCTTGAGCCCAGGGGTTCGAGACCAGCCTGGGCCACATGGTGAGATCCTGTCTACAAGAAATGCAAAAATTGGCCAGGTACAGTGGCGCGTGCCGGTAGTCCCAGCTGCTCGGAAGGCTGAGGCGGGAGGATCGCTTGAGCCCAGGAGGTGGAGGCCTCAGTGAGCTGTGATCTCGCCACTGCCCTCCAGCCTGGGCCACAGAGCAAGCCCCTGTCTCTTAAAACAAAATTAAAAATCAGGTGGGCGGGAGACTCACACCTGTAATCCCAGCACTCTGGGAGACGGAAGCAGAAGGATTGCCTGAGCCCAGGGTTCCAGACCAGTCTGGGCACCTTGGTGAGACCTCATCTCTATAATAAATTACAAAAAACAAAATTTAGCCAGAGATGGTGGCTCGAGCTACTTGGAAGGCTGAGGCAGAAGGATTGCCTGAGCCCAGCAAGTCGAGACTGTGGTGGCCGTGAGCCTGCCACTGCACTCCAGCCTGTGACGGAGTCAGACTCCTACTCAAAAATCAATCAATAAATAAAAATTTGGCCGGGCTCGGTGGCTCAGCCTGTCATCCCGTGCCTTTGGGAGGTTGAGGTGAGTGGATTGCCTGGCCCGCGGGTTCGAGACCCGCCTGGGCAGCGAGACCTCATCTCCACAATAAATCAAAATTTAGCCGGGCGTGGTAGCACACGCCTGTAATTCCGGCTCCTCGGAAGGCTGAGGCGGAAGGATCGCCGGAGCCCAGCGGGTCGAGGCTGCGGTGGCCGGGAGCGGCCCCTGCACTCCAGTCTGGGTGACAGAGGGAGACTCCGACTCAAAATAAATAAATAAAATTAAAAAAACGAACCCACCTCTTGAAGCAGACATATGTGTGTTTACATTCAGTGCCATTTTCTGGAACCTGAAGTCAGCTGAGCTTCAAAATGTCTGCGTTTTGATGAAAGCCCGGGCATAGGCCGCCAGGTTTCCCCGATGATGGTGTTCCTTACGGGCCTTGGATTCCGCCCCCTGGGGACAAAGGGTGATGTCTAGGGACATGTGTGGGTGTCACGACTGGGGGCACGCGTGGCATAGCGGGGTGGAGGCTCGGACACCGCACACACCCTGCAGGGCCTGGGACGGCCCCCAGAGGACGACCCAGCCTCGACATCCGCAGGGCGCCGGGGAGACCCTGGACTCCGTGAATGCTGCGTCCCCCTGCCGATCTGGTGACCTGAGGGTTTCCCAGGCTTCAGCGTTCAGCCAGCTGTGCAGACCGGGGCCTTTGGCCTTGTCTCTCTGATGCTGCCGCGGGCTTCAGCCGACTTTCTTTTCTTTTTTTTTTTTTTTTGCGTTGGAATCTCACTCTAGCTCAGACTGGAGGGCAGTGGCTGCTCCCGGCCACCGCAGCCTGGACCTGCTGGGCTCCGGCGATCCTTCCACCTCAGCCTTCCAAGTGGCTAGAACTATAGGCACACACCACCATACCCGGCTAATTTTTTTTATTTATTGCAGAGACGAGGTGTTACCAAGTTGCCTGCGGACTCAGGCAGTCCTCTCGCCTCGGCCTCCCAAAGTGCTGGGATGACAGGCTGAGCCACCGCGCCCGGCCCCTACATTTAATAGCAGGGTAAATAATCAACATTCACTCTCTGTCACATGCCCGCGTTTACCTGTCACCCTCCTGACGGGCTCTGCGTCTCGACTCACCATCTGTAATGGCTGCCTGACATTCCACCAGGAAAACGTCCCATTGAATTCACCGCTCCCTACTGCAGGGTCTCCCGCTGCTTCATGCAGACCCCTCGCTCGTATAAATAACGCCGTTCTGGACGCCTTTCTGTATACAGCTTCTCGTGGCTTTTCGTTTTCTTCCTGGGAATCAGCGTCCGGTGACTTTGTCATGCCTGGTTGTCCAGTTGATGAGGCTGAGGTCAGTTTCCCAGACCAGAGTCGGAAAGGGGGCGTGCCCAACACACGGGGCTCGCTGATTGGACACGATGCATCTTTCCCTGCCCGTTAGATACAACGTATCTTTCTCTGCTGGTTGGATACAACGTATCTTTCTCGAAGTTACAGATACAGCGCCAGCTTCTGGTTCCTTCTTTGTTCACTCTGGTGCCCAAGGTCATCTGGAGTCAGATTACTCCTTATAGGACCCGAGGCCACGTGGCCTTCCTGGGTTTCTCAGCTCGGGTGTGTGACGGGGTCATCACTCCACTTCCTTGCTTCAGTGATGTCTCCTGGGCCAGGGGTCTTGGATTTTGGGGGTTTTTTGTTTTTGTTTTTTTGTTTTGTATGTGAGAGACAAGGTCTTGCTCTGTTGGGGAAGCTGGAGTGCCGTGGTGCAATCACAGCTCACTGCAGCCTCGACCCTCCCAACGCGCGGCCTCCCAAGTAGCTGTGACTACAGGCGCCACCACCACGCCTTGCTAATTTTTAACTTTCTTGTAGATGGGGTCTTGCTATGTTGCCCAGGCTGGTCTTGATCTCCTGGGCTCAAGCGATCCTCCAGCCTCAGCCTCCCAAAGTGCTGAGCTGACAGGCCGAGCCACCGAGCCCGACCGGATTTTAATTTTTATCAGTATGGTCATGAAGCAGTTCCAGGTATTCATCGATGATCATAGCTGTTGACCTTCATGGTTCTTTTGGTTGCTGGGACCTAACTTCCCTGTGACGGAGAATTTCTCCCAACTGCTGTGTATTTTCTTTTCGTTCCATGTTCATGTGGGATCGTGCTGTGGTTTCCTCGAAGGTCTCGTCCAACCCAGAGGTCCTCTCTAAAGGCGGTTCTGCCCCAGGGGACGCTGGGTGATGTCTGGGGACATGAGTGGTGTCACACCTGGGGGCACTCTGGCATGGGGGTGGAGGCCGGGGGGCTGCTCATACCCTTCACGGCAGACGCCCCTCGCAGAGAAACACCCGGCCCGACGCCCACAGGGCACAGGGGAGACCCTGCTTCGTTATTTGGATAAACATTAAGTCCGCTCCCTGCTCTTACCAGGCCCCAGGATTGATCCCGAGGGGGCAGGCGGTATAGACCCGGGGACCCAGCTCCTGGGACTCCCCTCCTCCCCCGCCCCCGCCCCCTCCCCCGCGGTGTGTGGGTTCCCATGTGTGCAGCCTCCTGGGGCCTCCACAGGGCAGAGGGTCCTGAGACGAGAGGCTCTGGGGGTCCGCGGAGGCCCCTACCTGGGGGTCTCGCCTGGGGCGATTCTGGCCTCGGGACCCTGGGTGATGTCTGGGACCCTCTGTGGGCGTCAGCACGGGGGTCCCCCTGGCATGGAGGGGGTGGAGGCTGGTGACGTGCCCCCAGAGAACGACCTGGCCCTGACGTCCGCAGGGCCTGCGGGACCCTGGTCTGACCAGGCGTGTCTCCTGTCCCACCCGCGTGTCCCGCCGTGGCGTGAGCTGCCTCGCCCTTGGCTCCGTGCAAGCCCCGTGTGAGCCGGAGCCTCGTGTCTGGGCTCAGGCTGTTCTGTTTTGGGGCGGCTGACTCCCTGCACGCGGGTCCCAGCGCCCCAGGGCGCCCAGGGCTGTCTCTCTGGACAAAGCCATCTTCGTTCCGCGTCGTCTGTTGGCCTCGGCCGGGAGGCCGGCCGCGCTGGCGGTGCCGCCAAGGCCTTACTTTTCGAGGACGCCACCACGTCGCGCCTCAACCCCGCCAGCCCAAGCCTCGCCCCCGCCCGCTCACCCGCTCCTCCCCTGCCGGCTCTGCTCCCCCCCCGCGGCTCGGGAGGGCAGGCTCGGTCAGGTCGGGGTGCCCGCCCGTCACGTGCCTCGCGGAGGCAGCCGGGAGGAATGTTCCAGGTTGACTCAGCGCCATGTCCTGCTGGTGTTGGCTCCGGCCCCGGCCGGCTGGCGGCTCCTGAGTCGGTGGGTGGCCGGGATGTCCCCAGACGGGATGACACCCTGAGATGGGGCGACACCCCCGGATGGGAATGACATTCTCTGTCAGGACGACGCCCCCAGACGGGATGACACTCCCAGGTGGGTCCAACACCTGCAGACAAGGATGATACCCCCCGACGGGGACGACACCCCCAGACGGGAGGTGACAACACAGGCTACAGGTGATGCCACCGTGACCAAGTCTCAGCCCTCAGCACTGGTGCACATGCCTCCACCATGTACACACGCAGGCACACACGTGCACAGATGCACGTGCAGACATAGGTGTCATGTGCACATGCCCACACATGCATGCATGCCCATACCAACATACACACATGTCTACTGTATACAAGTGCACACGTGCATCCCCACACTGACATGCACACACATGCATGTACACAAATACACACATGCCCACACTGACAAACACACATGTATGTCCCCAGATGGGATAACACCCCCAGAAGGGATACACACAAGCACAGAGATACATGCACGCATGCATGGGCACAGATACACATTGGCACACACCACCATACACACCCATGCACGTACACAAATGCATGCATGCACACACATATACCCACACTGACACACTGACATACACACATGTGCACAAATACACATACATGCACATGCACTTATGCATGCGGACACATAGATACACATGCACACATGCACACACACCAAGGTACATGCCACGTGTATACAACCTGCCTGCACACACATGTACACTTTCACATACGGGCACATACACTCATGCATGTATACATACATGCATGCATATACACAAAAATGCAGTCGCACATAAACACACACACACACACGTGCACACTCACACACACCCCGCAGCCCTCCCTGGCCTCCCCAGTGGGCCCGGCTTCTTCCCCAGCCCTCCCGGGGTGTCTTGTCCAGAGCCCCACGTGTCCCCTCGCACGCCCTCTCGTGGGGGTCCTGGCCTCCGGGCCGGGGCTGGGCGACACCCCCGCCTCCCAGGAACGCCGGCTGCAGCCGCCCTCGCTCCCTGCCTGGTCTATATTTAGGGCCGAGTGACGGGTATTTTGAGCCCAGCCGGGCGGGGTCCCCATGCGGGGTCTCGGTGGCCGCTTTGAAGCTCCCTTGACTCAGCGCCCAGAGCCACGTGGGCCTCGCTGCCACTGAGAGGAGGGCGGAGCGTCTGCAGGGAACAGCCTGCGGCCGGGCGCTGGGCCAGAGGGACATTTCGACTGCGATCACCGGAGACTCACGGCCCGGCGTGAGAAGGAACAGGGATGTCTGTGTGCGCCGCAGCCTTCCCGGGAGTAACGGTGTGTGAAACGACCGCAGTGCCGCACCCAGAAGTGACACGCTCCCCCCCAGCCTCACTCCGAGACCTGCGTGTGTGTACGTTCCCTTCTAGCGTGTCACCTGTGTGTGTTTTGCGTCTTGTCACTGGCGTTGACACACAAGAATCCTTCCTGGCCAGGTGCGGTGGCTCGTGCCTGTCATCCCAGCGCTTTGGGAGGCTGAGGCAGGAGGGTCACGTGAGGCCAGGAGTTCGAGCCCAGCCTGGGCAACGTAGTGAGACCTCGTCTCTACAAAAAGTAAAAAATGAGCCAGGGCCGGGCTCAGTGGCTCAGCCTGTCATCCCAGCACTTTGGGAGGCCGAGGCAGGTGGATCGCCCGAGCCCGTGGGTTCGAGACCCGCCTGGGCAACTTGGCGAGACCTCATCTCCACAATAAATCAAAAAATCAGCCGGGCATGGTAGCGCGCGCCTGTAATTCCGGCTACTCAGATGGCTGAGGCGGAAGGATCGCCAGAGCCCAGCGGGTCAAGGTTGCCGTGGCCGGGAGTGTGCCACGGCACTCCAGCCTGGGCAATGGAGTGAGACTCCAACTTAAAAAAAAATGAGCCGGGCACGGTGACGCCTGTAGTCCCAGCTCCTGGGGAGACTGAGGCAGAATTGCCTGAGCCTCCACCCCGGCCCTGATATTTCTCCCCGTGGCTGTTGACCTCTGCAAAACAGACAGCGGTTTCACGTGTTATGACAGACACAGAGTACCGCCTAATTACCTGGTTAAGTGTCTGCCCGGCTGGACTGCGGCCTTCCAGGGCTCCTGAACGTGGCGTCTGCACCTGCGCCCCTGACGGCACCAACCCCCATCCTGGGCCCTACAAGCAGAGTCCCCAGGTGGGCGCCGTGGACATCAGGGCCAGACAGGTCTCTGGGGGCCGTCCCAGGCCCTGCGGGGTGTGAGCGGCGTCCCCGGCCTCTGCCCCCTCCACATGTCCCCAGACCCAGGGGGGTCTCACCAGGGGTGGTTTTGTCCCCAGGGGACACGGGGAGAGGTTGGGGGCCTTGTGTGGGCGTCACGACGGGGGGAGCTCCTGGCGTGGACGGGTGGAGGGGTGGAGGCCGGGGCTCGGCTCACACCCTACAGGGCCTGGGACGCCCCCCCAGAGAATGACCCGGCCCCACCAGGGACCCTGAGGTGGGGCAGGGACAGACCTCGGTCCCCACCGGGGCCCCTGTCGGAGCCACTGCAGCGGCTTCCTGATCGCTCCAGGGAACCTTTCATGCCATGCCCAGGGAGCCTCAGCCCGGGTCCCCACCCCAGCCTGGGGGCTGCGGACCTAGACAGCAGGGCCCATCCCCAGGGGTGGCCCCGGAGGCCTCCCGGAGGCGGCGTCGGCCTCCCAGGCGGCTCACACCTCCACCTCCTCACAGCTCTCTGGACGCCGCGGAGCTGATGGCAGAGGATGTCGGCCACCAACAACATCGCCCAGGTCCGCAAGCTGGTGGAGCAGCTGCGTATGGAGGCCGGGGTGGAGCGCATCAAGGTGAGCGGGGTCCGCGGGGGGCGCCCACAGGGGGGAGTCCCACGGGTAGGGGGTGGGGGAGGGGGAAGAGAGGGTCCCATGGACGGGGGGACGCAGCCCAAGGCCTAAGGCCGTCGGGAGGCAGAGTTCCTCGTCCTGGCAGGACATCGGTCTTCTGTCTTAAGGCCTTCACCTGATTAGATGAGGCCCACCGCATCGTGGGGGTCACCTGCTGTACCCAGAGTCCCCTGACTTCGGTGTGAACCCCATGTAAAAAAATGCCTTGTAGCGACATCTAGAATAACGTTCAGCCAACCCACCAGGCACCGTGGCCCGGCCCAGCCCAGCGGACCTGTAAAGTCAGCCATCCTCACCCCACGACTTCACTCCGACTTCAGGGCTCAAGCACCGTTTCCGGTCACGGGACAATTTATTAGGAAGGCGTGGCAGCTGCCCGGGTTGCAGTCAGACTCACCCCTGCTGGCCAGGTGGTGGAGGGGAGTTGGAAAAGGGTTTTATTTGCTTGTTTATTTCTTGAGTTACTGTCTCAGGGTCTGGCTCTCTTGCCCAGGTTGGGAGGCAGTGGCATGATCACGGCTCACCGCAGCCTCGCACTCCTGGGCTCAAGTGACCCTCCCACCTCAGCCTCCTGAGTGGCTGGGACTCCAGGTGCCACCACCGCACCCGGCGCATTTTTTTTTTCCGTTTTTAGTATAGATGGGGTCTTGCGGTGTTGCCCAGGCTGGCCTCAGACTCCAGGCCTCAAGCGACCTTCCCGCCTCGGCCTCCTAGAGTGCGGGGCTGACAGGCACGAGCCACCGCAGCCGGCCTTGGAGAAGCTTCTGGTCGGTCCCCGGGGCTCCCTCCAGCCCAGCTCACAGCTCTTTGACCCCTTCACGCTGACAACCAGGGTCTAGCCAGGGAGGGGCGAGGGCCTCGGAAGGTTCCCGAAGCCTCGCTGCCGAGAACAGACCTGAGCAAGCCAAGCGTTCCTCTGGACGGGGCAAGAGCTCGCTAGGAAGGGCTTCCCTCTGCGAGCCGTGCCAGTCCCGGTTCCTGTCCCTTTGATGGGGGGAGGGCCCCCGGCGCCCTTGGAAAGTCAGGCCACGGAGCCGGGCTGGGTGCCTCAGCCTGTGATCCCGCACTCCGGGAGGCAGAGGTGAGTGGGTCACCTGAGCCCGCGGGTTCGAGACCCGCCTGGGCAACGTGGCGAGACCTCGTCTCTACAGTAAGCAAAAACTCAGCCGGGCGTGGCAGCGCGCGCCTGTAGTTCCGGCTACTCGGAAGGCGGAGGCGGAAGGATCGCCGGAGCCCAGCGGGTCGAGGCGGCGGTGGCCGGGAGCGGCCGCCGCACTCCAGTCTGGGCGACAGAGCGAGACTCCAGCTCAAAAAAAAAAGAAAGAAAGAAAGTCAGGCCACAGGGGAGCTCTGGGCTCCCCGATGGGCACAGGACGGCCCGGCATTCAGGGAACGAGGCTTTCTCCGCCCGCGGGGGCCACGGCAGGAGCCACCGGCCCACGTTCCCCAGGGCCAAAGGCTGTTCCTGTCACCCTCAGGGGTGGCTTCCCGGACAGAAGTGATCAGAGGCAGCAGCTGCAGGTTCCCATGGGGGCCATCTGCTCTGTCTGGGGGCAGGTGCGACCCCCAGCCGGGCAGGACCCTGAGCCACCAGCCGCCCAGGGGACCAGGTCCAGGGGAGGAGGGGGAACCCACGTGCAGAGGCACTTCCGTGGAGGCTGGGGTGGGAGAGTCGTTGAGGCCAGGAGTTCGAGACCAGCCTGGGCAACATAACAAGACCCCATCTCTCAAAAATAAAAAATCAATAAATTAGCCAGGCTCGGTGGTGCCTAGAGTCCCAGCTGCTCGGGAGGCCGAGGCAGGAGGTCACCTGAGCCCAAGAGTTCAAGACCAGCCTGGGCAGTATAGTGAGAGCTCATCGCTGCAAAAAATTTTCGAAATTAGGCCATGGGCCAAGCATGGTGGCTCACGCCTGTCATCCCAACACTTTGGGAGGCTGAGGCGGGAAGACCTCTTGAAACCAGGAGTTCAAAACCAGCCTGGGCCACGTAGACCTCGTCTCTAGAAAAAATGCAAAAATTCGTTAGGTGTGGTGGTGCCTGTAGTCCCAGCTACTGCAGTCCCAGCTGAGGAGGGAGGATGCCCTGAGCCCAGGGAGTGGAGGCTGCAGTGAGTTTTGATCATGCCCCTGCACTCCAGCCAGGGCCACAAAGCAAGACCCCGACTCTAAGAACAAAAAACCATTGTCAAAGGCCCCCGCCGGGACGGTGACGTCACACGCCTTCCGGGTCACCCCATCACCCCGCACATCTAAGCCGGCCGGCGCCACTCACCACCCAGGACGACAGGGTGAGACTCCAACTCAAAAAAAAAATTGTAAAAGCCTTTGGGAGGCTGAGGCGAGTGGATTGCCTGAGCCCGTGGGTTCGAGACCCGCCTGGGCAGCAAGACCTCATCTCTACAATAAATCAAAAATTAGCCGGGTGTGGTGGCGCACGCCTGTAGTTCCAGCTACTCGGAAGGCGGAGGCGGAAGGATCGCCGGAGCCCAGCAGGCCGAGGCGGCGGGGGCCGGGAGCGGCCACTGCCCTCCAGTCTGGGCGACACAGTGAGACTCCGACTCAAAAAAAAAAAAAAGAGAAAATGTGCCATTAGTGATAGTGAATACATTTACCATGTCGCACGACCATCAACTCCATCCAATTCCAGAACATTCCACCACCTCAAAGGGAAGCCCCGTTCCCATCTGCTGTCCCTCCCCACCCTCCCCCCGCCCCCGGCTCCCACAAATCCCCGTCCTGCGTCCGTGAACTGGCCTGTCTGGACACTCCGTAGAAGTGAAGTCGCACCCTGTGTGTCCCTCTGTGTCTGGGCCTCCCAGAGCGCGACGTCCTCAAGGTCCCTCCACGCCACGGCCTGTGCTGGGGTCTCCTTCCTGTTCGTGGCCGAGTCACGTTCCTCGCGTGCGTGGGCCACGCCGCGTGGCCCCGTGGGCGCCTGGGCCACCTGCCCTCTGGCTGCGGGGCTCGTGCCGCCGTGGCCCGGGCCCCGGCCCCTCTCACCTGCCCGCCTTCTTGTGCCGACACAGGTCTCCAAAGCCTCGTCCGAACTCATGAGCTACTGTGAGCAACACGCCCGCAACGACCCCCTGCTGGTCGGCGTCCCGGCCTCCGAGAACCCCTTCAAGGACAAGAAGCCTTGCATCATTCTTTAGCCGGGTTCTGGGGCGTGTGTCTCTGTATCTCTGGCTCTCTCCGGCTCTCTCGCGCTCTCTCTCTCTTTCTCAGGAGGCCGTCCCTCGGAACTTAGCGCAAGCAAAGCACCTCAAGTCCCCTCACTTTTATTTCTTCTTTCTTTGGTCAGGGTCTCACTCTGTCACCCAGGCTGGAGGGCAGGGGCATGATCACAGCTCACCGGAGACTCGGCCTCCAGGGCTCAGGCGATCCTCCCGCCTCAGCCTCCCGAGTAGCCGGGACTCCAGGCGCCACCACGCCCGGCTCATGTTTTGATTTTTTTGGAGAGACGGGGTCTCGCCACGTGGCCCAGGCTGGTCTCGAACTCCTGGCCTCAAGCGATCCTCCTGCCTCGGCCTCCCCAGGTGCTGGGATGACGGGCGTGAACCCCTGGGCCCAGCCTCTCCCGAACTTTTAATCTCAAAAGAAAGGCCCAAACACGGCCTGTCCTCGGATGGGGTGAAATGCACCCTCTGGGTCTGGGTGGATTCTCAGACCCGGCACCTCGGCCCCGTCCCGGGCCCAGCCACAGCGGGACAGGGGCTGTCTCTGCAGTCCCGTCCCCTCAAGCATAACTGAAATGTCCTGGCGACATGGTAACAATTTTCTAGAATTCTCAATTGCCATTGGAATTACAGGCTTGGCGTGGAGGGAAACAGGCGGCTGACTCTGGGGGTCTCGGGAGACAAGGCCCGGTGGCCATCAGCCCCCCGCCGTCGGCCATTTGTGGAAAGCCTTCACCAGGCTGTGGGGAGGTCTTCTTACTTTTAACTTTATCTTAATTTTTTGAGTCGGAGTCTCCCCCTGTCGCCCAGGCTGGAGTGCACGGCCCGATCACGGCTCACCACAGCCTCGACCTCCTGGGCTCAGGTGATCCTTCCACCTCAGCCTCCTGGGCAGCTGGGACTACAGGCGTGCGCCACCACACCCGGCTGATTTTTTTGGTCTATTGGAGAGGCGAGGTCTCGCCACGTCGCCCAGGCCGGTCTTGAACCCCTGGGCTCAAGTGATCCTCCTGCCTTGGCCTCCCAAAGTGCTGGGGTAACAAGCGTGAGCCATGGCGCCCAGCCTCTTTTGTCTTTGTTTTGTCTTAAGTAGTGGTAAAATTGGGGGTGCGAGGGGGGCACCATGAACGTTTCTGGAAAAATCTCTCCGTTTAAAAACTCGTTCCTCCGCGCTGCCGAGATGAGAGCTTAAAGCTGCGTCCACGGCTCGGTCGCACCATGCGAGGCGCGGACGCATCGCCAGGCCGGAGAGGGCTTCGTCTCCGGGACGCACCCCGTGGGGCCGAGCGTCACCCCCTGTGTGTGGCGTTTGTCACGTGCCAGCCACGCATGCGCCCCCTCCAAGGGACCCCGTCCGTGCAGGAGCCGGCGTGGAGGGGCTGCCGGGAACCCCGTCGCGGCCCGCCCAGTCAGGTGTCACCTGAACGTGAGACGTCGGGTGCCGGCCGGGGGCTTCCATCGTCCTCGGCGCTCCCGGGGTCCCCCGTGTCCCCAAGCCGCCTGTCTACCCCAGGAGCTGCCTGAGCCCCTGCCTGTGGGCTGGGCCGCCCCGAGCCCGCCCCACGCGTGCAACGTTCTCGAGTCCCCCCGTGACTGTGAAGGACCCCGGGACAGGGACCCTGTGTCGCAGACATGGCGACGTCCGCCCTGGCCGCCCCCACGACACCAGCTCTGCCTCTTCGGGCTTTTCTGCCCTGGCGTGAGACCGGGAGACCCGCGGTGTGTCCACGCGCCCTCCTTCCCCTGCGGCCGTGGGAGAGGTCCGGGGCCGTGGGAGGCCGCTAGGGTGACCGTGCCCTCTTGGATGGCTCGGACGGTGGCAGAGGCAGCGGCTGCAGGGACGCCCGCCTGGGGCGGACCCTGAGCGGCGGGGACCCCTCCCGGCCCTGACCTCAGAGTCCACGCTGCCGCGGCCACGTGCCACGGGCTGGCCCGGACGTGGACTGTGCAAAGAAACCAAGCTCCAGAGCTGTTGCCTGGGGCTTCCCGGCGGCCACCGCGTCTTCCCTGCAGGCCATCGAGGCCAGAGCCGGGTCCTCCCTGCCTCCTGGGAGGCTTCAGGGGGGGCGGGACCCAGGGGTGTCCTCTGTCCCTCCCTCGGCTGCTCCCCGGCACCCAGCTCTCTACGGCCGGTCCGGGAGGGCCGGGGACGCTGGGGGGCCGGCCGCCATGCCTGCAGGGCCTCCCCGAAACCGCACCTCCCTCGGCGGGGCGGGGCTGGCAGAGCCTGGGGTCTCTCCGCCCCCCCAGCAGGAGCAAAGGGGGTGAGAGCCCGTCCCAGAAACAGCGAGACCGAGGCCAGACCGAGACGCCCCTGCCTCCCCCCTGCCCAGCCAGCATCTCGGGAGCTGGAAACCAGGCACCCCCCACTTCTCCCTCAAAGAAGCCTTAACCCCGGGGCCTCCCCGCTGGGGCACAGGGAGCAGGGGGACACAGCCGTGCCGAGCCCAGCCCCGCCCGGTGACCCCTCAACGCGACCCCAGAGAAGCCAGCGGGGGCCCGAGAGACTGACGCGGCCCCAGCGGCCAGGACAGACCGTGGAGTCGGCCAGGGCCTCAAGGGACGCTTGGTCCTGGAGGCCAGAAACCCACGTCCCCCTGCCCCGCAGAGGGGACCCACCCAGGGGCCAGGACCTGGGGTGTGGCACTCCATGTAAACTGAGGCAAGCGGGAAGGTGGGCTGGTGTGTCGGCCCCTTGGGCCTCCGCTGTGTCCCCAGCTGTCCCTGTCCCATCTCCCCGCCCCGCCATCTCCTGGGCCTGGTGACCCCGGGACCCAGGGAGGCGGCAGCCAGCCAAAGTCCGTGGGCCTCTTTCTAGCTTAGGAAAAAAAACCCCTCCGTTCCCTGCCTCCTGTAGAGTAATTCTCGGTGGCCGTCAGGAGGGGTGGAGGTGGCTTTGCAGGCCTGACAGCCATGCGCACAGGTGCCCACAGCTGCGGGCGCCACCGGGTCGCGAGTATCTGGCAGGGTCGCAGCTTTTCAGGTGTTTTTTCCGGCCTCCCAAATGTACCTCCAGGCAGGAGCTGGCCCCGGCCATGGGGACACCAGCGTCCCTTGAGAGGTCAGAGGAGAGGCATTGAAGAACACACCTGCACACACCCACCTGCGCCCCAAAAAAAAGGCAGGAGCGGGGAGAAATGCGGAGTCCCTCTCTGCCACAGTCGGGTCAAGGGCCCCACGGGCCCACCCTAAGTGGAAGGCGCCGGGTGGGACTGAGGAAGGGGCTGCCGGTCTCCCCCCACCCCACGCCTTCCCCCCCCCAGGAAGGAGCTAGCGCGCGCCCCTCCCCTGCCCTCCCGAAGGTGACCCCAGGCCAAGCATGAACCGCCCCGCTGCGAACGCGCCCACCCTCCAGGGACACTCCCGAGGCGTCCTCCTCTCGCCTGGCCTCTTCTGTGGGTCGCGTCCCGCCTCGCTCGGGAGATCCCTCTGTCTCAGCCCCGCCCGGTGGGGAGAAGCCAGGGACCCCGGGAGGGGCGAGGCTGCCCGCCGTCCGAGCCCCCCAGGGCACCTGTCCGAAGCCCAGCTCCCACGGAGGCCAGGCCTCCAGCACAAGCCATACGCCCCCTCCCCGGTCCCAGACGCCTCGCTGTCGCCGTGACGCCCGTCCCCCATCCCTGCCGTGTCCGTGGCGGGTCCTGCCCCCACGGCCTCCGGACGTGGGTTGTTTTTATTTCCGGTTTTTCTAAATCCGGGTGTGCCGCACCCACTTCTGCGCAGTGTTTTACTATCGTGTGGAATTGTTACTGCAAAGTGGATTCAACACAATAAAAGGCTCCTGTGTCCTTTTCTCCTTGTCTCCGGCCTCTTCCTCCGTGCAGGCCGTGAGGCAGGGCGGGAGGGGTGGGGACATTTTCTATGATGTGTGTGTCACCGCAGTTTTTTTTTAATTTTTAGGACTAGACAGTCTTATTAGGACACCAAGCACGAGCAAACAAAGCAAGATAGACAAATCAGACTTTATGGAAATGATACATGTGCATAATAAAATACTATCAAGAGCATGAAAACGCAATCTGTTGAATAAAAGAAAATGTTTGCATGTTATATATTTGACGGGGGATTCATATGTAGAATATATTCAGAACCTTACTAGGGTTCTTACGACAACAAAAAAAACAAACTCATTGGAAAAATGGGAAATACACTTGAACAGGCATTTCACCGCCTGAGATACACAAATGGGCCGGGCGCGGTGGCTCATGCCTATAACCCAACACTTTGGGAGGCCGAGGGGAGAGGATTGCCTGGGCCCAGGGGGTCGAGACCAGCCCGGGCAACTTGGCAAGACCTCGTCTCTACAATAAAAATCACAGAAGCTAGCCAGGCGTGGTGACGTGCGTCTGTAGTTCCAGCTCCTTGGAAGGCAGAGACGGAAGGATTGCCTGAGCCCAGCAGGTCGAGGCTGCGGTGGCCGTGAGCTTGCCACTGCCCTCCAGCCGGGGCGACAGAGTGAGACTCCAGCTCAAAAAAAGAGATACGCAAATGTCCAATATACACATGAAAACCAATTGAGAACAATGCAATCAGAATAAGATAGCATGCCAAATCGACAAGGATGGCAATCATAAAAAGGACAGATAATAAATGTTGGCAATTGTGATGAAACTGGAAATTTTTGTTGTTGTTTTTTGAGTTGGAGTCTCACTCTGTCGCCCAGACGAGTGCAGTGGCACTCCCGGACACCGCAGCCTCGACCCGCTGGGCTCCGGCGATCCTCCCGCCTCCGCCTTCCAAGTAGCCGGAATTACAGGCGCGCGCTACCACGCCTGGCTGATTTTTTTATTTATGGTAGAGATGAGGTCTTGCCAAGTTGCCTAGGCGGGTCTCGAACCCGCGGGCTCAGGCAATCCACTCACCTCGGCCTCCCAAAGCGCGGGAAGACAGGCTGAGCCACCGAGCCCGGCTTCATTTTTTAATTTATTGTAGAGACAGGGACTCACCAAGTTGCCCAGGCTGCTCTCAGACCCCTGGGCTCAAGCGCTCCTCCCACCTCGGCCTCCCAAAGTGCTGGGATGACAGGTGCGAGCCACCACACCTGGGGTCATCCTTTATCTCATCTCTTTGCAAATAAAAAAAATTGAAAATGCCCCCCCAGGCTCTGTCACCAGTTCCACTCTCAGTTTCCCATTCACAGTGGAGACATGTCCCCAGACTCTAACATTTGCAGACGCTGGCATCGGAAGACAGTGGTGACGGCAAGTAGAACGAATGGTCCATTTACGGGACGTGTCATCTGAGCCTCCTGGAAACCCCAAGCTACGTGCTGTGCTCTCTGATGAACACATGAAGCTTCGGAGAAATCAGACGCCCTCCAGGACTCTGACTCGTGTCCCCACTGTCTGCGCTTATCAAGAGACAGGCTCCTGGCCGGACGCGGTGGCTCATGCCTGTAATCCCAGCACTTTGGGAGGCCGAGGTGAGAGGATTTCCTGAGCCCGCGGGTTCGAGACCCCCCTGGGCAACTCGGCCAGACCTCAGCTCTACAATAAATCAAAAAATTAGCCAGGTGTGGTAGCGCGTGCCTGTAGTTCCGGCCACTCGGAAGGCTGAGGTGGAAGGATCGCCGGAGCCCAGCGGGTCGAGGCTGCGGTGGCTGGGAGCGTGCCACTGCTCTCCAGCCTGGGCGACCGAGCGAGACTCCAACTCAAAAAAAAAAAAACAAAAAAAGAAAAACGATATGTTCTTCTCCTCTATGTTGTTCAGTATACTTCAATGCCAGGAAGAGTCCGGGTGTGGTGGCACACACCTGTAGTCCCAGCTACTTGGGAGGCCGAGGCGGGAGGATCTCCAGAGCCCAGCGGGTGGAGGCTGCAGTGGTCGTGATCATGCTACTACATTCCAGCCTGGGCCACAGAGTGAGACCCCAACTCAAAAAAGAAAGAAAGAAAAGAAAAAAGAATCCAATCCGCCTCCTTTACCAGCATGTAAGGGTGCTCGCACCCTCCGGCTTGGGCCTGTCCGTCCTCAGAGCCGACAGCACAGCCTCTCCCGTCTCTCTCTGACTGTCAGCCTCCTGCCTCCTCCGGTGAGACCCCCTGGGAGGACACCGGGCCCCCGCTCACCCGGGATCGCCTCCCGTCTCGGGGTCCGCCACTGAATCCCCTCTGCGGAGTCTCTTTGCGGGGAATCCTGCCTGATCCCCCGAGAGCCAGCACAGAAGGCCAGACGGAGCAGGCTGGCGACAGGGCGTGTCGAGGGGGTCAGTGCCGATGGCACTGCTCGTGGCTCCGTAGGGGAGCGGGGCTCCACAGACCTGCCAACAACTCTTGGGGCCCCGTGTGTGGGTGGGTGCCGGGCTCGCGGGCCCCCGCCGGGCACAGCTGCCCACGGGCAGGGGAGGTCTGGGTGCGGGAGGTGGCATCTGCGTGATGTCCGTCACCACCTGACTGAGCTGGATGTGAGCAGGTGACAGGGAAGCCCTGGGGGGGTCGGAAGGGGTCTCGGGCCAGGACCGGCCACCTAACTTGCAGGCCACAGTGGACAGTGGAAACACAGGCCTTTTCTCTCTTTTTTGGAGTCAGTGTCTCCCTCTGTCACCCAGGCTGGAGTGCAGTGGCACGCTCATGACCACCGCAGCCTCGCCCTGCCGGGCTCCGGCGATCCTTCCGCCTCAGCCTTCCAAGTGGCTGGAACTACAGGCGCGCGCTACCACGCCCGGCTGATTTTTTTGATTTATTGTAGAGACGAGGTCTCGCCAAGTTGCCCAGGTGGGTCTCGAACCCGCAGGCTCAGGCAATTCACTCATCTCAGCCTCCCAAAGCGCGGGATTACAGGCTGAGCCACCGAGCCCAGCAACGAGACCCCATCTCTTCCAACAATCAAAAACTAGCCGGGCATGGTAGTGCACACCTGTAGTTCCAGCTCCTTGGAAGGCTGAGGTGAAAGGATCGCCAGAGCCCAGCAGGTCGAGGCTGCGGTGGTCATGAGTGTGCCACTACACTCCAGCCTGGGCAACAGAGCCAGACCCCAACTCAAAAAAAAAAAAAAAAAAAAGCCTGACCCAGTATCTACCTGAATGGCACAAATTAAAAGCCTGGTGTTGGTGCGGATGTGGCGTTACCAGCCCTCCCAGGGCTTGCTGGGAGCGAAACGGCCCAGGCCCTGTGGGGAGCGGTCAGGCTGGTTCCTGTAACCCTAAACACACCCACTTTGTGACCCAGCAATTCCACTCCTAGGTGTTTACCAGCGAGAAACAAAAACGTGTCTGCAAAAAGCCCGGGCAAGAATGTCCAGAGTGGCTCTTCTCCCAAGGGCAGAACCTCCAGGCATCTCAGGCATCCCGCGGCAGGCGGGTGGACACGCACCCCGGGACGCGCTCATGCCAGGGAATCCCACTCGGAGGGGAAAAGGAACCGGCCGCGAACAAGTGCCGTGGCGTGGATGACTCGCCTCCATGGCACGTGGCATGAAATAAGCCCAAGAGAGGACAGGCGGTTTGACTCCATTTGTGCGAAATTCTAGAACAGGAAAGCCAGGTGCACAGCTGTGTGGTTGGCAGCCAGCCCCAAAGATGTCTGTGTCCCCACCTCAGAGCCCGGGAATGTCACCTCACAGAGGCTGAACGGGACTCGGCAGATGTAATTAAGGACGGGGGCGGACCCTGGAGGATCCAGGTGAGTCCACTGCCATCGCGAGGGTCTTTAGAAGAGGGAAGCACAGCCAGGCTCGGTGGCTCAGCCCGTCATCCCGCGCCTTTGGGAGGCTGAGGTGAGTGGATTGCCTGAGCCCGCGGGTTCGAGACCCGCCTGGGCAACTTGGCGAGACCTCATCTCTGCAATATATCAAAATATTAGCCAGCGTGGTAGCACGCACCTGTAGTTCTGGCCACGCGGAAGGCTGAGGCGGAAGGATCGCCGGAGCCCAGCAGGTCGAGGCTGCGGTGGCCGGGAGCGGCCCCTGCACTCCAGTCTGGGCGACAGAGGGAGACTCCGACTCAAAAAAAAAAATTGACGGGCATAGTGGAGAGTGTAGTCCCAGCTACTTCTGGAGGCTGAGGTGGGAGGATCGCTTGATCCCAGGAGGTCCAGGCTGCAGCGATCCGTGATCGTGCCACTGTACTCCAGCCTGGGCAGGAGAGCGAGACCCCGACTCATAAAATAAAAATAGGCCGGGTTTGGTGGCTCAGCCTGTCATCCCAGCACTTTGGGAGGCCGAGGTGAGTGGATCACTCGAGCCCGAGGGTTCGAGACCCACCTGGGCAATTTGGCGAGACCTCATCTCTACAATAAATCAAAAATTAGCTGGGCGTGGCAGCACACCTGTAGTTCCAGCTACTTGGAAGGCTGAGGCGGAAGGATCGCCGGAGCCCAGCAGGCCGACGCTGGGGTGGTCGTGAGGGTGCCACTGCCCTCCAGCCTGGGCGACAGAGTGAGACTCCAACTCAAAAAGAAGAAGCTGGAGCAGACCCAGAAGTGAGTAAAAGTAGCCGGACCGAAAGAGCAACTCGCCTGGAATTCCAACTCCACGACATTCTGCAAATGGCAAAAGTATGGAGAAAGAGACGGTGGGAAGCTCAGCGGTGACCAGGAGTTGGGAGAAGGGGCCACGGGTGGACAGGTGACAGAGGACCTCAGGGCCGGAAGCTCTCCTGTGTGACACCGTCATGGCCGAACTCCCAGAACGCAGCCGCCAAGAGTGACCCTGACGTAAACCACGCGCTGGGCCGGGCGCCACGCAGAATCCCGCCCCTGCTGAGCCAAGAGGGGTCCCTGCCACGGAGGACACAGACGAACGGGGCGGGCAGGATGGCCTTCCCGACGGGACCAGGCCAGCACGCCCAAACCGAGGTGAGTGGCCTCCAAACTCCAAAGAGACCCATGACACGCTGCGCCTCTTCTTTGGCGATGGCGAGGCCGGCATTGGTCCTCAACATGACGCCAGACGAGAAAGATGAGGAGAGCTGCCAACCCGCTTTCACGCTGCATGTTTTGTTTTGTTTTCGAGCCGGAGTCTCACTCTGTCCCCAGGCTGGAGTGCAGGGGCACGCTCACGGCCAGCCCCGCCTCGAACTGCTGGACTCAGGCGATCCTTCCGCCTCAGCCTCCCAGGTAGCTGGAACCACAGGCGCACGCCACCACGCCCGGCTTATTTTTGGATTTATGACAAGAGATGAGACCTCGCCAAGTTGCCTAGGCTGGTCTCGAACCCCTGGGCTCAGGCAATCCTCTCGCCTCGGCCTCCCAAAGTGCTGGGATGACAGGCGTGAGCCGCCACGCCTGGCCTTGCACACGTGTTGTTTGTAATAATCAGAAAGTTTGTATTGTCCAAGCGACGTCTAGGGCCGTGGGCCAAAGCCGAGTGCTGGTCTAAATGGGCCGGCGAGCGTCCATCTGGATTTCTGTCTCCACCCACGCCAGCTTCAAGCCCCGCCCGCCGGGATCGTCCCTCTTCCAGTTCCCGCCCTCCTGGGGTCCCAGTGGCTCCCAGAAGGCCCTGGCAGGGCTCTGGGACCCGGGAGGCCACCAGGCGGGCTCAGGACTCAGTCTCCCTGGGGGATCCAAGCACACGAGAACAAAATCCCACAAGGGAATGTGGCGAGCCCGGCAGAGGCTCCAGGACGGGTCCCCTTGGGTGGCCCGTCTGCCGGCCCGTGTGGCGAATTGGCAGAAGCCAGCGTGCCGTCTACAGTGGAAAGAGTGACGCAGGCCCCGCGGGTGAGCCGGCCCGGGAATGTGACGCCGTCTCCGGCCAAAACGCATCCCTCCGGGAAGAGCTCCAAGCCGGGCTGGAAGGAAGCTTCTGTCCGTGCAGACGGTCCACGCACACCGAGCAGGCCAGGGGGTGGAGACGCGCCCGGGAGCAGGTGTGGCCTTCGGTCCCAGGCGGTCTTGGCGAGGCGTTCCAAAGCCACGTCTGTCCACAGTCCGTCCAGGGGAACGAGTAGCACCTGGATTCTGGCGCAGGCGGGCGACACCCCCTTCCAAGGCCCGGAAGGATGGGCGCTCACTCCAGAGAACATTCAGGAAAGCGGCTTGCCCTGTCAGAGGGCTGCGTGCTCCCACCGACTCTCTAAGAGTCCAGGGATCTAGAAAGTTCTGCATTTGGCAAATACTCATCCCTCCCCCAATTCCCCCCACCCCGCCCAGGCCACATGGAGCTGCGTCTGGAACGGAGGAGCCTCATTCCGGGGTCTGAAAGTCTCATGGGACAATGTGGACATGAACGCGGGTCAGAGCTGGTCTACAGGACGCACGTGACAGGCCAGGGTAGAGCCGGGGTCACGGATCTGCTGTCCCAGGACGCCCCTCTTCCGACCGCCCGACCTTGTCCCTCTGGCCCTTCCCGGCCGCCTCTGGTGCAGCCGTCGGGAGCAGGGAGGAGGGATGTGTCTTCCGAGTCTGGCCTCCTTCCTGGCCGGCACGGTTGGAGACGTCCCTCTGGCTTCCTGGAGGCTGTTTCCAGAAGACACCTGAGATCGGTCTCGGGCCCAGGACCGTAGAGCTGTGAACTTCCCGTGACTGTGGTCAGGGGACTGGAGGTGGCCCGGACGCAGGTCCGTGCGTCCCCAGGAGCATCCAAGCAGGCGGCAGGGCCGGGTGGAGACCACAGGCGAGGCTGGTCCTGCCCCGGCTGGGCCGTGAGACCCTGCCACACGTGTCTCGGGGTCACTGCGAGTCTGTTTCCTGGTCTGCGAGTGAAGACAGGAACAGGACCAGGGGCCAAAAGATTTTAAAAGACAGACGTGAAGCATGTAGGCAGCACTGGGTAAGTCAGCCGGCAGGTGCGCTCAAGGTTCTGCAGTGCCCTCAGCTGCCAGTGGCAGACAGGACGAATTAAGGACAACTGTCTTCTTCCGAGGCCACCACTGTGTCCTGCTGCACACCAAGTCCGTGTTTGCTATCTGTTCACAGGTTTTTCTGTTTGTTTTTTTTTTTTTTGAGTTGGAGTCTCACTCTCTCACCCAGGCTGGAGGGCAGTGGCACGCTCCCGGCCACCGCAGCCTCGACCCGCTGGGCTCCGGCGATCCTTCCGCCTCAGCCTTCCAAGGAGCCGGAACTACAAGTGCGCGTCACCGCACCCAGCTAATTTTTTGATTTTTTTAAATTGTAGAATCACGGTCTTGCCAAGTTGCCCGGGCTGGTCTCGAACCCGTGGGCTCAGGCAATCCTTCACCTCAGCCTCCCAAAGTGCTGGGATGACAGGCTTGAGCCAACACGTCCGGCCTGTTCATGAGTTTAATCTCCCCGCTCAGGGTGTCTGCTTTTGGAGAGAAGGAATATGCTCACAAAAATCAACTTGCAGCTGGGTGCAGTGGCTCATGCCTGTCACCCCAGCACTTTGGGAGGCTGAGGCCGGAAGATCACTTGAGCCCAATTGGTCAAGACCAGTCTGGGCGACAGAGTGAGACTCTAACTCAAAAAAAAAAAAAAAATGCAAACATTGGAGTGTGGTGGCGTGCCCCTGTAGTCTCAGCTACTTGGGAGGCTGAGGCAGGAGCATCGCCTGAGCCCAGGAGGTCGAGGCTGCGGTGAGCCGCGATTGTGTCCCTGCACTCCAGCCTGGATGACAGAGTGAGATCCCAACTCAAAGAAAAATAAAACTTAACTTGTGGTTGGGCGCAGTGGCTCAAGCCTATAATCCCAGCACTTTGGGAGGCCGAGGCAAGAGGACTGCCTGAGCCTGTGGGTTCGAGACCAGCCTGGGCGACATGGTGAGACCTCATCTCTACAATATATCAAAAAATTACCCGGGCGTGGTGGCGTGCACCTGTAGTTCCAGCTACCTGGAAGGCTGAGGCCGAAAGATCGCCTGAGCCCAGCAGGTCGAGGCTGCGGTGGCCGGGAGCGTGCCACTGCCCTCCAGCCTGGGCGACAGAGTAAGACTCAAACTCAAAAAAAGAAAGAAGAAAAAAAAAAAGACCAGACTCAGTAGCTCAGCCAGTCCATCCCAGCACTTTGGGAGGCCGAAGCGACTGGATGGCCTGAGCCCACGGGTTTGAGACCAGCCCGGGCAACTTGGCAGGCCTCGTCTCCACAATAAATAAAACAGCCAAAAACTGTGGCCTGTAGTCCCGTGGAGGGCTTGCATGGAAAAACCAGAGAGGGGGCCCCGCCCACCGAGAGAGGCCCCGCCCAGCCACGGAGGCCCCGCCCACCGACGGAGGCCCGCCCGCCAAGAAGAGGCCCTGTCTACCAAGAGGTCCCGCCCAACGAGGGAGGCCCCGTCCAATCCGCGCAGTGGTGGAGGCTCCGCCCACCCAGAAAAGATCCGGCCCGCCGCGAGAGGCTTTCGCATCCAGAGAGGCCCCGCCCCCGTGAGGCTGCGCAAGAAGGCCTGGCGCTAGAGCTCGGCCTGTGATTGGTCAGGTGCCTGAGACCGGGCAGCCGAGGGGCGGGGCCTTCCGCACGGCCCCGCCCACCCGGGCTGTCACCCGGAACAAGGAGCACGTGGGAAAGTGTTACAGTCCCTACAGCTCCGCTTCTCCCCAGCCAGAGCCGCCAGACACACTCAGCTCGTGTCTCCCCTGATGAAAGCCCTTCGGTGGCACGTGATACGGGGCGGACAGGTCATGCTTGGGAGCACTGCCCAGCTATTTATTTTCGTGTATGACTCAAATATTTAATGAGACATGCCTATACTAAATTTTTTTTTTTTTTTTTGAGTTGGAGTCTCCCTCTGTCGCCCAGACTGGAGTGCAGTGGCCGCTCCCGGCCACCGCAGCCTCGACCTGCCGGGCTCTGGCGATCCTTCCGCCTCCGCCTTCCAAGTAGCCAGAATTACAGGCATGTGCCACCACGCCCAGCTGATTTTTTGATTTATTGTAGAGATGAGGTCTCGCTGCCCAGGCAGGTCTCGAACCCGCGGGCTCAGGAAATCCACTCACCTCAGCCTCCCAAAGTGCGGGATTACAGGCTGAGCCACCGAGCCCGGCTGCCTATACTAAATTTTAAAATATTAAATGATTTAACCCAGTGGGGGAAAAAAGAAAATTTAAATGAGATAATTATATTCCAATATACTCATACCAAAAAGTTATCTGTTTGTCTAAAACCCAAATTTCACTGTGTGTCTTGTATTTTATCTGTTGACACTACGCGTAATTATTTCTTTTTTTTTTTCTTTTCTTTTCTTTTTTTCTTTGGCGTTGGAGACTCACTCTATCACCCAGGCTGGAGTGCAGTGGCACACTCACGGCCACCCCAGTGTCAACCCGCTGGGCTCTGGTGATCCCTCCACCTCAGCCTTCCAAGTAGCTGGAATTACAGGTGTACGCTACCACGCCCGACTAAATTTTTGATATATTGTAGAGATGAGGTCTCACCAAGTTGCCCGGGCTGATCTTGAACCCCTGGGCTCAGGCAATCCTCTCTCCTCGGCCTCCCAAAGTGGTGGGATGACAGGCTTGAACCGCCATTACAGGCTTATTTCTTCTTTTTTTTTTTTTTTTTTTTTTTGAGTTGGAGTCTCACTCTGTTGCCCAGAGTGGAGTGCAGTGGCCACTCCCGGCCACCGCAGTCTCGACCTGCTGGGCTCTGGCGATCCTTCCACCTCAGCCTTCCAAGTAGCTGGAACTACAGGCACGCACTACCACGCCTGGCTAATTTTCGATTTATTGTAGAGATGAGGTCTCGCCAAGTTGCCCAGGCGGGTCTCGAGCCCGCGGGCTCAGGCAATTCTCTCACCTCGGCCTCCCAAAGTGCTGGGATTACAGGCTGAGCCACCGAGCCCGGCCTTAATTCTTCTCGATTGTGTCCACGGTGATGCATGCCGGCAGGACTGTGAGTCCCAAGAGGACAGGCAGCCCTCAGTTTTTGTTCCTCTCCGTCCAGTACCCAGCCAGGGCCTGACCAAAGAAGGCCCCCATAATGGGCTGAATGACAGCCCCCAAACGACGTCCGTGTCCTCATCCCTGGAACCTGTATTTTACGGACTTTGCAGAAAGGATGGAATGAATGTCGATCTTGACAAGCGTCCACACAAGAGGAGGCAGGAAGCGCAGAGTCAGGGAGAGACGGGACGCGGCTGCCCTGCCAGCCCGAGGACGGAGGACAGCCATGAGCCGAGGTGTGCAATCTCTCTAGTCCCTGGAAAAGGGGGCATGGAGTCTCCCCAGAGCCCCTAGGTGAGACAGCCCCACCCACAGCTTGGTTTCTGTCTCAGTGAGACTGATTTTGGACTTCTCACCCCTAGAACTGTCTGTAAGAGCATACATCTGAGTTGCTTTAAGTCACCAAATATGTGACAATTCGTGACAGCAGCCCTGGGACACTCACAGGGTGCACAACAAATGCCTGCTGGGTGAGTGAGGGCGCGGGTGCAGGAATGCAGAAGGCAGCTGTGGAATATGGCACGGGTCAGAGCAGAGTCAGGGGACTGTGTGTCACCTGTCATGAGACCCTGGGACCAGGGGGTGATGCCAGGACCTTGGTTTGCTGGTCTGTTTTTTTGTTTTGTTTTGTTTTGTTTTTGAGTTGGAGTCTCACCCTGTCGCCCAGACTGGAGGGCAGTGGCCGCTCCCGGCCACCACAGCCTCGACCCGCCGGGCTCCGGCGATCCCTCCGCCTCAGCCTTCCGAGGAGCCGGAACTACAGGCGCGCGCTACCACGCCCGGCTCATTTTTGATTGATTGTAGAGATGAGGGCTCGCCAAATTGCCCAGGCGGGTCTCGAACCCGCGGGCTCAGGCAATCCACTCGCCTCAGCCTCCCAAAGGCGCGGGCTGACAGGCTGAGCCACCGGCTGGTTTGCTGGTCTGTAACATGGGGTTGCTCCCGCCAGCCTCACAAACTGGGGGGAGTCGGAGGTGTCCCCTTAAAGAGCAGAGCCAGCCAGAGCCCGGGTGTCCCTCTCAGCATCCTTTCTAAAACCATCCCCTGCTCTGTCTCCTGCCAGGACCTTATTCTAAGATCTTTAGGCCGGACGCGGAATCCCAGTGCTTTGGGAGGCCGAGGTGGGCGAGTCCCTGGAGGCTGGAGTCTGAGACGGGCCTGGGCAACATAGAAAGACCCCCATCTCTACAAAACATAAAAATGTAGCCAGGCATGGCGGCACCTGTAGTCCCAGCTGCCGTTGAGGCTGAGCTGGGAGGATCACGTGAGCCCAGGAATTCAAGTCCAGCCTGGGCAACATGGAGAGACCCCGTCTCTACAAAAGATTTAAAAATTAGAGCCAGGTGTGGGGCTCATGCCTGTCATCCCAGCGCTTTGGGAGGCCGAGGCGAGAGGATGGCCGGAGCCCAAGAATTCCGGATCGGCCTGGGCAACGCAGCCAGACCCTATCTCTATTTTTTTTAAAGGTCTTTATTCATTCACCGATTCACTATAACTCTGTCGTGATTATCAGACACAGAAAGGGAAGCGAACCGTCCCAAGATGATCCAGCGGCTAAGGGGGAGAGTGAAGAAAGAAATGGAGACATCGAGGAGTGACGGTGCCCACCCCGGCCCCCTCCTCTCGGTTTGCCCTCTGTGTCCACGGTCCTCCCGGATTCACGGGAGCCCCCTGCCAGCAGGCGGGGCCGGGGGGCCTGTTCTCGCGGGCAGACCCAGGACCACCCGAAGGAGGGCAGAGGTCAGAGCCTGGGAGCCCCGCCCTGCCCCGAGGCCGAACTCCGAGCTGGGGCGTCCCGGATTCCCGGGGGCCGGCCCGTCCGGCTCACCGGGAACCTGGGAACGCCCTCCGGGGCCCTCCCCGCCCCCGCCAGGCCCCGGGAGGGGGTCGCCCCGCTCCGGGCCTGGCCCAGCGCCGTGTCCCCGGGCGCCCTCGGTGAGGAAGGGGGCCCTGGGTCAGCGCCGGAGGGCGAGGGCGAGGGCGAGGAGGGCGAGGAGGGGGCGGGCGGCCGGCCTGGGCGGAGGAATCCCCAACCGGCTAAAAATAGCCGGAGAAGTATTCCAGCACCTTCCCAAAATAGAAAGGGCCTGGGCCCAGCCAGAGGCCCGGGCGCGCCGCGGCCAGGAGCGGGGCGGGGCTTCGGGAGGTCGCCTCGGGCGACCCCCGGGACCCCCGTCGCGCGGCCCGCTCGCGCCCGGTCGGTCCGCCCCGGCTGCCGACCCCGCGCCCGGGGGGACCCCGAAGGCGGCGCGCGCCCACCCGCGGCCCCGGCCCCGAGGACGGCCGACCCGGGGCTGGGAGGGCCCGGCCGCCCGAGCTAAAAATAGCCTCGCCGCCTCCGGGCTATTTTGGGGCCCGATGCGCCCCGGCGGCAGCACAGAGGCGGCGGCGGGCACGCCCGCCCGCGGCCGCCGCCGGGGGCCGAGCTGGGCGAGCCCGCCCGCGCGGACGGGCCAGGCTCCAGCGCCGGGCTGGCCGGGCCCCCGTCGCGGGGGCGGGGCGGGGGTCTGCGCGCGGCGGGCCCGGGAAGGGGGGGCGTACGGCCCGCCGCGCGCCCCCCCGCGAGACGCGGACACGAGCGCGCCCGCGGGCGCGGAGCGCGGGGTCCCCGTGCGCCCCGGTGGCCGAAGCCCCCCGGCCGGGCCGGCGCCGCCGCCACGCGCGTTCCTGCCGGGGAACCCCGACCCCCGCGCGCCCCGCGGAGACCGTGAGGCCGGCGCCCGGGGGGAGGGGCTGGGAGGGCGGGGCGTCCCCGCGCGGCGCCACCCCCACCCCCGCCCCCACGCCGGCCCGGGCGCGCGCCCCGCCCCCGCCGCCGCGCGCGCCCCGCCGCCGACCGCGGGCCGCGCGGGGGGGGTCGCCATGCCCGCCGGCGTGCGGGGACACGCGGGCGGGCGCGGAGGGGGTCGGCGGGCGTGCAGGGCCCGTGGGCGCGGGCCTGCGTGCCCCGAACGCCCGTGGGCGGCGCGGGCTCTCGGGGGCGGGAGGCCCGGCCTGGTCGTGGCGGCCCGGGCGGAAACACGCGCTCCGTCTCGCTCTCGTCTCTCCCTCCCTGTCTCTCTCCGTCTCTGTCTCTCTCCGTCTCTCTGTCTCTCCCTCTCTCCGTTTATCTCCCTGTTTGCCCCTGTCTCTTACCTCTCTGTCTCCCTGTCTCTCTGTCTCTCTCCCTCGGTCTCTCTCTGTCACTTTGTCTCTCTCCTCTCTCTCTCCTTCTATCTCCGTCTCTCCCTGTCTCTCTTTCTGTGTTTCTGTCTCTCTCCCTCTGTCCTGTCTCTCTGTCTCTCTTTCTGTGTAGGTCTCTCTCTCCCTTTCTCTCCGTCTCATCCTCTCTGTCTCTGTCTCTCCCTGTCTCTCTCCCTGTCTCTCTCTCCCTCTCTGTCTCTCTCCTTCTCTGTCTCCATCTCTCCCTGTCTCTCTTTCTGTGTAGGTCTCTCTCTCCCTTTCTCTCTGTCTCGTCCTCTCTGTCCCTCTGTGTCTCTGTCTCTCCCCCTCTCTCTCCTGTCCCTCTCCCTAGCCTCTCTCCCTCTCTGTCTCTCTCCTTCTCCGTCTCTCCCTGTCTCTCCTTCTATGTAGGTCTCTCTCTCCCTTTCTGTCTCGTCCTCTCTGTCCCTCTGCGTCTCTGTCTCTCCCCCTCTCTCTCCTGTCCCTCTCCCTGTCCCTCCCTGTCTCTGTCTCCCTCTCCGCCTCTCGGCCCCTCTGTCCGCCCCCACCGCCCCCCACCCCGTGCTCCTGGCCTGTGGGCGTGGGCCAGGATGACTCCCAGCCTGTTCACCGCCTCTCCGCCAGTCTGAGGGCTAATGACTGTGTGGACCAGGCGGCTGGGGTGGAAACAGGCACATCGCGGTGTCTGCAGCCGTCTGGGTCTGCGGGCCCCGGGCGTCGGCGCCGGGCCTGGGTGGAGCGCGGGCGACCTTGGTGCTGAGTGTGTCTGGGGGGCCTTGGCCTTGGGCTTGCGTGGGTCCTGGGGCGTCTGCGTGAGTGATGCGTGTGTGAGAAAGAGACGGTGTCTGGCGGCCTCTGGTTTCCTGGTCCATGAAACGGATCCAGTAACAGCTTGTCCCAGGCGGCAGTGAGGACCCAGAAGCCCTTTGCTCCTGGCATCCTCCAAGAGCCGGGAAAACCCAGGCCCCGCAGGGCCCCAAAGGCGGTGCACACCGTGAGATTCTTGTCACCAAACCGTGACCGCCTAAATACCCGCCATAGGGAGACAAACTGAGGTCAGTCCAGAGGGCAGCATACTGGTCAGGAGAGAGGGCTCCCACCTGGCCAGGCCTGGGGGCTCCCACCTGGCATCCCTGTACTTTGGGAGGCCGAGGCCAAAGAAACTGCTTGAGTCCGGGAGGTCGAGACCAGCCTGGGCAACATAGCAAGACTCCGTCTCTACAAGAAAAATCAAAAACTGAGCCCGGTGTGGTGACGCCTGTATTCCCAGCTCCTCAGGAGGCTGAGGCGGGAGGATCGCCGGAGGCCTGCAGGTCGAGGATGCAGTGGCCATGATCGTGCCACTGCACTCCAGCCTGGGTGAGAGAGTGAGACCCTGACTCCAAAAAGTAAATAAAGAGAAACAAACTAGCCCTAAAAACGCTCAGTGAGAGAAACCACGTGGTGCACAATTCCATTTATCTGAAACGCCTGGAACAGACAAACGCACAGAGACAGAAAGTGGGGGCCAGGGCCTGGGAGAGGGAATGGGGACGTGTTTCCTTTGGGTGGTGATGGAACGTTCTGGAACTAGATCGCGGTGATGGCTGCACAAACTTGTGAATGCACTAAACACTCCTGAGTCGTGCACTTTAAACATAAATTTTTTGGTGTGTGATTTTTTTTTTCTTAAGCCGGGGTCTCACTCTGTCGCCCACGCTGGAGTGTAGTGGCATGCTCACGGCCACCACAACCTCGGCCAGCTGGGCTCAGGCCACCCTCCCACCTCAGCCTCCAGGCTAACTGGAACTACAGGCATGCACCACCACGCCCAGCTCAGTTTTTAGATTATTGTAGAGAGGGCTCACCAAGTTGCCCAGGCTGGTCTCGAACTCCTGGGCTCAGGCAGTCCTCTCGCCTCAGCCTCCCTAAGTGCTGGGATTACAGGCATGAGCCACCGCACCTGGCCTGGGGTGATTTTTCAAATGCCTGACACATAGTAAAAAGAAATACACAGGCTGGGTTTGGTGGCTTGGCCTGTCATCCCAGCACTTTGGGAGGCCGAGGAAAGTGGATTGCCTGAGCCCGCAGGTTCGAGACCAGCCCAGGCAACTTGGCAAGACCTCATCTCTACAATAAAAAAAGAAAGAAATGCACAATGGCCATTACAATTTTTGTCGTTGTTTTTATTGTTATTATGTGTGTGCAATTGAGTGTCCAGACCCCATAAAACTAGATCTCCGATTTGGGGGCTTGGATACCTGGGACACTGGTAGTCCTGGGGTTCTCTCTCCAACACACACTCAAAAAACCCACACATCTGGTCGGGCCCAGTGGCTCATTCCTGTAATCTCAGCATTTTGGGAGGCTGAAGCAGGAGGATCACGTGAGGCCAGGAGTTTGAGGGCAGCCTGGGTAGCATAGTGAGGCCCTGTCTTAAAAACAAACAAAAAAATAAACAAACTGTCCAGGCTCGGTGGCTCAGCCTGTAATCCTAGCCTTCTGGGAGACTGAGGCAAGTGGATTGCCTGAGCCCGTGGGTTCAAGACCAACCTGGACAACTTGGCGAGACCTTGTCCCTACAATAAATAAAAAAAAATTAGCCAGGTGTGGTGCACCTGTAATTTTGGTTACTTGGAAGGCTGAGGCAGAAGGATCATCAGAGCCCAGCAGGTTGACGCAGGGGTGGCCGTGAGCATGCCACGGCCCTCCAGCCTGGGCGACAGAGTGAGACTCCACCTCGAAAGGAAAAAAACCCACATACCTGCATGTCCACAGACATACATACTCAAAAACATTTGTGTTCACACGTGCATATATTACATATGCATATAAACATGTAAAGCAACACACACATTCACACAAATAGCTATGCACGCAGTTATAAATACGCATAGTGCCAAGTGCGGTGGCTCACACCTGTCATTCCAGCAATTTGGGAGGCCAACATGGGAGGGTCCCTTGTGCGCAGGAGTTTGAGGCCAGCATGGACAATAGTGAGACCCTATCTCTACAAACAACGAAAAATTTAGCTGGGCGTGGTGACACATGCCTGTAAGTCCCAGCTGAGGCAGAAGGATCACCTGAGCCCAGGAGGTCGAGGCTGGGGTGAGCCATGATTGTGCCGCTGCACTCCAGCCTGGGCGACTGAGTGAGACCCTGACTCAAATTTAAAAATACACACACAGGCCGGGCTCGGTGGCTCAGTCTGTCATCCCCGCACTTTGGGAGGCCGAGGCGAGTGGATTGTTTGAGCCCACAGGTTCAAGACCAGTCCGGGCAACTTGGCGAGAGAGACCTAGTCTCTACAATAAATCAAAAACTAGCCAGGCATGGTTGCGCATGCCTGTAGTTCCGGCTACTTGGAAGACTGAAGCGGAAGGGTCGCCGGAGCCCAACAGGACGGTGCTGCGGGCCATGAATGTGCCACTGCACTCCAACCTGGGCGACAGACTGAGACTCCGACTCAAAAAAAAAATACACGCACAAGCCGGGCTCGGTGGCTCAGCCTGTCATCCCGCGCCTTTGGGAGGCTGAAGTGAGTGAATTGCCTGAGCCCACGGGTTCGAGACCCGCCTGGGCAGCGAGACCTCATCTGTACAATAAATCAAAAAAATCAGCCGGGCGTGGTAGCGTATGCCTGTAATTCCGGCTACTCGGAAGGCTGAGGCGGAAGGATCGCCGGAGCCCGGCAGGTCGAGGCTGCGGTCTGGGTGACAGACTGAGACTCCGACTCAAAAAAAAAAAACCACAAAAACACGCACATACACACACAAACTTACACACATGTGTGTCCATACGTGGACACCCACGAACACACACACGCACACCCAAGCTCATGTCCACACGAGTACCCACATACACACAATTACGCACCCTCCACACGCATACATGCACACTCATACCAAACCACATGCATGTGCAGATACGCAGCAAGCACACACAGTTGCACACACACACCAACAGGGCCCGCACCCCACCGTCCCTGGGAGCCTCGGCCCGAGGCAGAGACGAGGGTCGCCCACGGGAAGGGCGGATGAAATGTCTGTGTGTCCCAGATGGCGTCTCCACTTCCCACCTTTGTGTCTGCGTGCTGAGAGGGGTGTCTCTGGGTCACCCACCTCTGTGCCCGTCTCCGGGACTGACTTCTCCCCACCCAAGCCTTCCCCTCCCAGCAGGATCTCCCACCACCTTTCTGCTGGCCGTGGGAACCCCCTGTTTCTGGCTGCAAAAGGGGGGTCCAGCTGGGCCATGCGTTTCTCACGGGCATTCCCCCTCCCCAGCTCAAGAAGGGCCCTCCCTGGGCTGGGAAGTCGGAGGATCGTTTCTGAGGGTGTCTGGGAGCCACTTCCTCAGCACCCCCCATCCTGCGCAGGTCTGAACCCATCAACCCTGGCTGCATGCTTTCTGGAACTTTCTGCAGGCGATGGCCTGAGCTAGGACGACGCCAGTGAGGGACAATGGCGAGTGGGCTGGAAGGCACACCGTGCTCCAAGGAGGCCCTCCAAACTCAGACAGGGTGGGCGTCTCAGGAGGGGAGGCCAGGAAGGACAGTTCAGGGAGAGGAGAGGAAAGGCTGTGTGTGCAAAACTGTGTGTCAGCCGGGCCTGTAATCCCAGCTCTCTGGGAGGTCAAGGAGGGAGGATCGCCTGAGCCCAGGAGTTCGAGAGTAGCCTGGCAGCAAAGTGAGATTCCCGTCTCTACAAAGATAAAACAAATGAGGCAGACGTGGTGGCATCTGTAGTCCCAGCTACTCGGGAGGCTGAGGTGGGAGGGTCACCTGAGCCCAGGAATTCAAGACTACAGTGAGCCGTGATTGCACCACTGCACTCCAGCCTGGGTGACAAAGCCAGGCTCCAACTCGAAGAAGAACAAAAACAGCCGGGCTCGGTGGCTCAGCCTGTAATCCCAGCGCTTTGGGAGGCTGAGGTGAGTGGACTGCCTGAGCCCGTGGGTTCGAGACCCGCCCGGGCAACTTGGCGAGACCTCATCTCTACAATAAAAAAAAAAAAAAAAAATCAGCCGGGCGTGGTAGCGCGCGCCTGTAGTTCCGGCTACTTGGAAGGCTGAGGTGGAAGGATCGCCGGAGCCCAGCAGGTTGAAGCTGCAGTGACCAAGAGCGTGTCATTGCTCTCCAGCCTGGGTGACAGAGTGAGACTCTGACTCAAAAAAATAAAAGGAAAAACAAAAACAGTCAGGCATGGTGGCATGTGCTTGTAGTTCCAGCTACTTGGAAGGCTGAGGTGGAAGGATCGTCAGAGCCCAGCAGGTCGAGGCTGCAGTGACCAAGAGCGTGTCATTGCTCTCCAGCCTGGGTGACAGAGTGAGACTCTGACTCAAAAAAAAAAAAAATGTTGCATGCCTAACCTTAACTGGACCCCACAATATCATAATAAAAAATATTGATTAAAAAAAAATGCATGCATGAGGGCTGTGTGTGCACCTGGCTCTGGTTGGGGGAGAAATATATTGAAGCAGGGCCAGGCTCGGTGGCTCAGCCTGTAATCCCACGCCTTTGGGAGGCGGAGGTGAGTGGATGGCCTGAGCCCGCGGGTTCGAGACCCGCCTGGGCAGCAAGCCCTCATCTCTACAATAAACCAAAAAATCAGCCGGACATGGTAGCACATGCCTGGAATTCCGGCTACTCGGAAGGATCGCCAGAGCCCAGCAGGTAAGGCTGCGGTGGCCGGGAGCGGCCCCTGCACTCCAGTCTGGGCGACAGAGAGAGACTCCAACTCAAAATAAATAAATAAATAAAAAATAAATTGAAGCAGGCTCTCAGGTGTTTCCTGAGAAACGCCCGCGTGTCCTCATAGGTGTGTGCAGGTGTGAATTTATTTCCACCCCTCCATACCCGTCTAGAATGTCAGTTCCACGGTGCATGCCTGCAATCCCAGCACTTCTGGAGGCTGAGGCAGGAGGATTGCTTGAGCCCAGGAGTTTGAGACCAGCCTGGGCAACATAGCGAGACCCCTGTCTCTCCAAAAGAATTTAAAAATCAGCTTGAGATGGTGGCGTCTGTAGTCCCAGCGACTCAGGAGGTTGAGGTGAAAGGATCACCTGGGCCCATGAGGCCGTGACCCTGACACTGCACGCCAGCCTGGGTGACAGAGTAAAACCCCAACTCAAAAGAAACCCCAAAACAAGGTCAGTTCCAAGGGTTTTTCTGTCGTTTAAGACACAGAAACACCTGGTGCGTGGCGAACACTCCGTCCATACTTGTGAAATGAGGTGTCCATTCGTTCTCTCCGCTGTGCACTCTGCAAATATTTCCTGAGCGCTAACGAACTGTCAGGTGCTGGAGACGCCCAGTGAGCAAAGCAGACAAACATCCCTGTCCTGTGGTGCCTCTGGGTGAATGTGGACCCCCTGGGGCCGCCACCTGTGATGTGTGGCTCACAGGCCACATGCAAGTGTGAGTAGGTGTGCATGCATGTGCACACACACATGCACGCAGGCTCAGCGAGGGCTCCCGGGCGGGCATGTGCAGGCGGCGCCTGGCCCTTCCCTGGCATCGCTGGCCAGCTCCGCCCATCTCCCGAAAGTGCCCGGGGCCAGGCGGGGCTGGGTGGGCCCGGAAACCTGTCCTGGCTGCCGTGCCCAGTTTCAGGGAAGCGGAGGGCTGGCGCCCTGCCCAGAAGACAGTCTGCCCTGCACCTGCCCGCTGGGCTTCCAGGAAGGCCGGGGGCCCAGCCTCCAGCCCCTCACCCACCTCCACCACCCAGCCCAGCGCCGCAGGGGAGGCCGACGACCCCCCCTTCCCTGCCCACCTCAAAATCAGAACCGGAAGAGACTCCAGCAGAGCAGAGTCTGTCCCCCAGTGGGTAAACTGAGGCACACACGACGAGCCCTTGGAAGGGGACTGCACACAGGGGTGCCCTGCCTTCTGTGCCACCTCCGATCAGCGCGTTCACATGTCTAGAGCTTGGGGACGGCTCCTGGTGGCCCCCGCGCGCCAGGCCTTTGCAGGATCTGCACATGGCGGTGTGAGTGCTGGAACCTGAAAGGTCCGCCTCCCCTGCTGACCACATGTCCTCAGGTCGGAGGGCAGGTGCCCGCGCTGGGGTCTTTGCCCAGTGAATACTTGCATAGACAAGGGCGCCTGAGAGTGGCGGGGTCACAGCTGGTTATATGCACACAGTGGGTGTCTGAGGGTTGTCAGTGACTGCACACAGCAGACGTAGCAGATAAGCGCGGCTCTGCACACAGTAGGGCTTGCATGCAAGCAAGGAGTTGCACACAGTAGGTCTTGCGTGGAAGAGACAGGCTGCACAGAGTAGGCCTGGCATGCAAGCACAGGGTCGCACACAGCAGGTCTTGCATGGAAGAGACGGGCTGCACAGAGTAGGCCTTGCATGCAAGCAAGGAGTTGCACACAGTAGGTCTTGCGTGGAAGAGGCAGGCTGCACAGAGTAGGCCTGGCACGCAAGCACAGGGTCGCACACAGCAGGTCTTGCGTGGGAGAGACAGGCTGCACAGAGTAGGCCTCGCATGCAAGCAAGGAGTTGCACACAGTAGGTCTTGCGTGGAAGAGGCAGGCTGCACAGAGTAGGCCTTGCATGCAAGCAAGGAGTTGCACACAGTAGGTCTTGCGTGGAAGAGGCAGGCTGCACAGAGTAGGCCTGGCATGCAAGCACAAGGTCGCACACAGCAGGTCTTGCGTGGGAGAGACAGGCTGCACAGAGTAGGCCTCGCATGCAAGCAAGGAGTTGCACACAGTAGGTCTTGCGTGGAAGAGACAGGCTGCACAGAGTAGGCCTGGCACGCAAGCACAGGGTCGCACACAGCAGGTCTTGCGTGGAAGAGACGGGCTGCACAGAGTAGGCCCCGCCTGCAAGCACAGGGTCACACAGTAGGCGTCGTACTAAGCAGGGCTCCGCACACCGTAGGCCTGGCACGCAAGCACAGGGTCGCACACAGCAGGTCTTGCGTGGGAGAGACAGGCTGCACAGAGTAGGCCTGGCACGCAAGCACAGGGTCGCACACAGCAGGTCTTGCGTGGAGAGACAGGCTGCACAGAGTAGGCCTGGCACGCAAGCACAGGGTCGCACACAGCAGGTCTTGCGTGGAAGAGACAGGCTGCACAGAGTAGGCCTGGCACGCAAGCACAGGGTCGCACACAGCAGGTCTTGCGTGGAAGAGACGGGCTGCACAGAGTAGGCCTGGCACGCAAGCACAGGGTCGCACACAGCAGGTCTTGCGTGGAAGAGACGGGCTGCACAGAGTAGGCCCCGCCTGCAAGCACAGGGTCACACAGCAGGCGTCGTACTAAGCAGGGCTCCGCACACCGTAGGCCTCGCACGCAAGCACAGGGTCGCGCACAGCAGGTCTTGCGTGGGAGAGACAGGCTGCACAGAGTAGGCCTCGCATGCAAGCAAGGAGTTGCACACAGTAGGTCTTGCGTGGAAGAGGCAGGCTGCACAGAGTAGGCCTGGCACGCAAGCACAGGGTCGCACACAGCAGGTCTTGCGTGGAAGAGACGGGCTGCACAGAGTAGGCCTGGCACGCAAGCACAGGGTCGCACACAGCAGGTCTTGCGTGGGAGACAGCAGGCGCACGGCGGGCCTCCGTGCCAGCAAGGGGCTGCACCCAGCCCTCCGCACGCAGGACGGGCTGCACCCAGGGCCCCGCCGGGAGACGGGGCGGGCTGCGCGCCGCGGGCCGCGGCCCGCCGTCCGAGGCCGGCAGCCCGTGCCGCCGAGCACGCGCCCGGACCCCGCGCCGCCGCGGCCGGCCGGGCAGGTCCGGCGGCTCCGCCGGGGCGTGGGGCGCGCGGCCGGCCGGGCGGCTATTCCGGGCGCTGGCGCGGCGCCCGGGCCCTGCGCGCCAGGCCGCCCGGGCCGGCGCCGCGCACACAAGGAGGGTCTGTGCAGACGCCCCGCCCTCGGCCCGCCGCCGGGGCTGGGCGGGAGACGCCGCCGGGCCGCCGCCCGCGCCCCCCCGACGTGGCGGCCGCAGACGCCGCGCCCGGCGGGCCCGGGGGGGCGGCGCGGGAGCCCCGGGCGCGCCCGCGCGCGGCCCCCGGGGCCGTCTCCGCCCCGCTCGCCCGCCCCCGCCCCCGGTTGTCCGGTGTGGGGAGCGGGGGGCCGGGGCTCCCGCCGGCGGGCGCGCGGGAGGGGCGTCTGGGCCCGGGCAGCGCCCCCGCCCCGGGGCTTCTGGCGAGAGGGCGGGGGCGGCGTGGCCAGGGTCCTCCGGGCGGCGCGTTCTGCCGAGCGCGTGGGCGCGGCGAGCCGGCTCCACGCGCCGCGTGGGAGGCGGCCCGACTTTCCCTTTCACGGACGGGGAAACTGAGTCCCGCTTCCGCGCGGCTGCCCTGGCGCGTCCTCGGCGAAGACTCGAGCCCAGGCTGGGCCGCCGCCCCGCCCCGCCAGGCCCCAACCCTGCCTCCCCTCCCCCCACGGTGGAGCCCTCCGAGAGGCATTTATGGCGCGCCTGCTGTGTACGCGGCCGTCCGGACGCCGCCCCGCGGGCGCGCGGCTGGGTCCCTCGAGCCCCTCCCCCCATCCTGCCCGACCCCAGCCGGGAGCCTGGGAACCGCCGGCGCCCGGGTGGAGGGGGTGGGGTGGGAACGAGGGGGACCGAACAATGGGGGCAGAAGAGCAGGGTGGGGCGGCGAGAGGAAGCCCCCCTCCCCTCCCCCAGAAGCGTCTCGGCCTGGCGCGTGCCTGCAGGCTCGGCCGGCGTCCTGGCGGGGAGAGCCTGGGTCTTGCGGCCGCGCGCCCTGGCGGCTCGTTCTGGGCCTCCGGAGGCGATCTCGGGTCGCCCGGGTCACCACCGGGGACCTGGGCAGCTGTGGGTCCCTTGGCCCACGGGCGGGGGACCCGGTGCCCGGCGCGGGTCTCCCAGCTGGAGCCTCCCCTACCCCCAGCCCCACCCTGGCTCCTCCCTCGCCTCCCAGGCCTCCCCAGGTGCTGGGGTCCCCGGGTTGAAGCCCGGAGCTGGGAGAGGACAGAGAATTCCGGGGACCCCGGGGACGTCCTTGGAGAGAAGGGGCCTAGTGGAGAAGCCTTGCAGAAGTCAGACCCCCGCTCCCGGGGCGCCTCTGGACCCTTTCCTGCTTCTTCCTGGAAAAGGGACCCAGCCTCCCAAACTGACAGGGTGCCTGGAGATCCCAAGGCACCCGGAAGTCTGAGAACCTTCGTTCAAAGGGCCAGTGGGGTCTGAGGACGGCCTGGACGGGGTAGAGCAGATGCTGCCATCCCCCCTGGGTCACCAGGGTGGCCGGGACAATTCCCTGTATCGGGACAGCTTCCTGCTTTTCTCTCCTGGGAGCGTTATCCAATGACATGCAGGCCTACTGTGTGCAAACGGCCACTGTACTGGTCCCCTTTTTGGCATGCAAGGCCTACTGTGTGCAGGAATCCCCCCCACTTGTGGTACCTACTGTGTGCAGACACCCAGGTATGTGCAACACCTGAATGCAGAAGTTCAGCCACCTGCGCGCGCGCGCGCGCGCGCCACACAACACACACACACACACACACACACACACACACACACACACACACACACACACACACACCTGCAGGGAAGCCCTCTCTGGTGGCAGGAAGTCCCAGGGTGTCTACACTTTCAGAATGGCCCTCAGGCTTGGAGGGAGGACTGGTCCCTCCCTGGCCCCAAGGTGGACAGTGTCTCACACAGTTCTCCGGGCGGTCAACCCCAGATGCCCACAGCCCAATCACAGCTCACTGCAGCCTCACACTCCGGGGCCGAAACCACCCTCCTTCCTCAGCCTCCTGAGTAGCTGGGACTACAGGGGCATGCCATCACGCCTGGCTCTTTTTTGGTTTTTGGCTTTTTTGAGTGGAAGTCACTCTGTCACCCAGGCTGGAGCGCAGTGGCACGCTCACGGCCACCCCAGCATCAACCTGCTGGGCTCCGGCGATCCTTCCGCCTCAGCCTTCCAAGTAGCTCCCACGTCCGGCTCGTTTTCGATTTATTGTGGAGACGAGGTCTCGCCAAGTTACCCGGGCTGGTCTCGAACCCGCCGGTTCCGGCAGTCCACTCGCCTCAGCCTCCCAAAGCGCTGGGATGACAGGCGGAGCCACGGAGCCCGGCCTGCGCCTGACTCATTTTAAAATTTTTTGTACAGACGGGATCTTGCTGTGTTGGCCTGAAGCCTCTTCACAAAGGCGCCATCATCGGTCCCCTGTCACCTCCCGACTTCCTTTCAGGTTCCTGTTCAGCCATGAGGAAGTGTTTCTATGCAAATGCGCGCATCTGTGTGACCTGACCGAGACTGTGTGTCCCTGGGTGTGTGGCCTTTATTTACTGAGCCCCTGCTGTGAGCTTGGCCTGTGCTCGCCTTGGAAAAACAAGAGAGATCGGGATAAAGAGAACCTGGGCCTGCAGTCCCAGCACTTTGGGAGGCCCAGGCGGGAGGATCCCTTGGAGCCAGGGGTTCTAGACAAGACTAGCAGCATAGCAAGACGCCGTCTCTACAAAAAATTTCAAGACGTGGTGGTGCACACCTTTAGTTCCGGCTTCTTGGGAGGCTAAGGTGGGAGGATCGCTTAAGGCCAGGCGTTTAAGACCAGCCTAGTGGGCAACCCCGTCGGGTCCCCTCCCGCTGTGGGAGCTTTTTCTGTTCCCTCACACACACACAAAAAAGACCAGCCTGGGCATCATAGCAAGACCTTGTCTCTACAAAAAATTTAAAAATGAGCCAGGCATGGTGGCGTGTCCCTGTAGACCCAGCTCCTCAGGAGGCTGAGGTAGGAGGATTGCTTGAGCCCAGGGGTTCGAGTCCAGCCTGGGCAACATAGCAAGACCACCCCCCATCTTTACCAAAAAAAAAGATCTAAAAATTAGCCAAGTGTGATGGTGCACACCTGTCGTTCCAGCTAATTGGGAGGCTGAGGTAAGGATCGCCCGAGCCCAGGAGGCGAAGCTGTGATCATGCCAGTGTACTCCAGCCTGGGTGATAGAGACCCCGACTCAAAAATAAACAAATAAAGTAAATTCTGGCTCCCAGGGACACAGGCAAATCCTTACACAGGGGCAGAAAGGACCGTACAGGGTACAGTCAGTCACACGCTGACTCACGTGATAACAGCCAACTCTTCTGGAAGCTTCTCCAAATGCTTCTCATAGTTTCCCTAACTGAATGCTCACAACAGCCCCGAGAGACAGGCCCTCCTGAGTGGCACCACCGTACAGATTAGGAAACTGAGCCCAGAGACGTGAAGCAACTTGCCCGAGGCCACACAGCCGGCCGCCTCCCCAGAGCAAGGTGCCAGCCTCCCCGCGCTGGGGGGCGTCCCCCTCCCTGGCCAGAACCAAGCACATTGGCAGGCCATGGTGTGTCCCTGAGGGAGGAAACGGTCTGTCCCGGCGGGTCGTCGCAGAGGGTCTTGAGGGAGTCTTTATGCCACAAGCAATTATGAAGTGCCAACCGTGTACCAGTCTCTGAACCAGCCTCTCGGGGTCTGGGAGTGAGAGACCCAGACCCTCTCCCCTCCCCCGGAGCGTCCACAGCTTCACACGAGAGAAGCAAATCACAACAGGGCTGGATATGTCCTTGCACACGGGGCAGGTGCCGGGGCGCGGTGGCTCACGCCTGTCATCCCAGCACTTTGGGAGGCCGAGGTGAGAGGATCTCTCGAGGCTAGGAGTTTGAGACCAGCCTGGGCCACACAGTGAGACCCTGTCTCTACAAGAAAGAAGAAATGTGTATAGTCGCAGCTGCTCTGGGAGGCCAAGGTGGGTGGACCGTGTGAGCCCCGGAGTTCAAGGTTGCGGTGAGCAGCGATTGCCTCACTGCACTTCAGCCTGGGCAACAGAGCAAGACGCTGTCTCTCTAAAAAAAATAAATAAATAAACAAGAAAAAAAAAGGCCAGGCTCAGTGGCTCAGCCTGTCATCCCAGCCCTTTGGGAGGCCAAGGCGAGAGGACTGGCTAAGCCCGCGCGTTCGAGACTAGCCCAGGCAACTTGGCGAGTCCTCGACTCTACAATAAAAAAAAAAAAAAAAAAAAAAAAGAGCTGGGCATGGGAATGCGCGCCTGTAGTTCCAGCTACTTGGAAGGCTGAGGCGGAAGGATCGCCGGAGCCCAGCAGGTCGATGTCGGGGTGGCTGGGAGCGGGTACTGCCCTCCAGTCTGGGTGACAGAGTGCGACTCCAACTCAAAAAAATAAAAAATAAAAAATAAAAAAAAATAAAAAAAAAAAATATATATATACACATTATGTCAGTATTATGTGTGTGTGTGTATGCAGTTCATAAATGTACGAGACAAAACAATTTTTAAAAAATTTTTTTGTTTTAGTCAGGGTCTCACTCTGTCACCCTGGCTGGAGGGCAGTGGCACGCTCCCGGCCACCGCAGCCTCAACCTGCTGGGCTCCGGCGATCCTTCCTCCCCAGCCTTCCAAGCAGCCGGAACTACAGGCATGTGCACTGCGCCCGGCTAATTTTTTGACTTTTTTGTCGAGACGAGTTCTCGCCAATTGTCCGGGCTGGTCTTGAACCCCTGGGCTCAGGCAATCCTCTCCCCTCGGCCTCCCAAAGTGCTGGGTTGATGGGCGTGAGCCACCTCGCCCGGCCTGGCAAAACAGTTCCAACACTGACTCACGCTGGCCTCGGCTTGGTTCCAGGCTCTCTCACACTGGCCAGCTGTGTGACCTCGGGCAAATCCCTGCGCCTCTCTGAACCCTGTGTTCCCTTCTGCCCAAGGCGGATGCTAACAGGACCGCCCCTGTCCAGCCGCTGCCAGGTCGACAAGGAGTGACAGGCGTGGCCGCCGGCCCGTGGCAGACTCAGCTGTGACTGCATTCTTCCTCTGAAGTCCCTGCCATGTTCTGGCTGTCACACTCCCCGGCCTGGCCTGGTCCCCGGAGCCCAGGGATGTGCTGTGTGACCCGTGACATTTTCACAAGGCCACTCCTCTTCTCTGGAGAGGGCGAGTTCACGGAAATCGCTAGAAGCCTATAGGGGCGGGGACACGTGTGTGTCTGCACAGCGGTCTTCACGCAAACCACTGTGTCTGTGGAGTGTGGCCTGTGTGTGCACGGGTGGGCGCCTGTGTCTCTGGGCGCGGGTGTGGTCACGAGTGGCTCAGGCCTGTGGGGATAACTGTGACCCAGCGTGGATGCCCCGGGTGGCCACGCACCTGGCCACACGTGCCAGGCTGGGGAAGCGTGTCTGCCGGCAGCCTGTGGCTGGCATTGCCAACTCTCTCCTGTGCCTGGTCGTCCAAGTCCTGGCACCTGCTCCCGAGGGTGGCTGCCCAGGGCAGGGCCTGAGCCAGCTGACTGGGCCTCGGGACCCGTAACAACTTTTCTCTGACCCGGTTGAACTCCAGGCGCGGGCGTGGGGGCGAGGGCTGGGAGTGGTGCGATTCAACCTCCTCCACTCTGGACCTCAGTGTCTTCTGGAAAAGGGCCCAGCACCTTCCTCACGAGGCCCAGGTCGAGCACAAGGGCGTGTACGGTTTACTGCTGCAGTAATAACAACAGAACTACCGTCTGAACATGCCAGCCACCCTCACGCGTGTTCTTGGAGGGACAGCGGGGAACCTTGGGGTCACAGCCTGAGTCAGAAGCAATGCTAACTCTGTCCTGATTGACAGTTTTGGATTTTTGTTCACAGCAGATTTTTTTTTTACACTCCTTTGAGTTTTTTAAATAATGCTTGTGCCGGGTGCGGTGGCTTACGTTCATCATTCCAGCACTTTAGGAGGTCGAGGCAGGACCAGCCTGAGCAATATGGCAAGACCCCATCTCTTAAAAAAAAAAAAGAAGGAGAAAACAGTTAGCCAGGCATGGTGGCGTGCGCCTGTAGTCCCAGCTATTCAGGAGACTGAGGCGGGAGGATCACAGGAGCCCAGGAGGTCAAGGATTCGGCGACTGTGATCATGCCACTGAACTCCAGCCTGGGCAGCGGAGTGAGACCCCAGCTCAAAAAATAATAATAAAATCCAATAGTGTTTGAAATATTCTTTGTTGGCTGGGCTCGGTGGCTCAGCCTGTCATCCCAGTACTTTGGGAGGCCGAGGCGAGTGGATTGCCTGAGCCTGAGAGTTCGAGACCAGCCCGGGCAACTTGGTGAGACCTCGTCTCTACGATAAATCAAAAATTAGCCAGGCATGGTAGTGTGCGCCTGTAGTTCTGGCTCCTTGGAAGGGTGAGGCGGAAGGATGGCCGGAGCCCAGCAGGTGGAGGGTGCGGTGGTCGGGAGCGTGCCCCTGCCCTCCAGCCTGGGCAAAGGAGTGAGACTCTGGCTCAAAAAAAAGAAAACAAAATTCTTGTCTTGCGGTTGAGTGTGTGGTTTTGCTCAGAAGTGGGGCCTGGCTGGGCTCAGCTGCCAGAGGGTCTAGATGATTCTGGAAAGGTCTGGAGCCTGATAACAGGGGGCTTGGAGTGGAAGTCTGGACACGGCTAATCTTCTAGGCCCCATGGAAGGAGTGGCCGCAGGGGGCCAGTTCCAGTGTCTCCGCGGCAGCTCCTCGACAGTCTTGGGGTCCCCAGCCCGGCCGGTCCCCACTTCACAGAGGGGAAACTGAGGCAGAGAGGCACGGGCCCTGGCTGAGCGTCTGCCCCGGGGCCCCACCCGGGCCCTCTCTCCTCGGGGACGGAGGCGTCGCCGGGCCAGGACGGGGACAGGGCCCCGGTATCCAGGGCCGGCCCTCGCCGCCCCGCCCCCCCGCAGCCCTTCGGGTCCTGGCCGCCCCGAGCCCCCCGCGTCCCTCCCGCCTCTGGGCTCCAACTCAGAGACGCCCCCGCCCCCCTTCCAGCTGCTTCGCTCGCCAACCTCTCCCGGGACCCCCGCCCGCCCCGCGACCCCACCCTCTGGGCTTCTCACCTCGCCCCACACCCGCGTCCCCCGGGATCCCCCTGCAGGGATCCCCGCCCCGCCCCCCGCGCCCGGGGGCTCCGCTTGGGCCCCCTCCCCCACCCCGCAGGGATTCCCTCCGCCCCTCCCCGCGGGGGTTTCCCTTCCCCGCCCGGCTCGCCCCCTCCCCCCCGGGCTCCCGCTTCTCCCAGGCCGGGGAGGGATCCCCGCCCTGCCCCCTCCCTCCGGGACTTCCCCCTCCTCCGCCCCCCGCCCCCGGGGGGCTCCCCCCGGGCCGCGTGACTCCCGGGGGCCGCCGGGGTTTTCCTCCCGCGCCCACGTGGGGATCCGTGGAAAGGTCGCGGCCTGCGGGCGGGGTCCTCCGCCGCCCCCGCCCCGCCCCCCTCCGGCTCCAGGCCCGGCGCGCCGCGGGGGTGGCCGCGGCCCGGGGGGGGGGCGGGCGGGGCGGGGGCGTCACCCGCAGCCCCGCGGGAGCCGGGAGGCGGCCGGCCCGGCTCGGCTTCGGTGGCGGCGAAGCGCGGCGCGGGCCGAGCCCGGCTGGCCCGGGCAGGCGACGTCCTGGCTGTTTTCTGCTGGTCGGTTTTAGTTCGGGGAAAGAGGAGAAAACTCCGCGAGCGCCGCGGAGCGGCCGTCGCGGGGGGGGCGAGGCCCGGGGCGCGGGGGTGGGGGCTCCCGGGAGCCCCCGGGGGCTCCTCCTGCGGGGCCCGGGCGCCCCCGCGACCCCTCTGGGCCGGCCCGCGGCCGCGGCGGCGCCCCCTCCCCGGGCGCGTCTGCTGCGCCGGGGCTGGGGTCGGCCGGGCTTCGTCGCAGACCGGCCTCCTCATTACCGGGGAGGAGGGGGAGCAGGGCCCGGGCTCGCGGGAGGCGGCGGCGCCGCTGCAGCGCCGGCTCGTTGGGCAGAGGGGCCCGGAGCCGCCGGCAGCGACTTGAGCGACGCTTCCTGGGGCGCGGGGGGCGTCCCCGGGCGCGCGGGGGGGGCGGGGTCCCGGCGCGAAAACACGCCGCACGCGGAGGCTCGAGACGTTTATTGCGAGGCTTCGAGGTCACGTCCACGCCCCGCGCGTGCAGAGCCCGCGGCTGGCCGGCCGCCCGTCTGCGAGCGGCGTGGAGGGCGCCTGCGCCCGCTCCGTCCCCCCGTGTCCCGCCGAGGGCAGCCCTCGGCGGCAGGCGTCCGCCCCGGCCTCCGGGGTGGGGCCCGTCCCGCCCCGACGCGTGGAGTCCGGCCCCCTGGCGTCCCGGCGTGCGCTCCGCCGCCGAGGCGGGGCGCGGGGCCTCCCGCGGCCGGCCGTCCTCTCCTCCGCGGCCGCCCGGCGCTGCTCCGGCTCTCGGCCGGGGGCCGCGCCCTCTCCTCCTCAGGCTCCGGCGGCTGCCCCCGCGGTCTCGCGGGGCGGCTGGGGCGGGGCGGGCGGCGCTCGTTGGCCGGCGGTGGCACTGGCAGCGACTCCCGGTCCCGCGGGCTCCTCAGCGCGCCTGCAGCGCGATGGACGGCACCCACTGGTTGTTCCCGCGGCTCTCCTCGCAGTAGCTGGCCACCTCCACCAGGCCGTGGCTCTTCCAGGCGTCCGTGTGCGGGTTCTGCGGGGACAGGGGCCTCAGCGGGGGGCCTCCCGCCCCCGCCCGCGGACGGGCGGGCCTCGCGCGGCCCGCGGACGTGCCGCGCGCGGCTGGGCGCCGAGTGGCGCCCGGGCCGGCCGCCCGCCGTGTCGACGCGCCGGGCCCGGGGGCGGCGGCGGCGCTCACCGTGACCAGGAGGCAGTGCAGGTCGCGGGCCTCGGCGGAGCCCTGGGCCTCGGCGGGCTCCCCCAGCAGCTGGGCCAGGCGCTGCATGCCCGACACCCGCACGATGTCGATGTCGTTGTCGCAGCAGAAGGACTGGATCAGCGTGAAGTGGATCTGTAGCGCGATGTCGCCCTCCTCCTCCTCGTCAAGGGCCAGCAAGCAGAGGACCACGCTGTCCGGGTCCCTGCGGGGGCGGGCAGAGGGCGCGTGAGGGGGACTGCAGGGAAGTGGGGTGCCGCAGCGAAAGCGAGCCGCACGGGCGCAGGGGGCATGGCCTCTGCAGCCGATGGGGGGCCACGCGGCTCACAGCACGCGGGGGACCGGGCCGCGGGGGGGGCGCCTGCAGACGGTGCGCGCTGCAGCCCTCAGCCCGCAGCCCACGGTGGGGGGCGCGGGGGCACGTCCGAGCGCCCCACCCCGTGCACGCGAGGGTGCAGCGTGCGTGCGCGCGGAGGGGTCCCCGCCCGCGCCCAGCCGGGGGCGGGGGCGTCTGACTCACACATTCATCAGCTTGGCCGCCTCGTACACCCCCACGGTGAGGCGGTCCTGGCGCTGCGCGGCCACCAGCAACTCTTCCACCGCGGCGGTCACCGTCTGCATCCTGGAGCCAGGGGACACGAGGGTCAGCGCCGGGCGCGCCGCCGGGCGCCCGGCCCGGCCCGGCCCGGCCCGCCGGCCTCAGGCGGCGGGGGCCCCGGCTACTCACTTCTGCGCCGCGTTGTCGCACGCCACGAGCTCTTCCAGCGTCATGTTGCAGGTATAATCCACAGTGGACGCGGCCCCGCGACGTCCCCAGGGAGGGGCTGCAAAATCCGAGCCGGGGAGCGCGAAGCCTTCCCGCGGAGCCGGAGCGCTCGTCCAAGACCTTCCGGAAGCGGCGAAACCCTCCCCCAGAAAAGGCGAAAACAGAAAACTTGCAGAGTCCGCGGCGAGGGTAATCCAGGCACCCGGCGAGGCCGACGCGAGAACTCGGCTCCGGCGCGCTGAGCCCGGCGGCCGCCGGCGCCGCCCTTTTATGGGTCTGGAAGCCCGGGGCGGGGCCTCGCGGGGCCGTCCTCCCCTCCTATTGGCGGAAAAACAAAGGCCAGCGCAGTGGGCGCTGTGGTTGGCCGGCGGCGGGGCGGAGGCGGGGCGTCGCGCGGGGGCGCCCCACGTGGGGGCGAGCGCCGGGGGGAGGGCGCGGGGGGGCGGGGAGGGCGGGTAGGTGGCCGCGGGTGCCAGAAAAGAGAAGAAAAAAAAAAAAAGCAGAAGTTTTTTTCCTCCTGATTTCCCGGCAGCCGCGCCGCGGTTCGGGGCGCGCGCGGGATTTCCAGCGCGCGAGGCGGCCCGGGCTTTCGGGGGGGCCTGGAATCCCCTCCCCGACCCCGGAGAGTCCCCCGGCCCGCGCCTTTCCCGGGCTGGGCTGGGATTGGGCGCGGGGCGGGGGGAGGCCGGTCTGCAGCCTCAGCCCTCCCGGGCGGCGGCGGCGGGGTCTCTCTCCCGGCTGCGGCGACCCCAGATCCCGGGTGACCTCGCGTCTCCGCGCCTCCGTGTTCCCGTCTGGGACCTGGGAGCGCGGCGCCGGCCTCCCTGGGCTGGGAGGCGCATTCCGTCAAGTTGGGTGCACACAGTAGGCGCTCCATAACCGTCGGCTGTCCACTTGGGGGTCGCCAGAGGCCCCCCGAGGTCCCCAAAGGCTGGGGCTGCAAGAGCTTGTGCGCCCTGGAGAGCAAGACGGGGCGCCGCCACCCCCGAGAGTTTCAGGGCGGGGCGCGCGTGGGAGGCGCAGGTGGCGCAGCACCCCCGCCCCCGCCTCGCCGGCTGCCTCGGGTCTCGACCTCTGCGCGCATTTCTGCACCCGAGAGGCGGGGAAACGAGCGGACTCGCGTCGCGGGCCGCCGCCTGGGAGCCGCGTGCGCGCTCCTGGGTGGGCGCTGACCTGCACTGAGCGCTTACTGGATACCACGCACCCTCTCCCCGTGGCATGCACGACTTAATCGGCGACCCGGGACGCAGGGGCGGTGCTCAGGCGCATTGTGCAAAAGGAGAAACTGAGGCTCGGGGAGGCCGGCGCTGCCCAAAGCCACAGGCTGAGGTTCGAGTCGCAGCCACGCGTGTGCGCAGGGCACGAGCCAGGCGGGCGGGCCCCGCATGAGACCGTCTCCCACGGCCGACCGGGGGCTCCCGGGTGACTCACGTCTGCGTCCCCTCCCCCGCCAGCCTGGGGTCTGGCCCGGGCCCCGCGGCTCCCCCGGCTCCCCGGCCCGCGGGTCCGGCTGACGCATCGCGCCGCCTCCGCGCCGCCCACCGTCTTGGGCGCGAAATGTCCCGGGCTGCGAGGCGCGGCGGCGCCACCTGCTGGACGCGCGACCTCCCTGCGCCTGCAGCGCCAGCAGGGACATGCCTGCCCGGGTTTGGGGGACTTGGGGACTTGGGGGTGGCAGTGAGAGTGACAGTCGCAATGTTTCATAAATACAGTAGTTTACACTTGCAGCATGCACTTCATATTGAATAGGTGCAGCTTTAAACTATCTGGGAACATTTTAAATTATGATGGTAAAAAAGTACTAAGGGCCTTTATGGTTTCAACCATTTTTGTGGGTTTTTGAGTCAGTCTCACTCTGTGGGCCCGGCTGGAGCGCGGTGGCCGCTCCCGGCCACCGCAGCCTCGACCTGCTGGGCTCCAGCGATCCTTCCGCCTCAGCCTCCCAAGTAGCTGGAACCACAGGCACGCGCCATCAGGCCCGGCTAATTTTTTGACCTATTGCAGAGATGAGGTCTCGCCAAGTTGCTCAGGCCGGTCTCAAACCCCTGGGCTCTGGCAATCCTCTCGCCTCCGCCTTTCAAAAAGCTGGGGTGACAGGCTTGAGCCACCAGGCCTGGCCTCAACTGGTCACTTAAACATGATTGACACCGGCCGGGCTCAGTGACTCAGCCTGTAATCCCTCGTTGCCGAAGTGAGTAGATTGCCTGAGCCCGCGGGTTCGAGACCCGCCTGGGCAGCGAGACCTCATCTCTGCAATAAATCAAAAAATCAGCCGGGCATGGTAGCGGGTGCCTGTAGTTCCAGCTACTCGGAAGGCTGAGGCGGAAGGATCGCCGGAGCCCAGCAGGTCGAGGCTGCGGGGGCCGGGAGCGGCCACTGCACTCCAGCCTGGGCGACTGAGTGAGACCCCAACTCAAAAAAAAAAAATGATTGAAACCACCCGGACGTGGTGCCTCACGCCTGTCATCCCAGCACTTTGGGAGGCCGAGGAGGGAGGATTGCCTGAGTCCAGGGGTTCAAGACTAGCCTGGGCAGACCTCGTCTCTACAATAAATCAAAAAATTAGCTGGGGCCGGGTTCAATGGCTCAGCCTATAATCCCAGCACTTTGGAAGGCCAAGACGAGTGGATTGCCTGAGCCCACAGGTTCGAGACCCACCCGGCCAACTTGGCGAGACTTCATCTCTACAATAAATCAAAAATTAGCCAGGTGTGGTAGTGCACACTTGTAGTTCTGGCTCCTTGAAAGGCTGAGGCGAAAGGATCGCAGGAGCCCAGCCAGTCAACGCTGGGGTGGCCGTGAGTGTGCCACTGCCCTCCTGCTTGGGCAATGGAGTGAGACTCCCACTCAAAAAAAAAAAAAAATTATCTAGGTGTGGTGGTGCACGCCTGTAGTTCCAGCTACTTGGAAAGCTGAGGCGGAAGGATTGCCTGACCCCAGCAGGTCAACGTTGGGGTGGCCGTGAGACTCCGACTCAAATAAATATAAACATAAAAATGAGAAAACCAGCCGGGCTCGGTGGCTCAGCCTGTCATCCCGCGCCTTGGGAGGCTGAGGTGAGTGGACTGCCTGAGCCCGCGGGTTCGAGACCCGCCTGGGCAGCGAGACTTCATCTCTACAATAAATCAAAAATCAGCCGGGCGTGGTAGTGCGCGCCTGTAGTTCCGGCTACTCGGAAGGCGGAGGCGGAAGGATCGCCGGAGCCTGGCAGGTCGAGGCTGCGGTGGCCGGGAGCGGCCACTGCACTCCAGTCTGGGTGACAGAGTGAGACTCCCACTCAAAAAAAACAACCAAAAAACAAAAAAACCCAGCTGGGTTCGATGGCTCAGCCTGTCATCCCGCGCCTTGGGAGGCTGAGGTGAGTGGATTCCCTGAGCCTGCGGGTTCGAGACCCGCCTGGGCAACTTGGCGAGACCTCATCTTAAAAAAAAAAAAAGACATGGGCTCTTGTTCTGTTTCCCAGGCTGGCATGTACTATGGTGCAATTAGAACGCATGGCAGCCTTGAACTTCTGGCCTCAAGCAATGCTCCCACCTCAACCTCCTGAGTAGCTGGAACTACAGGTTGGAGTCACCAAGCCTGGCTAATTTTTTATTTTATTTTATTTTGTTTTGAGTCTTACTCTGTTGCCCAGGCTGGAGTACAGTGGCACGCTCAAGGCCACCACAGCCTCCACCTGATGGGCTCAGGCAATTCTTCTGCCTCAGCCTCCCGAGTAGCTGGGACTACAGGCATCATTAGGCCCGGCTAGTTTTCTGATTTATTGTAGAGATGAGGTCTCGCCAAGTTGCCCAGGTGGGTCTCAAATCCTTGGCTCGGGCAATCCTCTCGCCCTGGCCCCCAGAGTGCTGGGATTAGAGGCATAAGCCACTACATCCAGCCTAATTTTTAAATATTTTGTAGCGATGCGATCCCACTGTGCTGCCCAGGCTGGTCTCAAACTCCTGGCCTCAAGTGATCCTCCCACCTCGGCCTCCCAAAGTGCTGGGCTGACAGGCGTGAGCCGCCCTGCCCAGCCCAAATTTTGACAAATAAGTTCCTGTTGGTTAAGCTGCCCCGTCCGTGGCATTCTGATGTGAGAAGCTGGGGTGGAGGGAACAGGGATAAAGGCCCCCAAACAGTTTGTGGAAGGGATTGGGGGTGACCAAGGGGCGTCGGCCACCTGGCTTTTTTTTTTTTTGAGTTGGAGTCTCACTCCGTCACCCAGACTGGAGTGCAGTGGCTGCTCCCGGCCACCGCAGCCTCGACCCGCTGGGCTCCGGCGATCCTTCCGCCTCAGTCTTCCAAGTAGCCGGAACTATAGGAGCACGCTACCACGCCCAGCTAATTTTTGACTTATTGTAGAGAAGAGGGCTCGCCAAGTTGTCCAGGTGGGTCTTGAACCCTCGGGCTCAGGCAATCCACTCACCTCAGCCTCCCAAAGGTGCGGAATTACAGGCTGAGCCACCAAGCCCGGCTCCACCTGGCTTTTAACCTCAGTTCCTCTCCAGCTGTGTGAGCTTGAGTCTATCACTTTCTCCCACTCCGTGCCTCAGTTTCCCTTTCTGCCAAATGGAAATAGTAGCATCATCTAGGATGGGTCTGAGCACGAAATCAGTCGATTCTGGTCTGCACTGGCAAGAGTGTTCTGTGTGTACAGCTGCCACTCGGTCACTGTGAGCTGTTATCTTCCTTTTTTTTTTTTTTGAGTTGGAGTCTCACTCCTTCATCCAGGCTGGAGTGCAGTGGCATGCACTCTCACGGCCACCCCAGCGTCGCCCTTCTGGGCTCCAGCGATCCTTCCGCCTCAGTCTTCCAAGTAGCCGGAACTATAGACATGTGCTACCAAGCCCAGCTATTTTTTATTTTATTGTAGAGACGAGGTCTTGCCAGGTTGCACAGGCTGGTCTCGAACCCGCAGGCTCAGGCAGTCTACTTGCCTCGGCCTCCCAAAGTGCTGGGATGACAGGCTGAGCCACCGAGCCCGGCCTGTTATCTAACTTTCATGTATACACTGAGGGTCTCCTGAGTGCTGATTCGGTGTGGGTGGGAGCAGCAGCACCAGATGGGGTGGCTAGGGTGGGCTTCTCGGAGGAGGTGACATTTGAGCTGAAGCCTGAATGACATCAAAGAGCGAGGCTAGCCGGGCTCGGTGGCTCAGCCTGTAATCCTGCGCCTTTGGGAGGCTGAGATGAGTGGATTGCCTGAGCCCGCGGGTTCGAGACCCGCCTAGGCAACTTGGCAAGACCTCGTGTCTACAATAAATCAAAAAAATTATCTGGGTGTGGTAGCGCGCGCCTGTAGTTCCGGCTACTCGGAAGGCTGAGGCGGAAGGATCGCCGGAGCCCAGCAGGTCGAGGCTGCGGTGGCCGGGAGCGGCCACTGCCCTCCAGCCTGGGCGACGGAGTGAGACTCCAACTCAAAAAAAAAAAAAAGAAATTAAAAAAGTTAAAAAGCCAGGCTTGAGAGGTTCTGAGGGAAGGTTGTCCCAGGCTGCGGGCACAGCGCGTGCCAAAGCCCTGAGGCCGGACCTCACCGGGCGCATTTGAGGAACCCATGGGGGAGGGGGTGCCGAGACCCGAGAGGCGGGGCTTGGGGCTGCGGGGAGGGGCGTCGCCAGGAAGCTTCTGGCAAGGGCCGGGCTCTGACATCATGTTTCTCTGCAGAGATGAACAAGACGTGACTCCTGTCCCAGGAGAGGCTTCCGGGTGGAGGTGAGTCATTATCCAACGTGGAGACATCTGAGCCAGGCAGGCCCAAGAGGAGGCGGGAACACCAGGTGGCCAGGGCAGAGGCCGGAAGGCTGAGGCCCGTCGGGGAAACACCCAGGACAATGACAGGGCTGGGACCGAGGGGGCGGCCGGCGGCCGGGGGCCGGCATGTCTGGCACCGTGTCTCCCAAGAGAACCCGGGAGCCTCGGCTCTGAGGTCAAGTTTGCCCGGGTCAAATTCCACCTGCACCCCTCATGAGCTGCGTGTCCTGAAACGGCCTCTTTTTAAGAGGAAATCGGGTTGTAGAAAGGGATCCCAAAGCAATACCTGGAATGGGCTTGGAACGTCAAAAGTGCTCCTCACATCGGGGTGGCTCACGCCTGTTGTCCCAGCACTTTGGGGAGGCCAAGACGGGAGGATCGCTTGAGCCCAGAAGTTCAACACCAGCCTGGGCAACATCGCGAGACCCCCATCTCTACAAGAAAAGAAAAAGCAACAAGTAGCCAGATGTGGTGGCACACGCCTGTAGTAGTTCCAGCTACTCGGGAGGCTGAGGCAGGAGGACGCCTTGAGCCCGGGAGGTTGAGGCTGCAATGAGTTATGATTGTGCTGCTGCATCCTGCCTTGGTGACAAAGCCAGACCCCAGCTCTTAATTTTTCTTGTATTTTTGAGTTGGAGTCTCACTCCGTCGCCCAGACTGGAGTGCAGTGGCCGCTCCCGGCCACCGCAGCCTCGACCCGCTGGGCTCCAGCGATCCTTCCGCCTCGGCCTTCCGAGTGGCCGGAATTACAGGCACGCGTTACCACGCCCGGCTGATTTTTTGATTTATTGTAGAGATGAGGTCTCGCCGCCCAGGCGGGTCTCGAACCCGCGGGCTCAGGCCATCCACTCACCTCAGCCTCCCAAAGGCACGGGATTACAGGCTGAGCCGCTGAGCCCGACTTTTTTTTTTTTTTTTAAAGATCATATTTAAGCGGGGCTCGGTGGCTCAGCCTGTCATCCCGCGCCTTTGGGAGGCTGAGGTGAGTGGATGGCCTGAGCCCGCGGGTTCGAGACCCGCCTGGGCAACTTGGCGAGACCTCATCTCTACAGTAAATCAAAAAATTAGCCGGGCGTGATAGCGGTCGCCTGTAGTTCCGGCTACTCGGAAGGCCGAGGCGGAAGGATCGCCGGAGCCCAGCAGGTCGAGGCCGCGGTGACCGGGAGCGGCCACTGCACTCCAGTCTGGGCGACGGAGGGAGACTCCAACTCAAAAAAAAAAGAAAAAAAAAGATCATATTTCACAATACTAACTAATGCAGGAGCCATAAGAAGTCACTCGTGGTTCGAAGAATTCAGTCACCACACACTTTCCAGGCCACCAGGAAGCCGTGGCTGGGTGGATACAAAAGGACACGGGTCGCGTTTAGTTCTCTGAGCGACAGTTTGTATCTCCACGGACGGATGAGCTTCCCCAAGTGTCCTCATGACCCTGTTTCCACAGCACGGTCTTCACTACAGACACCAGCCGTGACTTCAGGGGTCCCGTGACCACCCTCGGGCTCGACCTCTTGGGCTCCAGTGATCCTCCCACCTCGACCTCCCAGGCGGTGGAGACCACAGATGCCACCACACTGGCTAATTCGCCAGAACCACCCAGTACCCAGGAAAGCGTTCCACTTATGATGACCGGCTTTCCTTTCTTTCTTTTTTTTTTTTGAGTCAGGGTCTCACTCTGTTGCCCAAGCTGGAGCCCCTAGGTTTAGGAGGTCCTCCCACCTCAGCCTCCTGAGTAGCTGGGATTACAGGCACGGGCCATCATGGCCAGCTAATTTTTTGGTTTTTTTGTGGAGTCGAGGTCTCGCAGTGTTGCCCAGGCTGGTCTCCAACTCTTGTGCTCAAGGGATCCTCCTTCCTTGGTATCTCCAAGTGCTGGAATTGCAGGGGTGAGCCACCACACCCGGCCACCATGTTTTTTTGTTTTTTTGTTTTAGTTGGAGTCTCACTCTATCACGCAGGCTGGACGGCAGTGGCATGCTCCTGGCCACCACAGCCTTGACCTGCTGGGCTTCGGTGATCCTTCCGCCTCTGCCTTCCAAGTAGCTGGAACTACAGGCGCGCGCCACCACGCCCGGCTAAGTTTTGATTGTAGAGATGAGGTCTCGCCAAGTTGCCCAGGCAGGTCTCGAACCCGTGGGCTCAGGCAATCCACTCACCTCAGCCTCCCAAAGCGCTGGGATTATAGGCTGAGCCGCTGAGCCCGACCATTGGCTGACTTTTTGATTTATTGTAGAGGCGAGGTCTCACCAAGTTGCCCAGGCTGGTCTCGAACCCATGGGCTCAGGCAATCCTCTCGCCTTGGCCTCCCAAAGCGCTGGGATTACAGGCGTGAGCCGCTGCGCCCAGCCCACACTGGCTAATTTTTTATATATATATTTAGACACAAGCTATCACTATGTTGTCCAGGGTGGTTTTGAACTTCTGGGTTCAAGCAAACCTCCCTCCTCGGTCCCCCAAATGGCTGAGATTATAGGCATGAGCCTCTGTGCTGGGCTGTGTGGCGTTTTTACTGGGGCTCTTGGCCCGCTTGGAAGTCGGGACTAATATGTCAGGGCCCGAGCGCCCGTCATACGTGCCACTGTCAGGCTGGACTGTCCAGAGGCCAGAGCAACAAAGCCTTATCCATTAGGCAGGACATTCCAGGGGCCTAGAGGTCACCTCCCGGCGACTGAAGACAAAGGCCCAGCCTCCCTTTGGGTGGGGTGGCATTTCTTGCTACACAATGGACAGGAATTGTTGGCTACCTCCAGCATTTATAGCTTCCACACTAGCAGGGAGCTCAGAGGCCAGGACCCAGCTGGGACCCAGACTCGCATAGCACATGGGCTGCTTGGGGCGCCCTCCAGCCCGGACAGGACGGCTCATTGCTTCTTTTTTTTTGAGTTGGAGTCTCTCTGTCGCCCAGACTGGAGTGCAGTGGCCGCTCCCGGCCACCGCAGCCTCGACCTGCCGGGCGCCGGCGATCCTTCCGCCTCAGCCTTCCGAGTAGCCGGAATTACAGGCATGCGCTACCATGCCCAGCTCATTTTCTGATTTATGGTAGAGATGAGGTCTCGCTGCCCAGGCGGATCTCGAACCCGCGGGCTCAGGCCATCCACTCACCTCAGCCTCCCAAAGGCGCGGGATTACAGGCTGAGCCACCGAGCCCAGCTCTTTTTTTTTTTTTTTTTTTCTTGAGTTGGAGTCTCACCCCATTGCCCAGGCTGGAGTGTGCCATCACAGCTCACTGCAACCTTGACCTTCTGGGCTCAGGCAATCCTCCTGCCTCAGCCTCCTGAGTAGTTGGGACTACAAGTACCACCATGCCCAGCTAATTTTTCCTTCTTTTTTTTTTCCTTTTCTCTCTTTTTTTTTTGTTGAGTCAAGGTCTTACTTAGTCACCCAGGTACCCATCTCAGCTCACTTGCAGCCTCGACCTCTTGGGCTCAGGAAATCCTCCTGCCTCAGCCTCCCAAGTAGCTGGAACTACACGTGTCACCACACCTGGCTCGTTTTATTTTATTTTTAAAGCTTTTGTAGAGATGAGGCCTCACTATGTTGCCCAGGCTGGTCTCAAATTCCTGGGCTGCTTGGTGAATTCTCTCGCCTCGGCCTTCCAAAGTGCTGAGATTACAGGCATGAGCCACCGTGCCTTGGCTTTTTTTTTTTTTTTTTTGAGTTGGAGTCTCACTCTGTCACCCAGACTGGAGTGCAGTGGCCACTCCCGGCCACCGCAGCCTCCACCTGCTGGGCTCCGGCGATCCTTCCGCCTCAGCCTTCCGAGTAGCCGGAACCACAAGCACACGCTACCACGCCCCGCTCATTTTTGATTTATTGCAGAGACGTCTCGCCAAGTTGTCCGGGTGGGCCTCGAACCTGTGGGCTCAGGCAATCCACTCACCTCGGCCTCCCAAAGTGCTGAGATTACAGGCTGAGCCACCGAGCCCGGCCGGCCTTTTTAATTTTTCATTTTTTGCAGAGAAAGGATCTGGCTATGTTGCCCAGGCTGTACCACACCTGGCCACATATTATTTTAGAGATGAGGTCGTGCTCTGTCACCCAGGCTGTCATCGTGTTACCTTGATGTCCTGAATGTCATCAAACGTCTTCCTTTCACTATTTCCTTTATATCTGGGTAAAGAAAAAAGTCAGCCGGGCTCGGTGGCTCAGGCTGTCATCCCGCGCCTTTGGGAGGCTGAGGTGAGTGGATTGCCCGAGCCCGCGGATTCGAGACCCGCCTGGGCAGCGAGACCTCATCTCTACAATAAATCAAAATATCAGCCGGGTGTGGTGGCGCATGCCTGTAATTCCGGCTACTCGGAAGGCTGAGGCGGAAGGATCGCCGGAGCCCAGCGGGTCGAGGCTGCGGTGGCCGGGAGCGGCCACTGCACTCCAGTCTGGGCGACAGAGTGAGACTCCGACTCAAAAAAAAAAAAAAAAAGTCAATGGGGACCAGATCAGGTAAGTAGGGAGGGTGTTCGAATACAGCTATTCGTACAGTGCTGCCAATGTAAGCACACAGTGTCAAGGTCGCGAACTTCATTGTCAGACCTCAGCAAATAACGACGACAGCTCTGATGACCATTCCAGAAAGAGAGTTCCAATATTGCTCTGACAGGTGGATGAGGCACTGGCGTTGGTATATCATTTCTCCAGGGGAGCCCTTCGAAGGTGACCGCTGTGAGGTGTGGTGCACTATTGATGGATTGATTGACGGAGGGCATCGGAGTCTCACTCTGTCACCCATGCCAACGCTCACGGCCACCGCAGCCTCGACCTGCTGGGCTCAGGTGACCCTTCAACCTCAGCCTTCCAAGTAGCTGAAACCACAGGCGTGTGCCACCACACCCGGCTAATTTTTCGGTTTATTGTAGAGACGAGGTCTCCCCAAGCTGCCCAGCTGGTCTCGAACCCGTGGGCACAGGCAGTCATCTCGCCTCGGCCTCCCAAAGTGCTGGGGTTCCAGGCGTGAGCCACCACGCCTGGCGTCACTGTGTGTTCCACCCTGCTCCCATGGTCCAGTACGCCACATAGTCCACTTATTCATGAAGCGTGTTTGTTTCACCCTGGCGCCTGCCACACACCCACAGTGGACGCCCACTCAGGACCTGCTGATTTCACTGCTCTGTTCACTCAACACGCGGCTGCCCCGCCCTGCGCCCTGCCCCCTCCAGATTTCTGCTGAGGTGACAGGGTTGGGGCGTCAGGGTCCTGAGTTCTGAGCCCAGATTCCAGGTTTGGCCTCCAGGTTCTGGAAGCTAGCCCCCCTCCCAGATCCAGGCTCGGAATTCGGGATCCAGGCTCTAAATCCGGTCTCCCCGAGTCCAGGCTCCGGAATCTGGTCCCCCCCCCCAAATCCAGGCTCCAGAACTTGGACTCCCCAAGATCCAGGCTCCAGAACCGGTCTCTCCAAATCAAGGCTCCGAAATCTGGTCTCGCTGAGAACTAGGCTCCAAAATCCAGGCTCCAGACTCCAGGATGGAGACTCTGGAATCCGGCCTCCCCAAATTCAGGCTCCGGAATCCGGTCTGGCCGAGCCCCAGGCTCCAGGCTCCGGGATCCAGGCCGAGACTCCGGAATCCGGTCTCCCCGAGATCCAGGCTCCGGAGGGCCAGACCCGGGCCCGCGACCCGGGCCGGGCGCCGGCGGCGGCCGCCGCGCTGGGATTTTCAAAACCTGGCGCCGACCGTCCGCCCGGGCCGGAGCGGCGGGGGCGCGCGGGGGGGCGTCGGGGGAGCCGGCGGGGGGGGGGCGTCCCCGCTGGACGGGCTCGGGGTCCGGGTCTCCCGCCCCCAGCCCCCCACCCCCTTCCCCCAGAGCGGGTCGCAGTCGACCCTTGACCCTCCAGCGCCCCGGGGTCCGAGGCTCCGGGTTCGGACCCCGCCTCTGCCACGCCCCCGCTGGGGGCTTCCCCCCGGCAGGTCCCTCGGCTCCCCGTGCCTCAGTTTCCCGGCCTGGAAACGGGCTCGCCAGCCCCCCCGGGTGCGCGTCCGGCTTGGGGGCGGGGCGCGGAGTGGACGGGCCAGCTTCGCAGGGAGCCCCAGACCCCAGGCTCGAGACGGGGTGGGCGCTGGGCGTCGCCGCCCCTCCCGCGCCAAAATTTGAAAACTGCCCAACGCCTCCCGAGCCGCGCGCGGAAACGGGGGGAGGTCCGGGTCCCACCCACGGGAGCGCGGGGCCTTCTGGGAGTTGGAGTCCGGCCCCCGAGTGGGGGGGTCCCCCGCGGGGACGGCTGCAGCCACCGGGGCCCCCGCCCGGCGCCGAGAGGAGGGGGAGGGTGGGCGCGAGACCACCACCCCGCCGAGGGCCCGACGGGGCCCCGGCAGGGGCGGGGGTGGGCGCCACGGGCAGAGGGAGTGGCAGGTGGCACCCCCCGGGGCCCCAGGCACGGGCGAGTGGGGGGATCGGGTGGGCCTGTGGCCAAGGCGGGGTCCGCAAGACCGATGGGGACCGGGTCACAGGTCAGTCTGACAGGGCGGACAGGAGGGTCCTGCCTCGCGCTGGTCCCATGAGAAGGGGACTTTCTCAGCCCCACCTCCTGTCCTATTGTTTGTTTCATTTATTCATGTGCTGAGTCAGAGTCTCACTCTGGGGTCCAGGCTGGAGTGCGGTGGCATCGTCTGGCTCACTGTGGCCTGGACCTTCTGGCTCAAGTAAACCTCTGGCCACAGCCTCCCAAGTAGCTGGGAATGCAGGCACACGCCACCACGCCCGGCTGGGTTTTGGTGTTTTTTTTCATGTTTTTGTAGAGACAAGGTCTCACTATGCTGCCCAGGCTGGTCTTTTTTTTTTTTTTTGAGTTGGAGTCTCACTCCGTCGCCCAGACTGGAGTGCAGTGGCCACTCCCGGCCACCGCAGCCTCGACCCGCTGGGCTCCGGCGATCCTTCCGCCTCAGCCTTCCGAGTAGCCGGAATTACAGGCGCGCGCTACCACGCCGGGCTCATTTTTTATTTATTGTAGAGATGAGGTCTCGCCAAGTTGCCCGGGCGGGTCTCAAACCCACGGGGTCAGGCAATCCACTCACCTCAGCCTCCCAAGGTGCGGGATTACAGGCTGAGCCACCGAGCCCAGCTTAGTTTTTTTATTTTTTACTGTAGAGACGAGGTCTCACCGTGTTGCCCAGGCTGGTCTGGAACCCCCGGGCTTAGGCAATCCTCTCACCTCGGCCTCCCAAAGTGCTGGGATGACAGGCTGAGCCACTGAGCCGGGGCGCCTTTTTTTTTTAATTAAAAAAAAAAAAAGCTTTCTTGGCTGGGTACCCTGGCTCACACCCATTAGGCAGTCCTCTCGCCTCAGCCTTCCAAAGTGTTGGGATGACAGGCTTGAGCCACAGCACCTGGCCTCAGCATGGAGGCTCTGGAATCTGGTTTCCCCAAATTGGAGAAGGTCCCCAAGGTGGGCTGTGAGAGAAGGGGACATTCTCCTCCAGGCAGAAGGGACAGTTCTGGGGCAGGAGGAAGGGATTCTCCCACTGGGGGCCATCTAACTCCCCAGGTGGCATGTGGTGATGTCTGGAGACATATTTGGTTGTCATGACTTGGGGGGGGTGGAGACCAAGAATGATGCTCGACCCCCCGCCGTGGACAGGACCCCCACTCAGCCTTTTGCAACAGAGTGATCTGGCCCGAAATGTCAGTCTACAGAGTAGGAGAAACCCTGCTGAATAGTTTTGCCTTGTTTTTTGTTTTTTGGGGTTTTTTCGAGTTGGAGTCTCACTCCGTTGCCCAGGCTGGAGTGCAGGGGCATGCTCCCGGCCACCTCTGCCTCGGCCTGCTGGGCTCCGGTGATCCTTCCGCCTCAGCCTTCCAAGTAGCTGGGACTACAGGCGTGCGCTACCACACCCGGCTGATTTTTGATTTATTGTGGAGATGAGGTCTCGCCAAGTTGCCCAGGCGGGTCTCGAACCGGCGGGCTCAGGCCATCCACTCACCTCAGCCTCCCAAAGTGTGGGATGACAGGCTGGGCCACCGAGCCTGGCAGCTTTGCCTTGTTAAATAAAACTTACAGGACCAAGATTCTGCGCGGGACATGACAGACCAGACCAGAATGGAGTTATCCAACTGGACTTTAAAGGGTATAAGTTAAAAACAAAAACAGGCTGGGGGTTGAGGCGCGTGCCTGCAGTCCCAGCTACCCAGGAGAAGGAGAGAGGCAGGAGGATGGCTTGAGCCCAGGAGTTTGAGGTGTCTGTACACAAAAATTTAAAAGTTAGCTGAATGTAGCGGTGCCTGTAGTCCCAGCTACTCAGGAGGCTGAGGCAGGAGGATGGCTTGAGTCTGGGATTTTGAGGCTGCCGTGAGCTATGATCGCACGGCTGCCCTCCAGCCTGGCGGACAGAGTGAGACCCTGTCTCTCAAAAAAACAAACACAGGAGATTCACAGCAACCCACCCAAAGGGGCCCAGTAACCCTGAACAGGCGTGAGAGGGAAGTCTCCCTGTTTTAATCCCACGGGGAAAGTAACTTTGAAACAACCAGTCCGTTTTGTTGCTTATTTCTGCTTCCTTCAGCCCTTTTTGTGGCTCTGAAGCTCAGCCCTCCTGCTCATTGGAGTGATTTTTTTCTCCTTTTTTTTTGAGTTGGAGTCTCACTCGGTCGCCCGGACTGGAGTGCAGCGGCCGCTTCCGGCCACCGCAGCCTCGCCTGCTGGGCTGCGGCGATCCTTCCGACTCAGCCTTCCAAGTAGCTGGAATTACAGGCATGCGCTACCACGCCCGGCTGATTTTTTTTATTTATTGTAGAGATGAGGTCTCGCTGCCCAGGCGGGTCTCGAACCCGCGGGCTCAGGCCATCCACTCGCCTCAGCCTCCCAAAGGCGCGGGATGACAGGCTGAGCCACCGAGCCCGGCTTGACTTTTTTCTCCTTAAGAGCCGGGATCTCATTATGTTGTCCAGGCTGGTCTCCAACTTCTGTCCTCAAGCGATCCTCCCGCCTCGGCCTCCCAAAGTGCTGGGATGACAGGCGTGAGCCACCGCGCCGGGCTTTTCTGTTTCCAGGTGGGATGCGGCCCCGCTCATGAACTGCTGATACAAGTCAACGAGATCTTCAAACCCAAGGTGTGGAAATTTCGCCGACAGCCTTTTCCGGACACTTAAGACCGTGGCATCGTACGCTGTGCGGCCTTCTGCGTCCGGCTGCTTTCACGGAGCGCGTCTCGAGGCCGCACGAGTGGGGAAACCGAGGCACGCGGCAGCCGCCCGACGCGGCGCGGCCGCCCGGGCCGGCCGGCCCGGCGGGAACTACGAGTCCCGGCGTGCCCCGCGCGCCCGCGGCCGGACTACGAGTCCCGGCGTGCCCCGCGGCGGCGGGCGCGGCGCGGCGCCATCTTGGAGCGGCGGCGCGGATTGAATGAGCCCGCCGAGCCCGGGCCGCCGTCGGGAGCCGCGCAGGCCGCGAGCCGCAGCCATGGCCACGCCGCCGCCCGGCCGCGCGGGCGGGCCCGCCACGCCGCTGTCGCCCACGCGCCTGTCGCGGCTGCAGGAGAAGGAGGAGCTGCGGGAGCTCAACGACCGCCTGGCGCACTACATCGACCGCGTGCGCGCGCTCGAGCTGGAGAACGACCGGCTGCTGCTGCGGATCTCGGAGCGGGAGGAGGTGACCACGCGCGAGGTGGGCCGGGGCGCCGGCGGGGGGGGCGCGGGAGACCCCGAGCGCGGTGCGGGGGGCCGGTCCTGTCCTTCGGGGGGCCGGCGGGGGGCGCAGGCCCCGCCCACCGCGGGTCGCGAGTGGAGACCCCCGAGCGGGGTGCAGGCGGGGCCGGTCCCGTCCTCCGGGGGGCATTCGGGGGGCCCGATGAGAGGCTCAGCCCCGCCCGCGCGGCCGCGGTTGGAGACCCCCGAGCGGGGTGCAGGGGGGACGGTCCGTCCTCTGGGGGCGTTCGGGGGCCCCGGTGAGGGTGCAGGCGTGGAGACCCCCGAGCGGGGTGCAGGGAGGACGGTCCCATCCTCCGGGGGGGCATTCGGGGCCCCGACGAGGGGCTCAGGCCCCGCCCACCGCGGCCCGCGCGTGGAGACCCCCGAGCGGGGTGCAGGGAGGACGGTCCCATCCTCCGGGGGGCATTCGGGGCCCCGACGAGGGGCTCAGGCCCCGCCCACCGCGGCCCGCGCGTGGAGACCCCCGAGCGGGGTGCAGGGAGGACGGTCCCATCCTCCGGGGGGGCATTCGGGGCCCCGACGAGGGGCTCAGGCCCCGCCCACCGCGGCCCGCGCGTGGAGACCCCCGAGCGGGGTGCAGGGAGGACGGTCCCATCCTCCGGGGGGGCGTTCGAGGCCCCGATGAGAGGGGCTCAGGCCCCGCCCACCGCGGCCCGCGCGTGGAGACCCCCGAGCGGGGTGCAGGGAGGACAGTCCCATCCTCCGGGGGGCATTCGGGGCCCCGACGAGGGCTCAGGCCCCGCCCACCGCGGCCCGCGCGTGGAGACCCCCGAGCGGGGTGCAGGGAGGACGGTCCCATCCTCCGGGGGGGCATTCGGGGCCCCGACGAGGGGCTCAGGCCCCGCCCACCGCGGCCCGCGCGTGGAGACCCCCGAGCGGGGTGCAGAGGGGACGGCTCCGTCTTCCAGGGGGGACCTCGGGGGCCCCTGTGAGGGGTGCAGGCCCCGCCTCCGTGCGGTCCGCTATCCCCCGAAGGGGGAGGGTGCAGACGGAGTGGCCTTGTTCTCCCGGGGGCTGGGGAGGCCCCGTCCACCACGCGGACCTGTTCTGGGGGGGGTCTCTGAACAATGATGTGAATTAGGCTGGCCCCGCCCACCGAGGGGTCCATCGAGGTCGGGTCTCCTGAGTGGGTGCAGACGGGATCAGACGGTTCTCTCTGGGGGGGCGTCCAGGGGGGTTCCAGGGAACCCCTACTTAGGGAAGCACACCAGGCAGGCCCTGCCCAACAAAGGGTCTGCGATCTCGGGGATCCCTGAAGACGGGTGGCTTCTGGGGGGCTCTGCAGGGGGTCAGGGGAACCCCAGAGCCAGGGGTGCGGGCTGGGCAGGTTCTGTCCTCCTGGGGACCTCCAGGGGTGCAGGTGGGCTGGCCTCGCCCACGGGGGGATCGGAGGAGACCTTCAGTTTCCTGAGTGAGGGTGCAGAGGGGTCCCCTGTGTGAACGCTGCAAACTCGGGGGCCATATCCAAAGGGGTTCCCGGGGTATGGAGGCCCCTGACTATCAGGATTCAGTTTCCCATGTGTCTTGTCTCAGAGGGTCCTAAGGAGATTCCGGGGACCCCTCTGATTGGGGGGGTGAGACAGTGGACCCCCCAAAGAGAGTTCAGAAGTCTCCAGGGATGGATGTGTTTGGGGAATTTGGGGGTCTCTGGTCTTGAAGGAGCGGGGGCTGAGGCCCTCTCAGGGGTGTGGAGGGTCTTTGGGGGTTCCTGGGGTCTCAGTTCTCCGTGGAACTTCAGAGGGTCCCTTGATGAGACCGGGGCTGTTGGTGGCTTCACTGGGGTGGGGGCCTAGGGAGTGCTCTGATGCCTGGGGCATCCCCGGGGAGAGTCAGCCCAGGGACACAGGTGGCCGGTTCCCTGTCCCAGGGACTGTGGGTGGGGGGCGGCAGGAAGTCTGGGGTGCAGACCAAGCGAGAGGGGGCTGGGAAAGCCTGCCCCCCAGGGAGTCTGGAGGCCTGGGAGATGCGCCCGGTTGAGGGCCCTGGCGGCCAACCTGACCCTCCCGGCCACAGCGAGTCCACGCAGGTCTCCAGAGGTTGGGTGGGGGGGTGCCCCTGCTGCTTGGGTGCGACCTGGGGTCCCGGTCCCCCAAAGCTGGGCTCGATTCGTGGCCCTGCACCCCCACTGGGTGGGAGAGCGGGCGGGGAGGGGAGGGGCCTCTGCTGCCCTGAGCCCCAGCCTTCGGCCGCCTGACAGCCCGCCTCTTGGCACTGTCTGTGGCCCGGGGAGTCGGGTGGGTCCTGTCCTCTGGGCAGGGCGGTGCAGGCCTGGCACTCAGGGTCCCGTCGTCACTCTGTCCTGCTCGGTGGCCTCCAGCCACAGGCCCTGCCCTGCTGGTGCGACTCTGGGGCCTCAGTCTGGCCATCTGTCTAGCGGGCTGGGACCATCCCCGCCGAGTGCGGCCGGCCCGGCTGGGGCGTGGGGTCTGAGCGGGGTCTGGGGGTCTGGGGCCTCTTGTCCTCCTGCAGGTGGGCAGCGACTGCTGGCGCTTTGGGGGCGGGCCTGGCGAGCGAGAGGGCGGGGCGCCTGGTCCCCCGGGGCTGGGCTGTGCCCTCTTCTGCTCAGCTGGCTTGGCAGGGGAGATGCAGGACTGACCTGGGCGGCAGGAGCAGGGTAGCCCCTCAGCATGGCTCGCCGTGACCCAAGCGCCCAAGTGTGCCCGCACTTGTCCCCAGCTGCGATGTCTGTCACCGTGGACAGCTGGGAGCTCCCCTGGTGCCAGTTGTCCAGGGACCTGGCATGCCCCTTGCTGTGGTGGGCGGAGCTGAGGAGCTGGGGGAGGGGCCATGAGCGGCCACACCGCAGCAGCCCTTCAGGGGGCGTGGCCGGGTGGCTGAGGCATCACGGGGCCCTTCTAGACACGGGTGGTCCGCTGGGGGCTTCTGGGAGCCGTGCCCGGGGGTGCCCCTCCCCCCACCAGCTGGTTCAGGGGACACCTGGCAGAGACGGGACACTTGTGCCTTTCACGAGTCCCACAGGTGCCGGAGAGGCCTCTGGCGTGGGGCTGAGGTGCCCCGAGAACGCGCTCCCGGCCCCACCCCAGAGCGGTGGCTGAGAGAGCCGGGAGCCCCTGAAGGGTGTGAGCTGCGGGCAGGGGGCGAGTTTGTGCAATCATGGCCATCCTGGCGGAAACCCAGCTGAAACCCGCGGCTGCCACCTCCTTCCTGTCCTGAGCTCTGTCCGTGTGTTGCACGTGCTTGTGTGCACAGCCAGGACCAGGTGCTGTCCTGACCCTCCCGTTCGAGGGGTCGTCTTTGTCGGGGTAGCTGGACGGCCACGAGCCAGCATTGCTGGGGCTGTCAGGGAAGGTGCGGCGGGTGCCGGCGGCGGGTGGTGTGGGCGCGATCCTGGGTGCTGGGAGGGAGGGTGGCCTGCCTGCGTGTGCTCGAGGCTGGCACCGGGAGCCTCCCAGTGTTGGGTTCCTGCGGGAGGAAACCCGGCCCTGGCTGCCCCCGGCCCCGTGTCTGGGGGCTGCCTGCTGCGGCTTCAGAAGGGAGCAGCCCTGGGACCCAGCGCCGTCCGGGCTACTCCTGCAGGGCTGCCTTCTCCGGCGATTTTGTCCCCAGCGGTGTCTTCTGGCTGCCTGGGCCACACAGTGCCTGCAGGGTCCCTGGAGGCCGCCCTGGGGTGTCTGAACCCCCAGGCAACGCGGGCAGCACGTGTGCTGGGACCTCGGAAGTCGGAGCAGAAGGCCCAGCCGTCCCACAGGTGCGGGACTGTGCTCGGGTTGGGGGCTGGAAAGGTCTTTGCAAGAGGCTCCCCAGAACCTTCAGCCCCGCCACAGTGCTGGAGACGGCGGGAAAAGGCAGCCAGGACAGTCCCCTGGCTGCGCCTGGGGGCGGGGCGGGAGGGGGTTGGCAACAAGGCGGCCTCAAGCGACTCGGAGTGAATGAGTGACCTCAAGCGACATGGGGCAGATGGTGAGTGAGCCGGTGGAGCTTTGTACTCACAGAATCCTAAGATCAGAGAGCTAGCCTGTGTCACAAAGTGTCTTTTTCTTTTTCTCCTCTTTTCCCAGACTTTAAAAAATGTAAAAAACATGTTGGGCAGGCAGACTGGACAGAACCATGTGGTGGAGCTGGCCTGGAGCCAGAGTTTGTGGACCTGGCTGTGGGCACAGGCCTTATTAAAACCAAATGTAATTCTAGCACTTACGGAGACCGAGGCGGGAGGATTTCTTGAGCCCAGGAGTTTGAGAGCAGACCAGCCTAGGCAACATAGTGAGACCCCATCTCTACAAAAAAATAGTAAAGTTGGCTGGCCATAGTCCCCAGCTACTCGAGAGGCTGAGGTGGGAGGTTCAACTGAGCTGAGGCTGTTGTGAGCTGTGATCGTGCCACTGGACACCAGAGTGAGGCCCTGTCTCTTTCAAAAAAAAAAAAAACCAAGTGGCCCCTTTTTTTTTTTTTTGAGTAGGACTCGCTCTGTCGTCCAGGCTGGAGGGCAGGGGCACACTCACAGCCACTGCAGCCTCAACCTGCTGTGCTCTGGTGATCCTTCTGCCTCTGCCTTCCAAGTAGTGGAACCACAGGCATGTGCCACCATGCCCGGCTAATATTTTTTATTTATTGTAGAGATGAGGTCTTGCCAAGTTGCCCAGGCTGGTCTCGAACCCCTGGACTCAGGCGGTCTTCTTGCCTCGGCCTCCCAAAGTGCTGGGATGGCAGGCTGAGCCACTGTGCCTGGCTGTGGCCACGTGCTTTCATTTCTCCCGGGGACTCGCCTAGGAGTGCAGTTGCCTGGTTGCAGGTGTCGCGGGACCCAGGCCGTTCTCGAGGCTGCACCTGCTGCATCGCGCCTGCATCGTGTGAGGCTCTGTCTCCCGTCCTCGCCCACTTGTGCCCGCCTGTCTCTTTGATGAATGCCCTGGTGGGTGTGAAGTGGCATCTCCCTGCAGTTGGTTCCACGTATTTTTAAACATACGAAGTGCGGAGCCCGGGGGGGCTGGAAATCGTGAGCCGAGCTCCCAGCTGGCGCGTGCAGCCTGGCAGGGACTCGGGCGGCCGGGCAGGTGGCAGCTGCGGCCTCGGGACAGGGCCGCAGGGTCGCCTTGCAGGGCCGCATGTGCCTCCAGGGCCCCCAGCCCGTTGAACTCTGAACTTGGCTTCCCCAGAAGCTGGGCCCTGAGGGCATTCTGGGGCCTCCTGCGGCTGCTGTTCCAGCCCTGCCCCCACCCTGCTGTCTGGGCCGTCTGGGGGGGACAGGTGGGGGCAGCTGGCGGAGGGGGGCTGGGAGCTCTGACCGGATCCAGACCGGGAGCGAGGAGGGGCAGAGGCCCCAGAGTCTGGCACTGGCCAGCTGGGGAGGGGGGCGGGCTCGGGGGGGGCAGGCTCCTCCTCCCCTCCCCCTCCCGGCGTGTGCGCATGTGTGGTGGGGCACAGCACGGGCTGGCCCCCGGAAGGGGGAGTCGGGAGGCTGCCGCGTCTTGCAAAAGGGCCCGGGCTCCGTGCCGTCGCAGGTCGCGGGCGGCTGGAGCGCGGGACAGGCAGGGGGCCGTGTGTCCATCCTCGTTCCGGGCGAGTTTTCGCCATAAAGACGAGGGCTTCGGGAGACAAGGGAGCGCGTCAGGCCGGGCCGGCCGATGGGGCCTGGGCCACGTTGAGGGTGTCCGTGGGGTCGCACGTGGGGGCTCCGGCGAGGGGTGGGTGGGGCCGGGGAGCCGCTCAGCACCACGGTGCCCAGGACGCCCCCAGAGAAGGCTCCGGCCCAGGGGCCCAGGGAGACCCTCGCTGGGAGGCTCCCCCCGTTCTCCGATTCTGGAAGCTGGGAGTGTGAGGAACACACCTGATGGCCGGGCGGCGTGGAGTGGCCGAGGCTGCGGCTCATCCGGGGGTGGCTGGGCTGAGGCCCCGGTGGGGACCTGGTGGAGGGACGGGCTTGGTACCCGGCTGAATCTGGGCTTCGGGCTCCAGCGCCTGGCGCGGTGTGCGGCGAGTGGGGCCTGGCGGGGCAGCCAGGGATGTGAGGGGTCCCGGCGCCGGCTGGCACCAGCCCCGGGGGTCTGGGCAGCGTCGGGACGAGTGGCTGCCTGGCGGCCGCCACCCTAAGGAGGCTCTCTTCGTGGGAAGGGGCTCTGCGGGGAAGGTCTTCCCGAGGGCAGGGGCTCCCGCTGACGGTGGCATGTCCCCCAGGTCAGCGGCATCAAGGCGCTGTACGAGTCCGAGCTGGCCGACGCCCGGAGAGTCCTGGATGAGACGGCCCGGGAGCGCGCCCGGCTGCAGATCGAAATGGGGAAACTGAGGGCCGAGCTGGACGAGGTCAACAAGAGGTGAGCGGTCACGCCTGGATACGGTGTCGCCTGACCCGGGACCACGGTGCACACGGGGGTGGGGTGCTGGGCCGTGCGGAGGGCTCCTGGGGCTCGCGTGTGACTCAGCGGCTGCCAGGGCACTTTGGTCCTGTTTGTGAAACCCGTCAATACTCACCGTCCAGAAAGCGGGATCTGGAGGCGCTTTAAGCGACAGTGAAGTCCCCGTGAGGCTTGGCAGCGAGAGCCGCCCTGGGGGACCCGGCCTGTTCCTCTGTGCACGCGCACAGGCCAGGACACGCATACACACACCAACACGTGCACACACCCAGACTCTTACCTGGGTCACCACTGGTGACGCCCAGTGGACGGGAGACACTTCCGGTCGGGGGCCGTCGTGCACGTGCCCTTGCTGTCAGGCGTCCTTTGTGCCAGGGCTCCCCCCGCCTCGTGGCCAGGACACTCCCACGTCCAGGTGTGTGACAGGGCTGCCTCGCTGTTGCTGTGCAGTCCCTCTGCGTGACATCCGTGTCCTTCAGAGACGCTCGCCGCTTCTGATGCGGGCATGGCGGGCGGACAGTGAAACAGCAGGAACCACGAAGGGCGTGTCCGCCGAGGACCTGGGGAACTCGGCAGGGGCCGACTTGACTCAGGCTCGCCCTGGAGCTGGGCTCCCCCGTGGCGTGAGCGTCTCAGACCTCCCAGGGCAGGGCCGGGGCCTGCGGGGACGCCGCGGCCTCCCACACTGGAACGTGACCAGAGTCATGGCCAGGGACCCGGTGGCAGGCCCTGTGCCTGGGGGTGGGTGGCCCCGCCCGCTGGTCCCGCCGGAGCCCCGGCCTGAGTGGCCGCCACTCCGGCTGTCCGTCTCCAGGGCCTGCCTGCATGGAACAGGCGGGTCTGGCAGGGACGGCTCCCCAGTGCTGGCGCGGTCACGGAGCCCCAAGGAGGCCTGCGGGCGGTGGTGTTGGCTGGGCAGCGGGTGTCAGACGGCGACGCGGCACCGAGTCATGCGCGGAAGACGGTGGGTGGACCGGGTTGTGGGTTCCCCCTCGACTTCCGGTCATCAGAAGTCCACCGCCGTGCCTGCCCCACGTGCGGCTCCCAGGGGCCCCTCCAGCTGCCCCCCTCCCCACTCGGGTCTGGCCGGCCACCCTCCCAGCGGTGCAACTGGGGCTTTTCTGAACACATTTATGGCCACACCCTGTGTGGGCCGAAACGTGGGTGCTCCACGGCGGCCCCGAGCCGATCCCCCCACGGCTCCCAGGAGCGGTGTGTGCACCGTGGGGCAGGGGCAGGGGAGCCCGGCACCCCGGGAGGGGCGCTGAGGCCCCGCCTGGCCCTGCTCTCTGGGCCGGGTGCTCTGCAGGACCGGGGCTGGGGATGAGCACATGTGGAGTCACCATCCTTGCTGGAGGCTGTGGGGTCCCCGGGCTCCCTGGGTCTCTGCCCCACCCACCCGGGCTCTGCACTGACCTGGGGCTGCCTGGCCCTCCACAGCCTGGGGCCTGGTGTCGCTTCCCCTCGGCCTGGGGCGCCCTCGTTCTTGGAGACTGCCCCGTGCCCTCCCATGCTCTGGCCCCGTTCAGTTCATCTGATGCCTCCCCAGCTTGAGGGTGGCGCTTCCGTGTTGCCGGCGCCCAGCTGCGGTTGTCCTGTGGTTCCAGGCCCCCAGGCCTCTGCAAGGGCTCACAGCTCTTGGCTGGAAGGGTCCGTCCGTGCGCGGAAGTGCGGGCGTGTGGCGTCTGCGCCCCGAGCCTGGAAGTCGAGCTCGGTGTCCCCGGGCCTGGGGACATGCTTGGCGGCTGCTCTCTGGCCTTCACACTTGGGCGGTGATTCCCTGTCTCCGGGGTGTGGTGCCCTCCGCAGCCCTGGCCAGGCGGGAAGGGACACAGCCAGCTGCATGTCCACAGGCGCCTGGCAGGACCTGCTTCGCTTGGTGTCGACCCGACCAGGGGCCCCACGCACTGGGGCGCCCAGGGTCAAGTGGGACCTGGCCAGGCCACACCTGCCTGACCCATGCTCTGGTGCTGGGCACCAGCAGGGCAGCCCCTCATACACACCGTGCTGGAAGCAGACGCCGACGTGGTCACTTACCTGGCCGGGTGGGAAGCCACCAGCAGCGGGGAGAGGTGGCCACCTGTGCTGGGGCCAGACACCTCGGGGGGCCTTGAGGCCGCGGCGAAGGCCGCCCAGGCGAGGGGCCTCTCTCGCCCCCTCATCTCGTCCTGCCCGTGTCTCCCTCGTCCCTGGCCCGAGCCCCTTGGGAGCGGGCCCCCACGGCCCAGCAATCCCGCTGTTGGCCTGTTCCACCGATGGGCCTCAGCCCGAGGGAACAGGGTGATGCCTGAGGACGGGCGGGTGTCACACCGGGGGTGCTCCTGGCGTGGGGGCAGAGCCGGGACGCGGCCCCCACCCCAGAGGATGCTCCAGCTGGAGGGCATGGGGGGTTCCTTGGGCAGGGGTGAGCCTCCACCCCCAGGGCTGCGCGTGACGGTGACAAACGCTCGGAGCTGGGCCGGTGCTGGCATTTGTGGGTTCAGACAGTGTCATCGCCAGCGTGTGGCAGGAGACCGGGGTGGCGGCACTGGGTGCGCCCGGGAGTGCAGGTCCACGGCAGGCCCGGGGCTCTCCTGGGATTCCTGGGCTGGCGCTCCTGTGTCCCACATGGCGCGCTCGTGGACGCCCGTGCCGTGAGGCCGTGGCGAGCGAGCCCTTGCCCGTGGGCGGGGTGGCCCCACGCGACCGCTAACCGCCACCCCCTGCCTTCCAGTGCCAAGAAGCGCGAGGGTGAGCTCACGGTGGCCCAGGGCCGCGTGAAGGACCTGGAGTCGCTGTTCCACCGGAGCGAGGCAGAGCTGGCGGCCGCCCTCAGCGACAAGCGCGGCCTGGAGAGCGAGGCCTCGGAGCTGCGGGCCCAGCTGGCCAAGGTAGGCGGGGCCTGGGGCGCCCACGGTGCGTGCCGCCGCCACAGGCCGCTCAGCTGCCGTCCGCCCGCAGGCCGAGGACGGGCACGTGGTGGCCAAGCAGCAGCTGGAGAAGGAGACGCTGATGCGGGTGGACCTGGAGAACCGCTGCCAGAGCCTCCAGGAGGAGCTGGACTTCCGCCGGAGCGTGTTCGAGGAGGTGGGGCGCGCTGGAGGGCGGGGGTCTGCGGGGGCCGTCTGCCCCTGCTCCTGGGCTCTGGGCGGCTGGGCCTGTGGCCGCGAGACTCTGTCCTGGCCTCCCTCCCCCGGCCTCATCCGGGTCTCGCGAGGACGCTTGGCGTGGGGGTCACGGCCCATCCAGACAGCTCAGAGTGGCTTTCCAGATCCGAGCGGTCCCAGCGTGACTTTCTGTGATCAGGCTGGACACACCTGCCGGGCCAGCTTCCGGGCCGGGCTGAGCCCTCGCCCCCTCTGGTGGCTGCTCCCACCTGCGGCCTCTTCGCAGCTGGGCCTCCGGCTCCTCCGGCTCAGGCGTGGCTGGGCCCTGGGGGGCCGCACCTGTCACAGAAGCCTTGTGCTGTCACAGCCAGTGCGGAATGTGGGAGCCAGCCGTCTCCTGCTCTCGCGGCCGGGAGGAGCCAGGCGTGCAGTGGGACCGGGCGGGAAGGAGGCTGTGAGGAAGCTGTGGGGGTTAGAAGGGAGCCCGCGAGGCAGCCTCGGAGGCTCCTGTGTGGGGCCGAGACTGGCGGACCCTGCGAGGACGCCCACGAGGGAGTCTGTGAGAGACCGGGAGGGGGCCTGCCGGCGGCCCCGCAAAGATGCCCTCGAGGGGACCCATGAAGACCCCCACACCCTCGAAGGAACGCCTGGGGGGAGCCGGGCCGAAGCCTGTGCGGGGACCCTCGAAGACTCCCCCGAGGGCCACCCCGTGCTCTTGGAGGGCGCCGGCCCAGGGAGCCGGGCAGAGGCCTGTGGGGGGCGTCCCGAAGGTGGGCACACCTCCCGGACGGGTTGTGCAACGGCCACGCAGAGACGGACGCCCGGCTCCCTCAGGGGCAGCTGGTCACACAGCCATGCCGCCCAGGCAGAGGCCGGCAGGTCCGACACCGACGCTGCCTCCCGTGCGCTGAGCCCCGCGAGGTCACTGCGTGTCTGGCCAGCCACCCTGTGGCTTGTGCCTCGTGTCCTGGGGGGCCTCCCTGTCTGGCTGGGGGCGGCAGCACCTGTGATTTATACTCATTCATTCATTTATTTGTCTTACATTTTTCTATTTGTGTCGGGGTCTCTTTCTGGTCCAAGCTGGTGATCCTCCCGCCTCAGCCTCCCTGGCAGCTGGGACCACGGGCACCCCCGCGCCCGGCTACTTTTTTAAACTCACCGCTTTTGTGTGATGTAATTCCCACACTGTGAAGCACACCTTCTAAAAGCCATGCTTTAGCATGAGTAGGGCCTCCACAGGGCTGTGCAGCCGCTGCCTCGGATTCTGGAACATTCCTCACCCCCAAAAGGAAGCCGCGTCCCATCACTCCCCACCCCCAGCCCCGGCCCCAAGAGTCCACACCCTGCTTGTGGACCGGCCTGTTGCGGACGTCCGCAGGCCCAGAGTCGCCCCGTGTGTCGTTCCGTGTCTGGCTCTCATGGCACGTGACATCAGGGTCCCTCCACGCTGCGGCCTGTGTCAGAGCCACCGCCTCCCTCGTGGCCGAGTTGCGTCCATCCCCCGTGGTGTGCCATGTGGCACGGTGAAGCGCGCCAGGGGCTGGCTTGTGCACAGCAGCTGGGCAGCGCCTGAGGGTCCCGTGGGCGCCCTCTGGCCCTCCTCAAGCCTGGGGGTGGCGGGCTGCAGGGTCACCAAGGCTTTGTCCCCAGGAGGTGCGGGAGACGCGGCGGCGGCACGAGCGGCGCCTGGTGGAGGTGGACAGCAGCCGGCAGCAGGAGCACGACGCCAAGATGGCACAGGCGCTGGCGGAGCTGCGTGACCAGCACGACGAGCAAGTGCGGCTGTACCGGCAGGAGCTGGAGCAGACCTACCAGGCCAAGGTGCGGCCCGGGCGCCCGCGGCGGGGCCCCTGCCCGGGCCACGCTCACCGCCTTCTCCCCGCAGCTGGACAGCGCCAAGCTGAGCTCGGACCAGAACGACAAGGCGGCCAGCGCCGCCCGCGAGGAGCTCCAGGAGGCCCGCATGCGCATGGAGGCCCTCAGCTACCAGCTCACCGGGCTGCAGAAGCAGGTGTGCCCGCCCCCCCGGCCGCGGCGATGGTGCTCGTGCCAGCGGGCCCTTCCCTCGGGTCCTCTCCGCCGGTCGCGGGGGCCAGGCTCCGGGCCTCCTGTGACCCGCGGTGCCACCCCCAGGCCAGCGCCGCCGAGGACCGCGTTCGCGAGCTGGAGGAGACCATGGCCGGGGAGCGCGACAGGTTCCGGAAGCTGCTGGACGCGCGGGAGCAGGAGATGACGGAGATGCGGGACGTGATGCAGCAGCAGCTGGCCGAGTACCAGGAGCTGCTAGACGTCAAGCTGGCCCTGGACATGGAGATCAACGCCTACCGCAAGCTCCTGGAGGGGGAGGAGGAGAGGTGGGCGGGGCCGGGGGCCGCGGGGCTGGGCGCAGGGGTCGGGAAGGCCGGGCGCAGCGGCCGGCGGGCATCACTGGCCCAGGCCCCGTCCGGGGTCATGACCCTCGGCCCTCTCCCCAGGCTGAAGCTGTCCCCCAGCCCGCCCGCGCGCGTCACCATCTCGCGGGCCACGTCGAGCGGCAGCAGCGCGTCGGGGGCCGGGCGCCCGGGCCGCAGCAAGCGGAAGCGGCTGGAGGTGGAAGAGCCCCTGGGCAGCAGTCTGGGCACGGCGGGTGGTGGCGGCGGCAGCGTGCACCTGGCGCAGCAGGCCTCCGCCGCGGGCAGTGTCACCATCGAGGAGACCGACCTGGAGGGCAAGTTCGTGCAGCTGAAGAACAACTCGGACAAGGTGCCGGCGGGGCCGGTGGACGGGGGGGAGGGCGGTGGAGTGGGGCGGGCGGCCGGGCAGGGGCGGGCGAGGGTCACGGTGCCGCCCCTTCCAGGATCAGTCTCTGGGGAACTGGAGGATCAAGCGGCAGATCCTGGAGGGGGCCGAGCTCGCCTACAAGTTCACGCCCAAGTACGTCCTGCGGGCCGGCCAGACGGTCACGGTAGGTGGTGGGCAGGACGGCGGGCCGGGTCAGGGGAGGGAGGCCACTGACAGGGGCGGGTGCCGAGGGCCCAGGCTCAGCCGTGCCAGGGTGTGCGTCCTGGCCTGCGGCGTGTCCCAGCCGAGGGCTCCACACCCCGGCCCTGCGGGCTTCAGGCTCCCGGCTCAGCCTGTTTGTGGCGCGCCCTGGGCCGCGGAGCCCGGGTCTCCGCTGTACCTCGGACCGTCAGCCCTGGGCTGGCCGGCCTGGAGCAGAGGGGTCGAGTGCGGGGGCGCCGAAGGGGCCTGTGGGGTCGGGCCTTGGCTGAGGCTGTGACGCTGACGTGGCTGCTCTCGGGTCCCCAGGTGTGGGCGGCGGGCGCAGGGGTGGCCCACAGCCCGCCCACGACGCTCGTGTGGAAGAGCCAGAGCAGCTGGGGCACGGGTGAGAGTTTCCGCACCGTCCTGGTCAACGCCGACGGCGAGGTGGGTGCGCGCTGGGCGGGCAGCTCCGGGCCTCATGGGAGGCCGTGGTCGTCCGGCGCCTGATGGGCGTTGCCGCGGGCTTCGGGGTGAGTGTCGGCTCTCGTCTCACCCAGGAAGTGGCCGTGCGCACCGTGAAGCAGTCCTCAGGGGCCCGGGAGATCGAGGACGGGGAGGAGGACGAGGAGGAGGCCGAGTTCCAGGAGGAGAACGTTTTCCTCCAGCAGGTGGGCCTGGTGGTGGGGCCTTGTGCGCGTGGCTGGGCACTCGCGTGAATGCCACACACACGTCCGTGCACATGCTGGGCTCGCTGCGGCCCTGGCAGGCGCTTGCTCTGGCCACCGTGGCTGGGGCGAGGCTGGCACCAGCGCCTGGCTGGCCTGCAGGCCTCGCGGCTCCTGGCCACAGGCCGAGGGTGAGAGCTGATCCTGCGGTCGTGTGGGTTGTCAGCCTGGGAGCCGGGGTGTCGGGGGCCCTGGGGCGTCTCCCGTTGTGCCAGCCCAGGCTCCAGGCATCCCTGCACCAGGCCAGGGCGCCAGTCACTGAACGATGACCTTGGGGACAGGTGAGGACAGCGCGTGCCTCGGGAGAGCCCTCTGGGTTGAGAAAAGCATGTAGCTCACAGCCAGGGTGGAGGCGGGTGGTGGGACCCACTGGCCTGTCCCCGTGGGCGTTTCCTGGGTGTTCACCCCAGCCACGCGGGCCGTTCCTGCTGGGGTGGCAGCTGTGCGTGGGCCTCACCGGCCCTGACCGCGTCCTCCTTCCTTCCAGGGAGACCCCAGGACCACCTCGAGAGGCTGCCGTGTGATGTGAACGCTGGCCCACTGAAGACTGTTTATGTCGTTGGCTTTCCTTAGTTCTTGCTACGGTTCTAGCGGTTTTCAAGCAGGCTGCCAGGCCTTGGCTGTCAGGCCTCCCGGGCCCCTCCCCTCATCGCCCCACCACTGTCCGGACGACTCGTTTTTGTGTTTTTACCCCTAGCTCCCCAGCGGGCTGGACTCAAGGCCCAGGCCAGACACCCGAGCTCGAAGGGCCTGTCTTGGAGGCGGGGGCCGGGATGGCCCTCCGGCCTCGCAGGGGACAGAGCGGAAGCCCCTGGGACTCCACAACCGAGGGTGTTGTCATTTAAACGCCTTTTAAAAACCAGATCCAGGGCCCAGGTTCCGACCTGGCAGGGACGGGAGCTGTCACGCACCCAAGCCTCGGGTGCTGCTGTGGCAGGACTCACGGGGGTCCCAAGGACAGCTGTTGTCCCCGCGGCCTAGGCTTCCCGACACCGCGGCCCGGCGCCCCACACCCCCTGGTTCTATTTTTTGGGCCTTCCTGGGTCCCGTCCCTAAGCTTTCAGGACCATCCGTGCAGGAGGGGAGGCCTAGGGAGTGGACAGTCCTGTGCCGAGACTTGCCATGGTGCCCACAGGACAGGTTGAGGGGACGCCTTGGTGGGTGACGCCAGCAGCTCCTGGCCCTTGGAGGTGGCTTGGGCATCCCCGCCCTGTGCCGCGCCATCCCCCCCGCGCAGCCCTGCCCGAGGCTCAGTCCGCAGTGTCGCCCCTGCCGCCCTTGCTTACCAGCTGAAGCAGATGCCCAGCCGCCCAGGCCGACTCCCGCGCGCCGCCCCCTCCGGCTCTGGCCTCCCGCGCCCCCTCGCACAGCTTCCGGTTTACATGCCCATAGATACACAGAAGTTATTTTTTTAATGGATATTTATTTTTTTACATTGCCCAGTACGCGGCTGCCGGGACCCTGCGCCAAGCACGCATGCCAGGCCTGGAGGGCGGACTGGGTGTTTTCCCAGGGTGCGTGGGGCGGGGACCCCGGACGGCCGGCCTCCCCGGGAAGTGCAGCTCGGGCCTTCGAGGCGGCAACGCTGAGCCAGGCCGGGCAGGGACAGCCGCGCCCCTGTGACCGGGGACTGGCGACCTGTGGCCGCAGACGCTGCCCCGCGCCCCCTGCGGCTTCTGGAGGTCCCGGGCCTCGGGCTGCCCCTCGCGGAGGGAGGCCGTCTGGCCCGCGCGGGCGCTTGGGGGGCCGCAAGGCTGGGCCGCTGGGCCGCGACGGGTCACCTCGGCCGCCAGGAAGCCGGTGACGCTCCCCGGCGGGGACCACGCGGACCCTGTCGGGCCTCGCGCCCACGGGCGCCCCGGGGTGCGTCTGGGCGGGCCCGGCCTGGGCGCCGCCGCTCCCGCCAGCGGCCGTCTGGGCCTGGGCGCGAAGGGCCAGGCTGGCGGCGAAGCGGGAAGGCGGGGCCCAGCCAGGCCCCGCCCGGCCGCGCCTCCCCGCATCTGCTTCGGTGGCGCCGCCGCCCGGCTCGGGGCCGGGCCGGGCCGGGGCTGGTGTGGTCGCCGGGGACGCGGGAGCCGAGCGGGCCGCCGCGGTCCGAGTCGCGCCCGCTGCGCGTCGGCCCCCGCGCGCCGCCAGGGGCTCGGGGCCGAGTCCGGGGCTCCGCGTGGGCCCGAGGCCTGCGGCTCCTTCGGCGCGGGAACGGTTTTGTACGACGACACTCCAATAAACACTCGGTTCTGAGTTCGGCCCTGGTTTATTCCGACGCGGGGAGCTGGGGGGAGGGGCCCGCCGCCGCCGGCGAGCGCGGGCAGACCCGGCCCCGCCCCTCCCCCTCCCCCTCCCCGCGGCGCCTCGTCCCGAGCTGGCGCGGCGCGGGCCGACCCGCGCGTGCGCACGGGCGCGGCCTGGTGGGCGCCGCCGCGCGGACTCCGCTTCCCGTGATGCCCCGGGGCCCGCTTCCGGCGCGGCGACGGGGCGGCGCACGCGGCCGCGGCGGTTGACTGCGGAGCCATGGAGGGCGGCTTCGGCTCGGACTTCGGGGGCTCCGGCGGCGGCGGCGGCGGGAAGCTGGACCCCGGCCTCATCATGGAGCAGGTGAAGGTGCAGATCGCCGTGGCCAACGCGCAGGAGCTGCTGCAGGTGCGGGCCGGGCCGGGCCGGGCGGGCGGGGGCGCGCGGGGGCGGGCGTCGCGGCTGAAGCCGCGCGTGTCTCCGCAGAGGATGACGGACAAGTGCTTCCGGAAGTGCATCGGGAAGCCGGGGGGCTCCCTGGACAACTCGGAGCAGGTGAGACCCGCGGGGGTCCGGGCCGGGGTCGCGGGGTCTCGGGGTCTCGGTCTGGGCGGCGGCGCGTCCGCGCGTGCGCGGGCTCGGGGCGCCCGGCGCCGGCCCCCGCGCGTGCGCAGTCGGCCGCCGGGGCCGCGGGCGGCGGGGGGCGCGCCGGCGGCGCGGGAGGGGGGGGCGGGCGGCCCGGCTGAGCCGCGCGCGCCTCCTCCCCGCCCCCAGAAGTGCATCGCCATGTGCATGGACCGCTACATGGACGCCTGGAACACCGTGTCCCGCGCCTACAACTCGCGGCTGCAGCGGGAGCGAGCCAACATGTGACCCCCGCCGCCCCGCCCCAGACGCGCTCTCCCGGGCGGGCCCCGGCTCGCGGGCGGCCCCGGCGCCGGGACGCACGGACGGGGCCCTCGCCACTCCCCGCGCCCTGCCGTGCTGGGCGCCCGGTCGGCCTCGGGCCCCGGGCGGAGAACTCTGGACCCGGGCGCGGACGGCCTGTTCCGGCCTGTGACCTCCCCGGGGCCAATAAACTGCCGCGGAGGGCAAGACTCCCGCGTCCGTTCCCTCCCGGGGCGTCTGCGTGGGAGGACGAGCCCCGCGTCCCTCGAGCCCCGGCGGAGCCTCCGGGCCCCGTCTCGCGCCCCCGGGGCTGCTACCCCCGCCCTCCCCGCCGGCGCCCGGGCGAGCGGGCAGCGAGCGACACGGAGGCGCGGAGCCGGCAAGCCGGGGTGGGCGCTGTTTATTGGAGCGCGGCGCGGCCCGGGACCGCCTCCGCCGGGCGTGCTTCGGCCGCCTTCGCCCTGCCGGCCCGCGGCGCTCACTCGCGGACGTTCTGCCCTATCCAGCCTCTCACGGCCGCCACCCGCGTGTAGACGCCGGGGAAGTGAGGCCGGCCGCAGCCGTAGCCCCAGCTGGTGACCCCCGTCAGCACCCAGCGGCCGGAGGCCTCCCTGCAGGCCAGGGGTCCCCCGGCGTCGCCCTGCGGGGAGAGGAAGGCGTCGGGAGAAGCCGGGCCGGCCGCTCCGCAGCGCCGGGACTCGGGCTCGCGTCTGTGGCGCGCGGGCCGGCCGGGCGGGCTCACCGAGCAGCTGTCCACGCCGCCCTGCGCGAAGCCCGCGCACAGCATCCGGCTGCTGATCTGCACCGGGTAGAAGCGGCGGCAGGCCTGCTCGCCCAGGAGCCGCACGGCCGCCTGCTGCAGCTGCCGCGCCAGGGCGCCTGCGGGGACACGTGGGTGGCGGCGCGCCCGGCGGCCCGGCCGGCCCGGCCCCCTCGCCCGGCCCGGCCCGGCCCGGCCCCTCGCCGCCGCCGCGCACCTCCCTCGCGCAGCGAGCCCCAGCCGGTGATGACGCAGCGCGCGCCGTCGGGGGGCCGCGGCGCGGGCCCGGGCAGGCAGATGGGCCGCACCAGGCGGCCGCGGCGCACGGGCCCGGCCAGCTCGAGCAGCGCCACGTCGTAGTCCAGCGTGTAGGCGTTGTAGAACGGGTGGCGGTGGATGCGCGCCACGCGCTCCAGCTGCCCGTCGGCGCCGCCCAGGAACGGCGTGCCCAGGAAGGCCGCCCACTGCCTGGGGTCCCCGTGGCTGCGGGCGGGACGGGCGTCGGCGGGCCGCGCTGCCCCGCGGCGCCCGCCGGGTCGCGCCCGCCGCCCCCTCCGCCCCGGCTCTCGGCGGCCGGGAGACCCCGCCGCAGCCCCCGCCGATCTGGGCCCCGGGGGCGGGCCAGCCCGGGGGCGGGGCCAGCCCGGGGGGGCGGGGCCAGCCCGGGGGCGGGGCGAGGAGACGGCGCCAGGGCCCCGAGGGCGGGGCTCCCCGCGGCGCGCGGGGGCAGGGCGGCCCGGGCGTTCCCGGCCAAGGGAGGGGGTGTTTGGGCCCGCGAACCGCGCCGGCGGCGACTCACGCGTCGAAGCAGTGCGCCGCGGACAGCAGCCACCTCTCGGCCACCAGCACGGCCCCGCAGCGGTGCTCCCGCCGCCGCAGCCACAGGCTCACCTGCCACGGCCACTCCCCGCGGCCGGCCGCGCTGCCGCCCACGATCCGGGTCGACGCCGCCGCCGGCGCCAGGCCGCAGTCTGCGGGGAAGCGCGCGGTGGGCCCGGGCCGGGCGCGAGGCCCCGGGCCGCCCCAGGACGACCCCGGGCCTGGCTGGGCCCTGCGCCCCCGCCTGCCCCCGGCTTCCCTCCCACGACGGCTGGAGGTGTGCTTGAGTCCTGTGACCTCGGCTTGGGGCCGGGCCGGAGTCCCCCCGCGCCACCTCCTGCGTCCCCGCCCTGCAGGTGCTGGGACTCCGCCCCCGGGGCCTTTGCACACACGGGTGTGCTGCCCAGCCTCGAGCTCTGCCCTGGCGGCCTCTGCTGCCCGTGCTAGAGTGCAGTGGCACGACCGCAGCTCCGGCCTGCTGGGCTCAGGTGATCCTTCTGCCTCAACCTCCTGAGTAGCTGGAACCACAGGCGCGCACCACCACAGCCCGCTAATTTTCCGATTTATTGTGGAGACAAGGTCTCACCAAGTTGCCCGGGCTGGTCTCGAACCCCTGAGCTCAAGCCATCCTCTGGCCTCGGCCTCCCAAGTGCTGAGATGAGAGGTGCGGGCCGCTGTGCCCAGCTTCCCGCGCCTTTTGCGACCAGGCCCCTCCCTGACACCTCCTCCAGGCTGTCGCCTTCCCGCCCCAGCGGCCCCCTCCTGAGAGGCGGTGAGTCGGGCCTCCCAGAGCCCAGCTTGGAGACAGTAGACGTGGCTCCAGGGTGCTTCGCGTCCGCCCACGGCTCCCACCCCTTGGCCGCTCAGCTCGAGCCCCCGGGGTTGGGGAAGGGGTGGGTTCGGGTGGCCCCACCGGCCCTGGGCACTTGGGTGGATGCCAGCCTCCCGGCCCCCCCCGGCCTGACCCTGCCCGGCGGCCTCGGCGCTCGACAGAAGCCGCAGCCCGAGCAGCCCGCCTCGGGCCGGCCCCCGGGCCCGCGGGGAGCCTCGGGCTGTGGCTGCTGAGAAGCGGGGCCGCTCGGACGGAGGCCGGAGGCGGCGGGAGGGGCCCTCGCGGGAACCGGCGTCCTGCGGGCGCGGCGCGGCGCTGTGGGAGTCGCCGCCGTGGGCGCCTGCGCTCCCGCCCGGGGTCTGAGGGCCGAGCGCGGCCTCCCTTCCTCCCGGCTGAGCCTCCCTCGCGGCTCGCGCGGCCGCGGGCCTCCGTGGTTCCCAAGAGCCGGGCCGGGGCGCCTCCGTCCCGGCCCGTGACGCCCCGGGGCCTGGACCGCCCAGAGCCACGGGCTGCCCCACTGTGTCCCCGGCCCGCGGTCGCCCGGGACCCTTCGCGGGAGGGGGCCTGGGCGCGGGTGGGCAGGGGGGTGCCTGGGGGCGGGGCGGAGCGGCCGCCTCCCGGCTTCTGGAGCCCGTGCCCACCCGAGCCGGAAGGAAGGGAGGCCGAAACGGCCGGGCCGGGCTTCGGGAAGCGGCCGCATCAGGGTCCGTGGGGTGGTCGTCCCGCTGGCGTCAGGGGCGTCGCCCACGTCGGTCCTGCGGGAGTCGCCCTGGGGAGCGGGAGGCTGGAGGCTGGAGGCAGCCCGGCGCGGCGCGAGCCCCGCGGCAGGAAGGCGGGGCGCGGCCCGGGCCCTGCCAGGCTGCCGGAGCCCTCTCGCGGGGGCGCTGGGCGGCCGTCCCTCCCGCCCGGCCAGGCGGGGCTTGGACGCCGCAGGGGTCTGCTTGTGTGTTCGCGCTGCCCCGCCCGCGTTGGAGGCTTTTCCGCGTCGCCCCCGGCCTGGCCGTCTCGGCCGTTCTGACTCTGAGCGTCAACCCAGCCCCGCTGACAAAAGGTGGCCCCAGCGCGTCCTCGGTCCTGCCGCGTCTTGCCCGTCCACCAGCGTCAGGGGCAGCCCAGCCCCACGCCGGCCCCTCCCTGCCCGGCCCGCCTCCCCGCTCCCTGGCAGTCCTGCTACGGCACGGGTCGCTCCCTGTGGCACCCCAGGGCGAGACGGTGTGGGAGGAATGAGCAGAGCAGCCCCATGACGGGGGCCCTCTGGCCAGGGGCGCCCCTGCCCCGCCCCCGCAAGAGGCCCGCAAGACAGAAGCAGGAGGCGCTACGGGGTGAGACACTTGCCACCAGGCCAGGGACCTGTGCCCAAGAACTTGTGGGCATGTCCACGTTCTAACCCTCAGGTCTCTGAATGTTGCCTTATCTGGAGTGTGGGTCTTTGTGTGTGTGTGTGTTGGGGTCTCTCTGTCGCCCAGATTGGAGGGCAGTGGCCGCTCCCGGCCACCACAGCCTCGCCTGCTGGGCTCCGGCGATCCTTCCGCCTCAGCCTTCCGAGTAGCCGGAACTACAGGCACGCGCTACCACGCCTGGCTGACTTTTTGATTTATTGTAGAGACGAGGTCTCGCTGCCCAGGCGGGTCTCGAACCCGCGGGCTCAGGCAATCCACTCACCTCAGCCTCCCAAAGCGCGGGATTACAGGCTGAGCCACCGAGCCCGGCTTAGATGGCCAGGGTCAGAGAGGTCACGTGAGTGGGCCCGATGCAATAGGACTGGAGTCCGTAGGAGAAGAGATTAGGACACAGACACGCACGGGCATCCGTGTAGGAACATGGGGAGGAGGCGGAGCCTGGGAGCCAAAGCGGGTGGCCTCGGGAGAGACCAGCACTGTGGTCTCGTGCTCCAGCCTCAGGAACTGCAAAGGGATGAATGCCTGCAGGGTCTGCCACGGTGGCATGGGCTGGCTGGCAGGCCTTCCCTCCCACGTGACCCTCCGCCTCGCACGGTACCTGGCGACTGGGCACGCGTGGGCGTCTCCGGCTCTAGAAGTGTCGTCCATCCCCATGTGGTGGTGCTCATGTTGGACACAGTCGTGTTGGCGGGTTGGCTGGCCACGCCGCTGGTGGCCCCGGGGGTGGGTCTGCTGAGGGTGCCCCCCAGGACGGGGAGGCTGGCTGTCATCCTGGGGGACGGGCTGGGGGTGGCCGGCATTCTTGCGGTTGAGGGGGGTGCTGCGGGGGGGTGCTGGGAGGACATGGTCTCCAGGATCCAGCCCTTGAGCCTGGTGATACGCACATACACTCCAGGCTTCCGGGCCTGGGCACAGCCGATGCCCCAGCTCACGATGCCCGCCAGGTAGAACACGCCAGGGGTCTCCTCGCAGGCCAGGGGGCCACCAGAGTCACCCTGCCAAGGAGGAGGCAGCACCGGCTGGTCACCGGGCACCCACTCCACAAGGCGCTGCTGGGCCTGCTGGGGTCCCACTGGTGGGGGAGGGGCTCGGGATTCCCCGCTGTGTGGCCCTGGGCAGTGCCTTCCCCTTTCTGAGTCTCCAGTGGTGAGGCCCAGGCCCCACTGAGTGACCCGGGTGGCCCTTCTCCCCTCTGAGCCTCCATTGTCCTTGCTTTTGTTGTGAAGCCATGCAGAAAACTCTAAGGAACAAGGGGACTGAGCCAGTCTTTAGCTGCCATTTAGAACCGCTGAGATCTGGCCTGGTCATTCATGCTGAGACAGATCTTTGACACTTTGTTTCGTGTGGGGCTGTTTTGCGTCTTGTTTCCTAGCAGTGAACAGCCCCTAATCCTTCTGCATCAGAACACCCCAGTCCTTGTCCCTAATCCACAGGTGGCATGTGCACCTGTGGTTCCAGCTCTCCGGGACACCAAGGTGGGCTAGGCTATCTGCACCTCTGTGCTTTGGTGTGAGTTTTAACACCAGCCCACTAGGTTACGTGGCAAAGTGCTCCTGGGGTTTTGACAGGAGTCACGCTGATTTATAGAAATAACTTGGGAGAAAGCGGATCTTTGTCATACTGGACCTCACCATCCATGAACATGGTATACTTATTCATTTGGCTCTTCCTGCTTCCTTCAGTTCATGATCTTCTCCTCAAAGACCCTGAGCCCTTTGGGTTGTTGGTCTGTTCCTAGACTCCTGACAGACGTGTTGGCCTCATCAACAGGATTTCTTCTCCTGTGACATCGGCTGTCACCGGGAAGAGGTGTGCTCCTGACTCTGCTGTGGTGGTTGTGCTTCAAGCATGTTGTTGAGCCCTTATGAGTACCTGCGGCTGCTTAGTCAAGTCTTCGTTTTGTGTCTTTGTTTATTTTTAAAATTCTGTGACCTTCTCTCCCTTTTCTTGACCCGCATTCATCCCGATGCTCTGTGCAGTCTGGGGCTTTCTTGCTTTGGCCAGAAGGCTTTTGTTTCGTTACCAAGCACAGCGTTCACAGGGTTGGAATGTAAAACATTGTAACTGCAAGTAGTTCCTGAAAATTACCAAGTGCTTTCTTCTGTGATCTTGAAGATCACTCTAGTTCTCCTCATCCATCCACAAGTGTAATTATGGGCATTAGTGGGTTTAATGAATTTTCCAGTGTTGAACCAAGCTTTTTTATCCCCCCCAGAGGCAAGGTCTTACTATGTTGCCCAGGCTGGTCTCAAACTCCTGGACTCAAGCGATCCCTTTGCCTTGGCCTCCCAAAGTGCTGGATTACAGGTATGAGCCACTGCACCTGGCCACATCAACATTTTTTTTTTTTTTAGTTGGAGTCTCACTCTGTCACCCAGGCTGGGGTGCAGTGGCACGCTCCCGGCCACCCCAGCATCAACCTGTTGGGCTCCGGCGATCCTTCCACCTCAGCCTTCCAAGCAGCCAGAACTATAGGCATATGCTACCATGTCCGGCCAATTTTTTTTTTTTTTTTAATTGAAGAGACGAGGTCTCACGAAGTTGCCCAAGCTGGTCTTGAGCCCGCGGGCTCAGGCAATCTACTTGCCTCTGCCTCCCAAAGTGCTGGGATGACAGGCTGAGCCACCAAGCCTGAGCCAACCTTTTTTTTTTAATGAGATAAACTCACCTTGGTTTTAATGTGCTCTGAATTTAATTTACTGGCGTTTCGTTAAAGGCTTTACTTCTGTGTTTCTAGGTGAGACTGGCCTGTAATTCTGTTTTCCCATGTGTGCCCTTGGCTTTCTCGTCAGGGCTCCACTGGCCTCTTATGTTCGAGCCCTTTCTTCCCCCTCAGGGTGGGTCAGTCACGCTCCAAGTGTCCAGAGTGACTAGGTAGGGACTGACTTATGGCTTGCTCTTTCCAGTTCATAGTGCATAATGCTCATCTCTCAGAAGCGGCCTGTGTGTTTTTTATGTATGTCTGCCACGTACTTTTAAAATATATATATTTTTTTGAGTCGAGGTCTCACTCTGTCGCCAGGCTCACCACAGCCTCCACCTCCTGGGCTCAAGTGATCCTCCCGCCTCAGCCTCCCGAGTACCCAGGGCTACAGTCACTACCGTGCCTGTCTCCACATGCTTTTTCTTTTTTTTGAGTCGGAGTCTCACTCTGTCGCCCAGGCTGGAGGGCAGCGGCCACTCCCAGCCACCGCAGCCTCGACCCACTGGGCTCCGGCGATCCTTCCGCCTCAGCCTTCCGAGTAGCTGGAACTACCGGCGCGGTACCATACCCGGCTGATTTCTGATTTATTGTAGAGATGAGGTCTCGCCTGCCCAGGCGGGTCTTGAACCAGCGGGCTCAGGCCATCCACTCACCTCAGCCTCCCAAAGGCGCGGGATTCCAGGCTGAGCCACCGAGCCCGGCTCCACATACTTTTAAATTGCTGCCTCGTCTTTTGCCTGGACATGCCGTCCCTTAACCCATTTCCCACTGATGGGCACTTGGGGTGGCAGGACCCAGGGTGATGGACCTGGGGTGGTGATGGGCCCTTGGGTGTGGATCGCCCTCAGAGTGGGGGGCCCTGGGGGTGGTGGCATTCCGGCTCTTCCCTGCTCGTGCCCAGCTGCACGGAGAGTTCTCTGCTTCTCTCTGAGCACACCGAGCACGTCGACGTCCAGCCCCGGCCTGCAGCGCGGCCCGACGTGAGGGTGCAGGTGCCCACCGGCCCCTGTGCGCTCACCTGGCAGGAGTCCACCTTGCCCTCCAGGAAGCCTGCACAGATCATGCGGTCCGTGAGGGAGAAGTTGTAGAGCACGCTGCACGCCTTGTGGTCGAGGATGCCCACGGACGCCTTCTGCAGGGTGTCGGGCTTGCTCGCTGCCGGCAGAGGGCCCACGCTGCTTACGGGGCGTCCCCAGGCAGGGCCCAGCTCCACCCGGCCAGCCCTGAGGGCGAGGCCTGTCCTGCAGGTGGGACCCAGGCCCGCAGAGTCCCAGGGGCTGTGAAGCCACCAGGTAAGGAGGCCGACCAGACTCCCAGCTCAGGGCCCAGGCGAGACGACCCTTTGGGTACCCGTGGAACGCCATTCTGAGGCTGAGCGTTGACTCTGGGGTGGGAGGGGTCTCTGAGTGGGGCAGCACCAGCCTCGGCAGACTCTATGAAGGGCCAGGGAGTCTCTGTCACAACAACCAGCCGTGAATGCACGTGGCCCTTGTTCCAATAAAACTTTACTCAGACGGACAGGGGATGGGGGCCTGCGCCCCCTGGTGGAATGAAGGGCGAGGCCGTGGGCCCAGGGACGCCCATCTGGGCAGGCCAGGCCAGGGCCAGGCAGGGGACCCCATCGGAGCCTCCCCCGAGACCCCAGCTCACCGTTGCCCTCCTGCGTGTTGCCCCACCCGGAGATCATGCACTTGCGGCCCACGGGGAACTTCTGGATGGCCAGCGGGAGGCACACGGGCTGCACGTGCTTGTTGAAGGCCAAGGGGCGCGTCAGCTCCAGCACGGCCAGGTCGAAGTCCAGGATGCCGGGGTTGAACAGCGGGTGCAGGACCACGCGCCGCAGGCCCACCTTCACGGGGCTCCCACCCAGGCCCAGCAGCGACGCGGTGCCCAGGTGGGCGCGCACCTGCTCCACCCGCGTGCTGCGGGGACAGGGGCCTCAGACACGCCGCGGGCCGGAGCCAGAGCCCGGGCAGCGGGGCGGGGGGAGGGCGAGCCGGGCGGCCGTGGCCCCCGGCCTGGCGAGTCTCGGCGGGGAGTGATGCCCAGGAACGGGGGAGATGCCCCCCCACTGTTGGGTCCCTCGGCACCACCCCAAGCCCCCGCTCGCCCCGCCCCGCTCCCGCCGGGGACCACACCGCGACCCCAGCCCTGCGGTTTCCGACCCCGTGAGGACTCAACGGGCGGGGGCTGGCGAGGCGGGAAGCCTGGCGGACTTCCTGGAGGAGGCGGGCCTTACTGGTTGAAGCAGTGGGCGGCAGACAGCAGCCAGCGGTCCCCCACCACCGTGGCTCCGCAGAAGTGCCGGGAGCCCTCCTTCAGGCTCACCTGCCAGGGCACCTCGCCGGAGCTGGCCCCGAGCCCGCCCACGATCCGGCTGGGCTTCTCCACGGCAGGCCTCACCCCACACTCTGCCGAGGACAGGAGACAGGGCCTGGGGTCCGGGCCTGCGGGAGCGCGCCACCGGCCCAGAGGGGTCTCGGGACACAGCTGGCTGGGTCAGTGCCGTGACCCCCCTGCACAGACGAGGCAGCCGGGGCTTCACGGCGTCCGCAGCGGCCCGGGGGTCTCGCGGCAAGGACGGCACGGCCCCGGGGACGCGAGTTCAAGGACGCCGTGACTCAGAGGTGGCCTGAGACCAGCACCCAGGCTCACAGCTCCCTGCGATGAGGGGGCCTTGGGGCGGCTCGCCCGGAGAGGTGGGCTGCCGGGGGCTCGAGGACAGAGCGGCGTGGCTGAGGCGGGGCGGCGTCGGGCCGGGTGCCGTGGCTCACGCCTGCAGGCCCAGCGCTTGTGGAGCTGAGCCGGGAGGACTGACTGGGGCCAGGAGTTTGAGACCAGCCTGGGCAACACAGAGAAACCTTGTCTCTACCAAAAAAAGGTTTTGTGATGAGGCCAGGCGCAGTGTGGCTCACGCCTGTCATCCCAGCACTTTGGGAGGCCAAGGCCAGAGGACTGCCTGAGCCATGGGTTCGAGACCGGACTGGGCAACTTGGCAAGACCTCGTCTCTACAATAAATCAAAAAATCGGCCGGGCGTGGTGGCGTGCACCTGTAGTTCCAGCTACTCAGAAGGCTGAGGCGGAAGGATCGCCGGAGCCCATAAGGTCGAGGCCGTGGTGGCTGGGAGCGTGCCTCTGCCCTCCAGCCTGGACCACAGAGTGAGACTCCGACCTCCCCCCCCAAAAAAAGAGCCAGTGTGGTGGCTCCTGTAATCCCAGCTTCTCAGGAGTCTGAGGTGGAAGGATCACTTGAGCCTAGGAGCTGGAGGCTGCAGTGAGCTGTGATCATGCCGCTGCACTCCAGCCTGGGTGACAGAGCGAGACTCTGTCTATAAAAGATTTTTAAAGCTGGGCTTGGTGGCTCAGCCTGTAATCCCGCACTTTGGGAGGCTGAGGTGAGTGGATTGCCTGAGCCTGCGGGTTTGAGACCCGCCTGGGCAACTTGACGAGACCTCATCTCTGCAATAAATCAAAAATTAGCTGGGCATGGGAGCGCGTGCCTGTAGTTCCAGCTACTTGGAAGGCTGAGCGGAAGGATCACCAGAGCCCAGCGGGTCGAGGCTGCGGTGGCCGGGAGCGGCCACTGCACTCCAGTCTGGGCGACTGAGTGAGACTCCAACTCAAAAAAAAAAGAAAAAGATTTTTAAAAAGAAACAAAAACATGGTTTTTGTGGCTCAAAGCTGAGAAGAGCCCCGTGTAAAGGGGTCACCACTGGGTCTGGACTGCACGGTGGGCCCGGGTCTCTGAAACCACAAAGTTAAGATAGATGTGAGGGTGGGCCTGGGGGCTCACGCCTGGGTCATCCCAGCACTTTGGGAGGCCAAGGCAGGGGGATCGCCTGAGCTCAAGAGTTTGAGACCAGCCTGGATTGCCTGAGTCCAGGGGTTTGAGACCCACCTGGGCAACTTGGTAAGACCTCGTCTCTATAATAAATCAAAAAATAAGCCGGGCATGGTGGCACACGCCTGTGGTTCTGGCTACTTGGAAGGCTGAGAAAGAAGAATCACTGGAGCCCAGCAGGTCCAGGCTGTGGTGGCCGGGAGCGTGCCACGGCCCCCAGCCTGGGCGACAGAGTGAGACTCCGACTCAAAAAAAAAAGGCAAAACGAAGGCTGGCCAATCTTGGGCTTTCCTGTACGTCTGTGCCCGTGACAGACATCACTAATCGATCACCAATCTCTCTCCCATCAATTGCTTCGGAAAGCCAGCTCCCACCGATCGCCGACCCTGCCCGGGTGTCTCCCTTCTCCGTGTCTGCCCGGAAGATACCTTGGGGCTTTGGCGCCGTGGCCAGGGTGGGCAGCGCCGTGCTGGGGGCTGGCACGGGCTTGGTGGGGGTGTCGACCTCCGGGCTCCCGGTGGGGCTGGTGGGCCGGGCGGTGCTGGGGGTGGCGGGGGCTGCCGTGGGGGCCGTGGGCTTGCTGGCTGCGGCGGTGGCCTCCAGAATCCAGTCGCGCAGCCTGGTGACCCGGGCATAGACCCCCGGGCGCCGGGCCTCTGCGCAGCCGATGCCCCAGCTCACGATGCCGGCCAGGAAGAACCTGCCGGACGGCTCCTCGCAGACCAGGGGGCCACCCGAGTCGCCCTAGGAGACGAAGGACACCCTCAGGCCGGGCCGAGAAGGAGCCTCAGCCGGGACCCCGGTCTCCCCGTGAGCTCACAGGGCAAGCGTGGGCTCACCACTCACACCCAGACCCTCAGCCTCCTCTTCTATGAGGCAGCCGGACTCTGGGATCTCTGAGACCTGTTTCAGGTCTAAGGCTAAAACCTGACCCACATAGGCACCTCTCCTCCCCTCCCTAATCCAGTAGACCTTGGATAATGTAACCCCTTGCTTGGGCTGACAGTATGGCTGCCCCACTGGGTCTGCAGACAGTCCCTGGTAGCTGCAGCATCTCTCCCGAAGTGCTTGGTCTGGGTCACTCCTGCTTTGCTACAACTCTTAGATTTTTTTTTTTCTGTCGCCCAGGCTGGAGGGCAGTGGCACGCTGCTCACGGCCCTGCAGACTCGACCCGCTGGGCTCAGGTGATCCTTGCACCTCAGCCTTCCAAGTAGCCGGAACCACAGGTGTGCACCACCACACCCAGCCAATGGTTTTATTGTAGAGACGAGGTCTGCCAAGTTGCCTGGGCGGGTCTCGAACCTGTGGGCTCAGGCAATCCACTCACCTTGGCCTCCCAAAGTGCTGGGATGACAGGCTGAGCCACCATGCCTGGCTTATTTTTTTACTTATTGTAGAGACAAGATCTTACCAAGTTGCCCAGGCAGGTCTCGAACCTGCGGGCTCAGGCAATCCACTTGCCTCGGCCTCCCAAAGTGCTGGGATGACAGGTGTGAGCCACCGCACCCAGCTGACCCTTAGACTCTTCAACACAAGCAACCGTCTCTCCCAGCCTTTTCCCCACTAACCGGCCTTAAAGCAACAGCAAAGACCAGAAAGACGGGAATCTTGGCCGGGTGTGGCGGCTCATGCCGGTCACCCCAGCACTCTGGGAGGCCGAGGCGGGAGGATCGCTTGAGCCCAGGAGTCCGAGACAAGCCTGGGCAGCATAGCAAGACCTCATCTCTACCAAAAAATAAAAATAAAAATAAAAAAGCTAGTTGGGTGTGGCAGTGCCTGCAGTTCCAGCTACTCGGGAGGCTGAGGAGGGAGGATCGCCTGAGCCCGGGAGGCCGAGGCTGCCGTGGGCTGTGATCGTGCCACCGCACTCCAGCCTGGGCGAGTGAGACCCCGCCTCAAAACAAATGGGGGGTGGGGGGAACATCTAGCCACGCTACAAAATTCAGCAGGAGGGTCCTGGCGGCACGGAAAGCACGCAGGCCCGCGAGAGGCTGCCCTGGCCCGCACCCGGGCACGAGAGTGGAGCCCGGGGTGGCCAGGGGAGAAAGCGGGCTCAGGGCCCCGGGGCACGGGCGGCCAGAGGCCCCCAAGGGAGCCCGGGCGGCACGGCGAGGCCACTCAAGAAACGAGCGACGCCGGCCCTCGGTACCCGAAACGACACTCGGCATGACTCAATAATTCACGCTGGCCCGGTAAGCGTCAGCCTCACACGGAATAGCAACAACCCCAGGAGGGGCGCATGACGCCATCCTCCCGCCTCGGCCTCCTGAGCGGCTGGGCCCGCAGGCGCACACCACCACACCTGGCGGATGCTTGATTCTTTTCTTCCGGAGACAGGTCTCGCTAGGTTGCCCAGGCGAGTCTCAAACTCCTGGCCCCAAACGGTCCTCCCGCCTCGGCCTCCCAAAGTGCTGGGATGACAGGCGTGATTTCCCACGCCCAGCCCGTCTGTACATCTTTCTTTTTTTGTCTTTTTTATTTTTTAATTTTTTTTGAGTCGGAGCCTCCCTCTGTCGCCCAGACTGGACTGCAGTGGCCGCTCCCGGCCACCGCAGCTGCGACCCGCTGGGCTCCGGCGATCCTTCCGCCTCAGCCTTCCGAGTAGCTGGAACTACAGGTGCGCGCTACCACGCCCGGCTAATATTTGATTTATTGTAGAGACGAGGTCTCGCCAAGTTTCCCAGGCGGGTCTTGAACCCACGGGCTCAGGCAATCCACTCACCTCAGCCTCCCAAGGCGCGGGATGACAGGCTGAGCCATCGAGCCCGGCTTGTACATTTTTCTGGAGAGGAAGCGGGCAAACAGGGGCGGGCTCACCTGGCAGGAGTCCACCTTGCCGTCCAGGTAGCCGGCACACAGCATCCTGTCTGTGAGGGCGTGGCCGTAGAGGCCGGCACACAGGGCCTGGTCCAGCAGCTCCACGGTGGCCTTCTGCAGCACCTCGGGCTTGACCACTGCCCAGAGGGGAGAGACACGCAGGTGAGCGAGCGCCGGAGCCTGGGCAGCCACTCTGTACTGGGAGGCCGGAGAGCCGCTCCTCCCTGCCTCAGTTTCCCCTGCAACGAGTGTGGCTGCCGGTGACCAGCAACCAGCCAGAGGCCAGCCCTTCACAGACGTCCCCAGTGATACCTCCGCCTGACACCCAGTGACAGCCAGGAGGCGCCAGGGGACACCCCACGGCGGGCTCTCCCTCCCCACGCCTGCTGCACCCTCAGCCTCCCCATCTCACGGGGCCTCCGCTGCCTCCCCCAGGGCCCCGCCCCCCGCGCCCAGCGGCTCTGGACCAGCCCCTGCCGGGGCCCCGCCTTGGCCTCTGTCGCGCCACTCTGCACCGCCCTGCTGACACCGAGCCTGACGCAGCGCCCAGCACCACCCTTGCTGATGCGACGTCAGGTCACACCAACGCCGCCCTCGGGGCCTGCTGGCTGCTTCTCCTGCCCCAGGTCCCTGGCACCTGCTGTTCCCGCTTCCCGGAACGCTTGTCCCTGCGCAGCTGCCCGACTTCCTTCTCCGTCTCTTCTCTCCAGGCGGCCTCTCCTGACCACCCTGTTTAAAATCGCACCCCCTCCCCAGAGCCCCCAGCTGTCCCCACCCCTGTCTTATTTTTTTCATCGGTTTCATTCTCCTCTGTTTTGTTGATAATCAACTGACCCCTAGAATGGCACGGTCCAGTGCAGTAGCCATCGGTCCCGTGCGGCTACTTAGATGTCGATTTCAACTCATTAAAATGAGTTTTTTTTTGAGACAGGGTCTCGCTCTGTCGCCCAGGCTGGCGTGCAGTGCCACGATCATGGCTCACTGCAGCCTCGAACTCCTGGGCTCAGGCGATCCTCCCACCTCAGCCTCTTGAGTGGCTGGAGCTACAGGTGCATGCCACCACCACGCCTGGCTGATTCTTCTTCTGATTTTTCCTGTTGCCCAGGCTGGTCTCGAACTCCTGGGCTCAGGCGATCCTCCCACCTCGGCCGCCACAAAAGCCGGGATTATGGGTGGGAGCCGCCGCGGCCGGCCCGGACCCCCTTTCCCAGAGCTGGTCCCCAATTCATGATTCTTGCGGCTTCTGTGGGTCCCCTTCCCGGGGCTGGCACCTCCAAACCAGAGCGGAGCCCGTGGCGCTCCAGGGCTTGCTCTGGGAGTCACCGGGGACACTGAGACGGCGAGCCCAAGTCAGGAAGGCCGAGCCCACTGAGCCGGTGCCGCGGAAGGCGCGTGGCCGCTTCCTGAGGTCACGTTCCCGCCACTCGCACACGACCCGGCTCGCGCGTTTCTGGCGAGGCGCCTTGCCTCCTTGGCCCGAGGACACCGGCCTCAGCACTACGTCCAGGCACGTTCTCAACGGTGAAACTGCCAGCAAAAATGCCAGAGAAGAAAGGCCGGGGGCGGCGGCTCACGCCTGTCATCCCAGCGCTTTGGGAGGCCGAGGGGAGTGGATCGCCTGAGCCCAGGGGTTCGAGACCAACCTGGGCAACTTGCTAAGACCGCGTCTCTACCCTAAGTAAAAAAAATTAGCCGAGCGTGGTGGTGGCACGTGCCTGTACTTCCAGCTACCCGGAAGGCTGAGGCGGAAGGATCGCCGGAGCCCCGCGGGTCGAGACTGCACTCCAGGCTGGGTGACAGAGTGAGACTCCCACAGAAAACACAAAACAAAAAAGACAGCCGGGCTCGGTGGCTCAGCCTGTCATCCCGCGCCTTTGGGAGGCTGAGGTGGGTGGACTGCCTGACCCCGCGGGTTCGAGACCCGCCTGGGCAACTTGGCGAGACCTCATCTCTTCAATAAATCAAAAACTAGCCGGGCGTGGTGGCGCGCGCCTGTAGTTCCGGCTACTTGGAAGGCCGAGGCGGAGGGATCGCCGGAGCCCAGCGGGTCGAGGCTGCGGCGGCCGGGAGCGGCCGCTGCCCTCCAGGCTGGGCGACGGAGTGAGACTCCAACTCAAAAAAAAAAATCAACAACCCCACGCATATCGAAGCTGGCAGTGCGAACGCGTGTTGGCGCAGCGGGTTCCGCAAGCACGGAGGCCGGACGCGAGTGGCCGCGCTCTCCCGCGGCCGTGGGGCTGCTTACGGAAGTCCTCCTTGAGGTAGCCCCAGCCGGAGATCAGGCACTTCTTGCCGGGCGGGAAGGCGTGCGAGGCGGCCGGGAGGCACACGGGCTGGATGTACCGTCCGAGGGGCAGCGGCCGGCTCAGCTGCAGCGCGGCCACGTCGAAGTCGGCCGTGTCCGGGTCGTACCGCGGGTGCCGGATGATCTGCGCCACCCGGGCCCGCACGGTGCTGGCCTCCGAGCCGCTGAGGGAGGTCGCGCCCGCGTAGGCCACCCACTCCGCGGGGTCCTGGAACCTGCAGGGCAGACCCCAGCTCAGCGATGGCGGACCCCCGCCGTGGTGCCAAATTTAAGGCAGGCGGCTGGCGCCTGTCATCCCAGCACCCTGGGAGGCCGAGGCAGGAGGATCGCTTGAGCCCAGGAGTCTGAGACCAGCCTGGGCAGCACAGCGAGACGCCGTCTCTGCAAAAACAGATAAGCCAGGCTGGGCTCGGTGACTCCGCCCGTCATCCCAGCACTTTGGGAGGCTGAGGCGTGCGGATGGCCGGAGCCCGTGGGTTCGAGTCCGGCCTGGGCAACTTGGCGAGACCTCATCTCCACAAAATTAAAAACAACCCAAAAAACTGCCAGGCTCGGTGGCTCAGCCTGTAATCCCAGCGCTTTGGGAGGCCAAGGAGAGGGGATGACCTGAGCCCTCGGGTTTCAGGCCAGCCCAGGCAACTTGGCGAGACCTTGTCTCTACAATAAATCAAAAATATTAGCCGGGCGTGGTAGCGCGCGCCTGTAGTTCCCGCTACTCGGAAGGCCGAGGCGGGAGGATCGCCGGAGCCCAACAGGTCGAGGCTGCGGTGGCCGGGAGCGTGCCACTGCCCTCCAGCCTGGGCGACAGACTGAGACTCCAACTCAAGAAAAAAGATAAGCCAGGTGTGGTGGCACCTGCAGTCCCAGCTACTTGGGAGGCTGAGGCAGGAGGATCACTTGAGGCCAGGAGTTTGAGGCTGCTGTGAGCTATGACTGCAGTGCAGCACTCTAGCCTGGACCACAGAGTGACACCCCGGCTCAAAAAAAAATTTTTTTTGAATGAGTGTCACCAAACTTAACCAATGAGATAAATAATATTATAGTATAACATTGTAAAACAAAATCACGCATGTAGAAGAAGCCATGATGCGTGTAGTATCAACATTTTCAAGGCAGGAGCCACAGGGGTGGTTTCTGGTGATTATAGTGAGGGCTCAGAACTTAAGGGGCGCCCAAGTCCCAGTCGTCAGGCTAAATAATATTGCCACACAGTAGCTTTTAATTTTTATCTTGAAAAATTTAAACAGAGACAAGGTCTCGCTATGTTGCCCAGGCTGGTCTTGAACTCCTGGCCTCAAGCAATCCTCCTGCCTCGGCCTCTCAATGTGCTGGGGTGACGGGTGTGAGCCACCACACCCAGCCACAAAGCAACATTTTTTTAAAAATCAAAATAAACATCCCCAGCGTACAAAATCATCAGTTCTCAGGGGAATGCAAATTCAAACCACAGTGAGATACCATTGCACACCGGTCAGGATGGCGACGCTCCAAAGAAAAGAAAGTAACAAATGGTGACGGGGAAACTGGAACCCGTGTGTCTGGCTGGCGAGAATCTAAGTGGTGCAGCCGTTACGGAGAACAGTGTGGTGTCTCCTCAAAAAATTAAAAGCAAGTCGGCGTGGTGACTCACGCCTGTCATCCCAGGACCTGAGAGGCCGAGGCGGGAGGATGCCTTGAGCCCAGCAGGCCGAGGCTGCGGTGGCCGGGAGCGGCCACCGCACTCCGCTCTGGGGGGGCGACAGAGTGAGACTCCGACTCAAAAACAGAAGGGAAAAGAAAACGGACACCCAATCAGACACACATACAGCCGGGACAGAGAGCGGCATGTCCACACAGCACAATTCACGCGGCCCAGAGGTGGCCGCGGCCCCAGTGTCCACTGAGGGTGGTGGGTCAGCACCGCGTGGCCTGTCCACTAGTGGAGCACGACCAGGCCGTGAACAGGAAGAAGGCTCCAACACGGGCCACACGGTGCGGAGGGACCCTGAGGACGTCACGGACACAGAAGGACACGCCCAGCGAGGGCCCACTCCCGGGAGGGCCCTGGGGTTGTCAGGTCCACGGAGATAGGACGGACCTGGGGTGGGGGTCCCGGGGCGGGGTGGAGAGGGATGAGTGTCTCAAGGGACAGAGCTTTTGTCTGGGGACAGGAACAGGTCCTGGAGATGGTGGTGCCGGTGAGGGCGCGTAATGACAGTGAACCGTGCGCTTAGAAGTGGGTGCGGTGAGAACTTTTCTGTCTTGTGGACATTATCATGATTTAAAGAGTGAATTTTAAAAATGCATTCAGGGCCAGGCTGGGTGGCTCAGCCTGTCGTCCCAGCACTTTGGGAGGCCGAGACGAGTGGATGGCCTGAGCCCATGGGTTCGAGACCCACCCGGGCAAGTTGGCGAGACCTCGTCTCTACAATCAATCAAAAAATCAGCCGGGAGTGGTGGCACATGCCTGTAGTTCCGGCCACTTGGAAGGCTGAGGCTGAGGGATCGCCGGAGCCCAGCAGGTCGAGGCTGCGGTGGCCGGGCGCGTGCCCCTGCCCTCCAGCCTGGGCGACAGAGTGAGACTCCGACTCAAAAATAAATGCATTCAGATTCAACCAAAGGAAGGAAGAAAGAAGAAAGGGAGGAGAAAGGAGAGAAGGAAGGAGGGGGGAACAGAGGGGAGAGTCCCACGGGGCTCGGAGGCAGCTCAGATCGCCCGGGTGGGCGGGAGGCAAAGCCGGGCTTGGGCGCGGCTCTGAGCGCAGGCCCGTGGACACCGTGGCCCGGGGCAGGTGCTTACTCGTTGAAGCAGTGGGCGGCAGACACCAGCCACCTGGGGCCGATGATGGTGGCCCCGCAGAAGTGCTCCTTGTTCTCGCGAAGGCTGACTTGCCAGGGGAACTCCCCGGGGGCCGTCTCCACGCCGCCCACGATCCTGCCCGCTGTCCTCCAGGCAGGCTGCCAGCCACAGTCTGCAAGACGGAAGGTCACAGCCAGGACTCCCAGAAGGCAGGAGCTCGGCCCGGACCCGCAGAGCATCTGTCCCCGAGCCCCTCATCTCCGGCCCCAAGTTCAAGGGGACGTGCGGCCGCCCCCCTCCATGGGCTTTCCAGTCGGCGTGTCCCCTTCCGCCCTCCCTCTTTTGCAACCTGAGCTGGCCATGTGGGCGTGTGGCTCGAATGCTCATGGTCACACACACTGGTCATGGCCCAGGGAGGCCTCTGTCTGGGGCAGACTGTGGATAAGGGTGGACCCCGTGCACACATGCTTGTGCAGGGTGCCACGTTTCTCTGCTTTTAAGCCTACTTTTATGCCTTCGGTAAAGTTGTATAATTATATTAGTATGTGTAATTATAGTTGTAGGTGTGACACGTGGTTCCAAGTTTAGTCCTGGATTTTTCATTGTTGTGATTGATCATGACTGTGATTTTTTCCATTGTATCTTCTAGCCTGCTATTACTGTATAAAGCAAAACAACAGATTTTTTTTTTTTTTTTTTTGAGTCAGTGTCTCATCTCCCTCTGTGTCCTAGGCTGGAGGGCAGTGACAGGATCATGGCTCACCACAGCCTCGACCTCCTGGGTTCAGGCGATCCTCCTGCCTCAGCCTCCCAAGTAGCTGAGATGACAGGCACCGTGACACCTGGCTAATTTTTAAAAATCTTTTGCAGAGGCGGTGTCTCACTATGCTGCCCAGGCTGGTCTCAAGCTTCTGGGATCAAGTGGTCCTCCCACCTCAGTCTCCCAAAGCGCTGAGGAGACAGATGAGCCACCACGCCCAGCCTACAGCTTTTTAATGTATTGATATTTATCTCATTCTTCCTCAATTATTGAACTACCTTATTTTTGACACATTTCTAGTCAATTTATTGACTCATTTTAGATACAATTATTCAACTGTGAATTATGGATGTTTTCCCTCTTTCCGATTCTTAAACTACTGTTCTTGCCTTATTGCATGGGCTAGCACTGCTAGAAAATGGTGATTATTCTTACAGCATTTTATTTTCATTATCCTAATTTATTTTAGAGCTAGGGTATGGCTCTATTGCTCAGGCTGGACTCAGACTCCTGGCCTCAAGCAGTCCTCCCATCTCAGCCTCCCAAGTAGCCAAGACTATAGGCAGGCACCACCACACCCAACTAATTTTTGCATTTTTTTGGAGATGTGCTTTTTGCTCAACTTCTCCCCATTCCAAGGCACCCTCCCTCTTCTCCACCTGGCTCCCTTAAACTCTGGCCCGTGTGCCTGTGTGTGATGTGCATGGTGTCCAAGGAGCAGAGCCAGCAACAGGGACATGGCCCGGAGACCAGGCTGGACAGCAGACTGACCACAGTGCGCCTCATCAGACCCATCGGAACAGTCCACTCTGTCGTCACACTCTGGATTCACTTTGGTCACACACTGGCTGTTCCGGCAGGAAAAGGAGTTCCCTGGACAGTGGCCTGAGGACAGAGAAAAACCGAGATGCTGCCCTTGAACGATGTCTCCTAGTGGCCGCGAGACACGCTCTCCACTCAAAGCCTCCAGGGTGTGGAAGACACTTCTCTCTCTCTCTTTTTGTGTTGGGGTCTTACTATGTTGCCCAGGCTGGAGTGCAGTGGTGCCATCATAGCCCATGACAGCCTCAACCTCCTGGGATCTATCCATCCTCCCGCCTCAGCCTCCCAAGTAGCTGGAACTATGAGCACCACCACACCTGGATGATGTTTCGTTTTTGTTTTTTTTTTTTGAGTTGGAGTCTCGCTCTGTCGCCCAGACTGGAGTGCAGTGGCCGCTCCCGGCCACCGCAGCCTCGACCTGCCGGGCTCCGGCGATCCTTCCGCCTCAGTCTTCTGAGTAGCTGAAACTACAGGCGTGCGCTACCACGCCTGGCTAGTTTTTGATTTATTGTGGAGATGAGGTCTCGCCAAGTTGCCCAGGCGGGTCTCGAACCCGCGGGCTCAGGCAGTCCACTCACCTCAGCCTCCCAAGTCGTGGGATTACAGGCTGAGCCACCGAGCCCGGCTCAAAGTGTCTTCTTTAAATTCTTTTTTTTTTTTTTGAGTCAGATTCTCACTCTGTGGCCCAGGCTGGAGGGCAGCGTCACGCTCCCGGCCACCGCAGCCTCGACCTGCTGGGCTCCGGCGATCCTTCCGCCTCAGCCTTCCAAGCAGCTGGGACTACAAGCAGGCACCACCATGCCTGGCTCATTTTTTGATGTACTGTAGAGGCGAGGTCTCGCCAAGTTGCCCAGGCTGGTCTCAAACCCGTGAGCTCAGGCAATCCTCTCACCTCGGCCTCCCAAAGCGCTGGGATTATAGGCGTGAGCCACCACGCCTGGCCTAAATGCTTTTTTTTAATAAATCACTGATTGAAGACTGCACCAATCTTTAAATTCGTTGCTCACAGCGGACTGTGAATCTGTCTCCCTCACAGGAGGCTGGCCTCCTGCACCAGCCTCTGCCGTGTTCCCGGGATCTCTCTGCTCGGCTTACTCGAAAGAAGCCCCCGCAGGGAACCGCAGAGAAACCGCAGTGCGGAAACCCACCTGACTTCAGGTCTCTTTCTGCCAGGGGCGCGTGACGGCTTCCTGCCATAAAACAGAGAGGGTGGAGGCTCAGGGAGCGCGTGGTGACGTTCTCTGACGACACCCTGCTGGGGACGGTCGCGTAATAAAGCATGAAGCATGAGGGCTCCCCCGAGGAAGGGGAAATCGAGTTAAATGTCCTGCTTCCCCGTGTCACCAGCCACGAGGTACTCATGGCCACCATATTGGACAGTCCAGATGTGAGACATTCCCGCCACCGAGGGACGTCCTATGAATGCTAGGGCAGAGGGTCCTAAGACCCCCAACTGGCGTGTCGGGGTCGGGGACAGGGAACAGTGTGTCCTGCACAGCAAGGTGACAAATGCTTTGTGTGTGTGTGTGTGTGTTTGAGTCGGAGTCTCACTCTGTCACTCAGGCTGGAGGGCAGTGAAACACTCACGGCCACCGCAGCCTCGACCTGCTGGGCTCCAGCGATCCTCCTGCCTCAGCCTTCCAAGTAGCCGGAACTACAGGCGTGCGCCACCACACCCGGCTAAGGTTTGGATTTATTGTAGAAAAGGTCTCGCCAAGTTGCCCCGGGCGGGTCTCGAACCCGCAGGCTCAGGCCATCCGCTCACCTCGGCTGTCCAAAGTGCTGGGATGACAGGCTGAGCCACTGAGCCCGGTCACAACAAATCCTTTTATTCGTTTTCATTTTGGTCAGGGTCTCACTCTGTGGGCCAGGCCGGAGTGCAGTGGCACAATCACGGCTCGCCACAGCCTCGACCTCCTGGGCTCAGGCGATCCTCCCGCCTCAGCCTCCCGAGTAGCTGGGACTCCAGGCGCCACCGCGCCCGGCAAATTTCTCCAGTTTTTTTAGAGACGGGGTCTCGCTGTGTTGCCCAGGCTGGTCTCAAACTCCTGGCCTCAGGCGATCCTCCCTCCTCGGCCTCCCGAGTAGCTGGGACTCCAGGCACCACCACGCCCGGGTGATTTTTGTATTTTTTGTAGAGACGGGGGTCTCGCTCTGCCGCCCAGGCGGTGCCAAACTCCCGGCCTCAAGCGATTGTCCCCCCTCAGTCACCCAAAGCACTGGGACGGCAGGCGTGAGCCACAGCGCCCGGCCGACCGCCGAACGCAGGAGGTGCCTTGCAATGGCTCCCATTCCGGGCAGCCCCCTGCCGGCATTTCAGCCTCCCTGGCGGCTCACCTGTGAGCTCGGCCGACACGATGGTGCCGTAGGGAGCCACGGGGAGGCCACGTCCCCGCAGCTTTGCCCGGAGGCCCTGTTGCAGGAGCGCCTCCTCCAGGCCGGGACTCAGCGTCTGGAAGGTTCGCCGCAGGAAGCGCAGCTGGAAATGCACGAGGACGCTGGCGTTCCCGGCCCTGCAGGGGGGCAGAGCGTTGGAGGGGGAGGGGCTCCTCCCTGCCGGAACCTTCCGGAGCCTTCCAGAATCCTCCAGACTCTCCCGGGGGCCTACAAAGCCTCCCGCCCCGATGTGGGTCCCCACTCACCCGTAGTTCAGCACCGCGCAGCCCAGGCAGCTGGCCTCCAGCTCCGTGTTCTGGAAGCTACTCACAAACTGCAAGGGAAACGGACCCGCCAGTGCCACGGCCCACGGCCCACGGGCCCTGCCAGGTGGAGCCGGCCCGCCCTCCGCAGCCCCCCAGAGGGGGGGCCCGTCCCGTGGAAAAGCGCCTCCCTGTAAGCCCAAGACACGCAGCCAGTCCACGGAGCTGCGTGAGGCACCGGACGGGGCATTTGGAAGTTATCCGTGTGAAACACGGCCCGTGGACGGGGGTGGCTGGACCACAGGGGCGTGTCCCTACGACCGAATTTCGTCAGACGCACAAGGGGTGAATTCCGTTCCAGGCATGGATGCCAAGGATGGGAGAGACACCCGCACGCCTGTGTCCACGGCGGCCAAGGGCGGAGACGGCCCCAGGGCCATCCGGAGAGGATGGATCCACACGGCGTGGCCTGTCCACATGTGGACCCAACTCGAGCACGGACAGGAAGGAGGCTCTGACCCAGGCCCTGGCGTGAAGGGATCTGGAGGACGTCACGCTTCATGAGACTCAGACGCAGCAGGACACCCAGGGTGGCCTCTGTTTAGGTGAAATGGCCCGAATAGGCCGGGCCACGGAGACGGGATGTGGATTCATGGGTGCCAGGGCTGGGAGCAGGGGACAAGGAGTGACAGGGATGGAAGTGGGCTTCTCTTTGGGGTGACAGAATGTTCTAGAACTAGAGAGAGGTAATGGTGGCACCATGTTGTCCACGTGCTAAATGCCATTGAATTGTACACTTCATTGGGTTTTTTGGGTTTTTTTTGAGTCGGAGTCTCCCTCTGTCACCCAGACTGGAGTGCAGTGGCCGCTCCCGGCCCCCGCAGCCTCGACCCGCCAGTCTCCAGCGTCCTTCCGCCTCCGCCTTCCGAGTAGCTGGAACTACAGGCGCGCGCTACCACGCCCGGCTAAGTTTTTGATTTATTGTAGAGATGAGGTCTCGCCAAGCTGCCCAGGCGGGTCTCGAACCCGCGGGCTCAGGCCGTCCACTCACCTCAGCCTCCCAAAGCGCTGGGATGACAGGCTGAGCCACCGAGCCCAGCTGAATTGTACGCTTTAAAAATGTTAATTTTAAGCCGGGCTCAGTGGCTCAGCCTGTCATCCCGCGCCTTTGGGAGGCTGAGGTGAGTGGACGGCCTGAGCCCGCGGGTTCGAGACCCGCCTGGGCCGCGAGACCTCATCTCTACAATAAATCAAAAAATCAGCCGGGCGTGGTAGCGCGCGCCTGTAGTTCCAGCTACTCGGAAGGCGGAGGCGGAAGGATCGCCGGAGCCCAGCGGGTCGAGGCTGCGGGGCCCGGAAGCGGCCACTGCACTCCAGTCTGGGTGACAGAGGGAGACCCCGACTCAAAAAAAAAAATGTTAATTTTGGCCGAGCTTGGTGGCTCAGCGTGCCATCCCGGCACTTTGGGAGGTTGAGGCCAGGATCGCTTGAGTCCAGGAGTTCGAGACCAGCCTGGGCAACACAGTGAGACCCCGTCGCTATAAAAAATATAAACATTAGGCTGGACTCAGTGGCTCAGCCTGTCATCCCAGCACTTTGGGAGGCTGAGGCAAGCGGACTGCCTGGGCCGGCAGGTTCGAGACCTGCCCTGGCAACTTGGCAAGACCTCACCTCTACAATCAATAAAAAAATTAGCCGCGCATGGTAGTGTACGCCTGTAGATATGGCTACTTGGAAGGCTGAGGCGGAAGGAACCGACGGAGCCCAGAGGGTCGAGGCTGCGGTGCCGGGAGCGGCCACTGCACGCCAGTCTGGGCGACAGAGTGAGATTCCGACTCAAAAAAAAGGAAACCCATTTCATTCATTGAGCTCAGAATCCACCTGCCATAAACCTCCCTTTTTTTTTTTTTGAGTCGGAGTCTCCCTCTGTCGCCCAGACCGGAGTGCAGTGGCCGCTCCCGGCCACCGCAGCCTCGACCCGCTGGGCTCCGGCGATCCCTCCGCCTCCGCCTTCCGAGTAGCCGGAACTACAGGCGTGCGCTACCACGCCCGGCTGATTTTTTGATTTGTTGTAGAGATGAGGTCTGGCCAAGTTGCCCGGGTGGGTCTCGAACCCGCGGGCTCAGGCAGTCCACTCACCTCAGCCTCTCAAGGCGCGGGATTACAGGCTGAGCCACCGAGCCTGGCTAGACCTCCCTTTTTAAAGTGTTCAATTCCGTGGATTCTTTCTGCATATTCACAGAATTGAGCAAACCTCGCCACCATCAACGCCAGAACTTCCCATCACCCCCAAAGGGAGCCCCGTCCCCACTCGCTGTCACTCACCACCGCCCCCGCCCCAGTCCCCGGCCCCCACGGATCCACATCCTCTCTCCGTGGACTGGCCTGTCCTGGACGTGTCATGTCAGTGGAGTCACACCCTGTGTCCTTCCATGTCTGGATTCGGCAGAGCATGACGTCCTCAAGGCCCCTCTATGCTGTGGCCTGTGTGGCCTTCCCGTTCGTGGCCGGGTCATGTCCACGTGTGGACGGGTCATGCTGGTGTCCAGCCCCCGCTTGGTGGACACGGGCTGTCTCCCCCTCTGGGCTGTCGTGCCAGAGGGTGCTGCGAACACGTGTGTGCGTGTTTCTGTGTGGACACAGGTGTCCAGGTCTCTCGGGCAGACCCCCAAGAGTGGAACTGGGGGTCCCATGAGACCAGATCCGACCCCCAAGAGCCACCAGCCTGTTTCTCGCAGCAGCTGTGGGTTTCACGTTCCCACCAGCCAGGCAGGAGCCACTGGAACAAAACGTAAAGCCCCTGAACGTGGCCGACACGTCCCACGAGGGTCAGCCCCACCGGACACAGCCCGCCCGTGCACGCACCAGCCCCGGCCGCCCGACTTCTCCTGTGCATCCCGCAGGCCCAGCCTCCTCTGGGCCGGCCTCCACCCCGGCCTCCCTGCCTCCAGCTCAGGAAGCAGCCCCAGGCCAAAGCCACGTGGCCACCCGCCTCGCCTCCCACGCGTGGGCTGTCCTCACCAGCACCTCCAGGGCCGCCGTCAGCGTGCAGTAATAATCCGAGGCCTCCTGCCGCAGGCTGCCCGCCCAGCGGATGCCCCGCAGCTCGGCCGTGTGGGCCACGTGGACGCCCTGCGCGGAGAGGAGGGCTGGGCGGGACCAGGGCCTGTGAGCGCGCCCACCGGGCGGCCCAGGGCTCAGCCGCGCAGACCCCGTCGCCTGCCCCCGCTCCCGCACCGCTGTCCTCGGGCGCCGTGGCCAGGGCTCCCCCTCCACCCCAGAAGCGTCCCGGTCTCGGGATGGACTCTGCGGTCACCCACCCAAAGGTCCCCGGTACAGCGCACTGCCATACAGAGCCAACGCCTGGGCCGGGCGTGGTGGCTCACACCTGTCGTCCCGGCACTTTGGGAGGCCGAGGTGGGAGGATGGCTTGAGGCCGGGAGTTCAAGACCAGCCTGGGCAACATAGCAAGATCTCGTCTAAACAAAAAGGTGGAGAAACTAGCCTGGCGTGGCAGCACCCGTTGTCCCAGCTACTCGGGAGGCTGAGGCAGGAGGGTGGCCTGAGCCCAGGAATTGGAGGCTGCAGTGAGCTGTGATTGTGCCACTGTACTTCTGCCTGGGTGACAGAGTGAGACCCGTCTCTTAAAAAAACTTTTATAGCCGGGCTCGGTGGCTCAGTCTGTCATCCCGTGCCTTTGGGAGGCTGAGGCGAGTGGATTGTCTGAGCCCGCGGGTTCGAGACCCACCTGGGCAGCGAGACCTCATGTCTACAATAAATCAAAAACTCAGCCGGGCGTGGGAGCGCGTGCCTGTAATTCCGGCTACTCGGAAGGCTGAGGCGGCAGGATCGCCGGAGCCCAGCGGGTCGAGGCTGTGGTGGCCGGGAGCGGCCACTGCACTCCAGTCTGGGCGACGGAGTGAGACTCCAGATGAAAAAAAAACCACCTTTTTTGGCCAGCACAGTGGCTCAAGTCTGCCATCCCAGCACTTTGGGAGGCCGAGGCGAGTGGATAGCCTCAGTCTGCGAGTTCGAGACCCCAGTCCAAGCAACTTGGCAAGATCTCGTCTCTCCAATAAATAAAAAATTAGCCGCGTGCCTCTAGTTCTGGCTACTCGGAAGGCTGAGGCGGAAGGATCGCTGGAGCCCAGCAGGTCGAGGCTGTGGTGGCCGTGAGCATCAGTGGACTCCAGCCTGGGCGACGGAGTGAGACCCTAACTCAAAACCAAAAAAGAAACAGAATAAAGAAAGGCCGGTGTTGCCCGTAACCAGGTTGCCCGGCCCGGCCTCCCCCTCATTCTAGACCCACAAGAAGTCGGGGAATCGCCCAAGAGGCCCCTGTGTCTCCCCCACTCGACGCCCCCAGCTGAAATTCTGGGCCATCCGGGAAGGGGCTGGATTCTCATTTTCATCTTAATTTTTTTTTTTTTTTTTTTGAGTCGGAGTCTCACTCTGTCGCCCAGACCGGAGTGCAGTAGCTGCTCCCGGCCACCGCAGCCTCGACCTGCTGGGCTCCGGCGATCCTTCCGCCTCAGCCTTCCGAGTAGCCGGAACTACAGGTGCGCTACCACGCCCGGCTGAGTTTTTTGATTTATTGTAGAGATGAGGTCTCGCTGCCCAGGCGGGTCTCGAACCCGCGGGCTCAGGCCATCCACTCGCCTCAGCCTCCCAAAGGCGCGGGATGACAGGCTGAGCCACCGAGCCCGGCCAAGACATTTTTTAGAGACAGGGCCTCCCTCTGTCCAGCCGTGATCACAGCTCATGGCAGCCTCAACCTCCTGGGCTCGGGAGATCCTCCCTCCTCAGCCTCCCGAGTGGCTAGGACGACGGGTACCACCACACCCGGCCTGTTTTCTGACTTATTGTAGAGACAAGTCTCGCCACGTTGCCCAGGCTGGTCTCAAACTCCTGGGCTCGAGCGGTCCTCCCACCTCGGCCTCCCAAAGTGCTGGAATGACAGGCATGAGCCACCCGCCTGGCCGCGGTCCCTAATTCTGTCCATCTCACCTCCCCACCCCACCCCAGGTGACACTTCCTCTAGGAAGACCTCCAGTTGGGAAAACCGAGAGCAGAGTGGGTCTTTCCCCACCCCCAAGTCCACCCCCAACCGGGGGCAACTTCCTGCCCGTGCTGGACGCTCCGCCCTGGACGCCGACCACAGACAGCCCACCACGTGGCTCCCCGGCCTGGTGCTGGGACCCCAGCCACTTACCCAAGAGGACTCCCAAGGCGAGGACGGCGAGACCAGTGGCTACCACGCCGAGGGTGACCGCCCGGCAACACGCGGCGTCCGGAGGGGACACGTCCTTGGTGGCCTCGGCAGGCTCCATGGCTCGGAGACACGCCGATGGGGACCTGGACGCCAGCAGGACGGGACAGAGACGGGTCAGGGCTGGAGGCCCAGCCTTCTCCTCCCCACCAAGGGCAGGAGGCGGCGACCCTGAACCCTGGGCTACCGGCCGGGCCGGGGCCTACGCTGAAAGTCCCGGGGAGGAGTGTCCTGCAGCCGCTGTGACAAGTGACCTCCCACCCCGTGGCTTAAAGGGACGCAGGTTTTCATCTCACGGCTCTGGAGGCAGGGAGGACACGGCGGAGGCTGGCCCGTGTGCAGCTCTGACGCTCGCCGTGTCCTCTGTGGCCCTGGACATCACGTGACCGTCCTCGGGGCTGCGGGGCGGCCGGCTTCCCCCAGAGGGCGAGGCCCCGGAGAGAATAGGCGGGAGCCACCGCACCTATGCGACCCGGCCTCGGGGTCGCACGCAAACGTGGCACTGACCAGCCCATGCTCCGGGGGAGGGGCCTTCTTATTTATTTATTTATTTTAGCGGCAGGGTCTCACTCTGTGGCCCAGGCTGGAGCGCCGTGGCACCATCACGGCTCACCGCAGCCTCGACTTCCTGGGCTCAGGCGATCCTCCCGCCTCAGCCTTCCGCGTAACTGGACTACAGGCACCACCGTGCCCAGCTCATTTTTTTATTTTTTTGAGTGGGAGTCTCACTCTGTCGCCCGGACTGGAGTGCAGCGGCCGCTCCCGGTCACCGCAGCCTCGACCTGCCGGGCTCCGGCGATCCTTCCGCCTCAGCCTTCCGAGTAGCCGGAATTACAGGCGCGCGCCACCACGCCCGGCTGATTTTTGATTTATGGTAGAGATGAGGTCTCGCTGCCCAGGCGGGTCTCGAGCCCGCGGGCTCAGGCGATCCGCTCACCTCAGCCCCCCAAAGGCGCGGGATGACAGGCTGAGCCACCGAGCCCGGCTTCCAGCTCATTTTGTCATGTTTTGGAGAGACGAGGTCTTGCTAGGTTGCCCAGGCTGATCCCAAGGTCCTCGAGCGACCCTCCCACCTCGGCCTCCCAAAGCGCCGGGGTGACGGGCGTGAGCCACTGCGCCCCTCCCCAGTGGCACTGTATGCATGGGCCCTGAAATTCAAATCCCTCCAGGTCACGTGACTTAAGTCATTTGTGAACCATCTAGAATGCAAAAGCAATTACTGGATGGTAGGCTGAATAAAAACAGGTGTCGGACTGACCCGGCGTAGATATGTAATTTTTATTTTTATTTTAGGGACGGAGTCTCACTGTGCTGTCCAGTGAGAAAGAAGGCTGGGCACGGTGGTTCGCATCTCTAATCCCAGCACTTTGGGAGGCTGAAGTGAAAGGATCGCCTGAGCCCGCGGGTTCGAGACCAGCCCAGGCCACTTGGCAAGACCTCGTCTCTGCAACAAATCAAAAAGTTAGCCGGGTGTGGTGGCGTGTGCTTGTAGTCCCAGCTACTTGGGAGGCTGAGGCAGAAGGACTGCCTGAGGCCAGCAGGTTGAGGCTGTGGCAGCGGGGAGCACGGAGTGAGACTCCAACTAAAAAAAGAAGAGGCCCGGAGTCCTCCCTCCCCTTCTACCCTGAGAGGACACAGCTGGGAGACATACACGTCCGTGGTTTCGAAGCCACGCGGGCCCTGATGGACCAAGAGGACTCCAGCCCAGACTCCCCATGACGCCCGGTCATCGCAGGCTCTCTGAGCTCTGACGGCCTCTCAGACCGGCCTCGAGTTTGGCGCCTGGACAGTTTTGCCAAGCACCAGCGGGGCCTTTTGTAGACGGTCCCTTTATGGTCAGGCAGGGGTGAGGGGCTTGGGGGAGAGCCGGGCTCGTGTCTCCAGGCCCCAGCCACTCAGCTCCCGTCTCTGCCCACTGGGATGTCTGTAGCAGCCTCCAATCTGCGTCCAGGATGAGCGCCTCCGCCTCCAGGGAGCCCTCCTGGACTTCCTGCGCTCCTGGCTAAACACTCTCCTCTGTGATGCCAATGACACGCTCTCTGGGGGTTTTTCTTTCTTTTCTTTTCCTTCTTGAACGTTCCTGCCTCAGGGGAACATGACCCTGCGGGGAATGGCCACTCCAGGCCTGGCTGCCACCCTCCGGGCCACTGAGAAAGGGGAGACGACCAGGGGTGGCAGCGGGGGCCAGCGGGAGGCTGTGTGACATCCGAGCCTTTTCTCTGACACTGAACTGCATCTCCCTCTGAGGAGCCAGAGAGTCCCCGGAACCACGTGATGAGACAGGGACAAAAGCCCAGGATGCAGGGTTGTGTGTAGAGCTGGAAACACAGATGCAGGGTGTGCACCACCTGCACACACACATGTGTGTGCACACACACACACAGGCACTCACGAAATGCACACACGAGCATGCATGCATGCACACACATGTGCACACCAGGCACACACAAACACACATGCAGGTGCACACACACAGATGTGTGCACACATGAACACACCGGACAAACATGCACACACATGCACAAGCGCACACATGCATGCACAATGTGTACACACATAAAAATGCACTTGGCATACACACGTACACATGCACACAGAAATGCACAGGCACGCACACGCACACAAATACATGGACACATGCACTCACCAACACACAAAAGCACACACGAATGTACACACGTGCGCACATGTGCAGACATACGGGCACACACGCAAACATACAAGCACACAAAACATGTGGGCACACACATGCATGTGCACACACGGAAACACACAGCACATGCACACACAGAGACGCATGTGCACACATGAACGCATCTGTGCACACACATGCACGCGCGCATGCACGCACACACACAAAACACATGTGACACACACACACACACGAATGCCCAGGCACACATGTGCACACACCATATGGACACATGCACACACACGCACACACAAACATCCACATATACACGCTTGCATACATGTGTGCACACATGCAAACATACACAAAAACACACACGTGCATGCACACACTTGGGCGCTCACACGTGCACACGCGGTCCATTCAGCCCCAGCTGCCCCGCCGGCCCCGCCCCGCGGGCTTCTAAGGGTCCCTGTGTCGCCCGAGCTGACTTGTCATCACCGTCCTCGGTTCACAGAAAGGCCTCCCGCAACTGACCACGGAAGACAGAGGCGCCATTCATGGGTCTCCTCACCCAGCCGGCATCCTTGGCAGGCCGGGCCCGCGGGAGCACAGCCCCGAACGGGGAGATGGGGTCTCTGGGCTCGGAGAGACCCAGACACGTGGAAATCACGCCACAAGCATGACTCACCACTGGCAGCAGTCGGGCGCGGTGGCTCACGCCTGGCACCCTGGCACTCCGGGAGGGCCGCTTCAGGCCGGGAGTTTGAGGCCGCCCTGGGCAGCCTGGCAAAGACTCATCCGTACAAAAGACCCAAAAAAGCAGCGTGCCCCTGTGGTCCCAGCTCCTCAGGAGGCTGAAGCAGGAGGCTCGCCTGGGCCCAGCAGGCCGAGGCTGCGGCCACACCACTGCACTCCAGCCTGGGGACCCAGTGCAGTCACAACTCCAAAAAAACAGCGAAAAATGAAAGTTAGGAGGGAAAGAGAGACATGACTGATTACTGGCAGACTTTACGTGAAGTCTGCAAGACAAAAACTCAACGGTAACTTAAAGAAGGGTCTAAAACAGACAACGTCCCATAAGCAGAGGAAAATAGAGATTCGAAAAGCACACAAAAGCAAGAAACGAAAGGAAAGCAAAGAGAAAGAGAAATTAAAAGTGCAAATGTAGTAATCTTACAAGTTAAAAGGCAAAATTAGGCCGGGCACTGTGGCTCACACCTATAATCCTAGCACTTTGGGAGGCCGAGACGAGAGGATTGCCTGAGCTTGCGGGTTCGAGACCAGCCTGGGCAACATGGCGAGACCTCGTCTCTACAATAAATCAAACATTAGCCGGGCGCAGTGACACACGTCTGTAGTTCCAGCTACTTGGAAGGATCGCCAGGGCCCAGCAGGTCGATGGTGGGGTGGCCGTGAGTGTGCCACTGTCCTACAGCCTGGGCGACAGAGTGAGACTCCAACTCAAAAAACAAAATAAAAGAAAAAGAAAAAGAAAAAAAAAAAAAACAAGACAAAATTGTCTGGGTGTGGTGCCCCACACCCATAATCCCAGTACTTTGGGAGGCCGAAGGGAGAGGATTGCTTGAACCCAGGAATTCAGGACCAGCCTGGGCAACACAGCAAGACCTCGTCTCTACAAAAAAAATAAAAATAAATTAGCTGGGTGTGGTGGTGCCTGTAGTTCCAGCTACTTAGGAGGCTGAGGTGGGAGGATCACTTGAGCCCAGGAGTGGGAGGCTTCTGTGACTATGATCACACCACCACACTCCAACCTGAGCAACAGAGCCAGACCCTGTCTCTTTATAAAAAAATCGGCATTGAGCCGGGCTCAGTGGCTCAGCCTGTAATCCCGCGCCTTTGGGAGGCTGAGGTGAGTGGATGGCCTGAGCTCGCGGGTTCGAGACCCGCCTGGACAACTTGGCGAGACCTCATCTGTACAATAAGTCAAAAAATCAGCCGGGCGTGGTAGCGCGTGCCTGTAATTTGGCTACTCGGAAGGCTGAGGCGGAAGAATCGCCGGAGCCCGGCAGGTCGAGGCTGCGGTGGCCGGGAGCGGCCACTGCACTCCAGTCTGGGTGACAGAGGGAGACTCCGACTCAAAAAAACAAAAAGAAAGAAAGAAGAAGGGAGGGCGGACAGGGAAGGCGACAGAGAGACAGAGACAGAGATGGAGACAGAGAGACAGAGGGTGGGCAGCTCACGAGCTGACATGTGCTGGTACAGAAATGCAAGGAGGCAGCTGGCAGTGGTGACAAGCCTGCGAGCCGTGGGGACAACAGCCACCCCGCTGTGGCCACGCCTGAACTGTCTCCCTGCAAAAACGCCCAGAGCTGGAGCGCCAGCCGCGGGGTCTGGGAGCCGAGGGCTTTCGGAGCAGCCAGGCCGCTGCCCAGGATGCCAGGGCCCTCCTGCTCTGGGCCAGGCACGGTGGGCCTCTGCCCGGCAACCCACCGGGCCATCTGCAGAGGCCGGAGAACTTCTATCCCGGCGGCCGGCAGGCCCAGCCCCAGCCTCAGGTCCTCTGAACCCCACAAGGCCTGGGACGGGCCATGGTTCCCGGGTCCCAAGAATCTGATGGTGTCATCGCTCCTGGAGACGGTGACTTGCTCGGGTCCTGGGGCCGAGGAATAGCGCCCCAAAGGCGTCCCCATCCTAATCCCCAGGGCCTGTGGGTCTGTCCTGTCACGGCACAAGAAACCCTCGGGGGGACCGAGTGAAGGACCCCCAGACGGGAGATGATTCCGGGCAACCCAGGTCCTGGTCCCCACAGGTCCTGGTAAGAGGAGGCGGGAGGCTGCGGTGCCAGTTCCGAGGCCGGAAGACGGGCCGGAGCCGAGGGGAGTGGGAGTCTCTGGATGCCGGAAAAGGGGTCGCGGGGTCTCCCTGAGCCCCCAGGGGGCTGGCCCCGCCCAGGCTTGACTTCTGACCAGGGAGGCCGCCTTGGTTATGGCAGCAGTGGAGGCTGGCGTGGGTTGTCTGGGGGCAGTGCCCACGACGCTGACCCAGGAGAGGGCTGAGTGTTTGTTGATCGACCCCCTGATGTCTTTGCAGGAGGAGCACCTTGAATTGGGGGCTGTCCCACCCATGACAACCTCACTCCACCCTGACCAGGTCACGACCCCCAGCAGGACAGGGAGGCTCTCAGGCCTCAGTTTCCCCAGGTTGTTGACCAGCCTCGTTCTGACCTTCCATGGCATGTGGGGTGACGATGTCACTTTTGTCTGCCTGGCATCCCTTTCTTTCAGGAAGGCCTGCCGCGGCCCTGCTGTCCCGGCGGGGTGGTCAGTCACGGTGCCCCACTCCTCTGGCCACGGGGTCTGCCAATCACAAGGTTCACTCCCTCCCCCATCAGTGATTGGTCCACCCTGGGCCCAGAACTGCCAATCAGCTCCCATCCCTCCACCCCACCGGTGTTTGGTCCGCATGACACAGGCCTGCCAATCACATGTTCACTCCCACCCCCCCATCGGTGATTGGTTCACAGTGAACAAGGACTGCCAATCACAGTTTCCACCCCTCCATTCTCATCAGTGATTTGTCCACTCTAGACCCAGACCTGCCAATCACAGTTCCCACCCCTCCCTCCCCATCAGTGATTGGTCTACCCTGGACCCTGACTTCCCAATCACGGGTCCCACCCCCCATCGCCATCAGTGTTTGGTCCACACTGGACCCTGGCCTGCCAATCGTATGTTCACTCCCACTTCCCCTCAGTGATTGGTCCACACTGAACAAGGCCTGCCAACCACAGGTTCCACCCCTTCATCCCCATCAGTGATTGGTCCACACTGGACCCAGATTTGCCAATCACAGTTACCACCCCTCCATCCCCATCAGTGATAGGTTCACACTGGACCCTGACCTGCCAATCACAGGTCCCAGCCCTCCATCCCCAACAGTGATTGGCCCACAATGGACCTAGACCTGCCAATCACAGGCCCCACCCCTCCATCCCCATCAGTGATAATTTCACACTGGACCCTGGCCTGCCAATCATATGTTCACTCCCACTTCCCCTCAGTGATTGGTCCACACTGAACAAGGCCTGCCAACCACAGGTTCCACCCCTCCATCGCCATCAGTGATTGGTCCACACTGGACCCAGACTTGCCAATCACAGTTACCACCACTTCATCCCCATCAGTGATTGGTCCACACTGGACCCAGACTTGCCAATCACAGGTCCCATTCCTCCATTCTCATCAGTGATTTGTCCACTCTATACCCAGACCTGCCAACCACAGGTTCCACCCCTTCATCCCCATCAGTGATTGGTCCACACTGGACCCAGATTTGCCAATCAGTTACCACCCCTCCATCCCCATCAGTGATAGGTTCACACTGGACCCTGACCTGCCAATCACAGGTCCCACCCCTCCATGCCCAACAGTGATTGGCCCACAATGGACCTAGACCTGCCAATCACAGGCCCCACCCCTCCATCCCCATCAGTGATAATTTCACACTGGACCCTGACCTGCCAATCACAGGTTCCACCCCTCCACCCCCATCAGTGATTGGTCCACACCGGACTGAGACCTGCCAATCACACGTCTCACTCCTCCATCTCCATCGTGATGGGTCCAAGGAGTTGCGTGTGACTCAAGCAGACCGCCGAGTTCTTTAGGATTCTTGAGTTTCAGCTGTATGAAATTGCCACTTTTCAAGGTCAAAAGCTGCAGAACAAGTTCAGTTTCAGGCGGTTCGACTATTAGAGGCAAGGAGAAAGACGCCTTCTTCCCATGGGGCTCCCAGTGGCCACATGTAGGCTTAGGGCCATTGGCTACCATCTTGGTCCTCAGCAGCTGGAAGGAACGAGGCCAAGGCCTTGAAGAAAGAGACCAGGGAGTGTGGGGGCTGGGCGGCATGCCTCTGCTGGGGAAGGGGCTCCGTGGACACAGGACTGACCCAGGCCCAGCTCGGCCCAGAGCCCAGTCCTCATGGGATTTCTCAGTCATGGGAGTCAAGTTTTGCTTGAGCCAGTAGGAGTTGGGGCTCTCTTTCTTACTGGATCGCATCGGCGGGTTCGGTGGCTCGCACCTGTCATCCCAGCACTATGGGAGGCCGAGGCAGGAGGATCGCTTGGGCCCAGGGGTTCGAGACCAGCCTGGGCCACATAGTGAGACCTCGTCTCTACAAAAAAATTTAAAAATTAGTCGAACAAGGTGGCACCTGTCATCTCAGCTACTCAGGAGGCCGAGGTGGGAGGATCCCCTGAACCTAGGAGGTCGAGGCTGCAGTGAGCCGTGTTTGTGTCACTGCACTCCAGTCTGGGCAGCAGAGCAAGATCCCGACTCAAAAAAAAATGCATAGTTTGCTCTGTGGCCCATAGTTTGTACAGTGGCATGATCATGGCTCACTGCAGCCTCAAACTCCAGGGCTGAAGCAACCCTCCCACCTCAGCCTCCCAAGTAGCTGGGACTACAGGCATACACCACCAACGCCTGGCTAAATTTTTTCTATGTTTCTACATATGTAGGACTTGCTGAGTGGCCCAGGCTGGTCTCCAACTCCTGGTCTCAAGCCATCCTCCTTCCTTGGCCTCCCAAAGGGCTGGGATGACAGGCGTGAGCCGCCATGCCCGGTCCTTTGTCGGTAAAATCTTGATGGGACCTGTGCAAGCAGCCACAAAAGACCCTCCCTCACCTCCCCTTCCCAATCTCCACACCTGCCTAGGAGAGTCCACGGCATCAGAGACCTCGTGTCCACTGTTAACTCCCAAACGGAAGCTTCCGGATCAAACATCTTGCAGGAGCCGCAGGTTGAAAAAGCCACACGGTGTCCCCGCTGCGACTCAGATGTCCACAGAAGGCGTGTCCTACACCCCCAACCCTGCTTCCTGCTTCTCCACCCCTCCATCCGCACGCCCCCGGACCCCAGCCTCCCCACCCGCAAATCCAAGGCGCCCCCTCCTCTGCGAGGGCCGCCTCCAGCCGTTCTGTCTCATAAACTCCCCTCCCTGGGGTGACGAGGGGGAAGGGTCTTGCTGGCTCCACCCACCTGTTTCTCCTGCCACTGAGCTATCTGCCTGGACCCATGGGTGCCCCCCTGGGGCAACTGTCTCAGGGACACCTGGCCACATCCAGACACTTACTTTTTTTTGTTGAGTTGGAGTCTCACTCCGTGGCCCAGGCTGGAGTGCAGTGGCACGCTCACGGCCACCCCAGTGTCGACCTGCTGGGCTCCGGTGATCCTTCTGCTTCAGCCTTCCAAGTAGCTGGAACTACAGGCACGCACCACCACGCCCGGCTAGTTTTTTAACTTTATTGTAGAGACGAGGTGTCGCCAAGTTGCCTGGGCTGGTCTCAAACCCATGGGCTCAGGCAATCCTCTCGCCTCGGCCTCCCAAAATGCTGGGATTATAGGTGTGAGCCACCACACCCGACCACTTTTTTTTCCTTGAATCAAAGTCTCGCTCTGTCATCCAGGCCGGAGTGCAGTGGCAGGATACTGGCTCACTGCAGCCTTGACCTTCTGGGCTCAGGCGATCCTCCTGTCTCAGCCTACCAAGTAGCTGGCACTACAGGAGCCACCACCACACCCGGCTAATTTTTTTTTTTTTTTTTGTAGAGACAAGATCTCGCCATGTTGCCTAGGCTGGTCTCAAACCCCTGGGCTCAGGCAATCCTCTCACCCTGGTCTCCCAAAGTGCTGGGATTATAGGTGTGGACCATTTTTTTATTATCACATGGGAAGGCTGGCATAGAGGGTGTGGGGGCCAGGGACCCTACTCAGCACGCCGCTGCAGGGTGCAGGATGGCCCCACCCAGAGAATGTTCTAGACCCATTGTCCACAGGGCTGAGGAGGAGAGAGCCTGTGTTACTTGGAAGAAAATGTTGTCCACTCCCAGACTCCAGGATCAGTTCCCGAGGAGGCAGGCGGTGTAGACCAGGGGACCCAGCGCCTGCGACTCACCTCCTCCCCCTCCCCTTTGGTGTGAAGATTTCCATGTGTACAGCCTCCTGGGGCCTCCACAGGGCAGAGGGTCATGGGATGAGAGGGCCTTGGGGGGGTCCGCGGAGTCCCCTAACCCAGGGTCTCAGCTGGGGTGCTTCTGCCCCCAGGGGACCCTGGACGATATCTGGGGACACTTGTGGGTGTCATGACTGAGAGGCTCCTGGCATGAAGGGGGTGAGGGTCAGGGTCACTGCTCACACCCTGCAGGGCCCAGGACACCCCCCCCAGAGAATGACCCGGCCCCAATGTCAGCCATGCCTGGTTGAGACGCTGGTCTTTACAAAACACGACTGCCAGTCTGCCCGCCTATCAACAGCTCCTCACGACTCTGTGCCAAGTTCAGCCTCTCAGCCCTGACCTCCCTCCCACCACCGAACCCCACTTCCCGCCATTCCCATGTCTCTCCTGCGCCCCAAAGAAGCTCTGCTCCCTGATACCCCATCGTCTCCTCCCTCCGACTCTGCCCAGCTCAGCCATCCCTCCTGAATGGGCTGAATGTTTGTGTTTTCCCAAAACTCACATATTGAAGGATCACCCCCTCATGGAATGGTGTCGGGAGGTGGGACTTGGGGAGGTGGCGGGGGTTAGGTGAGCTCACGAGGGTGGCCCCCCGATGGGATTGGTGTCCTTATAAGGACAGGAAGAGACCTCAAAGTTCACAGCCTCCCGCTCGTCCCTTCCCACCACAAGATCACACAGCAAGAAGACAGCAGTTGGAAAGCCAGGAAGAGAGCCTTCATCGGGACCCAACCGTCACAGCACCCTGATGTTGGACTTTGAACCTCCGGAACTTTGGGAAAATGAATGTATGTCGTTTGTGCCACCATCAGAGCTGACTGGGACACCCACCATCAGCTCCGAGCATACCTGTTGTCTTCAACAGAAGTAACTTCTGAGCCAGGAAGAGCCCTGCTGCCTGGCCTGCAAGGACCCATCATTCTCCCTGCCTACCATCCATCTCCATGTCCCAGCCGGCCTGGGGAGGGCCTGGAACTAATTCAGCAGGGTCCACTCACAGCCAGCTACATAAATGCACACAGTAGGTGCGCCATTAATGAACTAATGGTGGAACTCAGCCTTGTCCCTAAAACAGCGGTGTTCCTGGCCAGAGTGAGACAGCACTGATGTATCAAAAGGACTCAGCAAAGAAGGAATAGGTTTGACTCCTCCATCCAGCCACGCTGCCTGGAATCTGGGCCTCACAAAAATGATTCATTGAATTACTTTTAAAATCAGAAGAGGTCAGGCGTAGTGGCTCACATCCGTCATCTAGCTCTTAAAGAGGAGGATCGCTTGAGCTTAGGAGTCTCAGACCAGCCTGGGCAACACAGCGAGACCCTGTCTCTACAAAAAAGTTTTTAAAAATCAGCCAGGCGTGATGGCACAGGCCTGTGGTCCCAGCTACACAGGAGGCTGAGGCGGGAGGATCGCCCGAGCCCAGGAGGTCGAGGTCCCCGTGGGCCGTGACTGTGCCACTGCATTCCAGCCTGGGCGACAGAGTAAGACCCCGACTCAAAACAAAACAAAAAGATAACAAAAAACGAAGGCTGCATTTGTCACCGGTGAATTTTCCGTCTCCGACTATAGCGCCAAGTCCACTTAAAACCCAGCTACTTCAGAACTCTTGTTCCTCAAGCTACCGGCCTCAAGCGATCCTCCTGCCTCAGCCTCCCAAAGTGCCGGGACGACAGACAAGAGCCCCTGCGCCCGGCCCAGGAACACTCCTATTTCTAAATTGAAATAAACTTCTCAACACAACACAAAGTCCATTAGGGTTTTAAAAAGAAATGCCAGCCAAACAAATTATGTCGGGCTGGGCAGACCAAAAATAAAACAAAACCCGCCTGCCTGGATGAGCCTCTCTTATCGCCAGATGCAGTGGAGACGGCCCGTCTCGACAAGAAGGCGTTTCAGCCGAGAGGGGGCCCAGGGAAGGTCCTGGAAGACCCCCCAGGCCGCTAATCTCGGAGGACACAGCATCTTCTAGGATTGGTTTTATTCTTCTTATTTTTCCATGCAGGGGTCGTGGGCGGGAGAGAATGAAAGGCAGATGCCGAGTCGTGAGCAGGAAGACGGCGATTAGAGGTAACAGAAGCGGGCCCTGGGAGGCCACGACGCGTCGGCACAGCGACCCTGAGGCCAGAGACGGCAGGAGGTATCATTTCTTCCTCTGAAAGCGCCATGGGGGGATACGTGAGAGCTCGGGAGATACATGAGAACACCCCAGGCACGTCGGAGGGATGAATGCAAGGCTGGACAAACAAGGGAAGCAAGGGGGACGGAGCGAGCCACGAAGCTTCCAGAAGGATCCACGCCGAGTCTAAAAGCCGGACTGCGCACCAAGATACAGGGAGGGACAAAGAACCCACGAGCATCGCAAATGTCCTCCGATTGAGCCTGTGGCCGGCCGACACCACCATCCCAGCATCCTCTGGCCCCAGTGGGAGACAGGAGGGAAGAGGCTGCGTTGCCATCCCTACCCTGTCTCGGGGTGACAAGTTGTCCTGGTTTGCCCAGGACTGTTGCAGTTCTTTGTGGTTTTTTGAGTCGGGGGTCTCACTCTTGCCCAGGCTGGAGTGCAGTGACACGATCACGGTCACCACAGCCTCGACCTCCCGGGCTCCGGCGATCCTTCCGCCTCGGCCTCCCAGAGTGCTGGGGTGACAGGCGTGAGCCGCCGTGCCTGGCCGACTGTTAGCAGTTTTAACCTGACGACCGGGACACCTGGCGGGCCTACTCCTTACGGGTCCCCGTCGGCCAGGAAGGGGCTGGGGCCGCCCGGGGGTCGCCGAGGCGGTGCTGGACAAGGACGTCGTGAGCACAGCCCTGAGTCACGGCGAGCGAGGCAGGAACGACGTCTGTCTCCAGCCTCCTGAGAGAGAGGCCAGCCGGGGAGAGTCTCAGATCAGGGCCAACGTGTCCTCAGTGCCACTCGAAGGCCTGCCAGTGTCTGTTTCCAGGAAGAGAGTGAGCCCTGGGCCCGGAGCCTTCACAGAGGGTGCCCGCAGCCAAGAATGGGGGTGAGAGGCGGGTGGGACTGGCTGGCAAAACCGAAGGAAGGTCATTGAGATACAGAATATTGTCACGGTATTTTTTAGATCTCAAGATGAATGCCCCAAAGCCCACGACCAACAACGTACGAAGGGGACCCCCCAAAAAACCCAGAATCATATTTTGGAGGGCGGAGCCCTCGCAGTCCACGCTCCCCCCACCCCAGGGGAGGGTTCTAGGAACCCACTGGCACCCAAGGCCCAGCTGGCGTTGTGGTGAGGGGCTGCATTCGGCTACGGGGAATTTTTTTTGGAGATTCTTTAGACGCGTTTGCCCATTGCATGATGGCGACTGACAAGCACACCTGCCCACGCCGTGCTGAGGGTTCGGCGGTTTTTAACCAAACAAGTCACAACAACCATGCCCCGCCCTCTCCATTTAGATGGCCACACCCTGAGTGACTTCTTTCTTTCTTTTTTTTTTTTTTTTTTTGAGTCGGAGTCTCACTTGGTCGCCCAGACTGGAGTGCAGCGGCCGCTCCCGGCCACCGCAGCCTCGCCTGCTGGGCTCCGGTGATCCTTCCGCCTCGGCCTTTCGAGTAGCCGGAATTACAGGTGCACGCCACCACGCCCGGTTGATTTTTTTTTTTGATTTTTTTTTTTGATTTATTGTAGAGATGAGGTCTCGCTGCCCAGGCGGGTCTCGAACCTGCAGGCTCAGGCAATCCACTCACCTCAGCCTCCCAAGGCGCGGGATGACAGGCTGAGCCGCCGAGCCCGGCTGAGTGACTTCTTTTTGAAAGAAATCCTCCAAAGGAAACGTTTGGCCGATGAGGGGAAAAAAAAAAAAAAAAGTGAAACACAGGCCAAGCTTGGTGGCTCAGCCTGTCATCCCAGCACTTTGGGCGGCCGAAACAAGTGAATTGTCTGAGCCCGCGGGTTCGAGACCCGCCTGGGCAACTTGGCAAAGCCTCATCTCTACAATAAATCAAAAGTTAGCCAGGCGTGGTAGCGCGCGCCTGTAGTTCCGGCTCCTTGGAAGGCTGAGGCGGAAGGATCGCCGGAGCCCAGCAGGTCGAGGCTGCACTCCAGTCTGGACAACAGAGTGAGACGGCAACCCCCCCCCCAAAAAAAAAAAAATAAGCTGGGCTCGGTGGCTCAGCCTGTAATCCCGCACCTTTGGGAGGCTGGGGTGAGTGGATGGCCTGAGCCCCCGGGTTCGAGACCCGCCTGGGCAGCGAGACCTCATCTCTACAATAAATCAAAAAATCAGCCGAGCATGGTAGTGCGCGCCTTTCATTCCGGCTACTCGGAAGGCTGAGGCAGAAGGATCGCCGGAGGCCAGCAGGTCGAGGCTGCGGTGGCCGGGAGCGGCCACTGCACGCCAGTCTGGGTGACAGAGTGAGACTCCGACTCAAAAAAAAAAGAAAGTGAAACACAAAACGGCAGAAGCACAAAAAGGCATCAGAACGGACGCGTCCAACACCTATTCTGAGCAGTGGAAACAGTGTCTCGAGGGGTGAACTGCATCGCACGGAGAGGACTTAAAAGGGAGCTGGAGACTCAACATGGGAGAATCAATGCACAATCCGTTACACCCAAGTTCCGGGTTCTGGGGGCCCCCGTACCAACATTTGACACAAAGACGGGTCCCAACATCCGTCCCCGGCCTCCCTGCCTCACCGCCCAGGTGTTTATCTTGGTGCGTCAGGGCTTCTTGTGTGTCCATCTGATACCCCAGAATCTCACATCACTTCTCTTGGGCCCTGAGTTTTTGACAGCCCAGGCCTTGTGCCCAAGGTGACTTCGCCTTCACCCATGTCCTGAAGGAAGGTGGCAGTTTAAACACCATTTGGTTCTCGTCTGGTTTTCAGCTGCATTTTCTGGCTCCTTTAAATTTTTTGTAGAGACGGGGTCTTGCTATGCTGCCCAGGTTGGTCTCCAATGCCTGGCCTCAAGCGATTATCCCACCCCTGCCTCCCGAGTAGCTGGGACAACAGGTGCACACCACGATGCCTGGCTAGATTTTTAAATTTTTTGTAGAGACGAGGTCTTGCTCTGTTGCCCAGGCTGGAGCACAGTGGCAGGATCATAGCTCACTGCAATCTTGACCTCCTGGTCTCGAGCGGTCCTCCCGCCTCAGCCTCCCAAGTAGCTACAGGCGCTTGCCACCAAGCCCAGCTAGTCATTTCATTTTTTGTAGAGATGCGGTCTCGCTACATGGCCCAGGCTGGCCTCGAATCCTGGCCTCGAGCGAGCCAACGTGCTGGGCCGACAGGCAGGAGCCACGGCGCCCGGCCCTGTGTTCATCTTAAACGCTACTGGTCGTGAGGGCTGGACAGTTTGCTCGTCCAAGGTCCACGTTTTTATCCGCTTTTCCCTGGTGCGGCCGTGTGTGTTGGCGCGGCCCTCCCACACGCTCGCTGGCCGCCTCCCCTCCGCGCACGCCACGAAGCTGAATGAGCCCACATTTCCCCACAGACACCTCTTCCCATGAACACCTAACAAAAAGTCCATAGACCAAAAGGAAAAAAAAGGAGCGAGCTTATTACGTTTCCTGTAGGCGCGCTGAGTGATTTATTTCATAGAGTTGGGGCGACGGGGGAGGGGAGGCTTTCCCCGGGTAGATTTGGGCCCGAGGAGAGAAAGAGAAAGAAGAGAGGCCGCAGCCCAGACAAGAGCGTCCTGTTCCCGGGACGGGTTGTAGCGGCCATGGGGAAATGGCGGTCACCTCGGATGAGGAGGACGAGAAAAAGCCACAGGCAGGTGGTGAGATGGCCACAGAGGCGACAGGGCGAGGGAGAAGGGGCTCGGGAGCCTGGGAAGGGAGCTTTGGGTTTCGTTGAAGCTGAAGGTGGACGCTGCTTGGGAAAAAAGGGAGCCCCTCCCCGCCCCGCCGGGCACTGTGTCTCACTCTTGCCACCCCAGCACTTTGGGAGGCCGGGGCGGGAGGATCGCTTGAGGCCAGGAGTTCGAGACCCGCCTGGGCAACATAGCAAGAACCCGTCTCTGCAATTAAAAAGTGAGCCAGAGCCCGGCGCGGGGGTTCACACCTGTCATCCCAGCACTTTGGGAGGCAGAGGCGAGAGGCTGGCCTGAGCCCACGGGTTCGAGACCCGCCTGGGCAACGTGGCGAGACCTCATCTCTACAATAAATCAAAAAATGAGCCAGGTGTGATGGCGCGTGCCTGTGGTTCCAGCTACTTGGAAGGCTGAGGCGGAAGGATCGCCGGAGCCCAGCAGGTCGAGGCTGCGGTGGCCCCGAGCGTGCCACTGCCCTCCAGCCTGGGCGACAGGGTGAGACCCCAACCCCCCAAAAAAGGAAAATAAAGTAAAATGAGCTCAGCTCCCAAATGTTGAGCGAGACCCTGGATTGGAAGGAAAAACGGACGCACCTGGAGGTGGCAAAACCGGAGAAGCCCAAGCAGGGTCCGCTGGAAGGGTCCGGCCCGCGGGAATTCCCGGGTCTCTGCTCCTGTGTCTCGTTGCGTGAGACGTGACCGTGAGGGGCACAGGGTGGAGGCTGTGTGGGGACCCTCGGACCATCCTCACAGCCCAAATCCTTCCAAAATCTTTGTTTGAACGAATGATGGTAACGTGCGAACAGCAGCAGCAAAGGCCTTGGTGTGGCGGCCCCTGCCTGGAGTCCCAGCATTGCGGGGCTGAGATTGCTCGAGACCAGCCTGGGCAACATAGCCAGACCCCAGTTTTAGTTTTTTGGTTTTTTTTAAAAAAAGAACACAAACCCAGACCTGTGGCGTCCACGCTCCTCCATCCGGAATCGACATCTACTCACCAGTTGGCCGTCAGGACACACCCGCCCAGCCTTCCGGCCTCACCCAGATCCGAGGCCCCTGTGGCCTCCGGACTCTCGACCCACAGCTCCGACCACGGGCTCTGACTCGGACGCTCAGGCCTGGGGGCGCCTTCCCCAAGGACTCCCGAGCTGCCCGTGTCGCACCCTCAACGCTCAGGGCTCTGAGGTGACCTCGGGACACTCACGGGTTGTGTGGAGGTCAGGGGTCAAGCCCAGCGGGCTGCCCGGTGCCGCCTCGGGCCCACTTGCCGCAGTAGAAGAGGCAGACATGCTTGCACAATGCAACGCCTTGCGGGGCTCGCGCTGTCCCAGGCGGGGCCGACTGACTGTGGGACCCTCGTCCCGGGGTTCCAGACGAGAAGGCTTGGATGGGGGCCACACACAACCTCGCACCAACTTCATACAACCTCACACAGCCACACACAACCTCACACAATTTCACACAACCACACGCAGCCATACACCTCATACAACCACACACAAAACCATACCTCATACCAAATCACATAAACGTACACGACCACACACGAAATCACACACCCACAAAGTCACAACCACACACAAAATCACGCCTCACACAACCACACATCACACAACCACACACAACCACACAATCTCATAAAACCACATAAAATCACACTTCACACGACCACACACAACCTCACACAAATATACACAACTACACGCAAACACACACAACCACACACAAAATCACACCGCAAATACCCTCACATTGCAGAAAATCACACACAACCTCACAGAAAATCGCACATCTCATCACATAATCCCAAACACAACCACACACCGCACACTTCTCACATGACAAACGCGCAAGTATACAGTCTCACACATGTGGCCACACGCTGATACAACACAACTACATGCAATCACACACAGCCACAGACACGAAGACACTGCTACGCACAATCGCACAAAGCCATGTAGAATCATATACAATTACTCACATGAACACAGCGACACAATCATACACAGCCACACACTTGGTTAAACCTACCTCTATATTAGTCATACACAATCACACCCAAACAACCACACAGTCATGCACAACCACAGATACAACCACACACATCGCCACGCAGGATAACACAATCACACTCGACCACACACAACCACACACGGTCACAAGCACATCATCACACAACCACAATCTCACACGACCACAGACACCACCACAAAGCATGTTTAAACACACCTACAGTCACACACAGTCACACGACCCCACACAACCACACACAACCACAACTGCACAACTACCCAACCACAGACACGACCACACACACAATCACGCGTGTGGTTAAACACAGAGCTGCAAACACACACGCACAACCTCACAGCCACACGGGACCCTCCCCGGGCCAGCCGGCTCGCCTCGGCGGGGGACCCCGCCTGCCCTGGCCCTGGGACCCCCGCAGTTGTGACTCAAGAGTCCCTGCCGGTTTCTCCCCACGAAACTTGGAGGCAGAGCCCGGAAGCCCGGCTTGGAGAGGAGGCTTTCGTGCACACCGCCACCCCAAAGGCTGTCACCCCAAGTCCCCGCCCGTCCCCCAGCCGACGGGGGGTTCTTGGGTGAGCGGAGCTCACGGATCCACACCCAGGGGGACTGCGGGCGGGGCGGGGAGGACTTCGGGGTCCACACAGCCCCGGCGGCAGCCACACAACCCGGCGCGTCTACACAGCCGGCCGCGTCAACACGGCCCCAGCCGCGGCCACACAGCCCCGGTCAGAGCGAGCCCCGACTCACCGCGCTCCGGGCGACGAGGCTGCGGCCGCAGGGATCCCGCCGCCCCCACATGAGTCCAGCCCGCGGGCTGGAGGAGGGAGGAGGGAGGGGGGAGGGAGGGGCGGGGTGGGGCGGGGCCGGGGAAGGGGCGCCGCCCTCCCTGCCCCTCACCCCGCAGGCGCCCCCGCCCCCAGGCCAGCCCCTTCCCCCGCGGCTGAGGGCTGCGGAGGACAGGCGGCCGGAGCCCTGACCCCATGGGGACAGGGCGAGCCGGCATTGCTGCGGCACGCTCCAGGGGGCAGGGGGCCTGGGCAGAGCTGGGGGGTGGGGGGAAGTGCGGTTTTGTGAGTCGGGGTCTCACTGTGTCGCTCAAGCTGCAGTGCAGTGGCACGATCAGTCTCGACCTCCCGGCAGGCGATCCTCCCGCCTCAGCCTCCTGAGTAGCTGGAGCCACAGGTGCCACCACACCTGGCTCACTTTTTTGCAGAGACAGGGTCTATGTCGCTCAAGCGATCCTCTTGCCTTGGCTTCCCAAAGCACTGGGATGACAGGTGTGAGCCACTGCATCCGACTTTTTCCTCTTTTGGTGCTCCGTAGGCAGCAAGCTATTTGAGAACAGTTTGGGATTTCAGTGCCCCCCTTGTTGGCATCTTATGTGTGAGACGTCTGTTGGAAGTCCGTACTTGACCTGGGGTTCCTGTCTCCCCTGATGTCCCTTCCTGCCCCAGGCCCCACCCAGGACCCCACGTGGCATTGGGTCATCACGCCTGCTCTGAGCTGTGACAGTTTCTCAGACTTCCTGTGCCTGACACCCTGGATAGGCCTGGTCGGGTGCTTCACAAGACCCTCGAGTGGGCCTTTCTGGTGCTTTCCTCACAGTCAGACCAGGGTGGCCTCCGTTGTGACGTGCCACCCGCTGCCTCTCCAGCCACCTCCAGCCGGGGTCTCCTGCTTCAATTAAGAGGCTGCTCGTAAATGGGTGGGTGGGACGGGCGGGCGAGTGGGTGGATGTTATGAATGGATGGATGTGTGGATTGACGGGTGGGTGGTGGATGGATGGATAATGGGTGGACAGATGGATGGATGGGTGGGTGTGTGGATAGAAGGATGTGTGCGCAAATCAACTGACGGATGGGGGGTGGGTGGGCAGACAAATGTGTAAACTGGTGGGTGGACGGATGGTGGATGGAGGGAAGGATGGATGAGTGGATAGACAGACGGGTGGGTGGGTGTCTGGACAGACTGATGAGTGTGTGTAGGCCGATGGATGGTTGGGTGGGTGGTGGATGGGTGGATGGGTGGGTGGGTGGATGGATAGATGGATAAATAACGGGTGGATGGGTGGGTGGATGAGTGCGTGTAGATCAATGGATGGATGGATGGATGGGTGGGTGGGTAGACAGAGGTATAAACGGGTGAGTGGACGGACGGCGGATGGATGGGTGGTTGGTTGGGTGGATGGTCGTGTGGACGGACGGGTAGATGAATGGACAGATGGATGGGTGGGTGGTGGATGGATGGGTAGATGGGCGGTGGATGGATGGCTGGGTGAGCGGATAGATGGATAAATAATGGGTGGGGAAGAGGATGTGTAAACAGCTGGGTGGGTGGACAGATGGAGGGGAGAAAGGACGGACAGGCAGACGGGCGGATGATGCGTGACGGGTGAGTGAGCAGACGGATGGGTGGGTGGGCGGATGTGTGGACAGATGGGTGGGGGCATAAAAACTTGTCAGCTCCGGGGGACGCCACCTCATCCCGCTCTGTAACACAAGCCAAGACACACATGCCGAGCCACCCCCACCCCAGACCAACGGTGACTTGTGCTTCCGTGTCCGCCAAGCACCGCATGACTCTGCACGACTTGGGCGGCCGAGCCACACACACACACCCAGGGCCCCGGACCTGCCGTGCAGCCCGGGACTTTGTCTCCTGACCCAAGGGCACGCCTTACAGGACACGATGGCATTTCCTGGCATCCCCGCCACGTGCCCGTGCGCCGACCCCCACTCCAAGGACCGGAGGCAGCGGCAGGCAACCCGTCCCAGCCTCGCTGGGCCATGGGCGCACACGGTGAGCCCAGACCCATGTCCTCGAGCCCCGACTGCTCCTTGCCCTGGGCTACAGGCTGCCAGGCCCATGTTCAGCAAGTGTCCCCTTTGTGGGCAGGGTGGACCCCTGCTGGGGAGATGGGGGAGGGGTGTCGGGAGCAGGTGCCAGCGTCCCCGAGAGAGCGACCCCGAGAGGCCCCCTCCACCAGTCACAACACAAGACCCAACGGCTTCCAAACGCTCTGGAACCCGCCTCGGGGTCAAGCCACCCCACAGGTGTCAACGCGAGGTGGGCCTGAGCCCCGCACCGCGTCCCGGTCCGTTGGTACCGTGGGTCTTTCTGCCCAACAAGGCGACACGCCGCACTGGCTCGGTGCCGTGGCGGAGGCCAGGAGGACCCAGTCTCCTCCCTGGAGTGGGTGGCCTGGGAGACCCACCCTGCTTCGTGGAGAGGGGTCAGGACTAGGGTGACCAGGTGGCGCACAGGCCCGACACGGCAGAAGGCCCCGCCCGCGCAGGCCCCTCTGTGACCCACGTCCCCCAGGCCAGGGCTGGCCCAGGCTGCAGCTTGTCCTCCCGCGGCTGGCCGAGAAAGCCCTGTGCGTTTTGGCAGTGGAAAACCACTGGCCGACGCAGTGGCTCACACCTGTAGCTCCGACTGCTCGAGGCCAAGGCCAGAGGATCACGTGGAGCTGGAGGCCGCAGCGAGCCGTGCTCACTCGTGAGCTGCTTTCCAGCCTGGCCACAGAGCCCGACCCTGTGAGTTCCAGCTGCGAAATTCCAACCTCAGGGTCTCCCAGGGAAGGGACCGTGGCCACTGCCCAGCCCACGCCCACGTGTGACCCGGGAGGCTTCCCAGTGCCCACGGCAGAGCTGAGGCGCCCGAGGGGCCCAGGTGGCCCATGAAGGGCCCCGCCCGCACGCCCGCCCCGCTCTGCAGAGCACGGGAGGGGCCCACCACTGCTGAGAAGCCACGGGCAGGCGTGGACAGGCGTGGGTACCAAAAGCGTGTTTAATTCCGACTGGGCAGAAGCAAGGCCAAGACACGCAGCCGGACCCTCGGGGGCGCCGCCGCCCGAATCCCAGCCCTGGCCGCGCCTCGCCCCGAGAGAAACCCGCTCTCACCCCATGTACAAAATGGCTTAAGTTAAGGTGCATCCAATCGGGGCAAAGGGGCAAGCGTGTCCCGGCTGGGTCCCGTCCTCACGCGGGGCGGGGGCTGGGGAGCAGCGAGGAGGGGCCTCGCGGGTGTGAGCACCATGTGGCCGGGCGCCGCGGTGGTCCCGGCGACTGTCCCTCGTGCGGCACCGGAAGCCCGGCCTCCCGCGCGGAGGCGGCGGTGTGCCCCGCGCCCTCCCTAGGCCGAGGCGCCAGGGTGGGCCGCGGGGCCGGGCGGGGCCGGGGAGGGGCCCGTGGAGCCGGGGCTGCTGCCGGAGGGGCTCGTGGGCTCCCGCGTGGGGGTTCCCGGGCCCTCGGGCTCGTCAGGCTCCGGCGGCTGCTCGATGGGCAGTGGGGCCGCGGGCAGCTCAGCACCTGGGGGCTGCGGTGACGTTGCATCCGCGTCCTTTGGGGGCTGTGGGCCGTCGGCGGGGGTGGGACCCCAGGGAGACGGAGGTAGGTCTTTCTGCAAGAGAACGGGCCGGTGGTGAGGCAGGGGCAGTGACGCCGACGCCCACGGGTCACAGGGCAGGGCCCGGAGGGCCCAGGACACGTGGGGCATCCAGGGAGGGTCCCCGCTGCATGGGGGCAGGAGGAGCCAGTGGCCGGCAGCCCTGTGAGACACCCAGACCGTCTCGCGGCCCCTGGGGCCCAGCCCTCTCTTCCCAGGCCCTGGTTTCTGCTGGACCTTGCAGAACTGCCCTCCTCCTCGCGGGGCAAAGTCAACACCCGTGGAAAGGGGGACGCCGGTTGGGCCTGGGAGAGGCCCTGGCACACGGCCCAACGCAGGCCCTGCCAGCCCGAGTCCTGGAGCCACTGCCCGGCCAGCGTCCTCGGCCGGCCTCCACAAAGCACCCCACGCAGCTGCGTCGCTGGGCAGTGGGCATCTGTGCCGAGGCCAGGCATCCCAGGCTTTCCTAACCCCCACTTGCAGCGGGCCGGACAGCGGCACACAGGGTGGGCCCCTTAGGAGTTCTGGAACTCCAGGAAGCCAGCCCCTGGGGTTACACCTTCTCCGGCAGGGTGGATGGCGCCCACCCCTCCTACTTTAAAAGATGAGAAAAGAAGGCTGGGCATGGTGGCTCACAACTGTCGTCCCAGCACTCTGGGAGGCCAAGGCAGGAGGATCGCTTGAGCCCAGAAGTTCGAGATCAGCCTGAACAACATAGCAAGATCTCGTTTCTCTACAAAAATAACAACAACAATAAAGTCAGCCAGGTATAGTTCCAGTTACTCCAGAGCCTGAGGTGGGAAGATCGCCTGAGCCTAGGAGGTGGAGGCTGTGGTGAGCCGTGACTGTGCCACAGCACTCCAGTCTGGGCGACCAGTGAGACCCCCACTCCAGACAAGCCAACCGAAAAAGCAAAAGCCACACTGCAAGCCCCTGCCAGCGCGCGTGTTAGCTGAGCTCCGTCTGGGCTTCCCAGCTAGGCCCGCTCCCCTCCCGAGCCTGGGGCCCCACCGGGCATTGCTGTCTGGGAAGGAGGTGCCAGCGCCCTCGGTGACCCAGCACACACGTCCTCCCGCCCCACCCAAGGCAGAACCTTCTGGAACCGGAGACCCGACAGCAGAGGTGGCGGCCGCGGCCCGGGCGCCACGGTTCTACTCAACTGTGACTCTAGGCCTATCAGCTACCATGCTCACGCCGTCATAGCAAACCGGTATTCACCGCAAAGCCGCTGCCCGTCCAGAACATGCCCAGCTCCCGGCGCCAGAGCGCCACAGCGCAGCTCGTCACCAGCGTGCAGGGCACCAGGTACAGCAGGGCGGGCTGGCCGCGCTGCATCAGGGCCAGGGCCACGAACGTCACCAGCAGGCCGATGCCGTAGGCTGCGGGAGAGGGGGCGTCACCTCCGGCGCCAAGCCACCACCCACTCCCGTGGGATGCCCTGAGCGGGACAGGATGGGTTGAGGTTGGGGCAAACACAGGAATGCCACCCTGGTCGCTGGGGCTGCCACCCTCCCACGGGAGGCCTGAGTGGGGCAGGAGGGCGACAGCAGCTGGGAGACAGGGAGGAGAGGCAGAGTGCACGGTGGGCCTCCAGCCACACCCCAAAAGGCACGGATACGCCTGCCCCCCCAGGCCACAAGGCTACCCGCCCCGCAGGGCAGGGAGGGGGGCTCGAGGAACCAGAAGGGGGGGCAGGGAAGGGCGTGAGGCGGGTCCGGGCAGCAGCACCACGAGCCTGGAGCTGCAGAGGCCCCAGAGGGCTGGGGGGGCCGAGGACCAGCTTCCTCTAGGCCTCAACCAAAAAAACAACAGCAGGGCCGCATGCACAGACCCAGAAGACCCAGCCTGTGGCCCAACTGTGGTCGTGTAAGAAGCCATCCTTGTTCTCAGAAACACCCAGGAAGGAGCGGGGGCAAGTTCCCCGCAGTGACTGGCGCTGCGTGCGTGCGTGCGTGTGTGTGTGTGTGTGTGTGTGTGTGTGTAGAACGACAGCCTCATAAGGTGGACGTGATCAAGGGGAACAGCTGGTCCGTCTGCGAGCAGGACACACGGCGCTCTCCATTCCACTCTCTCAACTGGGAACTTTATACAAGAAAGTCAACTTTTTCCTAGAGTTCTTCCTCCCTGGAAAAAGAGCCACTGTCTCCGGCAATCACACGTTCGCCCCTGGCTGTCTTTCTCTATCTCCGGACTTCTGACTAACAGGATTAAACACGGAGCAATGTCATGTATCGACTTCAGATCCCTCATATCCATAAAGCAGCAATCGGCCGGGCGTGATGGCTCTTGCCTATAATCCCTGCACTGGGAGGCCGAGGTGAGAGGATTGCCTGGGCCCATGAGTTTGAGACCAGCCTGGGCAACTTGGCGAGATCTCATCTCTAAAAAAAAGAAAGAGAAAGAATCAACAGTCCTGGCACGGTGGCTCACGTCTGCAATCCCACCACTTAGAGGGGCCAAGGTAGGAGGATTACTTGAGCCCAGGAGTTTGAGACCAGCCTGGGCAACTCAGCACAACCTCAACTCTACAAAAAATACAAGAATCAGCCAGGCATGGTAGCGCCTGTAGTTCCAGCTACTCAGGAGGCTGAGGGGAGAGGATCGCCCAAGCCCAGGAGGTCGAGGCTACGGTGGGCCATGATTGTGCCACTGCACTCCAGCCTGGGCACCAAGAGAGAGACTCCAACTTAACAAAAAAGAAGGAAAAACAGACACAGCAGAACAAGACACAGAAGAACAAGGAGGTCTGCTGCCTGGAAAAGATCTAACTGGTTCAACGACAGGAGTTACAGGAACAGCTCGACAAATGCCATCAGCGGAGAGGAAACGCCTGCCCAGGGCAGAGGCTCTGGGTCAGCCGGCTCCTGGGGCATGCCAGGGGCGCCCTCCTGGGTGTTGGGAGCCACAAGGAGGGACGCTGGGAGTGTGGCCCCCACAGGCGTGGCTCTTCTGGGGAGGGAGGCCAGCGCGAGTGCCTGTGTGTGTGTGTGTGTGTGTGCGCGCACGCGTGCGTGTGTGTGTGCAAGTGCTCCCGAGGACAAGGAACGTGTAGGTGTCGCTCTTCCCAACACTGGTTGGGGTGGGGACGATCAAGCTGGCTTAGGAATTTCGAAAAACCATCCGGGCTCAACAGCAAACAGCCCTTTTACGTAAATGGTTTTGGTAACAAAAGAGACAGCAGCAAACGAGGCAAAGGAGCAAAAGACCAAAAGAAGGAAAAAAAAAAAGAGAGAACAGAACACAAGTAACACGGAAGCCACAGGAGACGAGATGTCGGCCAGACTATGGCAGCACAAGCCAGTGTCCAGGGTGAACAGGGCGGGGCTCGGGTAGAGCTAGCGCTGGAGTGGGGTTAGGGTTAGGACTAGGAGTTGGGGTAGGGTTTGGGTTAGGCGTGGGGTTAGGGTCAGGGCAACGACGGAGACCGCGAGGCGCGGACCCTCGCTGTGGGGGGGCCCTCGGAGTGGCCGCCGCTGGAGCCGCCCGCGCTCACCGATGGTGCAGGCCACGAAGTAGACCCTGGAGGACTGCACCTGGATGTCGAACCTGTGGCAGTAGGCCACAAGCAGCCCTGGGGGAAGGGGTGAGGCCAAGGGTCACCTGGGCCCGCCCAGAGGGCGCCGGGCAGCCCCCAGAGCCGATGGCAGGCGCTCGGGATTCTCTGGGGAGCGCCATCCCAGAGCCCCTGCCATCCGCTGCGGTCCTCAGGCAGCACGGCTGCTAGTGCCATTTCAGAGGGTCACACCAGCTCAAGACAGAGTCAGCTGTGACTCTCTCAGCAGGGAAACTGAGACAGTGGGTGAGCAGGGCTCGGGCACAGGCGCAGGCTGACAGGAGGAGCCCAGCACAGGGTCCGGGGGCAGCAAGACCCTGGCAGCTACGGCCAGGACGGGGCAGGAGCACCTCCAGTCAGGCTTCCCTGGTTCCCTGAGCCACCCGCCCGAGCCTACAAGGAGTCCACCCACCCAGGCACCCACCCTTGCTGCCCGCCTGCCCAGGCCTGGCTGCTGCCCACCCCGCCTGACCCCAGCCCGCTTGACACCGCCGGCCCCGGCGGCCCCCGCCCATCACTCCCGAGGCAAACCCCGGCCGCCGCAGGGCCTGGGCTCAGGCTCGGGCAGGGCCGCCCTACCGGAAGGCAGGCACGGTGCCCGCTGGGCCGTCCCGGAGCGCTGATCCGGGCCCCAGCAGCCTCCATACCTGGCACCAAAATATCTCCAAAGCCCAGGAGCGAGAAGGGCCGGTCACACAGGGCCAGAGGCGAGGCGTTCAGTCTGGGCACCTTCAGGACCATGGGCAGCTACGGGAAGGGAGGGAGACAGCCTCCTCCAGGACACAGGACACACGTGAGGCTGCGGCCGGGAGCGCCCCCCCGAGCCCCGCCACTCGCGGGCCAGGCCCAGGCGACCAGGGCAACGTACCTTCTCATGGGTGGCCGAGTCTGAGGGCCCGGTGGCCACCTCCACCATGATGCTGTTCCCACTCTACGCAGAACGAAGTGTGTCAGAGGGAGACAAGGGGTGCGGGCAGTGGGGAGGGCGGGAAGGTACCTTGGTCAGGAAGGGCGTGATGAACACGAAGAAGACGTCGTAGATGAAGAGCACCAGCAGCAGCAGCGTGCAGGCCTGTGGGAAGGCAGCGCGCTGAGGGGACGCAGCCCCGCCCCGCCCCCCGGGACACACCCGGTCCCGCCCAAGACTCAGGCCCAGCCCCGCCTGAGACAGCCCTGGAGGGCAGCCCCCTCAGGTCCCCTCCCACTGGGGGAGCTCTTCCGTCCTCTCAGTAAGTTCTGCTTTCTCAAAACAAAAAACCAAAGAGAACACGAAGACAGCCCTAGCCCTGCCCCTAGGACAGGACACAGCCCCGCCCAAGACTCAGCCCTGGCCCTGCCGGGGACGCAGCCTCCCCCAGAACCTGCCCCAGCTCTAGGTCCACTGCCTCGTCGCCCCTTTCGGACGAAGCCTTTACAAGAAAATCTGAGCCAGTCGAGTCTGGCCTCTTGGGGGAACAAGAAAAGCTGCTCTGGAAGCAACCTCGGCTCAAAGTCCAAAGGGAAAAGGCCACCGCTTCCGGTAACCGAGGAGCGAGTGGAGCGCAGAGACCCAGCCCGGGAAGGGTCTGGCCTGGAGCGCAGAGACCCAGGCCAGGAAGGGTCTGGCCTGGAGCGCAGAGACCCAGGCCGGGAAGGGTCTGGCCTAGGGTGGGCGGCAGCCATGCCTCCCGGCCCCATGGCTTCCTGCGAGGCCAGCTGGGGCTCTGCCCACCCGCACACTGCCAGGCCCGGCCCCGCCTCACAAGCCTCTCATCCTGCCGAGGTCAAACTGCACTTCCTGCCACGTGCCCCATGGGAAACTAACGCCCACCCCGCGAGGTGGCGTGGCGGGGACCGTCGCCCAGCAGGGACCCGCCTGGGCCACCTGGGGGAACCCAAACCATGAGGCCCACCCCCAAGCCTGGTCCAGTCAGGTCCCTGGGGAAGCAAGCGGGGACAAGGCCATCCCATCCTCACCTTGAACGTGGGGAGGCGGATGGTCTTGAGCATGTAGAGGCAGAAGGCGATGCCCAGGGCGTCCTGGAGGATCCAGGCCCACCTGCAGGGGGTGTGTCACCATGGGGCGGGGTGGGTGCTGCGTGTGTCCACGCTCCCAGGCCACCAGTCCCTCCCTCCTCAGCCGCCATCCCCTCCCCACATGCCAAGGACCAGGCCCACGGGAGGAGTCCTGTCACTGAGTGCCTGCCTGGGCAGCACGGGGGCGAGTGCACCCCAAGGACCCTGCCACCAAAGTTGCTGACCCAGACGGTGGGTTTCGCACCAAAGTAGGCTGAGGTGGGGGGCGGCGTGTGGTGTGTATTGGCAACCTGCACGCACCAGGGTTTCTCTCAGAGCTTCTGCACCCGTGGCAGGGCCGCCCTACACCCGCTGCCCAGGGAGAAACAAAAAATGCTTCCGAGACCCAGCGCATGGGGTCACAGCTGTAATCCCAGCACTTCGGGAGGTGGTGGTGAGAGGATAGCCTGAGTCCAGGGGTTTGAGACCAGCCTGGGCAGCTTGGCGAGACCTCATCTCCACAATGAATCAAAAAGCCAGCAGGGCACGGCGGTGGCACCTGCAGTCCCAGCTACCTGGCAGGCTGAGGCAGAAGGGTCGCTTGAGCCCAGCAGTTCGAGGCTGAGGTGGCCCAGAGTGTGCCAATGCCCTCCAGCCTGGGCAATGGAGGGAGACTCCGACTCAAACAAAAAAGAAAACGCTTCTGGCTCCAGGCCCGTCCTGCAGCAGCCAGCCCTCAGCCTTCCTCGCCTGGCACGGCCTCAACCCTGGACATGGGCTCTGCCTGCCACCTGCAGAGGCGTCACCTCAGATGTCCCTCGGTGTCTCAAAGCATCAAGTGCCGCCTTTGATAGGCGATAAGAATATCCCCCCGGCAGCGCAGCTCGAGGAACAAGAGGCTTCCAAGGAGACTCGCGGCCGCCTCGCATGCGGCACGCGCCGGTCTAATTTTATGCGCAGTGCGTTTCCTGGCTTGGATGGAGCTGAAGGAGCTCATTTTCTCTTTGTGTACAAAGGACTCAAAATATTTTCACGTTTTCCTTCTGCCAGTTAAATCTGCCGCAGCTCTGATCGCACTGAAGCCAAGAGGACTTGGCTGCCTGGGAAGGCGCAGCGCGTGCCAGATGGTGTCAGCGACAGCCGGGCGGGGACGGGCTGGCCACGGGCCTCAGCATCAGCGCGCTGACTTAGGGGAGGCCAGGAAGACGCACACAGGTCGATGCCATGTGGGCAGGGGCATGGGGCAGCCGGCGCCGGCCCCCACGTCCCATCCCTGCCGAGGCCATGTGAGCGTGACCAAAGGATCAGGTGTCAGCAGAGCCCTGGCTCTGGGCCTCAGGGCCCATAGCACACACGCGGGGCCAGGACGGGGACAGCAGGGCCGGGCGGTGGCTCCGGGCAGCGTCTCTCTGCCCCTGAGCCTCACCTACGCATCCCGGCCCGCTGGGGGTGGGGACTTGCGGCATCTCCTGCCCAGATTCCAATCAAGGCTCGCATGGCACCGGGGCCGCCCAACAAACCCCAGGAAACCGGACGCGGCGGCAGGCGGGGGCGGGGGTTCAGGCTGCAGGGATGGGAGCTGAAGCAGCTCCAGGGCGGGCAGCCGGAGCACCTGAGGACAGCGGCAGGAGCCAGCACGGCAGGCCTGGGGCCCATGTGGCTGCCGCGGGGGCGGCACTTACTGGTCCTCGTTGCGGAAGACACCCCACACCACGCTGACGGCCACGCAGAAGAGCGCCAGGAGCAGCATGCGGGCCTGGGGGCGCTTGTGGAAGTAGGGCAGGCTGTTGTCTGGGACCCTGTGGGTGGGCGGGAGGCAGTCGGCACCCCGGGCCTCCCCACGCCCCCCACCCGGCGCCCACCCCTTGCGAGGCCCCACCTCCCCACCCTGCCTCCGCTCGTCTTCCTGCCGAACTCAGGCCCGTCGAGTTCACAGACAAACACTCTCCAGGGCAGGTCTGAGCCCAGCTGGCGCAGGCGTTGGGGCAATACTGGCTGCACCCCAGAGCCCTGTGCGGCGTCCCTGAACTGCAGCCCTGTCCGCCCTGCCGGCTTGGCCTCCCCCCTCCCCCACCCAACCATCCCCCCCACCTGCGTGGCTTCCACCCCCACCCTCCCCGCACCCACTCAGTCACCCCTGGCCCTCCCCCCCAGCAGTGAGCGAGCCTCCTAGACACACACGGAACCTCGCCCAGGACCCTCTAGCAGCTCTTCTGCCCTGGGAGAGCCAGGCCAGGCTCCGGATCGGGCACATGACCACCGGGTGCCCAAGCCAGGCCGGCCTGCAGGCCCTCGGAGCGTGCGGCGCTGGGGTCTGGGAGAGGGCCCCCGCCCCCGTGCCTGGCCCTGGTGGCGCCAGAACAGCTCTGGGCTGCACAGGAGGAGGACGGAGGGGTCCGAGAGCCCAGCCCGCCACCAGCTCGACCCACTCTCCAGCCTCCGAGCGCCCCACCAGCCCGAGTGAGCACCTGCTGTGTGCCCGAGCTGGGCCGCACGGGCAGAGGCCGCCGGAGGGGAAGGGGCCTGGCCGCCGCCCGCAGAGCCGGGGCGGGGCTGGGAGACGCAGCGCAGGGTGGGCCGGGCGGCGCCCCGAGGCGCCAGCGACTGGCTCACCTGCACTTGCCGAAGGGCAGTCTCCGCACGAAGGGCGCCAGGCAGCTGTAGAGGCCGGTGGAGGAGGCCAGGCAGAAGATCCCGATGAGGACGTAGACTGCGGGGCGGGAGTGAGGCAGCGGCGCCCCCTTCCCGCCGCCCCGCCCCGCCCGCCCCGCCCCCCCCAGGCCGGGCCGCACCCAGCTGGTCGTAGAAGCAGTACAGCAGCACCAGCATGGAGCAGCACATGACCACGAACACGCAGGTCATCACGGGCGTCACGTCCACCGCCTCGTCCTCCTGCTTCTCCGAGCTGTCGTCACGCTTGTGCTTCATGTACCTTCTGGGGAGACGCCGTGGGGTCACAGGCGCGGGGCCCAGCTCCAGCCGCCTCCCTCGGTGCTCCGGGCGGCGGAGGACAGGGCCACACCGAGGGTGCAGGGAGGTCACCCCAGGCACGGCCACTCAGCCTGGCCAGGGGCTGGCACGGCCCTGGGGCCTCGCGGCAGCGACCTCGGCATGAGTCTGCCACGAAGACTCCTGGACACGGTCCCTAGCTGGGGTGGGTCACTTGGGCCACCAGCTGACTCAGAAGACTCGCCAGGGCCCAGTGCCACTGTGAAAGGGAGGCAGATCCCACCCCAGGCCTCCGGGGCTGCAGGAGGGAGGCCACCGGGAGCTGAGGCCCATCTACCCATGGCCAGCGCACTACCGTCGGGGGCAGGGCTCTCGCTGGCTGGGACCGCACGGGCACCCGACGCCTGGCTGGGCTCTCAGCCCCAGTCTCCGGGCCGCCCGCCCACTCCCTGCCACACGCAGGCGGCACTCACTTCTTCACGTCGCGGCTGCCAGCCCAGTAGCCCCCGATGGCGACGGTGCCCACGGCCATGATGAAGATGATGACCATGTTGTAGTCCAGCACCGGCTCGTTGGGGGCGTACAGGGCCGCCCGCACCGCACGTCCGAAACGCTGCCTCGGGGGACACGCTGGGCTGACGGCGGCCACTCCCAACCCGCCGCCGCCACCACCCAGAGCCAAGCCAGGGTCTGCAGGCCACGCGGGTCAGGGCTGGAGGCCCCGTCCTGCGGGGACTGCGTCTTGCCCGCCACCCGCCCTGCCTACTGGGCGAGAACCCCGGCGGCTGCCCGACCCCACGCCCCGGCGAGGACGCACGCCTACCCTGAAGATGTCCAGCACGTCCTTGTGGCTGAGCAAGGCCACGGGGATGCCGATCTCGTCATACTGCGTCTTGTTGCCCCCTGGGGGCACCTGGGCCGAGAACAGAGAACGCAGGGCGTCACCAGGGTGAGCCAGGGTCGGGACAGCGGGTGCTGGGCCCTGCCGTCCCCTCCGCCTCCTCCGCGGGACCCCTCAGAGCTGGGTCCCGGCTGGGGACGCACATGTCCTGGCACCGCGCCCAGCAGCCTTGGGCCTCCCAGGACGACCAGAGGCAGTGAGTCCCGAGGGCCCCAAGACCCCCGTCCAAAAGGGCCTCTGGCAGATGCGGGAAGACCAGCCTGCGGCCCACTCCCGCAGCCCGGCCCCCACGGCCCCGAGACAGGGAGGGCGCAAGACGGAGGCTTCCAGTGCCAGGCCCCCGGGGCATACCAGCCTCTCCTTGCTGACGATGAGCAGCCCACGCGCCCCACTGCCCTGGGCCAGCTTCACTTTCTCGTAAAAGGTGCAGTTGCCCCGGGCCACCAGCGGGATCTGGTTGCTGAAGCCGTGGGCGGGCAGGTCAGTCAGGGAGCACAGCAAGGAGGCCGTCCAGTCGCGCAGCTGCAGGAAGGACTGGGGCCGCCAGACTGTCACGAGGGGGCCTGGCGTGCTCGGGCCTCCCGCCTCACCTCACCCCCCGCCTGGGCCCTCATGGCAGGCCCACCCAGGCACACAGGCAGCAGGTCTTGCGCTGGACGGCAGGCCAGTCCTCCACACACTGTCCACACGCAGCACCCCTAGACAGGGCAAGCCAGGTCCCGCAGGAGGCAGGAGGGTCCCAGGCTGGAGGGAGCCAGGCTTGGCCTCAGACCTCACCTCCAGGAGGGTACCCACATGTGCAAACAACTGTGCACGGCCCACAGACGTGAACACACGGCACACTCACACAGGCACACACACACACGCGCGTGCACACAGACACACGTTTGCATGCGTATGCACTCATGCTCACGTACCCACAGACACAGGCACTGAGGCACGGACACACATGCTCATGCACGTGAACACGCACTCACAGACACGCATATGCGCACACGCACACAAGCGTGCACACACACCCTCCTACACACACACTGAGCACGAGGCAGACAGGCAGGGATGGGCGGCCCCTGGGAGGACAGGCCTCGAGGGGAGGCCACAGTCAGAGGCCAGCATGGGGCCCAAGGGGCCGGTGCCCTCGGGGCAAGGCCACACCCGGAGGGAAGACCACGGAGGGCCGCCTCGTCCCTGCACCCGCGTGCCCTCTGCTGCCACTCCTCGGTCCCGGCCCCTGGCCCCAGACGCCGGCCGGATGGCAGGGGCTCCCGGGCGCGCGAGGCCCAGCCGGCGTCTTCGAGGCTGGCTTTCCTTCGCAGCTGGACCGAGGGCGGGTGGGCCTCAACCGAGGACCCTGACCCCGGCAGCTCCCAGGCAGGGAGCCGCTCGGCTGGGGCCTGCCTCGGTTTCCCAACTCGAGCCTCCCGCCTGCACCCGCGGGCCGGCACTCACCGCCTTGCTGAGGTCGTGTGGCAGGCGCGCCCACTGCGGGTTGTAGAGGATGCAGTAGTCCTTGCCCCGGGGGGCCCCGGCCTCCGACAGCACGTGCACCATGCCGTACTCACAGGCTGCCTGCGGGACACGCAGGTCAGGGCCAAGGCCTGGCTGTGAGACAGACTGGGCAGCCTGCGGGGCCAGGCGCAGGCGTCCACGGTGCCCCAAGAGTGGTCTGGAGGTTCCCGCCTCTCAAGGGGACAGACAGGGTGTGGCCATGCAAGGACACAGGGCGCACCTGCCTCAGGAGACCCGGCTTGAGGCCCCAGGGCAGCAGGCCGCCTCCCATGCTCCCGAGCTTCTGCATCTAACACAGCGCCTCGCAGGCCTCCCAGGACCCATGGGGACAAAGGAGAAGCCACAGCAGGGACAGAGCGAAGCGGCGACTCTGTCCCTGGGTCCTGGCGTCACTGGTGGCTGGGCCCCAGGGCAAGGTGGGAGGCCTGGGTGAGCCTCGGTGCCCGGTAGGCCTGTGCCCATCGGCGTTCTGGGAAACATGGGCCAGTCACATGACGGGTTTCACAGGGCACAGCCCCCCAGGACCTCCAGGCCAGCATCCCTCGGCCCCCCAGAAGAATGCAGGAAGCAGACAGGCCAAGGGACCCGAGGACCCCAGGTCCTGGGCAGGATGGGCTGAGGATGCAACAGGTCACGCCGACACCTGCGGGGCACAGGCAGCTGCCCCTGACCCACTCCCTGGGAGACCCAAGCGGGCAGGGTCCAGTCCTGGGCAGATGAGGGGGGCAGGGCTGGCAGTCGACCACCAGCTGGCCTCATCATCCTAGCAGGAGGGCAAGCAGGCCGGGGCTTTCAGACCCTCGCCCACCACGCGGGCAGCAGCTGCTGGGGGTGCGAGGAGAGGCCAGGTCCTCGGGCAAGAGTAACTGCCACAGAAGGGGATGAGCCGGCGTCGGGGAGCCACGAGCACATCGCCTCACTCGGGGCCACCGCAGGCCGGGGCCCTCGAGACAGCTCTCAATGCCGGGCAGGGGCCAAGGCCCAGGCCTGGAGACACGGACGCCCCTGGGAGGGCAGCTGAGGGCCGGAAGGGCCGCCCGCCCTTCCAGCAAGGCCAGAGTGCGTTCGCCTGGGAAGACGCACCCACAAGAGCTGGCCCCACTCGCCAGTCCCCTACCGAGGCTCCGGCCTCCCCCGCCCCAGAGTCCTCACCCACCATCTGACAAGGTCTCACGGGGTGGGGCCCACCTGAACCCAGGCGATCCCAGCGGCTCCGGCATCCACAGGGAGGAAGCCGAGAGAGGAGCATGTGCCGGGCTGAGGCCAGCCCCAGCTTCTCGGGAGCACCCAGCCTCGGCCCCGAACCCCTGAGGCAGAAACAGCACCACGCCCCTGGGACCCCACCGAGAACACACAAGCTGCTGCGTGCACCCACGGTGACCTGGGTCCACACCAGGAGGGCCACGCCAGGACACAAGGCCCGTGCCACGAGGCCAGTGCCGACACCGTGGCTTTGCCAGGGTGGGGGTGGGGAAGGGGAGCGCTGACTCGGGCGGGGATCCCAGTGGCTCTTGGTGCCGGGCGCCAGGACGAGGGCGCCATCTGGCCCCGACACCCAGGCCCTCCAGACGACACGGGGCCCAGCCTGGTCTGGGACCTTCTCGCTCAAGGCCCCAGGGTCCAGGTGGCACAAGCTCAGAGCCCGGGTCCTCGCAGACCCTTTAACGAGACTCGGCTGCACCCCTGCCGCGGGAAGCAGGGCCGGTGTGCCCAGGGCCGGCAGAGGGAGCCAGGGCGGCAAGGCCCCCGGTCTCAGGGACTCGGCTGAAGCCTCCCTGCCTTCCGCCACCTCCTCCTGACCTGAAGTAGACTCAGGAGCCCCCTCCTCCAGGCTCCGCCCACTCGCCGGGGTGCCCTCCCACGAGCACCCACTCCGGGGAGAGGACGGTCACGGCAGGGCCAGAGGCCAAGCTGGCCACCCCGCGTCTGGGGGTCAAGTCTCAGAGGACGCCACCAGGCCAGCTCCTGGGCGGGGACCTGGGCTTGGGAATGACCAGAGAGAGGAGTCTCGGCCCAGAGACTGGGGCCCCAAGCTGACAACGCGCCGCCTACCCTCGTGGAAGTCACCTGGGCGCTCTGCTCTGAGGTCAGGGCTCCCAGGCAGCACCCTCTGTGCGAGGCGGAACGATGGTGCTGCCGCTCTCTGAAGAGGCCGCCTGAGGATACGGGGGGCCCTTCAGGCCACGTCCCCCAAAGCGAGCCTGGGCTTTCGCTGGAGGCTGGCGGTGGCATCCTCGCCTCAGGGCCCCCTCGGCCGCTTGAGTCCCGGGAGGACTCTTCCCAAGGACACAGCCCTGGGGCACTGAGTTCTGGGAGGGCCCACCGGGACACGAGGACAGGCCTGCCGCCAGGTTCCAACCTACAGTCACAGGGCAGACTCCTTGTGCTCACCAGGCCACCGACAGCTGTCTTGGGACACCACTTCAGAAGTACCATGCATACGCCGCCCCAGGTCAACAGCTGCTGCTTTTATTGTTTTTTTTTAAAGAGATGGGGTCTCACTACATTGCCCAGGTTGGTCTCAATCTCCTGGGCTCACATGATCCTTCCAGCCCAGCCTCCCAAAGTGCTGGGATCACAGGCGTGAGCCACCATACCCAGTCTTCAGCGGGGCTCTAAAACACACAAGCGAGCCCAGACTGGGGGTGGCCCTCCTTCGGAGAGAACTGAGATGTTCTGGGAGGCCCGGGAAGGTGGGAGGACGTGGGGTGGAGGCGGGGAGAGGGCACCAGTGCGTGGGGCCTCCCAGGCCTTCCGGTAAGGGCAGCGGGCAGGCTAGGCGAGAGGTCGAAGCCCTGGCCTGGGCCACAGGCGCGCTCACAACGGTCACCCGCAGCCTCCTGCCCCGCGGCAGCCGGAAGTCCCACTCTCACCCCATGGGAGCCCCGACCGTGGCCCCAAGAGAAGCAGGAGCGCCCACTGCCTCCACACCCCTCACACGCATCCCCGGACAGAGCTCAGACTCCCCTGCCCACCAAGACAAAGGCCAAGGGCCTGGTGTGCGAGCTTCCCACGACCTTCTGGCGCCCCAGGTCAGCCCAGGGGCCGTGTCACCGCCACACGTGCTCCTGCCCTCCAGCCTCCCTCGAGGTCCACCTGCAGGCCTTCTCGGGATGGAGCCTTTCTCAGGGGATGGACACCCCCTCCGAGCAGCATCTCATCCTATGCGCTGCCACAGCCAAGCCCTGGCTGTCACCAGCTCTCACACCCCCCGCCCCCTCAGTCCACTCTCCTGCCTGGCACACCTGCCTTCTCCCACCCCGCCTGGCAAACTCCCACTCATCCTTCAGAATCCCCCTGGGGCCGCTGCCTCCCACACCCACCTTCTCCCACCCAATCCGGCAAACTCCTACGAATCCTTCACAAACCCCTTGGGACTGCTGCCTCTGAAGTGCCTTCCCAGGCAAGCTGGGTCCCTCCCCCCAGCGCTCTTTCTCCCACCTTTTCTGCAGAACTCAAAGTCCCTGCCCAGATCACTCTGACCTGCATGGAGGTCGGGAGCACGGGAGCACAGGGAGGCCAGGGAACCACAGAAACCACGGGGGCTGAGGGAGCTTCTGGGAAGGGAGCTTCCCAGAAAGCTGCAGATGGGGAGTGATGGCCTCGCAGAGAACGGGGCATCCCAGGGTAGCAAAAAGATGGGAGAGCCACACGCCAGCACCAAGCCTCAGGGGGCCAGGACAGCCAGAAAGGGAGGGACGTCCCCAGCACCCTTTCTGATCCACCGGGCCCAGGACGTGCTGAAAAAGGTCCCTCCTGCTGTGTCGAGAACAGACCGAGGACACAGGGACAAAAGCCACACAGCAGCGGGACAGAGACGCCTTTGGTCGGAGGAGGAGACAGGTCCAGTTAGCAGCCCCGTCGGTGAGGAGCCGAGCCACGGGACCCGGGACAGAGGGGACGTTCGGAAACACAACGCACTTCTTTTCCTTTTTAAGAGACAGGGGCCAGCTCCGTTCCCAGCTGGAGTGCAGCCCCGACCTCCCGGGCTCAAGCGATCCTCCCACCTCAGCCTTCCGAGCAGCTGGGACTGCAGGCGCCACCACGCCAACTATTTTTTTTCCTTGCTTTTTATTTCTGCGGACACGGGTCTGGCTACGTTGCCAGCTGGTTCCAAACTCCCGGCCTCCCGGAGCGCCGGGACGACCGGCGCGCGCCACCGCACGGCTGACAGCACGCGTCGGCCGCGGTGGCGGGTCCCCCGCGAGAGCCGGGGACCCCGAGGCGACGGGACGCCGGGAGCGCGCCGCGCCGGACGCTGACCCCGGGGCGGGGGGCGCGGCCGGGGGCGCGGCGGCCCCCTCGCCCAAGGTCACGGGGGAGAGGCGGCGGGGACGCGAGCCCCTCCGGCCGGGGTCGCGGCGGCGCCGGACGCCGCCAGGCCTGGGGGACGCGCCGGGGGTCGCCGCCCGCCGCCCGCCGCCCGCCGCCCGCCGCCCAGGCCAGGCGAGCTCGCCGAGCGCCCGCCCCGCGCCGAGGGAAGCTGGGCTCGGGGCGCCCACCCGCCCGAGGGGCGTGGAGACCCCGAGACGGAGAGCGCAGCCCGGGCCCGGCGGGAGGCGGGGGCGCGGCGGCGGGGGCTTCCGGGGCGGGGGACGCGCCGGGGACCGGCCCGCAAGGTCGCGGCCGGCGGGTCCCCGAGGCCGGCGCCCCCCGAGCCCGAGCCGGGCCGCGCGGGACCCCTCGAGCGGCGCCGGGGGCCGCGGGCCGGGGCGGCCGCCGCCCGGGCCGTCGCGGCGGCGCGGGGCTCACCTGGGCCGTGAGGAGCAGCAAGGCCGCCGCGAGCCGCGCCGGCGCCGCCGCCGCCGCCATGTCGGCCGGTCCCACCGCAATGGTCGGCAGATGTTTCCCAGCAACGCCCCGCGCCCGCGCGCCGCGCAGGCGCCGCGCCGGCGTCGCGCATGCGCCCCGGGCCGCGGGGTCAGAGGGCACGGGCGGCGCCTGCGCAGAGCGGCGCGGCGCGGCAAGATGGCGGTGAGCGCGCGGCGGGCGCCGGCGCTGGGCGGCGCGGGGGGCGAGGCGCCGCGCTCCCGGCCTCACGCGCCCTGCTCTCCCCGCAGGACAAGGAGAAGAAGAAGAAGGAGAGCATCTTGGACCTGTCCAAGTACATCGACAAGACGATCCGCGTGAAGTTCCAGGGCGGCCGCGAAGGTGAGGCCCCGCGCCGGCTCCCGCCCGCCCCAAAGCCGGCGGCGAGAGGGACGCGTGCGGGGTCGCGGCTCTGAGCCCCGGCGCGCCTTCCCGACGGCGACGGGGTGGGAGCCGCGTGCCCATCTTGCCGGCGGGGAAGCCGAGCACGGGGCGGGCGACGCGCGCGGCCCGGAGTCGCGGGCGGGACTCCCAGGGCTGCCGGCCCGCTCCCCTGGCGCAGGGTCTCCCCCGCCGGCTGCGCACTTCGGGTCCAGGTCGCCCTCGGGCGGGGCCGTCCTGAGCCTCCCTGGCCTCCACCCCTCCGCGCCAGGAGCCCCGCGAGTCGTGGCCCCAACGTGCCCCAAACGGCGCCTGGGGTCCCCGAGGGTGGAGCCTCCCGCGTAGCTGGAACCACAGGTGCGCGCCCCCAAGCCCGACTAGTTTTTTTCTCTTTCGAGAGACGGGGGGTCTCCCTACGTTGCCCAGGCTGGTCTCGAACTCCTGAGCTCAAGCGATCCTCCCGCCTCGGCTTCCCAAGGAGCCGGGACTGCAGGCACCACCACCAGACGCAGCTAGTTTGTTTTGGTTTTGGTAGAGACAAGGTCTCGCCAAGTTGCCCAGGCTGGTCTCAAAGCGCTTGGGCTCAAGAGATGCCCCCGCCTCGGCCTCCCAAAGTGCTGGGATTCCAGGCGTGAGCCACCGGGCAGGGCCAGGAATTTGAATTTGAACCAGTGTTGGCTCCTTCCCGACGGGGAATGAGAGGCAGCTGTTGCGCATCAAGGTGCCGGTGCCCGTTTTCACCCCCCCCAACAGATTCCCGCCGACGTAGCAGCTTCAGCAGCCCGTGTTTTTCGTGTCACAGAATCCGCGGGTCAGGAGCCTGCTGGAGCTCAAGGTCTCCCACCTGATGGGGATACAGGGCTGCCTTTGGGGGCCAGCACTGTGGGGTCCTCTTCCAAGTCCACCGGTTGTCAGTAAAACTTAGGTCCTTATGGTTGTAGGGTGAGGATCTCCAATTCTGGTGTTGGCGGGAAAAGATCAGGATCAAGTTTAAAGGAGAACTTTGGTCCTAAGGGGTTTCAGCGTGTAGGCCGGAAGTGAGACTGCAAAGCGCACTTGAAACGGAGAAAGTCATCTAGGGAGAAAGTCATCCAGGCGCGGGGTTCACTCCTGCAATCCCAGCACCTTGGGAGGCCGAGACAGGAGGATTGCTTGAACCCAGAAGTTTGAGACCAGCCTGGGCAACATAGCAAGACCCTGTTTCTACAAATTTAAGGTAGCCGGGCATAGTGGCACAGGCCTGTAGTCCCAGCTACTTGGGTGGCTGAGGCAGGAGGGTCACCTGAGCCCAGGAGGTTGCGGCTGCAAGGAACTCTGGTTGTGCCACTGCCCTCCAGCCTGGGCAACCGGAGGGCAACCGTGAGACGTCAAGTCAACAAACAAAAAGCTGGGCCCAGTGGCTCATGCCTGTCAGCACCTTGGAAAGCGGAGGCGAGAGGATTGCCTGAGCCCAGGGGTTCAAGACCAGCCTGGGCAACTTGGCGAGACCTTGTCTCTACAAAAAAATCAAAAAATTAGCCGGACGTGGTGGCACGCCCCTGTGGTCCCAGCTACTTGGGAGGCTGAGGTGAGAGGATCGCCTGAGCCCAGGAGGTCGAGGCTGCAGTGAACTGTGAGCGTGCCATTGCTCTCTAGCAATGGGGAGAAAATAGAAAGCAGAGGTAGGGGTTGAGGCCAGGTGGAGACAGCACATGTGTGTCCTGTTGGGTACAGGAGACATAATATTCATGGAGGAAGTTCATCGTGCACGCGTGTTGGGCTTACACGTGAGTGCACATGACCCACGTTCACTTGGGTGGAAACTTAACACGTAAGCGTATTATAATCAGGCCTAGACACACAAAGGTGGGCCGTGGGGCATGGGCCACCATCTGGGGGTCTTGGGGCCGTCCCGTCCACCAGCAGTCTCCCCCAGAAAGGTCTCTGTGACCAGCGGCTGCATGTCAGAGCATGGGTGGCCGATGGGGTGAGGGAATGAGTCTGGGGCTTGATAAGACCTAGTCACAATGGAGGGGGAGAGCCGCCAGCAGAACGTGCGGTCTCTGTCTCCTCACAGCCAGGGCTAAAAGCATCGGGGTCTTTCCATTAAGGGGTTCTGTCCACCCGCTGGAGGGTGCAGGGGCTTCTGTGTCCGTCCTCACTGGCTGGTGGGGGGACAGACTCGTCTCAGGCCCCTCCCTGCGGGCCCTCTGCTCCCCACACGGCCTCAGTCTGCCAGCGCCCAGGTGGCTTGGGCCAGCAGGGGGTCTCCGTCCTCTGAACGCTTCATCCAGGAGGGGCTCGCCTGATTAGGGCAGGCCCACCCAGGATGGTCTCCCTGTAGACTGACTCACAGCCGGCTGCTCTGGGACCTTAATTATAGCGGTTCCTTCATCTTTGTCGTATAGCCTCAACACAGGAGTGGCATCCGTCAGAGTCCCAGGTCCCAGGCCACTGTGGGGAGGAGGGGTTACACACGCAGCCCACCAGGTCAAGGGAGCACTGGCTCTGTCTTAAGAGACAGGCCCGCCTCTCCTGGGGCCTCTGCCACTCCCCCGAGTCGGGCAGGCTCACTGCAGCGGCCCATCTGAGCCCTGAACGCGTCACCCCATGGGGTGATACTGTCAGCGCTTTGCAGCAGGGGCCCTGAGCACGGGGAGGGGGGCTGTGGGGCCAGGGCACAGACCCAGCAGCAGCAGAAGTTCCCAGGCGGCGGGCGTCCCTGTGGGGCCAGGCGGGGGTGTGTCCGGCCTTGCACCTGGTGGTCTCTCGGCCCTGTCCGTGTGCTGGTGAGCGTAGCCACGGGCCGATGAAACTGTGTTTGCGGAGACAGGCAGGGGCGTGTTTGCAGACCCCCGCCCTGCACAGGCTGCCGGCCCCGCCCTCTAGGGGATGGTGCCACCGCATGACTCCTGGGCCCTCCAGGGGTGGGGAGAGCCGAGGCAGGCGAGTGATGTGGGAGGTGCCACTTGCAGGTGAGACCGGGGAGGGAGAGGCACCCGGCGCGCCTCGACTGGCACCTGAGGAAGCGGCCTGGGACCTGCTGGGGCGGCGGAAGTGGCTTCCATGAGTGCGGAGATGGGGAGTGCGGCGGCCAGGAGCCTTCCGAGCGGGAAACGGGCCTCCCAAGGGCTTGTGGCTCGGCCCTGATTGCCAGCCGTCCTGTGCGGGAGGTGCATCGCCCGGTCAGTGAGCCATGAGGTCAGCGGGCAGAGGGACTGGGAAGGTCACGGCCGGCGGCTCTGCTGTGCGGGTCTGTAGGCTTCTATCCGAAGCAGGCAGACTTATTCTTTTTTCTTTTTGAGTTGGAGTCACTCCGTCGCCCAGGCTGGAGTGCAGTGGCACACTCAGAGCCATCCCAGCATTGACCTGCTAGGCTCCGGCGATCCTTCTGCCTCAGCCTTCCAAGTAGCCGGAACCACAGGTGCACGCCACCACACTCGGCTAATATTTTGATGTATTGTGGAGACGAGGTCTCGCCAAGTTTCCCGGTCTGGTCTCAAACCCGTGGGCTCAGGCAGTCCTCTCGCCTCGGCCTCCCAAAGTGCTGGGACGACAGGCTGAGCCACCGAGCCCAATCCATGTTTACCCCTTGATCCCCATCAACCTGCTGAAGAACTCTCCACGCATCAGGCGGTGCAGTTGCACCCGTTCCAGAGCATTCCATCCCCCGAAGGAAGCCCCGTCCTGCCCCAGGCCCCACACCGACGAGTTCACGTCTTGCCTCTGTGGACCTGCCTGTTCTGGACATTTCATCTAATGAGGTCACAGAGCGTCCTGTGTCTGGGCCTCACTGGGCATGGTGTCCTTGAGGCCTGTCTACACGTGACCTGCGTCCCAGCCTCCTCCCTCTCTCCGGAGCCGTTCTCTCGTGCGGACACGTGGCCGCATGTCTGGGTGCCGCGTGCTCACAAGTAGAGAAAGGCTTTACCGCTTTAAATAGTCAAGAAGAGAAGGTCCCAGCCGGGCTTGGTGGCTCAGCCTGTCATCCCAGCACTTTGGGAGGCTGAGGTGAGTGGATTGCCTGAGCCCGCGGGTTCGAGACCCGCCTGGGCAACTTGGCGAGACCTCGTCTCTACAATATATCAAAAAGTAGCTGAGCGTGGTAGCATGTGCCTGTAATTCCACCTACTTGGAAGGCTGAGGTTGAAGGATCGCCAGAGCCCAGCAGGTCGAGGCTGCAGTGGCCGGGAGCGGCTACTGCACTCCAGTCTGGGGGACAGAGTGAGACTCCAACTCCAAAAAAAAAAAAAAAAAAGAGAGAAAGTCTCAAGCTATGAGAGTGACACAGATTCACATCCCGTGTCAGGAGTGGAGCTCACTGGACACGGTCATGCCGGCGCATGTGTGTCAGCCACGGCTGCCCCTGTGCCAGGCAGACAGGGTAGGGCGTCCAGGCGGCCCCGTGGGGCACGTGGTCTGGGACGTTCGCCCCCAGCCCTCTGCGGGATGTGCTCTCCAGCCCGCATGTCGCCCCTCCCGCCCCGTCCCTGGAGAACTCAGCCCTGCGTGGCGTGGGGTGACCCGTCCAGGCTCTCACGCCTCCTCTCCCCCTGTTCTCCCAGCCAGCGGCATTCTCAAGGGCTTCGACCCGCTGCTCAACCTGGTGCTGGACGGGACCATCGAGTACATGCGAGGTGAGCGCCGGGCACAGTGTCGCCATCTCCTCGCCTCTCCTGGGACCGGTTGGGGCCCCAGCACCTTGCGGGCCGGGGTGCTGGAGGGGCTGGAGGGGCCTCTCTCAGGACTGGGGCGAGGAGGGCTGCTGCCACCGCTCCCTGGTCTCTGGCGCTGACGGACTGACGTGTCATCCTCAGACCTTAGGAGGCCGAGGCTGGAGGATCCGCCGTGGCAGGGAGGTCAGGGCAGAGCCAGCCGCGCAGGGGCTCTGGTTTCCGCACTGGGCCCCTCGGCCTCCCCTCCCAGCCCCGCAGGACACAGTGACCAGGGCTGCCCGTGCAGCTGCCTCCCGGGTCCTCACCCAGACCCCGGTGGCCTCTGTCCTCTGGGCCTGCCCTGCCGTTCCTGCTGCTCAGGGCTACTGTGGTCCCGGCGGCCTGGGGGCGTCTCGCGGAAGGCCTGCGGTGGGCTCACCCCCAGGGCCCCTGCCCAGAGGGATGCCGGGGATGGGTGCCGGGCTCCGGCCGCCCTCAGCCTCCGCTGCCTCCTAGATCCCGACGACCAATACAAGCTGACGGAGGACACGCGGCAGCTGGGCCTCGTGGTGTGCCGGGGCACGTCGGTGGTGCTCATCTGCCCCCAGGACGGCATGGAGGCCATCCCCAACCCCTTCATCCAGCAGCAGGACGCCTAGGAGGCCGGGCCCCCTCCGGCACTGGACGCCCCGGGCAGGGTGGGCCAGTCTCTGGGCCGGGAGCTGCCCCCGGAGCGCAACGGCTTTCTGTGTACAGGTGGATTTTTGTTTTCTTAATAAAATCGCAAGCCTCAAGCGTCCCAGCCTTGACCCGGGAAGCCTGGGCCTCAGGGATCTGGCTCGGCTGCCTACGGTGGTCGAGCTCCTCGAGCTCTGGCCATGGCCTCTGCTGGGGCGGGGGAGGATAGGCGCCACCCGGGCCAGGCAGGGCTGCGGGGGCGGGGCCTCGGCCAACAGAGGGCTTTGCAGAGGCCCCGGCTGCCCGCGCCTCCGGTATCCCCCAAGAGGCAGTGGCGGGGGCGTGTTGGAAGGCCAGACCCCAGCAGCCCGCTCCCGCTCCCGCCTGGCCCCTCGCTGCCTCCTCCACTGACACGCTGGCCCAGTGCCCCAGGGCAGCCCTGGGGCACTTCCCCACTTAAATCACGTCCTGTGGCCGGGCGTGGTGGATCCGCCTGTCGTCTCAGCACTTTGGGAGACCAAGACGAGAGGATGGCCTGAGCCCGTGGGTTCGAGACCAGCCCAGGCAACTGGGACGAGACCTCGTCTCTACAATACATCAAAAAATTAGCCAGGCATGGTGGCACGTGCCTCCTGTAGCCCCAGCTACTTGGAAGGCTGGGGCGGAAGGATCACCAGAGCCCATTGTGTTGACGCTGGGGTGGCCGTGAGCATGCCACTGCATTCCAGCCTGAGTGATGGAGTGAGACACCAATTAAAAAAAAATCATGTTCTGGCTCAGTGCGGCTGTTGACACCTGTCATCCCAGCACTTGGGGAGGCCGAGGCAGGAGGATTGCTTGGGTCTAAGAGTTCAAGACCAGCCTGTGCAACATAAAGAGACTCCATCTCTTTTTTTTTTTTTTTAAAGTGTGTCCTGACCAGCTGGAACAACGAGCCCTGGCTTCTTGCCCGGCCCGCTTTCCACTTTCCACATGGGTACAGCCCTGTTCTCTCAGCACCGTCCTGACTGTCTTGGCACCCCCTACCTGCACTAGGACCCTCCTCTGCGGGACTCCATTTCCACACACCGGGCCTGTCTGATTCACCACTCGAGGGGAGGGGCCGAGAGAGGGCCGGTGTCCTTGTGACCCCCTCCAGGGGCAGGAGCTGCGGGTGGGCCACTCACCCGTCACCCCCTGGGGAAGCAGGCGGGGCTGGTGCAGTGGGGCAGAGGGCCCTCATGCCCTGTCCCGATCCCTCTGAAAACCTGACACCACGGCTTCCCGGCTTATCAGGGCATCTGGGTCCAGGGACCAGCTTTGCGGCCCCGGGCAGCATTAGCCCCACAGCTGGGGCATTGGGGCATTAGTCATCGGTCTCCTCCCACCCTGGCCCGGCTGCCATCTGGCCCAGCCCTGCCTCCAGCAACCTTGTCAGAGGCCTCATCCCAAGCTCCAACCTTGAGCCTGCGCTGGGGAAGGGGGGTCCCAGCCTCCAGAGCTCAGGCACGCCTGGCACGTGACATTCTGCCCACCGCGCCTCGCTGTTGGGGAGCAATGCCCCCTGCACCCATTTGACCCTGGGGAACAGGGCTCAGCGGGGAGACTGGACAGCAGAGACAGCAAGAACCCAGATACCAGAACCAGGTGCCCAAAACCCACACTGTTCACCCGGCCTGCCCTGTCTGAGGCCAGACAAAGGCCGAATCCAGCCGGGCATGGTGGCTCAGCCTGTCATCCCAGCACTTTGGGAGGCCGGGGCAAGAGGATTGCCTGAGCCCAGGGTTTCGAGACCGGCCTGAGCAATTTGGTGGGACCCCGTCTCTACAATAAATCAAAAAATAAGCCAGACACGGTGGTGTGTGCCTGTAGTTGCGGCTACTTGGAAGGCTGAGGGGGAAGGATCACCTGAGCCCAGCAGGTGAAGGCTGCGGTGGCCGTGAGTGTGCCACTGCACTCTCGCCTGGGCGACAGGGTGAGACTCTGACTCAAAACAAAACAAAAAGGCCGAAACCCACAGCCAGGCACAGTGGCTCATGCCTGTGATCTCAGCACTTTGGGAGGCAGAGGCAGGAGGATCGCGTAAGGCCAGGAGTTTGAGACCTGTTTGGACAACATAGCCAGACCCCATCTCGACAAAAAATGAAAAGTTTGCTGGGCATGGTGGTGGTGCCTGTAGTCGCAGCCAGTCAGGAGGCTGAGGTGGGAGGATCGGCTGAGCCCAAGAGGCCCAGGCTGAAGTGAGCTGTGATAGTGGGGCCGCACTGCAGCCTGGGTGACAGCGAGACCCTGTCTCTAAAGCAAAAAATAGAAAACAACCTCACAAAGAGGGGCCTCACAGCTTCCACCCTCGCCCTTGGGATGCCGTCCTGGGGCAGCCCAGCCTCAGCCAGCACCAGCCGCCCACGGCCACGGGAGGGTCAGAGACCGCCCCCCAGCGAGTCGACCCTGTGGGTGTCTGAGGCCTCATCAGTAGCCCAAGTGAGACCAGTAAGGGGACTTCACGCCAACCTACAGAATCATGGGAGATAAATTGTTTGGGGGATGTTTGTTACACAGCGTTAAGGCACAGAAGCTTCCTGACACGGGTCTGTGGCAAAAATGCAGAGTGAAAGTGCAAGTGTGCCATAATAATCTAGACAACCTAACACCATCTATTTGGGATAATTATGGGCAGGGCTCGGTGCTCAGCCTGTCATCCCGCGCTTTGGGAGGCCGAGGCGAGTGGATTGCCTGAGCCCGCGGGTTCGAGACCTGCCTGGGCTACCTGGTTAGATCTCATCTCCGCAATAAATCAAAAATCAGCCGGGCATGGGAACACGCGCCTGTGGTTCCGGCTGCTCGGAAGGCTGAGGCGGAAGGATCGCTGGAGCCCAGCGGGTCGAGGCTGTGGTGGCCGGGAGCGGTCTCTGCACTCCAGTCTGGGCGACAGAGCGAGAGTCCAACTCAAAAAAAAAAAAATCCCAGCACTTTGGGAGGCTGAGGTGGGAGGATCCCTTGAAACCAGGAGTTCAAGACCAGCCTGGGGAAACTAGAGCCCATTTCTACAAAAAATAAAATAAAAAAGAGCCAAGTGTGGTGCTTGTAGTCCCAGCTACTCGGGAGGCTGAGGCGGGAGGATCGCCGGGGTCCGGAGGCCGAGGCCGCCGTGAGCTGTGACCTTGCCCCCGCACTGCAGCCTGGGCCGGAGTGAGTGAGACCCCAACTCGAGAGGAAGATCTGGAAGGATCTGTGCTGACCTGGGATGGCAGAGGGCGGCCATCGCGTCTCACTGTTTGGAAAGGTGAAATTTAAGATCACGTCGACAGTGTCCTACTTTGCCAAGAGGCAGAGAAGATTTGAGCCCGCGGCTGCCGGGGAGACAGATCCAGAGAGACAAGGGGAGGCAGGGACCGGCGGAGGCGGAGGGACGCCCGAGACGGAAACGGGGACACGCGGTGGCCGCAACGCCGGATCCTGGCCCGCGCCCTATAAAGCCCCAGCCCCGAGGGACCTGCCCGCCATGCCGTCCCCGGGCTGCCCGCTGACCCCGGCGCGGGGGCCGCCCTTCCGAGTCCCCGCCCGCTACCAGCGCGGGCCTGGCATTGGGGCGCGGGGGCTGCGGCCGTCGGCCCAGGGGCCAGCCCTGCCGCACGCCCCGACGGTCACCACGGCCCACGGCTTCCGGGTGCTGGCCCAGCGGCCCCGAGTCCTGTCCTCGGAGGCGCCGCTCTGGGAGACTTGGCCCGAGGCCTCCACGGATGGGCAGAGATGGCCAGGCCCCGGCTCAGCCCCGGACCTGAGAACCCCAGCGCACCACCCCCATGGATTCTGGAGCCTTCCGAAGGGGCACAAGAGCTTGGTGTGCAGACGGTCAGCTCAGGCCCTCTGGTAGGTCCTGTCCCCATTCACGTGTGACGTGGCTGAGCCCAGAGAGGTTCAGCAACTTGCTCAGAGTCACACAGCCAGGGTCCTTTTTTAAAAATTATTTTGTATTATTATTATTTTTATTTTTATTTTTTTTTAGTTGGAGTCTCACTCTGTTGCCCAGGCTGGAGGGCAGTGGCACACTCATGGCCACCGCAGTCTGGACCTGCTGGGCTCAGGCAATTCTCCCGCCTCAGCCTTCCAAGTAGCCGGAACTACAGGTGCGTGTCACCATGCCCGGCTAATTTTTTGATTTATTGTATAGATGAGGTCGTGCCAAGTTGCCCAGGCTGGTCTCGAACCTCTGGAATCAGGCAATCCTCTCACCTCTGCCTCCCCAAAGTGCTGGGATGACAGGTGTGAGCCACCACGCCCAGCTATTTTTTACTTTTTTTTTTTTTTTTTTTAGTTGGAGTCTCACTCTGTCGCCCAGACTGGAGTGCAGGGGCCGCTCCCGGCCACCGCAGCCTCGACCCGCTGGGCTCCGGCGATCCTTCTGCCTCAGCCTTCCGAGTAGCCGGAATTACAGGTGCGCGCCACCACGCCCGGCTGATTTTTTGATTTACTGTCGAGATGAGGTCTCGCTGCCCAGGCGGGCCTCGAACCCGCGGGCTCAGGCGATCCGCTCGCCTCAGCCTCCCAAAGGCGCGGGAGGACAGGCTGAGCCACCGAGCCCGGCTCTTTTTTACTTTTTTTAGGGACAGTGTCTGGTTGTCACCGAGGCTGGAGTGCAGTGGTGTGATCACAGACCACTGTAGCCTCAACCTTCCAGCCTTGAGTGATCCTCCCATCTCAGCCTCCTGACTGGCTGGGACGACCGGCATGCACCACCACGTCAAGCTAAGTTTTAAAAATGTTTGTAGAGACGGGTCTCGCTGTGTTGCCCAGGCCGGTCTCAAACTCCTGGGCTCAAGCGATCCTCCCACCTCGGCCTCCCAAAGTGCTAGGATGACAGGTGTGAGCCACCGGGCCCGGCCTTAGCCAGGACCCTGACCCAGGAAATGGGCGTCCTGTCATCATCGCCCCCCACTCCCTCCTCTGCAACAAGCCAGCCGAGGGTCCCAACCACCCCCGTCCCGTGGAGCTGGGAGTCCCAGAGCCTCTGAGGGCAGAAAGCGAACAGGCGGTTCCCCCGGGGACCCAGCGCCACGGCCGGGGAGGGTCACCACGCCCCTCCCAGCCCCGCCCGCCCAGAGCCCTCACCGGGTCTCTGGCCCTTTTTTCCTTCTTTTTCTTCTTTGAGTCGAGGTCTTGCTCTGTCGCCCAGCCGAAGGGCAGTGGTGCGATCACAGCTCACCACAGCCTCGACCACGGGGGCTGGTCTCGAACTCCCGGGCTGGTCTCGAACCCCCGGGCTCAGGCCACCCTCTCGCTGCCGCCTCCCCAAGGGCCCGGATGACAGGCGTGGGCCACCACGCCCAGCTCCAGCCCGCTGCCTCTGGGTTTCCATGCACGCTGTCTCCCTTCAGGACACGGGTCGGTGTCACCCCGGTTCTCACCCGCCTGTCCACGGCTGTGCTGACCGGAGCCACCAGGGGTCAGGATTCCCCCAGGAATGAAGCCCTGCAGTCACCGTGTTTCCAAGGACAGAGGACAGTGTTCCCGCACCCTAGGCCGTGAGACAGACGGGTCAGGGTCCAGGAACGGCAGCGTCCGGGGGCTCTGGGGACAGCGAACCGGGGTGGTGGACAGATGACCAGAGCCTGAGACAGACAGTGGGTCCCATTTTTTTTTTTTTTTTGAGTCAAAGGCTGACTGTCGCCCAGGCTGGAGTGCAGGGGCACAATCACGGCTACCACAGCCTCGACCTCCTGGGCTCAGGCTATCCTCCCACCTCGGCCTCCCAAGCAGCTGGGACTACAGGTACGCACCACCACACCCGGCTCATTTTTTGACTGAATGTAGAGACGAGGTCTCGCTGTGTTGCCCAGGCTGGTCTCGAACCCTGGGCTCCGGCGATCCTCTCACCTCAGGCTCCCAAAGTGCTGGGGTGGCAGGCATGAGCCACCACGCCTGGCTGTATGGATGAAATTATTTCACGTCTGGGATCTGCTTTGACAGAGTCTGTCGGGGGCTGGAAGCGGATGATTCGGGGGCGGGTTCACGGGGTTTTGCTGTAGGGTCGCTCCGCCTGTTTTGTGTTTGGAATTTTCCATCATAGAATGTTCACCTGAAACAGAGACTTCTTTGGCATCTGATGAGAGCGACGCATTTCTTTCCTTCTTGTTTTTGTAGAGGCTGGGGTCTCACTGTGTGGCCCAGTCTCGAGCTCCTGGCCTCCAGCGAACCTCCCACACTGGCCTCCCAATATGCTAGGATCATAGGTGTGAGCCGCCAGGCCCAGCCAGAAGTTATTCTTTTTTTTTTTCTTTTTTAATTGGAGTCTCACTCTGTCGCCCAGACCGCAGCCTCGACCCGCTGGGCCCCGGCGATCCTTCCGCCTCAGCCTTCCAAGGAGCCGGAACTACAGGCGCGCACCACCACGCCCGGCTGATTTTCTGATTTACTGTCGAGATGAGGTCTCGCTGCCCAGGCGGGTCTCGAACCCGCGGGCTCAGGCCATCCACTCGCCTCAGCCTCCCAAAGGCGTGGGATGACAGGCTGAGCCACTGAGCCCGGCTATTAATTTTTATGTATATCGGAAGAGTTTTTTTTTTTTTTTTAGTGGTAGACGGGTGAACTCCATTCTAATCCCAGAACTTTCTCGGGAGGGCACTGATCGGAGGGACAGGCCCAGTGCCGCTGGCTTCTGCACCTGGAAGCCTCCCGTGGGGCCACACAAGCCCCGTCCTGGTCCTCCCTGCCTGGGGCCCTCCATGGCTCCCAACTGCCCTTGAGGTGAAGTCCGAGCACCGCCTCCGTCTTCTCCTCTTGCCCCTCTCTGTGTCTCTCCAAGTGCCCCTGCCCTCTGTCCCCTGGCCGTGCCCACTGCCGGCTACCCCTCTGCCACCCTCTCCGGCCTGTGGGGCACGTCCTTGGGGCCCAACTCTCCTGGGAGTCTTGCCTTACCGCCTTGACCTGGGTCCCTTTGTCTCTCCAGGCTGCGATGCTGGTGACTGTTTGGGGCCCGGGATTTCCAGGGCCTCACATGATGCGTGTGTCTCTGTAAAGCCACATCCCAGGCTGGGTGTGGTGGCGCACAGCTGTCGTCCCGCTCTCTGGGAGGCCGAGGTGGGAGGATCACTTGAGCCCAGGAGTTTGAAACCCGCGTGGGCAACATAGCATGACCTCGTCTCTACAGTTTAACAAATGTTCCAGGTGTGGTGGCACACGCCTGTCGTCCCAGCTACTCAGGAGGCTGAGGCAGAAGGATCGCCTGAGCCCAGCAGGTCGAGGCTGCGGTGGCCGTGAGCGTGCCACTGCCCTCCAGCCGGGGCCACAGAGCAAGACCCAACTCAAAAATAAAAATAAAATAGATAAACATGTATTTGTTTCTGTTTTGTTTTTTTTTTTTGAGTTGGAGTCTCACTCTGTCACCCAGACTGGACTGCAGTGGCCACTTTTGGCCACCGCAGCCTCGACCTGCCGGGTTCCGGCGATCCTTCCGCCTCAGCCTTCCGAGTAGCCGGAATTACAGGCGTGCGCTACCACGCCCGGCTGCTTTTTTGATTTATTGTAGGGATGAGGTCTCGCTGCCCAGGCGGGTCTCGAACCCGCGGGCTCGGGCCATCCACTCACCTCAGCCTCCCAAGGGCGCGGGATGACAGGCTGAGCCACCGAGCCCGGCTGTATTTGTTTTTAAAAAAGAGATGGGGTCTCACCACGTTGCCCAGGCTGGCCTCGAGCGATCCTCCCGCCTCGGCCTCCCAAAGTGCTGGGGTTACGGGCGTGAGCCACTACGCCCGGCTGGAAATTGAATCTCCACATGAGACTTGGAGGGGCCGATTCAGCCTCCGGACCAGACACCCAGTGCTGAGCAAATGCTGACCCGAAAAATAATAACAGGCCAGGCTCGGAGGCTCGGCCTGTCATCCCAGCACTTTGGGAGGCCAAGGCGAGGGGATTGCCTGAGCCTGCGGGTTCGAGACCAGCCCAGGCACCTTGGCGAGACCTCGTCTCTACAATAAGTCAAAAACCAGCTGGACGTGGTAGCGCGCGCCTGTAGTTCCGGCTACTCGGAAGGCGGAGGCGGAAGGATCGCCGGGGCCCAGCGGGTCGAGGCTGCGGGGGCCGGGAGCGGCCACTGCACTCCGGTCTGGGCGACGGAGTGAGACTCCGACTCAAAAAAAAATAAAAATAAAACAATGATGGACCGTCCTTCGGGGTTGCTGACCGCAGGCCGGGAGGCCTTGTCGATGGTATTCGCCCACGCATCCTCCCAAAGCCATAAGCAAGACGGTTTGCGGGCTCAGAGAGTGCCACCCATTCACCCAAGGCCACACAGCACGTACCCAGGCCGGCCGACCACGCTGGGCCATGCCCACACACCGGCCTCTCAGGAACCAGGGCCTCTACCCTGACCGCAGAGGGAAGCCACGGTGTCCCGGGCCACCGCACCCACGGCCCCCTCCCCAGGGCACGGGGCTTCTGTTCCGGGAGTCCGTGCTGCCGTGCCAGGGCCCTGCCAGCCTTCCCGGGCCAGAGGACGCAGGACGGGGAGGGCCCCCGCCCCCCCAAGGGCTCGGCTGCCACCTCCAGCCCCCGGCCCCTCCGATGACTCCCCCATCTGGAGGCGCCCTCTTCTCCCAGGTGGTCCGTTGCCGTGGCAACGTCCCTCCGGGGCGGCGGTAACCTTGGCAACCAGGTACTCCCGCCCCGCCGCCGGGAGGCTCCAGCCCGCGCCGGCTTCCCCTTCCCACGCTGCCCGCCCCTCCAGGGCGGTGCTCACGGAAGGTGCCGGGCCCCGGGAGGCCAGTGACACCCCAAGGTCACCCAGCGGCCGGCCCAGGTCCCGCCGGAAAACCCAGAACCCGCACGCGCTTTTTTTTCTTTTGAGTCGGGGTCTGGCTCTGCGGCCCAGGCTGGAGTGCAGTGGCGTGATCCTGGCTCACCGCAGCCTCGGCCTCCTGGACTCAGGCGGTCCTCCCGCCTCAGCCTCCCGCGTAGCTGGGACTACAGGCGCCACCGCGCCCGGCCAGTTGTTTTCAAATTCTTTTGCAGAGACGAGGTCTGGCTATGCTGTCCAGGCTGGTCTCCAACTCCTGGCCTCAAGCAGTCCTCCTGCCTCGGCCTCCCCAAGTGCTGGGATTACTGGGGTGAACCACCCAGTAACCGCGCCTGGCCTCCGCGCGCCCTCATGGTGAGCACCTACTGTGTGCACATAGCAGGCTCCCACTCAGAACAGACACCGCCGAGGAGAGAAAGGGGAAACTGAGGCAGAGGTTTTGGAAGCAGCAGTGCCTACGGGGAAGCCAGGACTGTGGAGCCCGCCTCCCCACTCAGATTCCTGCTCCGGGAGCAAACTCTCCCTCCATGTCACCCTCCACGCCACCGACTCGTCCCTGCATTCAGCCAGCACTTATTAGATACTTCCTGTATACCAGGTGCTGGAGACACGTGATATCACAGGGAGGCCGGGTACACAGGACAGATAAGCCAATCCCAGCCCCGGCGCCACCGGTGTCCCTGTGTGACCCTCTGTCCCCGGGATGGAGTCCCCACAGCCCTGGAGGACGGGAACTGTTCCACCCCACACTCTACAGAAAGGGAAACTGTGGCTGGAGGAAGGCTCTCGCGGCCACGCAGTCAGATCCAGGCTCGAACCCAGGCATCGGCTGACGCCCCTCGGCCTCCAGGGCTCCTGGCGAGCGTCCTCAGGTCGGGCCGGGCGCCAGGCATCTCTGCCGCCTTGTCCAGCCCCGCTCTGAGATCACGTCACGCGGCCGCATGCAGCAAGCCCCTTTCCCCCTCAGCGCTTGGCCTGGTACCCAGCAGGCGCTCAATGAACGCCTCCCTCCATATGCCCTGGCAGGCAGCTATCGGGAGTGTTACTTGGCAGAGGGAGAAACTGAGGCTCAGAGAGGGGCACTGACCCCCTCCGCCAAGCGCTCTGCGCGGAGCCCGGGCCAGCCGGCCGGGGCCCGGGCCTCAAGCAGTCCTCCCGCCTCGGCCTCCCAAAGCGCCGGCTCCGGGGCGGGGCGTGCTGTGGTCCCCCAGGCCCCTCAGGGCCAGAAAGGAGGCTCCCCCACCCCGGCTGCGTCACCCCGCGAGGGGCCTGGCCCGCGGCCCCTGGGATGAGGTTTCCGGGCCTCTGGCCAGCGCGACGGTCCGGGATCGAAGCCCGGCTGCGTCACAGGTAGCCGAGCGGGCACCAGGCCACCGCCGGGAGAGCGCAGCGGGCGGGGCCCGGCAGTGACCGGGTGGACGGGGCGAGGCTCCGGCCAGGCCCTGGGCCTCGGCGCGTCCGTCTGCGAAACGGGCGCCAAGAGAGGCCCGCGGCAGGAGCGGGGCAAGCGCCCGTGGGTCTCAGCCGGTGCCGCCCGCGGGAGCCGGCGGGTGGGCTGGCCGACCCGCCCTCCCGCCCTCGACCTGGCCCCACGGCCCACGGCCGTCCCGCGGCCCGACCCCCCGCGGTGCGGTCCCCGCTCCGGGGCGGCTGGTTCGAGACACCCCCTCCTGGTCTCGCGTCTGCCCTGACCTCCCCCCCAGAAGGCACAGGGTCCCTGCGTGGGGGGTGGGAACAGGGACACACGCGTCACCGGATGCTCTGTGGCATCTGCTTGGACAAGGTGCCCTTCACCGGACCAGGCGGGGCCCCTAGGACTCCCCACGCTGCTGCCTGTGTTTAAAGTCAAAGACTCCGGCCGGGCATGGTGGTGCGCGCCTGTCATCCCCATGCTTTGGGAGGCCGAGGCAGGAGGATGGCCTGAGGCCAGGAGTTCGAGTCCAGCCCGGGCCACATAGCAAGATCCCGTCTCTAGAAAAAAGTGCGAAAACTAGCTCCTGTGGTCCCAGCTACTCGGGGGGCCGAGGACAGGAGGCGCCCTTGAGCCCAGGAGGTGGAGGCTGCCGTGAGCTGGGATCGCGCCACTGCACTCCACCTGGGTCCCAGACAGGGCCTCCAATACTAAGACCAAGCGCTTTGAGAGGCCGGGACGCGTGGATCGCCTGAGCGCGCGGGGTCGAGACCAGCCCGGGCAACTTGCGAGACCTCGGTAAATCCAAAATCAGCCGGGCACAGCGGCGGGCGCCTGTGCTTCCGACCACTCGGGAGGCCGAGGCAAGGATGGCTGGAGCCCAGCGGGCGGGGGCTGCGCGGCCGGGCCACGGGGCGGGGCGCCCCCGAAAGGTTAAAACGGGGGCCGGGCTCGCGGGCGCGGGGCGCGGGGCGCGGGGCGCGGGACGGGCGGGCGGGGCGGGGGCGGGCCCACCTGCGGCGGCCCGGCGCGCGCCCGCGCCCGCACCTGCGCCACGTGGCCCGCGCCGCGCGGGGCCGGGCGCGCGCCCGCCACGCGCGGGGAGGCCGGGAGGCCGGGAGGCCGCGGGCGCGCGGCGGGGGCGCGCACGGCGAGCCCGGGCGGCGGCGGCGGCGGCTCCGGGCGGCTCCGGGCGGCCCCGCGCGCAGCCCGCGCCGAGTCCGCCGCCAGGTGAGTGGCCGCGCCGGCCGGGCCGGCGCCGCGCCCGCGCGCCCCCCGCGCCCCGGGCGGCCCCGGGGGCCCCGCGCGCTCCGGGCCGCAGCCGCGGCGCCGGCGACACCCCGGCCGCGGCCTCCGGGGCGCGGGCCGGGGCCCAGGGCGGGCGGTCCGGCCTGGGCCCCGGGAAGCGCGCGGGCCGGGCGGCCGGCGGCGCGCGGGGCGCGGCGCGGACCCCGCTCGCGGCGTGTCCGGCGGCCCCGGGAGGGCGTCGCGCCCGGCCTCCGGCCCCGCTCAACAGGTTGGGGCAGCTGCTCGCGCCTCCGCCTGGGCGCCGGGGACGGGGCTCGAGGCCGCGCCGTCGCGGGGTCCCGGCGCGGCCCGGGGGTCCGACTTCGCGGCGAGGGCCTTGGACCGCGCTCCCGCCCGCGTGCCCAGCGGCGCCGGAGCGCCTCTTTCTTTGGGGGCGGGGGCGTCCGGGCGGTGGGGGCATGTGTGGGGACGACCGGGCTTGCAGCTGGGGGGTCGCGCTCGCAGCCCGGGAGGGCTCCCTGGAGGCGGCGTGGAGAACGGGCCGGCTGTGGTGTGTGAGCGAGGGACGCCGCAGGGCACCGGCCGGCAGCGTCTGGGAGTGGCCGGGCCGGGGGGGCTGCGGGAGCCCTGGCCTGCCCTGCTGGTCTGGTGGGCCGGATCAGGGCTTCTCGACGCCGTGGGGCCGCGGGCAGGCGCCAGCTGGGCGGTGGGCCTCAGTGTTCCCGCCTGTGCAGTGGGGGCGGCCGCAGCCGTGCCGCCGCCCAGCCGGGACCCACAGGTGCCTTGCCAAGGGGACACGGGGCTGCCACTCCCGGGCGCCCTGAGTCACCAGCCCGTCACCAGGTAGAGCCCCGGAGAGCGCTCGGAGCCCAGCCGGCTCGGCTCGGGCAGACCCCGCGAAGCCGCCCACTGCCGCATGCCAATCCCAGGCGGGCTCCGGCGTGGGTGGGCGCGGGCGGCAGACCCAGATTCAAATGCTGATTGTCTGCAGGCGAGAAGTGACAGGCGGGCCGGGCCCGCTCTGACCCTGGGTCTTCTTGTCTCCAAAAACGAGCTCCGGGATCCCCACCCCGAGGCCGGGCGGCCAAGTGAGGGCGGCGGCGTATACAGTGGTGCTCCGGAGAGAGCGCCCTTGCCTGCAGAGGGCAGCCCGCAGCCCCCTGCGCGCGCCGGTTCGGAAAAGTGGGTCAGGGGGAGGCCCGCAGCCCCCCGGGGGTTGACGGGGATGAACAGCAGATGGAGGCTAATTAGGGCTTAATGAATTGTGGTGGACGCAGCCCCGGGAGGGCTCGGATCTGGGGCAGAGGCTGTGCGGGTCCGGGGGGGCCGGCGGTGTGTCCCCAAAAGTGGACCTCGGGGGTCGGGCACCGCGTGGGGCTGCGTCCCACCTCCCGCATCTGCCCGGAGTCGGGGGCGCCCGCAGACCCTGTCTTGCTCCCAGCCGTGCAGGGAGGCGGAGGACAGGAGGCTGGGGCCGCTGAGGACCTGGGGACGGAGAGGCTGCTACGGCCACTCTCGCCTCGAGCCCTGGGGGTCCAGCGGGGCCTCCGGCCGGGCCCTTCCCGTGGGGGCCTGAGTAGACCCCGCTCTGCGTGTCCCCCATAGCCTCGCAGGAGGGCCGGGGAGAAGGGAGCCTCAGAAAGGAGGCTCAGGGTGGAGGACGTGGATCGGAGGGGGCTGGGGCCAGGCCGGTCGCCCCTGCCGCCTCCGTGGGCCGGGCTCCCCGGCCGGGAGTCCAGGGCGGAGGGAGGATGGGCCTCAGCCCCCAGCGCCCGCCGTGCAGGACATTTCTGGGGTCTCCGGGGAGGTCCCGCACCGTGGCTGGTGCCGACGTCAGACCCCGAGGGGGGCCCAAGCCCCAGGAAACGGGTGCCAGGACCCGGTGGCCTCACGCAGCCTGAAGACCCGGTGACCCTGGGGCTATCTCCGTCTCTTCTGTAACAGGTCAGCACGCACTCAGCGGCCTAAAAAGACACAAATTTATTCTCAGCCGGGCACGGTGGCTCACACCCGTCATCCCAGCACTCTGGGAGGCCGAGGTGAGAGGATTGCCTGGGCCCAGGGGTTGGAGACCAGCCTGGGCAACTTGGCGAGACCTCGTCTCTGCAATATGTCAAAAAATGAGCTGGGCGTGGTGGTGCGTGCCTGTAGTTCCAGCCACTCGGGAGGCTGAGGCAGAAGGGTCGCCGGAGCCCAGCAGGTCGAGGCTGCGGTGGCCGGGAGCGGCCGCTGCCCTCCAGTCTGGGCGACAGGGTAAGACTCCGAGTCAGGAAAATTTTTTTTTAAATTGTAATTAAATTAAAACAACAAAGAAGCCGGGCGCAGTGGCTCAAACCTGTCATCCCAGCAACTTGGCAAGACCTCGTCTCTACAATGAATCAAGATAAATGAGCCGGGCGTGGTGGCGTGCGCCTGTAGTCCCAGCTGCTTGGAAGGCTGAGGCGGGAGGGTAGGGTCGCCTGAGCCCAGCAGGCGGAGGCTGCGGTGGCTGTGAGCGTGCCCCTGCCCTCCAGCCTGGGCGACGGAGTGAGACCCTAACTCAAAAAAGACGGAAAGAAAGAAAGAGAACAACCCCGGCACACAGCAGGTGCCCACTACATGCATTTTACGTGAAGGGGAGATGTCAGCGTGCAAACCTTTTTTTGATTATTGTGGAGTCAGGGTCTCGCTATGTTGCCCAGGCTGGTCTCCAACACCTGGCCTGGGCGATCCTCCGGCCTCGGCCTCCCGAAGGGCCGGGACGAGAGGCGCGAGCCGCCACGCCCGGCCTCTCGCGTGCTCGTCACGTCAGCCCAGGAGGTGGCTAGGAGTCCTGTGGGTCTCTTGCAAAAGGGGAAACTGAGGCTTGGAGAGTTCGGTGTCTCCGCCCACAGCGACCGGTGGCGGCTCTGGTGGGGACCCGTGAGCTCCCGCCCTGGCTCCGGTGTGGGCTCGGGGGGGGGGATAGCGGGATCCGCCCCGCCATGACCCCCCAGGGTCCCCGGAATCAAGCGCAGACGCCTCCCTGCGGGTTCCGGGCGCCGCGCGGTGGTGCCCTCGCCGGCCCCGACTCCCCCCCGGACGCCCCGGGTCCCAGCCCCCCTCGCCCAGCCCGTGCCACCCTCCGCCCCAGGCTCAGCCTGGAGCAGCCCCCACCGCGCCCGGCCCATCCCCGCGACGACCGTCCGGGTCCCGGCTCCGCGACGCTCATCTGTCCCGGTCGCAAGCGGTCCCTTGCTATCCGGTCCCATTCGCGCGGAGCGTCCAGACAGGCCAGTCCACAGAGACAGGACACAGATCCGTGGTCACCGGAGGCCGGAGGAGGGGGTGGGAAGGACGAGGTCGGGGCTTCCTTCTGGGGGTGACGGAATGTTCTGGAATCAGAGGCCACTGCAGGTAGACCAGAAGGCGCCGAGCCAGGCGCTGGGAATCGGCCCGCGGAGTGGCCACGCGGCTCCAGTCCCCGCAGGACCCAGAGCCCCGAGCACGGGCGGGGGACGGGCGGCCAGGGGTCCACCAGGGGCCTCGCCCGACCCACCGCCAAGGCCACTCCTGCCGCGGCCGGCCGGGCCTCCCACGGCTGGCCTTGCATGGTAGTGAGCCTGCGTGTCCTTGAACACTCCCACCCGCCACAGGGGTCCGCGCTGCCTTCCCGGGTCCCTGGGCCGGGCGGCCAGCACCCCCCAAGGCCATGCGGAGCCCGAACGGGGCGGACGGGCGGTCCGGCCTCTGGGGAGGCGCCCCTTGGTGCAGGCAGGAGGCGGGAGGGTCCCGGCGCCAGCTTCTTGCCTGAGCCCGGGAGGTGACATCTCACAGCTGTCCCCTCTGGCCACAGCGTCTAGTAACAGCTGACGTGCCATGGGCATGTCTTCTTGGGTCGCCCACTCCAGAACGCACGCTTCTGAAAATGGGGGTTTCCGGCCTCCGTCATGCCCCCAGTTCGTGGGAGGTCACGGGCGCTTTTTTTTTTGAGTTGGAGTCTCACTCCATCGCCCAGACTGCAGCGCAGTGGCCGCTCCCGGCCACCCCAGCCTCGACCCGCTGGGCTCCGGCGATCCTTCCGCCTCAGCCTTCCAGGCACCATGCCCAGCTAGTTTTTTTGATTTATTGTAGAGACGAGGCCTGCCAAGTTGCCCACAAACCCCGGCCTCAGGCCACCCTCTCGCCTCGGCCTCCCAAGGTGCTGGGATGACATGCTGGAGCCACTGCGCCCAGCCAAACCAGGCACGATTTAAAACTATTATTAAGCCGGGCTGGGTGGCTCAGTCTGTCATCCCGCGCCTTTGGGAGGCTGAGGTGAGTGGACGGCCTGAGCCCGCGGGTTCGAGACCCACCTGGGAGGCGAGACCTCATCTCCACAATAAATCAAAAAATCAGCCGGGCGTGGTGGCGCGCGCCTGTAATTCCGGCTACTCAGAAGGCGGAGGCGGAAGGACCGCCGGAGCCCAGCAGGTCCAGGCTGCGGTGGCCGGGAGTGGCCACTGCACTCCAGTCTGGGTGACAGAGTGAGACTCCAACTCATAAATAAAAATAAAAATATTATTATTATTATTATTATTATTAATAATTTTAGTGACGGGGTCTCACTCTGGGGCCCAGGCTGGAGCATGGTGGTAAGATCACAGCTCACGGCAGCCTCGACCTCCTGGGCTCAGGCGGTCCTCCTGCCTCGGCCTCCCAAAGTGCCGGCATCGTAGGCAAGGGCCACCTCGTCCGGCAGGGGTTGAGTCTTGTAACGGCTTCTTGACGGCTCTGTGTCCCCGGGCATGCCGCCTTCCCTCTCTGGGCCTCTGCTTCCCCATCTGTGACGCCCTGACATCCCGTGCCCTCCTGTGTCCTGCTGAGCGGGGGACACTTCCATGCTGCCTTGTCCTGTTGTCCCCCGCCGCTGGGCTCTCACCCGGGCGACTCTGCCCCCAGGGGACCCTGGGCGATGCCTGGGCATGTGTGTGGGCGTCACTCCTGGCAAGGAGGAGGCGAAGGCCAAGGACACGGCTCACACCTGCGGGGCCCGGGACGGCCCCCCGAGAGAACCAGCCGGCCCCCACGTCCACAGACCCCGGGGACACTCTGGTTCACGGGGTCTCGTCTGGACGGGGCGGGTCCGGGGTGCTCTGGGAGGCCGGGCTGAGGGCGCCCGGGGTGTGGCCGGGCTTGAGGCCGGGTCCCTGGGCTGGAGCGCAGGGGTCCACGGCGGCCAAGACACGCCCCCGAGAGCCACCAGCGAACAGATGGTGTCTGCGCCCGTGGACGCAAGGACACGCCCCAGGTGGCTGCTGGTCCCGGAAGGGGGGCGGTCTGCGGGACGGGTTGGGACACACAGAGAGGGGGAGAGAGACAGTCCGGCCGTGTCACCTTCCCCAAGGCCACAGTCGGGTGGGGGGGAAGGGGCGGGGACTCCAAGCCAGAGGCCGGTGCTCACGCCTGCCTCCCAGCAAGCCGGGGGGCCGAGGCAGGAGGCTCGCCTGAGCCCGCGTGGCCGTGGCCGCGCCGCCGCGCTCCAGCCCAGGCCCCAGAGTGAGACCTCGTCTCTTCAGAAAATAGGAGGAATTAGCCGGGTGTGGTGGTGCCTGGTGTCCTAGCTGCTTGGGAGGCCGAGGCGGGAGGATCCCCTGAGCCCGGGAGGTCGAGGCGGCCGTAGCCCGGGCCACAGACTGAGACCCCTCCCCAAAAGAGAGACGAAGTCAGCTGGGCCGTGAGGCCTCCTCGTCGGGCCCCGGGGTCCTGGCCTTCCAGCGCCAGGGCTCCAGGCTGGGGAACCAGCCCAGAAAGGGTCGCCAGCCTGCTCAGGGTGCCCAGCTCCTCCTTCGTCTGATTGTGGCAAGACCTGGGGGGCTCCCGGCATCTGGCCGAAGTCCCCCATGCCCCCCAACCCAAGACCATCTTACTATCTGGGAAGGGGGGTACCAGAGAGGCCCACAGATCTCAGGCCACACAGCGAGGGGTGGGGTCCCGTTGGCCGGAATCAGTCCCTCCCCCTAAGCGGGGGCAGCCAGACCCTTCGGGGTGACGTCAGAGCCGGAGTCCAGCTGCAAGCTCCCCGCCTCCCCCCCAGTGCCCCGCTGGGGAAATGAGAGGCCTGGGCCTATGGAGGGAGGTCACGGTTGACAAACTGGGTCACAGCTTGAGTGGCCCCGCTGGGCGCGAGGGATCAGTTGGCCTCTCAGCCTGGGAGTAATTACAGAGGGCGAGCGCCCAGCGCCCTGGAGAGTGCCTGTGCCTGTGCTGTGACAGGCGAGACCAGAGAGGGCGTGTTCCCTGCTCGAGGTCACACAGCACATAGCAAGACCTCGTCTCGACAAGACAACTGAGCACTGAGAGGAGACGGGCAAGGGCTCAGGGCGTGCGCACCCCCAGGCCCCAGGCCCTGCTGGGAGAGACCGCGTGACACCCACGAAGGCGTCTCCCCACAGGCGTCCCTGGTGTCTGGAGCCTCTACCCTGAGCCCCAGGGTGGCCTCTCAGACCAGCTGTGGGGGCTTGTGAAGAGTCTGTTCGAAGGACAGGGGGTGCCGTGCTAAGGCCCTGGGGCGGGGGGAGCAGGGGGAGAGTCTCGCAAAGAGGCCGGGCCGGGGGGGGGACGAGGCTGCCGCCTGCTGGCACTGGAGGCCGTCGGAGGGATGTTTCTCTCCCAAGAGCTGCGAGCCGGTTTCACCAGCGACTGGGGAGAGGCCCAGATGGGAGGCTGACATGGGGAGAGGCCCAGATGGAGGCCGGGCGGGGGGCCCGTGCCACTCTGGCCCCCTCGCCCCCTCCCGGATGCAACCTCTGCTGTCCAGGGCTGCAGCGCGCCAGAGAACGACCCGGGAAATCGCCCCAAGAGGGAGGGAGGGTCGTGGCCCCGCCCTGCCCAGGCCGGGACGAAGGCTGCCTCCCGGGGAGGCCCGGCCTCCGCTCCTCACCCTCCCTCCAGCCCCCGGCGTGTTCCTGGGGGGGCGGGGGGACACAGAGGCCGCTGCCTCCTTGAGCCCGGGGTCCCCCGGCCTCCTTGCGGGGCCTCTGCACTCCGTCGGGCCCCCGTCCTTCCCGCCACCCCCAGTGCCAGCCACGCGGCGTGTGAGTTCCCCGGAGGCTTTCGGGGCGTCTGCAGGCGCCTGGACACGTCGCGAGAGCCTGGCTGGGTCACCGCACTTGGCCAGGGGCAGGATGGCGCCTCTGGCGTGGTCTGGCCGCAGGGGTTGGTTCCCCCGTGTAGACGAGTCTCAGGCCGACTCCCACCCCCAGATACGTCTGTCGGCCTTCGCCTGGACTGTGGGGACAGGGTCTTTGGTCCCCGGTCTGTGGACACTTAGGCTAGTTTCATTCGACACCCTCCCCCTGCAACTAGCCCTCGGCCGGCTTCCCCTGGGTCTTTTTTTCTATCTATTTTTTTTTTTTTTGAGTCGGAGTCTCCCTCTGTCGCCCAGACTGGAGTGCAGCGGCCGCTCCCGGCGGCCGCTCCCGGCCACCGCAGCCTCGACCCACTGGGCTCCGGCGATCCTTCCGCCTCTGCCTTCCAAGGAGCTGGAATTACAGGCGCGCGCTACCACGCCCGGCTGATTTTTGATTTATTGTAGAGATGAGGTCTCGCCGCCCAGGCGGGTCTCGAACCCGCGGGCTCAGGCCATCCGCTCACCTCAGCCTCCCAAAGGCGCGGGATGACAGGGCCACCGAGCCCGGCTTGAATCATGGGCTTTTGACTGGTCCCCAGTTGGTGGACGTGTGGGTGGATTCCATTCAACCCACCCCATGTGACGAGCCCTCAGCGTCTTTGTGGGCACACCCGACGCCCAGCATTTTGCAAGGTCCCTGTGTCTCAGGGCCCAGGTTTCCCTCTTATAGGGACGCCGGGCATTGTGCTGGGGTCTTCCTCTGTGGCCCAGGCTGGAGTGCGGTGGCGCGATCGTAGCTCACTGCAGCCTCCAACTCCCGGGCTCAAGCGATCCTCCCGCCTAAGCCTGCCAAGTGCGCCACCACGTCTGGCTTTTTTTTTTTTTTTTTTGGCAGAGACAGGGTCTTGTTATGTTGCCCAGGCTGGTCTTGAACTCACAGGCTCAAGGGTCTTGTTATGTTGCCCAGGCTGGTCTTGAACTCATAGACTCAAGCAAGCCTCCTGCCTCAGCCTCCCAAAGAGCTGGAACTACAGGCACGCACCATCACGCTGGGCTCATTTTATTATTACTTCGTAGAGGTGGTGTCTCGCTGTGTTGCCCAAGCTGGTCTCGAACTCACATGCTCAGACGATCCTCCTGCCCCAGCCTCTCAAAGTGTTGGGACGACAGGCACGAGCCACCACACCCAGCCTCCCTTTTGAGACTGGAAGGCAAGAATTAACGCACGCAGAGCCTTGGGCCGCCGCTGGCTTCGCGCTTGAGAGGAAGGGACTGGAAGGGGTTGGTGTCTTGCAGACGTCACCGTTGAGACAAGGTCACGTTGCCGGGCTCGGTGGCTCAGCCTGTCATCCCAGCACTTTGGGAGGCCGAGGTGAGTGAATTGCCTGAGTCCGTGGGTTTGAGACCGGCCCGGGCCACTTGGCAAGACCTCGTCTCTACAATAGATCAAAAAAATTAGCCGGGTGTGGTGGCGCACACCTGTCGTTCCGGCTACTTGAGGTGGAAGGATCGCCAGAGCCCGGCAGGTCGACACTGGGGTGGCCCGGAGCGTGCCCCTGCGCTCCAGCCTCAGCCACAGAGTGAGACTCTGACTCAAAACAAAAAAAAAAGACATGGTCACGAAGGACGGGGGTCCCCAATACAATGGCCAGTGTCCTTAAAAGAGGGGAATCTGATGCCAGGCTCGGTGGCTCAGCCTGTCATCCCGCGCCTTTGGGAGGCTGAGGTGAGTGGATGGCCTGAGCCCGCGGGTTCGAGACCCGCCTGGGCAACTTGGCGAGACCTCGTCTCTACAATCAATCAAAAAATCAGCTGGGCGTGGTAGCGCGCGCCTGTCATTCCGGCTACTCGGAAGGTCGAGGCGGAAGGATCGCCGGAGCCCGGCAGGTCGAGGCTGCGGTGGCCGGAGTGGCCACTGCCCTCCAGTCTGGGCGACAGAGTGAGACTTCAACTCAAAAAAAAAAAAAAAAGATGCCAAAAACGGGGACTGGCTGGGCCGTGGGAAAGCAGGGGAAGGGGCGGGGTCCAGTGGGCTGCGGAGGGCACAGCCGCTAGGACCCAGGGCATGATGGCATCTGTCCAAGTCTCCAGGACGGCTGTCCCCAAGCCCCTCCCAACTCGCCCCTCACAAACCCAGCCACTCCCTTAGGGCCTTGGCGCTGGCGTCCCCCGGCCTGGAACACTCTTCCGCGGACACCCCCGGGGCACTTTTCTGCCCGCCTTTCGGGTTCACCTGTTCCACAGGGGGCTTACAACCCGACGTGTGTCCCCTCCCAGTTTTGAGGGTCAGAAGCCCATCGTCGAGGCCAGGAGTTCGAGACCAGCCTGGGCAACATAGCGAGACCTCATCTCCAGCAAAAAATTAAAAAATGAGCCGGGCATGGTGGTGCCGCCCATAGTCCCAGCCTCTCGGGAGGCCAAGGTGGGAGGCTCGCTTGAGCCCAGGAGGTCGAGGATGCGGTGAGCTCCTGCTTGGGCCACAAAGGGCCACGCCCCCTCTGGGGGCTCCAGGGAGGGTCCTCCTGCCTCTTCCAGCTCCCCGGGGGTCCAGGCATCCTTGGCTTGTGGCCGCATCCCTCCGCCTCCGCCTCTGTTCTCACATGGCCTCCTTTCGGTGTGTCTGAGTCCCAGTGTCCCCTCTTTTTATGAGGACAACGGCCCTCACCTGATCGCATCGCAAAAACCCTGCGTCCAAGTAAGGTCCCGTTCGCGGGCCCTGGGGGGTGGGACTTGAATGTATCTTTTCATTTTTTTGAGTCGGAGTCTCACTCTGTCGCCCGGGCTGGAGTCCAGTGGCACGTTCCCAGCCACCACAACCTTGTCCCGCCGGGCTCAGGCGATTCTCCCGCCTCAGCCTCCCAAGCGGCTGGGACTACAGGCGCGCACTACCACGCCCGGCTAATTTTTGGATATACTGTAGAGACGAGGTCTCGCCAAGTTGCCCAGGCGGGTCTCGAACCCCCGGGCTCAGGCCGTCCTCTCGCTTTGGCCTCCCAAAGTACTGGGATGACAGGCTGAGCCACTGCGCCCGGCCGGGAAGGGGACTTTTAGTTGGGAAGGCCTCTCGGGGGCCTGGGGGCGTTGGGGCCACCTGTGTCCGCACCCTCCCAACACAAGCAGCAGGAGGTCCAGATTCATGTCTGACTTACACACGGATGTGTTTAGACGTGGTACACAGTAGGCACTCAATTAATGTCTTCTAAACAAGAAAACCGGGGCTGGGCACAGTGACTCGTGCCTGTCATCCCAGCACTTTGAGAGGCTGAGGCGGGAGGATGCCTCGAAGCCAGGAGTTCAAGAACAAGCCTGGGCAACACAGCGAGACCTGCCTTGACCGAAAACTTTTTAAATGGTATCTGTGTGGTTTCTCTCTAATTCACCACGTGGCTTCGTTTCCAGCGTTCCCGCTGAGATAAGAGCCACATAACGGGAACACCGCCCTCTCAAAGCGTGTGGTGCCGTCGTCTTTGGCGCACCTGCGAGGTTGGGCAACCCTCAGCGCTCGGTCCAGAATATTCTCATCGCCCCAAAAGGAAGCCCCGTCCCCCCAGCCGTCGCCCCCGGCGCTCACCAACTCACAACCGGCCGGTGGGCTGGCCTGTTCTGGACGTGGCACAGCAGTGGCGTCGCAAAGGACACGGCGTGTCCTTTGGTGTCTGGGTCTCCCCGAAGGTGGTGTCCCGGGGTCCAAATGTGACTCCTGTCAAATCCTTCCTCTTCACGGCTGGGTCATATTCCGTTCGATGGACGGGCGGACGGGTGGACGGGTGGGTGGACGGGTGGACGGGTGGGTGGGTGGATGGGCGGCGGGCTGGGTGTGTGGGCGAGTGGTGAGATGGACAGATGACGGGGTGGGTGGGGGGATGGATGGCTGCACGGAGGCTGCGTGGATGGCCGGACGGATGACTGGACGGGTGGGTGGGTGAACGGATGTGGGAATGGACGGGTGTGGCTGGGAGGGCGGGAGGCGGGGTGGGCGGGCAGACGAACGTCGTGCCTCCGCTTGTCCCGGACAGACGTCGAGCCGCTCCCACGCTCGCCCCCGCGTGCCCGGGGGCGCGGCCGTCGGGCGGGGGGCGCCGTTCTCGCGCGGCCCGCCCCCCGCGCCCCCCCTCCCGGCCCCGCCCCCCGCGGGCCCCAGCGGATGCCGGCGCGGCCCGCCCGGCCTCACCAGGAGCGACCGGCGGGGAACGCGGGGCGACGGGCGGGGGCGGGCGGCGGCGCGGCCGAGAGGACGAGGGGTGGCGGGCGCCCCGCTCTCCGCTCCGGAGACCGGGGCGCGGCCGTGGGGGCGCCGTCTCACGCGGCCCGCCCTCCCCGCCCGCAGGCCCCGGAGGATGCCGGCGCGGCCCCGGCGCGGCCCCACCATGCGCGGCTGGCCGCGCGCGCTGGGCCTGGCCCTGCTGCTGCTGCTGCCCGCGGCGCCCGGCCCGGCGCGGGGCTGCCCGGCCCGCTGCGAGTGCGCCGCGCCCGCGCGCGCCGTGGCCTGCGCGCGCCGCCGGCTGACGGCCGTGCCCGACGGCATCCCGGCCGAGACGCGCGTGCTGGAGCTGAGCCGCAACCGCCTGCGCTGCCTGAACGCCGGCGACCTGGCGGCGCTGCCGGCGCTGGAGGAGCTGGACCTGAGCGACAACGCCATCGCGCACGTGCAGCCCGGCGCCTTCGCCGACCTGCCGCGCCTGCGCGTGCTGCGCCTGCGCGGGAACCAGCTGGCGCTGCTGCCGCCCGGCGTGTTCGCGCGCCTGCACAACCTCACGCTGCTGGACCTGAGCGGGAACCGGCTGGTGGTGCTGCTGGACCTGGCCTTCCAGGACCTGCGCCGCCTGCGCCGCCTGGAGCTGGGCGACAACGAGCTGGTGTTCATCGCGCGCCGCGCCTTCGCGGGGCTGCTGGCGCTGGAGGAGCTGGCGCTGGAGCGCTGCAACCTCACGGCGCTGTCGGCCGAGGCGCTGGGCCCGCTGCGCGCGCTGGGCGCGCTGCGCCTGCGCCACCTGGCCATCGCGGCGCTGGAGGACCAGAACTTCCGCCGGCTGCCCGGCCTGCGGCTGCTGGAGATCGACGCGTGGCCGCTGCTGGCCGAGCTGGGCGCGGGCAGCCTGCGCGGCCTGAACCTGACCTCGCTGGCCGTCACGCGCACCAACCTCTCGGCCGTGCCCGCCGCCGCGCTGCGCCACCTGGCGCACCTGGCGCGCCTGGACCTGTCGCACAACCCCATCCGCGCCGTGCCGCGCGGCGCCTTCCGCGAGCTGGGCCGCCTGCGCGAGCTGCACCTGGCGGGCGCGCTGCTGGCCGTGGTGGAGCCGCAGGCCTTCCTGGGCCTGCGCCAGATCCGCCTGCTCAACGTGTCGGACAACCGGCTGGCCACGCTGGAGGAGAGCGCGTTCCACTCGCTGAACACGCTGGAGACGCTGCGCGTGGACGGGAACCCGCTGGCCTGCGACTGCCGCCTGCTGTGGATCGTGCAGCGCCGCAAGACGCTGGACTTCGACGGGCGCCTGCCGGCCTGCGCCTCGCCCGCCGAGGTGCGCGGGGACGCGCTGCGCCGCCTGCCCGACGCGCTGCTCTTCGAGTACTTCGTGTGCCGCCGGCCGCAGATCCGCGAGCGCCGGCTGCAGCGCGTCACGGCGGCCGCGGGCGAGGACGTGCGCTTCCTGTGCCGCGCCGACGGCGAGCCCGCGCCCACGGTGGCCTGGGTCACGCCGCAGCACCGCGCCGTGGCGGGCGCGGGCCGCGCGCGCGTGCTGCCCGGCGGCACGCTGGAGATCCGCGACGCGCGGCCGCAGGACAGCGGCACCTACACGTGCGTGGCCAGCAACGCGGGCGGCAACGACACCTACTTCGCCACGCTGGCCGTGCGCCCCGGGCCGGCCGCCAGCCGCGCGCCGGGCGAGGCGCGCAACGAGTCGCAGGCGGCCGCGCGCCCGGCGCTGGAGCTCACCACCATCCTGGTGTCCACGGCCATGGGCTGCGTCACCTTCCTGGGCGTGGTCCTCTTCTGCTTCCTGCTGCTGCTGGTGTGGAGCCGCGGCCGCGGGCAGCACAAGAACAACTTCTCCGTGGAGTACTCGCTGCGCAAGGCGGACGGCGCGGCGGCCGCGGCCGGCCCGGGCGGCGCGCGCAAGTTCAACATGAAGATGATCTGAGGCCCGACGGCGCGTCGCCGTTCTCCCGCGCCCGTGGGAAGGCGCAGCCCGTGTCCCGCCCCGCCGTCCCGGGCGCCGAGCTGGGGCCCGCTGGGGCGAGGCGGGCCGGGGGTCTGAGCGCTCGGCAGACCCCGGGGCTCGGGGCCCCGGTTCCCGCCCAGGAGGCGCCGCGCCGGCCACGCAGCCCACGCCTGGGCGGGAGGCCCGCACGCGGACTCGCGCCCGGGGAGGAGGCAGGGGAGCCTGCGCCGTTCACGCCCAGACGCCCCACACTTCACACCCAGAGGACTCACGTATTCACACCCGGGACACAATCGGATGCACAGCTCGGAGGGGAAGCAACCCCCCCCACACACAGCTGACACTAAAGCCAGGCCTGGGGGGCCAGAGCTGACCTCAGGGGCAGCAGGGCTCTCGTGAGTGTACAGGTCACACCTGGGACACACTCAGTTCACACAGGGACATGCTTAGTTCACACCTGGCACATACTTCGCTCACACCAGGACATGCTCAGTTCACACCCAAGACATGCACAACTCACACCTGGGACACACTCCATTCACACCCATGATTTGCCCGGCTCACGCCAGGATACATTCAGTTCACACCCGAGACATGCACACCTCACCAGGACACATTCAACTCACACCAGGGCTATGTGAAGTTCACACCCAGGACACGTTAATCTCATGTTCAAGACATGCACAAATCACACCAGGACACACTCAGCTCACACCTGGGACGTGCACAAGTCACACCATGACATGCTTAGGTCACACCTGGGACATGCACAAGTCACACCATGACATGTTTAGGTCACACCCGGGACATGCACAACTCAACACAGTTCACACTTGGGACATGCTCAGTTTACACTCTGGTCATGCTCCACTCACACCAGAGACACATTAAACTTACATCAGGGACATGATCAGTTCACACTGGAACACAACTCACACCCAAGATATGCACAACTCACACCAGGGACATGCTCAGCTCATGCCCACAATATGTACAACTCACACCAGGGACACAGTTTACATCTGGAATGCAGTCAACTCACACCAGGGACATGCTCAGCTCATACCCAAGACATGCCACAACTCATACGAGGGACACACTCAAGTTACACCCATGACACAATTCACTCACACCAGGACACACTCAAGTCACACCTGGGACACACAGCTCACACTGGGACATGCTCAGTTCACACCCAGGACTAGCTCAACTCACACCCAAGACATGCACAACTCAAACCACAACATGCTCAGTTCAAACCTGGAACATGCAGCTCATGCCTAGGACATGCTTAGTTCACACTGAGACATGCTCAGTTCACACTGGCACACACTACTGGCCAGCGACATGCTCAGCTCAGTTCACACCCAGGACACACTCAGCCTACACCCGGAACATGCTCAGCTCACACTCAGGATGTGCTTAGCTTGCACCTGGTACAGGCACAACTCACACCAGGACATGCTTGGCTAACACCTGAGATGGGTACCACTCACACCAGGACATGCTTAGCTCACACCTGGGACACACTCAGCTTATACCTGGGACATGCTCAACTCAGCAGGGAGACACTCAGCTCACATCTGGACACACAGTTCACACCCAGACACACAGCTCATGCCCTGAACACAGATTTCCCATCTAGGACACACAACTCACAAAGACACTTAATCACCCAGACACACAGCTCACACCCAAGACTGCCCACACCAGGCCACTCAGCTCATACCTGGGCACACAGGTCACACCTGGGCACTCAGATTCCACCCACTCATACCCAGGACGCAGCTCACACCCACACTTGGCTCACACCCACATTTAGCTCACACCTGGATGCACTCGGCTCACACCCAGACTGCTCACACCTGGGCATCCAACTCACACCCAGGCACACTCAGCTCACACCCAGGACACACTCAACTCACACCTGGGATGCAGTCAGTTTATATCTGGGACATGCTTAACTCAGCAGGGAGACAGCTCACATCTGGACACACAGTTCACACTCAAACACACAGCTCATGCCCTGAACACACAGATTTCCACCCAGGACACACAACTCACAAACAGACACTGAATTCACCCAGACACACAGTTCACACCCAGGACACAGCTCACACCAGGCCACTCAGCTCATACCTGGACACACAGGTCACACTTGGGCACTCAGATCCCACCCACTCATGCCCAAGACACAGCTCACCCCCACACTTGGCTCACACCCACATTTAGCTCACACCTGGACACACTCGGCTCACACCCAGACTGCTCACACCTGGGCATCCAACTCACACCCAGACACACTCAGCTCACACCTGGACACACTTGGCTCCCACCTGGACACAGCTCACACCCAGACACTCAACTCACACCCAGGACACACTCAGCTCACACCTCGGGGCCTGGGCTCCGGCCCTGCCGGGCAGGTTGGGCTTGCCGTGAGGCCGCAGCACACACGGGACTCCCGTCAGGGGTCCCCGCGCCCTGCCCTTGTCCGCCCTCCGCAGGACCACTGCCCGGCAGGGCCCCCTGGAAAGGCCACCCCTCCACCCCACCCTGCCCCGCTGCCTCGACTTCCCTGGAGCAGCCAGCAGGAGGTGGCCCGCGCGGGAGGGGCACGGCGTCCACGGGGTCAGGGGTCCCTCCAGCCAGGCCAGCTGCAGGGACACACAGACCCCTGAGCCCACCTCGGACGGGCCCTGGGGGCGGCCCCACCGTGCCTGGCCCTGCCGACCCGCCGCTTGGGTGAGAATGAGGCCAGAGGGCGTAGACCGCTCTCAGGGGTCCCTGCTGGGTGGTCCCTGCCCGTGCGGGGCCGTGGTGGGGGCAGGTGGGGACAGGGCTTCACACGGCAGGGAGGCCCGGACCCAGGTCACGGGAGACGGTGACACAGGGACCTGGGCCTCTGCACCTTTGTGGGGGCAAGTCTAGGCCCAGAGAGCGGCAGGAAGGACGTCCCAAGGTCACTGTCTTGTGACTCTGCGGGTGGTGAGCTCCCGGTTCTGCGGGGTGGGCAAGCCGGAACCGAGGTCTTGCAGGCTTCAGACGCCAGACGGGGTCCGCCCATGACCCAGCCTCCCCCTCCCCAGCCCTCGTCCCCTCCCTCCACCGTGGCCAAGTGACCGCTAGGACCTCGTTGGGAGGAGGAGTCCAGGACACATCGGGGGTCCGATCTCAGCCAGAAAGGGGCTTGCCCGCCACGGGGAGCTCAGGACTTTGCAGGAAGACTCCAAGCCATGGCGCTCTGCTCCCATCTTGCTTGTGGTCTTGGCCGGTGGCTGGGAACCGCTAGGACCCCTGGTGTCCTCCTCTGTCAGATGCAGCGGAAGGTCCAACCCGGCCTGCCGACGGGCTTGGTGGCTGGATGGGGTCTGGTCCTGGACCTTCGAGATGGGCGGGGGGAAGCCGGCTCCTCCCGCGGGGTCTGAGTCCCGCCCCACGGCGGGCCGACGGGCCGCAGGACGGCGAGGGGCGAGGGCTGAGGACCCTGCGACCCCAGACTCCACCCCTGGGCCCAGCGGAACCGGCTCAGCATCCCCCGGACCCTGATTGCCACGGCAGCCCCAAGGGCCGCCCAGACGACATCCAAGTGCCTTCAGCCTCCGCAGACGCGGGAGGGGCGCCCTCTCGGCAGCGCTGGGCCTTTCGGCCGGAGCCCGGGTCCCTCGGGGTCCCTCGGCCCCTCCCCGCCCCCACCGCCTCCACGTGAACCCCGGCCCCTCGGCCCCTCGGCCCCTCGCCCCCCGGCCCTGCTGTATTTGGTCAAAATCCAGTAACAATGAAACGGATTTCACAACAAACCTCAGGTTTTTTGGGGGGTCGCCGTGGGAGGGGCGGGCCCGAGAGGCGAGCGGCTCCGGACCCCGGGACGGTGACGGGTGGGGACTGAGGTCAGAGGTCACCCTCCCAAGCCCCCGTGCTGTTCCCAGCGCCATCCCAGTCGCCGCGGGCGTGGCCTCCTCCCGCCCAGGACGCCCCTGGGCGCTGGGGCCCGTCGTGAGCCCATTTCACGGGCTCAGCCAGGAAGGCCGGAGGAGGGGCGGGGCGGACAGGCAGGGACCCCAAGCCCGGGAACAGGGGCCGGCGGGCCCCGGGTGCCCCCCTGGGGTGGCCGCTTCCTCCGACCTGCTCTATCCTCACACCTACCCCCGCATGACAGATGGGGAAATTGAGGCCGGGGCGGTACCAAGGCTGGAAGGAGGTGGGCAGGGCAGGTCGGCCCAGAAGCCACGGCCAAGGGCAGGTCCTCACTTGCCAGAGCCCCGTGTGGCTCTCCCCGCCTCAGTTTCCCCACTTGAGTGTGGGAAGAAGTTTCCTTTTCCCCCTCCCCCCTTGGGGGCCAAGGGAGACGTGTCGGGGTTGGGTGACACCCACCCCCCACGACCTGGTTCGAAAGGCCTGGAGGGTGGGGGGCACGGGGCCCCCTTTCGGGAAGGCCTCGTGGGCCCCCGTTTCCCCTCCGGGACGGCCAATACAACGCCCTCGAGTCTCGTTTGAACCCACACCCAAGATTCTCCCGAGTCCCGTCTCATTGTGGGGTGCAGCGCGGGGAGGCCAGGGGCCTCCTCCCTGCAGTGCCCAGGGCCCCGCCGGAGGAAGGCCCATCTCACCAGCGGCTGCAACTCCGGGGGGTTCCCTAAAAACACGGATGGGAAGGCTGGGCACGGCGGCTCACGCCTGTCATCCCAGCGCTTGGGGAGGCCGGGGCAGGAGGATCGTGTGAGGTCAGGGTGGAGACCGGCCTGGGCAACACAGCTAGACTCCGTCTCTACAGATAATTTTTTTCTTTTGAGTTGGAGTGTCACTCCGTCGCCCAGGCAGAAGTGCAGGGGTACGCTCCCGGTCACCCCAGCATCGACCTGCTGGGCTCCGGCGATCTCCCGCCTCAGCCCTCCAAGTAGCTGGAACTACAGGTGTGCACCACCACACCCGACCAATTTTTTGACTTATTGTAGAGACGAGGTCTTGCCAAGTTGCCCAGGCGGGTCTCGAACCCGCGGGCTCCGGCAATCCACTTGCCTTGGCCTCCCAAGGTGCTGGGATGACAGGCTGAGTCACCAAGCCTGGCCACAGATAATTTTTTTTTTTTTTGAGTTGGAGTCTCACTCTGTCGCCCAGACTGGAGTGCAGTGGCCGCCTCGACCTGCCGGGCTCCGGCGATCCTTCCGCCTCAGCCTTCCAAGTAGCTGGAACTACAGGTGCGCGCTATGACCCCCAGCTCATTTTGATTTATTGTAGAGATGAGGTCTCGTCAAGTTGCCCGGGCGGGTCTTGACCCCGCGGGCTCAGGCCATCCATTCGCCCCGGCCTCCCAAAGTGCTGGGATGACAGGCTGAGTCACCGAGCCCCGCCACAGATAATTTTTTCAATAAAGTTTTTTGAAACAAATGTATCGAGGCCGTGGGGGAGGGGAATGGGAGGGTGATTTAAATTTTGGGGGGCAAACCCCTTTGGGTCCCCTCCCTCTGTGGGAGCTTTTCTGTTCGCTCAATAAAACCTGCTCAAATTTTTTTTTAAGTATTTTTTTGAGTCCGAGTCTCCCTCCGTGGCCCAGGCTGGAGCGCAGGGGCCCGGTCGCAGCTCACCCCGGCTCCAACCTCCTGGGCGCAGGCGATCCTCCGGCCTCGGCCTCCCCGGTAGCTGGGACTGCAGACTCTACCGTGTCTGGCTCAGTTTTTATTTTTATCTCTGTAGAGAAGGGAGTTTGCTGTCTTGCCCTGGCTGATCTTGAACTCTGGGCCTCAAGCGATCCTCCTGGCTTGGCCTCCCAACGCACCGGGATGACAGGCGTGAGCCACCACGCCGGCCTCACCTGCCCCTCTGGAGGGTGGGCCGAGCACTGCCGCTGGGCGGATGTGATGCAGGAAGCCCCCCGCCAGGAGCCTGCGGTCTAACAGTTGCCGGGACGATTCCTGCGGGCGCTGAGTCAGGCCCTCCCGGGGGGCCTGGGCTGTGGCTGCCGGGCGCTCATCCCAGGGCCCTCCTCCGCCACCTTCTCCGTGGTCCTGAACGCAGGGGGCTCCGGGGCACTGGATAGAATCGACCGCTTGGGGGCCGGAGGTGGAGGCCGGCCCACGCGAGACTCCTTTTCCTCTTTATTTTTCCATCGGAGTCTCCCGCAATCACCCAAAGTGCGATGGCACGATCACGGCCGCCTTAACCTCGACCCTCCTGGGCCCAGGAAATCCTCCTGCCTCAGCCTCCCAAGTGGCTGGGACTACAGCTAATTTTTTTTGTTTTTGAAGAAACATGGTCTCTCCATGTTGCCCAGGCTGGTCTTGAACTCCTGGCCTCAAGCGATCCTCCTGCCTGGGCCTCCCAAAGTGTTAGAACTACATGCGTGAGTGGGCTTCCGGGTACTTTAGATTTCACGCTGTGGCCTTGTTGTGTCTCTATTAGACAGCAGCCCTGGGTGGAAGCCAGGGAGAGCCGTGATCGTGCCACCGCACTCCAGCCTGGGCCACAGAGGAGACTTGGACTTGAAAAATAATAACAGTGTGGCCGGGCTGGGTGGCTCAGCCTGTCATCCCAGCACTTTGGGAGGCCGAGGTGAGTGGATTCCCTGAGCCCACGGGCTCGAGACCCGCCCAGGCAACTTGGGAAGACCTCGTCTCTACAGTAAATTTTTTAAAAAATTAGCTGGGTGTGGTAGTGCACTCCTGTAGTTCTGGCAACTCGGAAGGCTGAGGCGGAAGGATCGCCGGAGCCCAGCAGGTCGAGGCTGCGGTGGCCGGGAGCGGCCACTGCACTCCAGTCTGGGTGATGGAGACTCCAACTCAAAAAATAATAATACAAGCTGGGCTTGGTGGCTCAGCCTGTAATCCTGCGCCTTGGGAGGCTGAGGTGAGTGGATGGCCTGAGCCCGTGGGTTCGAGACCCGCCTGGGCAACTTGGTGAGACCTCATCTCTACAATAAATGAAAAAATCAGCCGGGCGTGGTAGTGCGCGCCTGTAGTTCCAGCTTTTTGGAAGGCGGAGGCGGAAGGATCGCCGGAGCCCAGCAGGTTGAGGCTGCGGTGGCCGGGAGCGGCCACTGCTCTCCAGTCTGGGTGACAGAGTGAGACTCCGACTCAAAAAAAAAAAAAAAAAAAATAAGCTGGACGTGGTGGTGTGTGCCTGTAGTTACAGCTACTTGGAAGGCTGAGGGGGAAGGATCACCTGAGCCCAGGAGGTTGAGCCCACGGGTTCGAGACCAGCCTGGGCAACTTGGTGAGACTTCACCTCTACAAGAAATCAAAAAAATAGCCTGGGCTCTGTGGCTCAGCCTATAATCCCGCACCTTTGGGAGGCTGAGGTGAGTGGATTGCCTGAGCCCGCAGGTTCAAGACCCGCCTGGGCAGCGAGACCTTATCTCTACAATAAATCAAAAATTAGCCGGGCGTGGTAGTGCGCGCCTGTAGTTCCAGCTACTTGGAAGGCTGAGGTGGAAGGATCGCCGGAGCCCAGCGGGTTGAGGCTGTGGTGGCCGGGAGCTGGCTGGCCACTGCACTCCAGTCTGGGCGACAGAGTGAGACTCCAACTCCAAAAAAAAAAAACCAAGAAATCAAAAAATTAGCCGAGCGTGGTGGTGCATGCCTGTAGTTCCTGCTACTCGGAAGGCTGAGGCGGAAGGATTGCCGGAGCCCAGCCAGTCACTGCTGCACTCCAGCCTGGGTGACAGAGTGAGACTGTGACTAAAAAAAAAAACCTGTTGGCAACTCACATCCCAGTCAGCACCAGCCCCAGCCCCCGGATGGTCGCGGCCAGCCTGCACCCTAGCCTGGACCAGGCCATGTGGGCCGGGCCGGGAGGCTGCAGGCAGCCAGAGTACAGCCGGGGCACAAGCACAACTGCCTGCGGACTCAGGCGTGCAGCCTGACGCTCCCTCCGCCCCAGCAGGTGCCCAGGCCGCGAGCGGAGGTGCCCCACCTGTGGGACCTGGAGCTAGCGCCTCCGTCTCCCCACTTCAACCTGCAGGGCCATGCGGTGCATGGCCCACCGGGAGTGCCCTGGAGGAGCCCTGGTGGTCCTGACGGCCGAAGTGTCTGGGCACACGGGGACCCAGTGGCTGGCGGAGGCTGGTACGTGGTGGCGGTCCGAGGACGCGGCATGGGCTGCAGTCCTGGAGCGCCTGGAGGTGTGGAGGGGGACGGGGAGGGGCGGCCTGGCCGAGCTGCGTCCCAGAACTGGCTGGGGTCCCGGGGGTCCCCACGCCACTGCTGGCGACTTGGGCCACATCCTTCCCCGGCCCGCGGGTCCCCAGGAGTCACATATTGCTCTGCCCAGCCTCACCCTGGGTGGCCGGGGCCCTGGCACCCAGACCGCCCACCTGGGACCTCACGGCCCTGGACACGTGGCACGCCGCAGGCAGGGAAGCCCCAGGCTGGAAGACTGGCCGCGCTGTGCATGGCTGGTGGAGACTGAGAGCCAAGCTGCTGTGGGACCGGCCCAGCCAAGCACGGATGCCCCCGACCCAGGGCCCTTCCAAGGAGCAGGCACCCCTCCCTGGCCTGGGACTGGCGGCCGGCACCCCCCAGACGGACGCCCCCTCCGGTGGAGTCTGGGAGGATGGCAGACAAGTCCAGCCCACAAGGCCCGCGCCCCTGGCGCTGGGGACTTAGGCCTGGGCCGTCTCCTCCAGGGCTGGGGCTGACAGCCAATGCCTCTTGCGAGGGTGGACAGCAGCCTTTCCTCTTTGGGGCAGGGCCTGGGCAGGTTGCAGGGCATGGCGAAATCAGGGCTCTCGACAACCTTGACCTTCTGGGCTAAAACCGACCTCCCGCCTCCGCCTCGCCCGGCCCGGACGACCGGCGCACGCCATCACGCCTAGTTCTCGGTACTTTTCGGGAGACGGGACCTATGCTGCCCAGGCTGGGCTCCACCTCCTGGCCTCGGGCGACTCCCGCCTCCGCCCCCAAGGAGCCGGGGCCTCGGGCACACGCGCCACCCGACTCCGGCCCTCGGCCGCTGCCACCCCCGCTCAGGCCGCGACACGATGAGCGCCCAGGGCGATCCGGACCGGTCCCGCCACGCCGCCACGCCCCCGGGTCTGACCCGGCCCAGGAGCCCTCGCCACGCCAGTCCAGGCCGGCGGGGCACCGAGGAGCGGCGCCAGGCGCCAGGCTGGCCGGACAGGGCCCGGCAGGGCCGGCGGAGCAGGTGGCCTGGCCAGCCCAGTGGCCGCCTCTCAGCCCCCGCGGGGCCGTCCAGGGCCGCGGGGGGCGTCTTCCCGCTTCCCGGGCTCCCGGGACTCGGCCGGCAGCCCCCGCGGCGACGCAGACCGGAGTCACCCCACAGCCGCCGGAAGATAAAACAGACTTTTATTGCGAACCGAAGCCACAGGCAAGACACGAGGCCCGGAGCCGCGCCGGCTCGGAGGGCGCGTTTACTTGCACATCGCGAGCGCCGTCCCGGCCCGCCCTACGCCTCGTCGCCCGACGACTCCCGCTCGAACGTGTAGGCCATGAAGCAGGCGTCGGGCCGCTTGGGGACCAGCGGGTGGCCGGGCCGCACGATCTCGAAGCCCAGGAAGGCGAAGGTGCGGAGCAGCGCGGCTGCGGGCGGGCGGGGCGGGGTCAGAGGCGGCGCGGCGGCCCCGCCCCCGGCCCGGCCCCGCCCGCCGCCCGCGCCGCCGCGCCCACCTCGGTCCTCGCGGCTCCGGGGGAAGCAGACGAACACGTGCTCCGCGCGCAGCTGCTCCTCCGCGAACTCCAGCAGGACCGCGAAGCTGCGGGGCACGGGGTCAGCGCGGGCGCGGACGCGGGCAGGGCCCCCGCCCCCCCCGGCCGGCGCGCACCTGTCCTTGCCCCCTCGGGCAGCGCGGCCGGCACCTCCACGTAGAGCCCGCGCCCGCGCAGCACGGCCCTCCAGGCCACCGGGCGCGCCGCGAGCCGCGTCTGCACGAGCAGCACCCGCGCGTGGCCGCCGGCCGCCGGCTCCTCGGTGACGGTCAGCCGGGGGTCCTGGGGAGGCAGGCCGCGGGTCAGGGGCGGGGCGCGGCGGGCGGGGTCGGGGCGGGGCGGGGGCCGGGGGCGGCGCGCGCGGGGCCGGCACTCACCGAGTAGAGCGCGGCGGGCGGACTGCGATCCCTCTGACTGTTCCCTCGCCCACCTGGGATCTTCAGGGGTGGGTGAGGGGCATCAGGAGCACCACCGAGGCCCCGGACCCGGGTGACTGCGGCCGGGGGCGGCCGCCCTGGAACTGCGGGCCGGGGGCGTCAGGCGAGGGCCGCCCCGCCCCCGCCGCGCCGAGGCCGCCCGGAGCCCGCGAGGACCCGCGCCCGGGCCGGGGGCTCCGCCGGCGGCTCCGACCCCGGCCGGACCCCCGCGCCGACTCCCCGTCCCGCGCCCGGGGCCGCGAGGCGCAGCCCCCCGAAGCCCGATCCCGCCCCCAGCCCGACGCCGTCCCGCGACCCCCGGCCCCGCCCGCCCCGCCCGCGCCCCCCGGGCAGGACCCCCGCCCCGCCCGGAAGCCCAGGCCCGCCGCGCAGCCCGAGCCCCGAGCCCCGGCCCCGCCCCCAGGCCGGCCCGCCGCCCCCGCCCCCCGGATCGGGCCCTCGCGGCCCCGCCCCCGCGCGACCGCGGCCGAGGGGCGGGCCCCGCGCGGCGGGACGCGCCCGGCGCTCGAGGCCGCCCCCCGGGCCTCGCTTCTGGAAGCTTCGGGCGGGGGCGGGGCGCGCACCTCTCGCTGCTGCGGCCGCCGCGGCTGTGCAGGCTGAGGAGCGGCATGGCGCGGCTGGCGTGGACGGTGGCGCTGGGGTTGTCCCCTTCCTTCTCTCTGGCGAAGCAGTGGCTGTTGAGAATCCGCTGCAGGGAGGATCTCACCATCCGGCCGCTGGGGTCCGAAACCAGCAGAACCTCCGCTGCGCCTCTCCGCGCCGCCGCCGCCGCTCGCCGTCCGCAAAATGGCGCCGCCGCCGCCGCCCGCCTTTATAGGCGCGGCGCCCGGGCCACGCCCCTCGCGCCGCCGGGAACGCGGCCGCACAGGGGCGGGGCCTCGGGGCCGACGGGAAGCCGGCGCGCCCGCCCCTCCCGGCGTCTGACTGGCCGAGGGCGAGGGGCGGGGAGCGAGCGGGCGCCGGCGATTGGCCCACGCGCCTCGGGCTTGGCGCCCTCCCGGCCGCGTCGCTCTACGGGCGCGCGGGGGCGGGGCTTCCGGGAGGCCGGGCCCGCGCCGCGCGCGCCCCTCGCCGCCCCGCTCCGCAGCCGGGCCTCGGGCCGCGGTGGGCGCGCTGGGCCCTCCCCTGGGAGTCCGGGCGTCCCTAGCCCTTCTCCCCTGCGGGGGTCCCATCACCCGGCGGGATCCGCTCCCTGGGCGGCCTGGGTGGACGGAGGCGCTCGGGCGTGGGGGCGGGGTGTCCCGTCGCGCCCCTCCCCCACGGCACGCGATTGTTTATGCCCAACCCGGTGCGGGCAAGTCGTCACTCCGGTTTTTTCGATCCGGCCTTTCGGTGGCAAAACAGCCTACCGTGTGGGGCACGCACTGGCTTGAATCTACTTGGGGATGTTTGGTAGAGACAGGGTCTCGCTGTGTCGTCCAGGCCGGTCTCCAGCTCCCGGCCTCAAGCCATCCTCCTGCCTCGGCCTCCCCAAGTCCGGGGTGACAGGCGTGAGCCACCTTCCCCGGCCGAAAAGAGCTTCGGATGATGAAGGTGTGGCTCAAACGTCGTGAAAGGGTTCAAGTCAAGGCTGGACCGAAGCCAGCGCGCTTCTCCCTGCAGACACGCTCAGAAAGGCTTTTCGTTCGCAGAGGGATGCGTGCCCCACTCGAAAACCAGATCTGGCGGTGGCAGTTCAGAGACAGTCGGACGCGGTGACTCATGCCCGTGTCAGCCCGGCGCTTTGGGAGGCCACAGCAGGAGGATCGCGGGAGGCCAGGGATTCGAGACTAGCCTGGGCCGCAGAGCAAGACCTCGCCTCTACAAAACAATAAAAGTAAAGTAACCGGACTCGGTGGCTCAGCCTGTAAACCCACGCCTTGGGAGGCTGAGGTGAGTGGATTGCCTGAGCCCGCGGGTTCGAGATCAGCCCGGGCATCTTGGCGAGACCTCCTCTCTACAATAAATCAAAAATCAGCCAGGCATGGCAGCATGTGCCTGTAGTTCCAGCTATTTGGAAGGCTGAGGCGGGAGGATCGCCTGAGCCCAGGAGGTCGAGGCTGCAGTGAGCTGTGATCCTGCCCCTGCACTCCAGCCTGGACGACAGAGAGAGAGAGAGAGAGAGAGAGAGACTCAAAAAAAAGTTCAGAAACATGTTTCTCGTATCAACTTGAACTTGGCTCCACCAAGGAAAACTGTTCCTTTTGCGGCCAAGCTCACCGCAGGCTAACGGGGATGTCACACGCAAACAGATTTCACCTCCCAGTTAAACTCAGAAAAGTGTTTCACGTGGGACGTACAATTTGCATTTCAATGAACTATTTCATGTAAGAACTAAATTTTGCTCACACCTGGCAAAAACACGGCTCTCTGCAGATCGTGCTGTTTCGTGGCTTTCATTTCTCAGCTCTGACAGAGACTCACAGGGGTTTGCAGAGGCTGACATCGCTCGGGCCTGATCTCTTGTCCTCAGAAGCCCCGACTCATTTTATTTCACATCTGCTGCGTTCGTTTGACTCAGACAGAAAACTTTCCCCCAAGGGACCTTGAAGGGGTGAATTCCCGTGCGTCTCAAAATTCCCCTCCAAGTGGAATGCAATATCTTTTTTTTTTTTTTTTTTTTTTTTGAGTCGGAGTCTCACTCTGTCACCCAGACTGGAGTGCAGTGGCCGCTCCCGGCCACCGCAGCCTCACCTGTTGGGCTCCGGCGATCCTTCCGCCTCAGCCTTCCGAGTAGCCGGAATTACAGGCACGCGCTACCACGCCCGGCTTATTTTTTGATTTATTGTAGAGATGAGGTCTCACTGCCCAGGCGGGTCTCGAACCCGCGGGCTCAGGCAATCCACTCACCTCAGCCTCCCAAAGGCGCGGGATGACAGGCTGAGCCACCGAGCCCGGCTTTTTTTTTTTTTTTGAGTTGGAGTCTCACTCTGTCGCCCAGACTGGAGTGCAGTGGCCGCTCCCAGCCACCACAGCCTCGACCTGCTGGGCTCCGGCAGTCCTTCTGCCTCAGCCTTCCGAGTAGCCGGAACTACAGGCACACGCTACCACACCCGGCTAATTTTTTTTTTTTTTTGTAGAGATGAGGGCTCACCAAGTTGCCCAGGCAGGTCTCGAACCCGTGGGTTCAGGCGATCCACTCACCTCAGCCTCTCAAAGCACGGGATTACAGGCTGAGCCACCGAGCCCGGCTGCAATATCTATTTAAAAAGAAGTAGAGGCCGGGTGTGGTGGCTCAAGCCTGTCATCCCAGCACTTTGGGAGGTGGGGTCGAGAGGACCACCTAAGCCCGCAGGTTCGAGACCAGCCTGGGCAACATGGTGAGACCTCGTCTCTACAATAAATCCAAAAATTAGTGAGGCGTGGTAGCCTGGGTCTGTAGTTGTGGCTACTTGGAAGGCTGAGGCGGAAGGAGCGTGGTCAGGAGCGTGCCGCTGCACTCTAGCCTGGGCGAAGGAGTGAGACTGACTCAGAAAAAAAAAAGTAGAGGCTGCGTGTCAAAGCTCATGCCTGGAATCCCAGCACTTTAAGTGGGTGAGGCAAGGGGATTGCCTGAGGCCAGGAGTTCAAGACCAGCCTGGGCAACATAGGGACAACTCATCTCTACAACAAGCCAAAAAGCTAGAATGCCATGGCATTCCAGTCTGAGTGACGGAATGAGACTCCCAACTAAAAAAATTTAAAAAAAAAAATTTTTTTTGAGTCAGAGCTTCACGCTGTCCTTCAGGCTGGAGTGCAGTGACACGCTCCTGGCCACCACAGCCTCGACCTGCTGGGCTCCGGTGATCCTTCCGCCTCAGCCTTCCAAGTAGCTGGAACCACGTGCCCGGCTGACTTTTTGATGTATTGTAGAGACGAGGTATCGCCATGTTGCCCAGGCTGGTCTCAAATCCCCGAGCTCAGGCAGTCCTCTTGCCTCCACCTCCCAAAGTGCTGGGATTACAGGCATGAGCCACCACACCTGGCTATTTTGGGGGGGGGGGGGCGGAGGAGGGTCGGGGTCTCATTTTACTGCCCAGGCTGGAGTGCAGTGGCACAATCACAACAACTCACAACCCCCAGCACTGACCTTCTGGGCTTAGGTGGTCCTCCCATCTCAGCCTCTCAAGTACCAGGATTACAGATGCACACCACCATGTTCAGCTAACTTTTTGATTTTTTTGAAGAGATGGGATCTTGCTGTGTTGCCCAGGCTGCTCTTCAACTTCTGACCTCGAGCAATCCTCCTGCCTCAGCCTCGCAAAGTGCAGGAATGACAGGTGTGAGCCGCCGGGCCTGGCCTGAAATGAAATTTTAGAAGCAGGCAGAAGGAAATACGGGGAACTGTCACCAGTGGGACCAGCAGGCAGACAGATTTCACCTCCGGGTTAAATTCGGAAAAATGTTTCCCGTGGGACGTACAATTTGCATTTCACTCAGATATTTCACGTAGGAGCTAAATTTTGCTCACACCTGGCCAAAAGACGGCCCTCGGCAGAGCGTGCTTATATGGCTGTTTTCCATCGAGGCCTTCCAACCCCTTGGTATGAGTGGGAACACATTCCTAATGACCGGCCAGTACGGGGGCGCGCGCCTGTCGTCCCAGCTACTCAGGAGGCCGAGGCAGGAGGATGGCTTGAGCCCAGGAGCTAGAGGCTGCAGGGAGCCGTGATCGCACGGCCGCACTCCAGCCTGGGCCGCAGAGCCAGACCCTGTGTCCAAAAAAAGAACATGAGGAAACACAAAGTTGTCCTAACGAAGTGTGAAAAGGTCAAAATAAAGCCGGCGAGGCCTCCCGGCTCCGTCCGCTGGTCTCGAGTCTCCAACAGAAGAGGCCAGAGACCTTTGGACTCCTGAACAAAGTCGGTGGAAAAGGGGAAATAAACAAACCTGCATTTTCGCTCTCTGTTAGGGGGTGGATCAGGCCTAACTGAGGCTGTAAGGGCCAGATTCGCCCCGAATCCGCAAGGGCGGCTGCTGTCAGGTGATAACGCGCAGGACCCAGGGACCCGCCCAGACACGGGCTTGGCAGACTCACATGCAGGATGCTGGGAGGCCGGGCTGTGGGTCGGCAGGCTTAGCTCAGGCCGGTGGCTGTTTTTCACTTTATCTGACTTATGTTTCTTTTTTGTCTTTTTTCTTTTTTTTTTTTTTTGAGTAGGAATCTCACTCCGTCGCCCAGGCTAGAGGGCAGTGGCACGTTCACAGCCACCCCAGCATCGACCTGCTGGGCTCCAGCAATCCTTCTGCCTCAGCCTTCCAAGGAGCCAGGACTGCAGGGCTGGCCTTGGAACCAACAAAGACACAGAGAATGACATCCAGCCAAAGGAGCTGGGCGTGGTGGCTCAGCCTGTAATCCCAGCACCTTGGGAGGCTGAAGTGAGCAGATTGCCTTGAGACCCGCCTGGGCAACTTGGCGAGACCTCATCTCTACAATAAATCAAAAAATCAGCCGGGCGTGGTAGCGCGCACCTGTAGGTCCAGCTCCTTGGAAGGCTGAGGCGGAAGGATCGCCGGAGCCCGGCAGGTCGAGGCTGCAGGGGCCGGGAATGGCCACTGCACGCCAGTCTGGGTGACAGAATGAGACTCCAACTCAAAAAAAAAAAAAAGAAAACAGCCAAAGGGTCCTTAGAGCATGAAGTGTGGCATTAGCATCGGGCAGCAGGACACGTCCGGATGTGTGCTCCAAGGTCACAGAGAACGGCATTCAGACAAAGGCACGGACATGTGTGTCCACGGCTGTGCGGTCATATGGTCGCCCTCCACCAAGGGAGGACAGACAGGCACAGTGTGGCCCGTCCACACGTGGACACGACTCAGCCACGAGAAGGAACGCGGCTCACACACGGGCCACGAGCAGCTCAGACAACCCCACAAGAAAAACACCCGGGCAGCGCTGTAGCGGGGTGGGGGGCGGGGAACGGCCCCGCCTGTGGTCCCAGCACTCGGGGAGGCCAGGGTGGGAGTCTTTGGTCTCTGCCTCCGGGGAGGAACGTCAGGGAACGGGGTCTTCTCAGAGGGAGACGCTGCCGCACCACTGACAAGACCCCTCCGCTTGGGGCCTCAGGACAGGAGGCCACGTCACTCCCGGGGTGCCAAGGGAACCCTGTTTTCCAGGGGCTGGGAGGGCCGGGACCTCCGCCTCCCACCCTGGGGGTCCCTGCTCCATACCTCTGCCCCGACGAGGGGCACCCGCCCCTCACACCTCCAGGTCCCCCCGACCCCCTCCGCCATGGCTCCTCTAAGGCACCTGACCTTGGCTGCCCCTGGGGGGCCGCCATTGGCCACAGCCCCTGCCCCCATTGTGGGGTAAATCGTGTCACCAGAGGGGGGTGTTCAAGCCCCCGCACCCAGGACTCAGAACGGGGCCCGATTTGGGAATGCGGGGTCTTTGCAGGTGACGCTTTGCAGGTGGTTGAGTCCCGCTGGAATCGAGCGCACCTCAATCCGATGACTGGAGACCCAGGAGGGGCATGTGGCTCATGCCTGTCATCCTTTGGGAGGCCGAGGTGAGAGAAGTGCCTGAGCCCACAGGTTCGAGACCAGCCCGGGCAGCTTGGTGAGACCTCGTCTGGGTGACAGAGTGAGACTCCAACTCAAAAATTAAAAAAAAAAAAAACTGGCATCATTAGTGAAGTCTGAACACCTCGTTTGTGACCTAGGGTTCTTCTTTTTTTGAGTCCACAGAGGACACGACTCAGCCATGAATAGGAAAGAGACTCTGACGCAAACCTCCCTAAATGCTGGGATTACAGGCGTGTGCCACCACACCTGGCCTAAAAAAAAATCTTTTTTTTTTTTTTTTTTTTGAGCTGGAGTCTCAGTCACCCAGACTGGAGTGCAGTGGCCGCTTCCGGCCACCACAGCCTCGACCTGCTGGGCTCCGGCGATCCTCCCGCCTCAGCCTTCCAAGTAGCTGGAACTACAGGTGCGCACTACCACGCCTGGCTGATTTTTTGATTTATTGTAGGGATGAGGTCTCGCTGCCCAGGCGGGTCTCGAACCCGCGGGCTCAGGCCATCCACTCACCTCAGCCTCCCAAAGGCGCGGGATTACAGGCTGAGCCACCAAGCCTGGCTTAAAATAATCTTTTTAAGCAAAAAATGCCCCCAAGGGGGTCAATGCATGAACACCGCTGGAATTGTTTAATGCAGGTTATTCAACACGGGTCAGCACATTCCACCTCCCCACACCCTGGGAGGAGGAGACCCACTTCCCAGATGAGCAGCCCAAGGCCACGCAACCCTCTGGCTTCAGAGGTGCGGGCGACACCGGAGGGGCCGCTGCCGCCTCCAGGAAGCCCTCCCTGCCGCCCTGGGCTCCACATGTCCCGTGGCGCTGAGCCCAGCACACAGTAGGTGCTGCATAAAGGTTTGCTGACCCAATCCGAGAGAGAAGGCAGGCGCCCACGCTTCGGGGCACCCCCCCCAGCACCCCACCCCCACCCCTGCCAGCGCGGAGCCAGGAAGCCGCCTCTCCCCCACCTGGGTGGGGGGCTCAGGGCTGGAACGGGGGTGGGGACACCGCGGGGCCCATGTCCCGCCTTGCTTCCACAGCGGGTGGGTGGGGGACTCCCCGGCCGTGACCTGGTGCCAGCCCCTCCCCCATGCCCAGCGGCCTCGCTGATTGGCCCCGGTGTGGCGGGCCACCTGTTGCTGTCCGTCACGGGCCACCTCCTCATGCTGTCAGCACAGAGACTGGGGTAAGCGGGGCCGGGGCGGCCTGGGCAGAAGCAGGGGTCCCCGGGGTCCGGGAGCGTGTCCCCGAGGACCCGGGGTGTCCCCAACTCCTCGGCTGCCCCTCACACCTAGGGGACGGGTGGCCTTTCAGCCCAGGGGTGGGGATGCCGGTGTGGCCGTCACAGGCCCCGGGGACCCCGAAAGGCGGGGCTTCGGGTCTGACTTGAGACAGGACCCCCGGGCGACGACGGTCTCCGGCCGTCCGTGTGGGTGGGGATGCCCCCGGCCCTGGCCTCTCGTGGCCAGGGCTCCCCCGGGGGCTTGAGCCTCTAGTTTTTTGTTTTTGAGAGGCAGGGTCTCACTCTGCAGCCCAGGCTGGAACTCGGCTGGCTCGCCACCACCCTGACCAGCTGGGCTCAGGCGATCCTCCCGTCTCGGCTTCCAGAGTAGCCGGGACTACAGGCGCCACCGTGCCCGGCTAATTTTTAAAGTCTTTGTTTATAGAGATGGGGTCTCACTATGTGGCCCAGGCTGGTCTGGAACTCCTGGGCTCAAGGAATCCTCCCGTCTTAGCCTCCCAAAGTGCCGGGTAGGGGGCAGGACAGCCTGGGGGGAGACCCCGTGGCAGCAAAGGCCTGGGTGGGACCAGGTCACCCGTTGGCCTGTCCCGCTGGCCCGGGGCACCAGATAAAAATAGCCCGTGGTCTCAGAGAGCATGAGCTGACCCGGGGGCCAAGGGTTCCGGCATGAGCTGTCTGTGACTCGTGGCTGTGTGACGCTGGGTGGGCTCCAGCCCTCTGAGCTCCAGCAGCCTTCCAGAGTCGCTGGGCTTTCGGGAGGGGCCCCAACGCAGGCTTGTGGGGCCCCGGAGGGCGCCGGGGCCAGAAGGCGGACTGCAGGCGGGGGCGGGGCCCGCCGCAGGACGCCCACCCTCGACACCCCTTCCCCCACTCGTCCCAGCCTCGACGGGCGGTCCCCATGGCAACCGGAGCCTGGGACGCGCTGGACGGAGGCCTGGGCAGCTGCCAGGCCGGCGAGGACCTCCCGGCCCCGGCCGAGCCCCCGCAGGACAGGGCTCCAGGTACCGTGGGCGCAGGGGGGCGGGCCTGCCTGACCACCCCGCCGAGCACGCCCAAGACCCAGGACCCGCCCCCCGTCCACGGGCCTGAGCCACGCTGCCCATGGCCGACCCCTGGCCCCAGTCCTGCCTCGGGGGGGTCTGTAAGGCACCCCCGAAGGACACGGGCGCTGGTCCACCCAGACCTGGGTTCACATCCTGGCTTGCCACCGACGTGCTATGAGCCGTTGGGCAGAGCCGTCTCTGAGGTCGTCAGCTTGCTTTTGCTTTTTCTTTTTCTTTCTTTTTCTCTCTCGAGTTGGAATCTCACGCCGTCACCCGGACTGGAAGGCAGTGGCATGCTCCCGACCTGCTGGGCTCCGGCGATCCTTCCGCCTCAGCCTTCCAAATGGCTGCAGCTACAGGCGCACGCCACCACGTCCGGCTAATTTTTTGATTTATTGTAGAGTCGAGGTCTCGCCAAGTTGTCCAGGATGGTCTCAAACCCCTGGGCTCAGGCAGTCCTCTCGCCTCGGCCTCCCCAAACGCTGGGATGACAGGCGTGAGCCACTGCGCTCGGCTATTTTGTGTTTTGTCGTTTTGAGCTGGGGGGTCTCACTCTCACCCTGGCTGGACCATCATGGCTCACTGCCGCCCCGACATCCCGGGCTCAGGCGATCCTCCCACCGGGGCCTCCCGAAGGGCTGGGATGCCAGGCCTGAGCCACTCGCCTGGCGCTGTCCGCCTCTCCTCCCCAGGACGGGTGCAGCCACCCCCACCTCCCCCGGCAGAAAGAGGGGAGGGGGCCTCGGCCTGCAGGGCCGTCCGCACAACCCTGACCCTCGCTCTGCTCCCACCAACAGGGACTCCTCGGCTGGCCGACCGGCGCAGCTGTCCCCTCGTGAGTAGCCGGCCCTGGGGTTTCAGCCAGGGGCCCTCGGAGTGGGGGACACGCCGGCCAAGGGCGCGCGCCTCTCAGGCCGGGGAAGGGCCTGGGGCCCCGGGAAGGCACCCACAGCGCCCGTGGCGCCCACAGGACGCCCGCGAGCCGGCGGCCGAGGGCGGCCGTGCCGACGCCAGGCCCACGAGGATGGAGAGAGCGCCGGCGGCCAGGGGCGCCCCGGGAGCGGCGAAGGAGAGGCTGAGAGCGGGAGCCAGTGCGTGTGCAGGGGGCGGGCGGCGCGGTGGGCGCGCGGGCACGGGCCGGCTCCCCGGGGCTGGGCCTCGGAGGGGGCGCGCGGGGGCTCCCGGCTCAGAGGCGGCCGCTGGGCCGCGAGCCTCCAGGACGCGCGGCGACGCCGGCCGGGGCGCCCAACGCCAGCCGGGCGTCTTCCGGAAGCCTCCGGGCCTCCGGGAGGGCCGCCGCGGGCCCGGGCCGGGCCGGGCGGGGCCGGGCGGGCGTCCCCGGGGCCCTGCGCGCGGGCAGGCGCGGCCGGGACGGGGAACAGACCGCGCCGCCCGCAGGCCCCCGGAGCGCCCCGGCCCGCAGGAAGGCGCAGGCCGCGCCGCCCACGCCGCCGCCGCCGCCGCCGCGCGAGGAGCTGCCCTGGGGCGACCTGTCGCTCAACAAGTGCCTGGTGCTGGCCTCGCTGGTGGCGCTGCTGGGCTCGGCTCTGCAGCTGTGCCGCGGTGAGCGGGGCGGGCGGGGGGCGGGCGCCGGCGCCACCCGTGGGGACCCCGCCCCGCGCCCGGGCCCCTCCGGGGCGGGCTCCGAGCGCCCCCCGCGTCGGTGAATCTCGCGGAGGGGCGGGGGTGGGGAAGGGGACAGTGCCCTCCCCGCACGGACCCCGTGCGCCCCGACGGGCCTCCCCGTGGCCCTCGGGCGCCCGCAGCCCCGCCCCGCCGCCCTCCAGCGGCCCCCGCAGGCTTCCCGCGGGCCCTGGGGCCCCACCCCGCCCGCGCCCTTCTTGGGGCCCCGAGGACGGCCCCCGCGGGCCGCGTCCCCCCCGCGACGAGAAGGGGGTCTGGGCGGGGGCGCGCGCAGCCGCGGAGCCACGGCCCCTCGCCCCGGCCCAGCCGTCCCGCGGAAGGGGGCCGGGGGACGGCCCCTCGGCCCGGAACGACCCGCGCCCGACCCTTCCCCCAGACGCCGTGGCCGGGGAGGCGGCCGCCCCCGCGCCTGCGCCCTGGGTCCCGCCGGGCGCGGCCCCGAAGGAGCTGGCGGCGCCCCGGGTAAGCGCGTCCGCCCGGGCGCGGGTGAGGCGCCCTGCGGGGGGGGCGGGCGCCCGGAGAGGGGGCCGCTGACCCGGGACCCCCGTCCGCCTCGCAGCCCGAGCCCGCGGCCCGGGCACCCCCGGCGGGCCCGCCGGCGCCCCGGGCGGAGGTGCAGGACCGGCCCGAGGTCCCTGGGAGCCCGGAGGCCGCGCAGAGGGCCGAGGCGGAGCCCGGGGAGGCGCCCGGGGAGGCCGCCGTGGAGGCCCGGGCGCCCCTCGCTGGCCGAGGGCGCAAGGCGGGGCCGCGCAAAGAGCAGCAGCCCCGGAGAGAGCGGCCGCCGGCCCCCCGGGAGCCGCGGGAGGCCCGGGCCCGGCGCGGGGAGCCACGCGAGGGGCGCCGTCGTCGGTGGACGCGGGACGCCGGGACGCCGAGCCCGGAAGAGGCAGGCCCGGGCCGCCTCGCGGCGCGCGCACGGGCAGGACCGGCCTCCAGGCGGCCGGAGGCGCCGCGCGGGCAGAGGGCGAGACTGAGCCACCGCAGCCCCGGGACCCCCGCCCGGCCCCCGCGGGGGCGCCGCGAAATAAAGCCCGTGTCGCGCCGCCGCGTCGCCTGCTTCTTCGCGCCCGGGCGCGGCCGCACCGTGCGCGGGGCCGCCGGATTCACGCGGGACACGCCGGGGGGCTTGCTGGGCTTTATTGGGGCGAGGCTCGGGCGAATAAATAGGGGCGGGGCGCGGCGTCACCGGCAGCCACACTCCGTGGCCACCATGTTGGGCACCTGGTGCGCGCGGATGCGCTGGCCCGACAGGCTGATGAGCAGCTTGGCGCCGTAGGCCGTGGGCACGCAGCAGGGCGCGCGCGCCAGGGCGGCGCCGCGGGCGCGCATCTTGAGCAGCAGCACCACGTGGTTGCCGTAGCGCGGGTTGCGGTCGCTCTGCGGCCAGCCGCAGGCGCCCTGGCAGTCGTTGGCCTGGTAGGTCTCGGGGATGAGCACCGAGCGCTCGGCGCGCAGGTCCACGCGGAGCTCGCGCAGCGCGCACGGCCCGGCGGCGGCCCCCGCCGCGCTGCGCTGCGCCCGCCCCCGCCGCTCGGCGCGCAGGCCCCGCAGCGCCTTGAGCAGCAGCAGCGCGCGCAGCGGGTCGCCGGCGCCGTCGGGGCCGCCCGGGCACAGCGCCAGCAGGCGCGCCAGCAGCGGGGCGGCGGCGGGCGGCAGGCCCGGGAGGCCGCGCAGCTCGGCGGCCGCGGCCTGGAGCTCGGCGGCCACGCGGCGCGCCAGGCCCGCGGCCCACGGCGCCGGCGCGGCGCCCGGCGGCGGCGGCGAGGGGTCCCCGGCGGGTCCGCCGCGGCCGGCAGCAGCAGCAGCAGCGGCTCCTCGTCGTCGTCGAGCAGGCGCTCCAGCGCCGCGGGGTCCGACAGGTTGACCAGGCCCTGCGGGAAGCCGGCCAGCGCGTCCGGGTCCAGCGCCAGGCGCGCCGGCGAGGCCTGGGCCGGGGGGCCTCGCAGCGCGCGCACCAGGCGCGTGAGCGTCGCCAGGAAGGGGTCGGCGCCGGGCGGCGGCTCCTCGGGCGCCCCGGACGGCCTGGAAGCCGCGGAGCGGGGCGGTGAGCGGCGCAGGGCCGCGGTCCCCGCCGCCCGCGCCCCCCGCCCGGGCCCCCGCGCACCTGGGCGGCGGGAAGGGCGCCGTGTCCAGCTGGCCGCGCGCGGGCTCCGGCGCGGGCCCGGACCGCGGCAGCAGCAGCAGGGCCGGGGTCATTCGCGTGAAGCAGCGGGGGTCGTCGCCGAACAGCAGCGCCTGCAGCTGGGCCGTCCTCAGCGGGGCGCCTGCGGCGGGCGCGGGGCTGGCTCAGGGCGGGCCGAGGGGGCTCCCTGCCGCCCGGCCCCTCGCGCGGACCTACCGTCTCCGCGGGGCCGCAGGGTCAGGGCCAGCCCGGAGCCGCGCCAGGCCGCCGCCGGGCGGTCCACGGCCAGCGCCAGGTAGCGGGTGTCCTGGGCCGGGCAGAGGCTCTGCGGGGGAGAAGGGGTCAGCCGGCCGGGCGGCGGCGCTGCCCACGGGTCCCTCCCCGCCACCCTTCCAGGGTCCGGAGGGCTCCCGACGGCCGGGGCCTGCCCACGCCACCTCCAGGTACCTGCTCATGCGGCAGCCCAGCCCCGGTGACGGTGACCTCGGGGCCGGGCCCTGGGTACAGCACCAGCAGCGCCAGCTCCGGGGTGCCGGCTCCAGGTGGGGGCTCCTGGAACCTCAGCGAGGGCGTGGGCTCCCAGGTCACTGCGGCCAGGGCAGGGTGGCCTGAGCCAGAGGCCACCCTAGAATGCCCTGCGGGGGGGCAGCCCGGGAGCCGCGGGGGCTTGGCCTTGCTGCTCTGGACAGGGGCCCTCGTGGGAGGACGCCGGTGGCCTCTCCTCACTGCCTTCCTGCAGCTAGGGGCGGCCGGGCGGCGGCAGGGTCTGGGGGTCCTGCGTGGGGCCGCCGTGGGAGGAGGGGCCCTGGGCTCCGGGGTGGGCAGGGGCCGCCTTTCTGGGCCCTGCAGGAAGTGGCAGAGCGGGCCCTGGGGACCCCTGCCCCAGACGCGAGCGCGGTGCCTGCCTCCCAGGCCAAGGAGCACAGCCCCCTCGGGGCAGGAGGATGGTGGCCTCGGCGCCTGGGCCCCGCATACCTTCCTCCAGGCGCAGGACCAGCAGCCGCTGCTCCCGGGGCTCCTCCAGCCAGGCCCTCAGCCGCTGCAGAGGGGGCAGGGCGGCCTGTCCGTCGGTGGGGCCGCAGACCCCAAAGGTGGCCAGGTCTCCAGGGCCCCAGCGGGCCTGCCACACGGCCCCCAGGAAGGCCCGCTCGTAGGGGCCCAGGGCCCCGGCCACTTGCAGGGACGTGCTGCTGCCATTGCCCGGCCCCAGTGTCACCAGGCACATGGGGTCCTGCGGACCGCCTGGCGGCCAGTCCCCGTCTTCCTGGAAGAGAAGGCCCCCGGCGCCCACAGCGGGCTTCCCTGCCCCTAGGGTCTCAGCCCCTGGCAGAGCTCCCGTGGCCGCCAGCAGCAGGGCCAGGCAGGCGAGCAGTGGGCCCTGCATCGCGGCTGCTGCGGGCTGGGCTGCGGGCTTCAGTGGGCCAGGGTGAGGGCCGGCCGTCTGCCCCAGGCGGCCTTGGGGGTGACACTGCCAGCGCCTCGGGGCTGGGCCAGGGGCCTCGTCAAAGAGCGCTCTGTGGGCAGCCGCGTCTCCCCCACAGATGGCGGCGGCCGGCGGCTGCCAACACACTGTCCTTGGGGCGCATCCCCTTCTGGGGCAGGCGCCACGGCCAGGTCCCCCCCCGGGCCCGGGGAGTCCTGGTGTCTAGCCCAGGCCCACCGGAGACTCAAGGACAGCGTGTCTCTGCCTTCCTTCCCGTGGACGGGACCCCAGACGCGCTCCTGGCCAGCAGGGCCTGCCCTCTGCCGCGCGGCCTCCAAAACACAGCTGCCAACAGGGCCACCCACATGCGGCTCCTGGCGAGCCATGGGACCTCTTCAGCCCCATGCGGGGTGCGGGGCCGCTGCCTGGCACCTGCAGTGCTTGCTGAGGTGGGCAGCCGCCAGGCCCTCCCGCCCTAGCCCCCAAGACACGCGAGTCCACACCAGGCAGGGAGGCCGTTTAATGAGCTCGGGGTGTACAAAAGACTAAAAGCTCCCCACGGGAGCGCGCGGGGCCACGGGTGGCCAGGCCTGCGGGGGCGGCCTTTCAGTTGGCCGGGGGTGGGGGCGGAATGCTGCCAGGGCCCTCGGAGGGGAGCGGGGGCCTCAGCATCGGGGGCATGGGGGTCGGGGGGTGCACGCCGGGATTGGACGGGTGCACTCCAGGAGGCTGGGGGTGGACCCCAGGAGCTGGAGGGTGGACGCCGGGAGCTGACGGGTGGACGCCCGGGGGCTGGGGATGAACCCCCGGGGCCTGGGGGTGGATCCCCGGGGCTGGTGGGTGGACCCCCGGGGCCTGGGGGTGAACTGCAGGAGCCGGTGGGTGCACTCCTGGGGCCTGGGGGTGCACCCCAGCCGACGGGGGAGGGTGGACGCCAGGGGCCGGAGGATGCACCCCGGGGGCCGGGGGGTGGACCCCGGGAGCTGGGGGGTGGACCCCGGATGTCGGGGGTGGACCCCAGGGGCCGGCGGGTGGACCCCGGATGTGGGGGCGTGGACCACTGGGGCCGGGGGGTGGACCCCGGGCGCCGGGGGGGGCAGCTGGGGGGGCCCGGGGGCCCGGAGGGTGCAGGCCCGGCGGGCGGCATGGGCGGCAGAGGCAGGCCTCCCGGCGGGGGTGGGGGCAGAGACTCGGGCAGAGGCGGCCGAGGGGGCAGGCCGTTCATCAGGGGGGGCGGGGGCCGCTTCACCCCGGGAGGCCCGGCTGGGAGGCTGGGTGGGGCCGGAGGCTTCTCCATCTTGAAGTGGAACTGCAGGAAAAACTGAAGAGGCGGCGGCTCAGCGGGGCCGGGGGACCAGGCCCCAGGGGGCTGCTGGGGGAGGCCGCAGACCCACCTGCTTGGTCTCCCGGTTCCAGTGGGTCCAGAACTTGCCCTCGGCCTTGTCGATCTCCCTGCTGGGCACCTGGGCGGGAGAGAGAGAAGCCTGTCGTGGCTGTGGCTGCAGGACCCTGAGGCCCGGGGCAGAGGCCTGATGTCAGGCGCTGGCTCCCTCGGAACCCTGGGGAAGGCCCCGGCTGGGCAAGGCCTTGGTGTTGGGGAGAAACGCTCGGCTTAAACTCCAGCCCAGCTGCTTACCAACCTTGCTCCCACAGCACAGCATGTGTTACTTCAATTGAAAAAAAACTGGGGCCGGGCTCGGTGGCTCACCCTGTGATCCCATGCTTTGGGAGGCCGAGGTGAGTGAATTGCCTGAGCCCGCGGGTTCGAGACCCGCCTGGGCAACTTGGCGAGACCTCGTCTCTACAAATCAAAATTAGCCAGGCGTGGTAGCGTGCGCCTGCCTGTAGTTCCAGCTGCTTGGAAGGCTGAGGCGGAAGGATCGCCAGAGCCCAGCAGGCCGAGGCTGTGCTGGCCGGGAGTGGCCACTGCACTCCAGTCTGGGTGACAGAGTGAGACTCCCAACTCAAAAAAAAAAAAATTGGGTTCAGGTGTGGTGGCTCAAGCCTATCACTCCAGCACCTTGGGAGGTCGAGACAAGGACTGCCTGAACCCAGGGGTTCGAGACCAGCCTGGACAACTTGGCAAGACCTTGTCTCTACAATAAAAAAAACAACAAAAAAATTAACCGGGGTGGTGGCACATGCCTGCAGTTCCAGCTACTTGAAAGGCTGAAGTGGAAGGATTGCCGGAGCCCTGCGCTGGCCGAGAGCATGACACTGCACTCCAGTCTGGGGTCTTGCTGTGTTGCCCAGGCTGGTCTTGAACTTCTGACCTCAAGTGATCTTCCTGCCTCAGACTCCAAAAGTGGTGGGGTGACAGGCCTGAGCCACCACACCCGCTGTGTTACTTGCTTACATTGCCCTGTCCAGCATGGCGCGCAGGCCACAGTGGACGCTGGAGCCACCTGGCCCAGAGGTGGTAACTTGGCCCAGCCTCTCGAACTGGGCTCCGCCCACCATCAGCGCCAGACTTCCACATGCAGTGGGTGCCACGTGAGGAGCCCTCCCAGGGGGCAGGGCCCGCTGAGATCCCCCAGCCCTGCCAGGACCGCGCACCTTGAAAGCGATGGTTTCGTAGGGCTCGGCCGCCATCAGCAGGTACTGCCAGCGCCGGTCGGGGGGCTCGATCCTCTGCTCGTAGGCGGACATGAAGCGGTGGCGTGGCATGATGCCCTCGGCAACCTCGGGGTAGTCGATCTGCAGGGAGGCAGCCAGGCAGCCTGCCGATCAGGGGCGCCAGGCCCCACCCCGCTTCCCCGCCGACCCCGAGGCGGGCCTCACCTGGAAGAGGAGGCTCTGCTGCCCGGTCTCCGAGTCCCTCTGCTTGGTCACTGCAACACATGGGCCGTGGTCCTCCTCAGAGCCCAGGAACCCTGGGGGTCTAGCCCGCCCGCTGAGTGGGCGGGGCCGAGGCGGCTGAGGGGGCCAGCGCTAAGGTAAAGGCTCCAGTGCCCGAGGGCCGCAGCCCCTGCCACACCTGTGCCCAGACCCCGGGGGAACGCCACCCCCAGGGCTGCTTGCAGCCCCTTCCTCTGGGACGCAAGGGGCCTGAACTCGGCACTGGGTGTGGGGGAGCGAGAGCAAGAGTGACATCCTCCCCCTGCCCCAGCATGCAACTGCCAGGGCACAAGAAGCCGCTGCCTCCCTCCTGGTCACTCAGGGCCCTTCACACCCCCGAGCCCGGCTCCCCAGGGGGAAAACCCGGAACGTTATCAGGGCCCAGCAGCCTGCCCCCAGCCTGTACATGCCAGGTGCTGTCTGCATACAAGCTGGGCACAGGGGATGCCCAGCTCCTGCGGGACCCTTGCTGGGTGGCCTCCCGGCCCTGATACACCACCTCTGAGACACACCCTGCTTCTCCCTTCTCCTTTGCCTGAGACGAGCCAGTTTCAAGTCAAGGAAAAGACGTGTCAGGGGTCCCACTCCCCAATGTCTGCCGGGAGCCAATAATTCCCACGGTGACACCCCGAAGCACTTGGGCAGCTGGGTGGGTGGAGGCTACGGACCCTGGCTCGGTCAGAAGGGCCATGGGAGCTGGGGGCCAGCCTGAAGGCCAGGGTCAAGGCCTCAGGGGGCGCTTCCTGCAAGAGCCAGAGCCCCCTTGCGGGCGGCAGTTGTGGGCTGGCCTCACCCACGCAGACTCACCCTTGTAGCCTGGGCGCCCGATTTTCACAAACTTCTTCACTTCCACCTTGACCTTCTCCGGTGCGGGCTGGGCAGGGGCCTCCTTGGCTTCCTTAGCTGCTCTCCGGGCCCTGTGGGCGGGATGGACGCGGCTAGGCACCCCCATACACAGGCAGCCCAGGCCCCAGGCCCAGGTGCCGGAGGCCCCTCCCGACCCCGAGGCTCGCTACAAGGTGGGAGAACAAGGGCTGGGGCCCACTGCAGGTCCAGAGGAAGGGGCTTGGGCCCACCTCTCCCCCCGCATGCCCCGTGTCCCTGGCGGGAGCCTTCAGAGGACCCCAGCTGCCCCAACACTCCTCAGGGACTGCCCTGGCTCCCGAGGCCGGGTCGGCCTCACCCCGCAGGGAACTCACAGGTTGGTCTGGTGCTTCTTCCCCTGGGTGTGCGCCAGGTAGCTGCCCTGGAGAGAATGGGGACATGCCGGGTCAGGGCCACGAACAGGGGCAGGACCCCCATGCCGCCCGCCCCCCTCACGAGCCCAGGTGGGCGGGCGCACCTCATTGTTGTGGAGGGTCAGACAGAGCTTGCACTCGTAGGAGCCCAGGTGGTTCTTCATGAAGTAGGGGTCCTGGGGAGACAGACACCTGGTTAGACACGGAAGGGCGTAGCCTCGCCCGCCTCTGGGTGCCCGAGCACTTCTGAGAACACAGGACTAGGTGGTCAGCTCCGTGGGGGGGCAGGAAGCCCCTGTGAGTGGGCGTGGACACTAGAGAATGCAGAGGCGGAGGCTGTGGGGCCCAGACCACGCCCTGAGCAGCGAGGTCTCCAGGGAGCCCAAGTCACGCTCCTGCCCATACGTCAGAGGTAGGCAGGGCCAGGACCACACTGTGTGCTGGCCACTCCCAAGGCAAGCCTTCGGGTCAGACCCCGGCAGAAGAAAAGCATGCGGGTTTACCAACGGCCCTAAGACCCTCGACCTGCCGGCTCTGAGCCTGGCAGGGGCTTTGATCTCAGGCGCCAGGCAGGTCGGGGCTGGGGTCCTGACTCCATCACCTGGGCGGTGCCATCCCCAGCCCACGTCCTCACTGAGGAGACCGGGCCTGGGAGCAGTTGAGGCCTGTGGAGATGCACACATGGTGCCGGGGGCCTCCGCTGGCGACCCTGCCCCCAAGGACCCTGGGCGATGTCTGGGGGCATCCGTGGTTGGCGGGACCAGTGCTCCTGGCATGCGGTGGGTGGTGGCTGGACTGCCCTGTGTCCACAGTGGCCAGGGAGGCCCTGGCAACCCCTCTGCACAAGCCAATGTCCAGCAACCCTTCGCTGCCCTGGGCTGAACTGGTAACAGCCTTACGTGCCCCGAAAGACAAACGATGCCAAACAAAAAGCCCACACACAGGTGGACAATGCAGAGGGCCCGGAGGGTGCTGGGGCTAGAAGTCCGCACGTGACAGAGGGCAGATCTTGGTGGAGCCCCAAAGTCGCCCGTGCCAGGACCTGGCCCACCTTGTTGATGTCGATGGTCTCCAGGGCCAGCTGCCGCAGACGCTCCCTGCGGTCACGGTTGCTCTCGGAGGAGGAGGCCACGCCCCCACTCCCGGTCTTGCCCCCTGGTCGATGCTGGAAGTCCATGGTGACGGCCTTGGGGCGTCAGTGGACTGAGAAGAAGCCTGCAGAGGCAGAAAGGAGAGTGAGCGGGCATGGTGGCTCACACCGGTAATCCCAGCACTTTGGGAGGCCAAGGCTGGAGGCCTGCTTGAGCCCAGGGGTTCAAGGCCAGTCTGGGCCAACACAGTGAGGCCTCATCTCCACAAAGCAATGCGGTTTTGCAGTTAGCTGACATGGTGACACTCGTACCCCCAGCTGCTTCAGAGACGGAAGCGGGAGGACCACTTGAGGCCGCGCGGTCAAGGCTGTGGAGGCTGTGACCGCCCCAGTGCGAGATGCTGTCTCTCCCGACGAGGCCCCGCCCTGTAGAGGCGGCATGCTTTGCCTCGAGTCCCCCCCACGGACTGCACACAGTGGGAGTGTCCCTGAGCCATCATCTGAGGTGGCCACTCCCCCACAGCCGGGCCAGACACTGAGCGACACGGGAAGGAGAGGCTGAGGGCAGCCCGTGCCTGCGAAGACCCCGCCCGGGGGGCGCGGCGCCCCAAACTGCCCTCAGTGCGGGAGGCGCGGTGACTGCTGGGGCCAGGAGGGGCCGAGCCGCGCAGAAGCCACACCCCACCGAGGGCCGCCGTCTACGCCGGCCTCCTGCCGCATGTAGAGATCTCCAGAACGCTCTGCTGACCCAGGGGCTGGGAAGACCCGGAGCACCTGACGCGGGGCCAAGGCTGGCAGAGCCTGGTCGTCTCAGGGCCCGGCAGACCCTGAGGCTGGCGGCTGGCGCAGACTACGCTCCAGGCGCCACGGGGAGGAGCCCGGCCCGAACACGCTTCACCCACCTCTGCCCTCCCTGCAGAACTCCAGCCCACGGACACCAGAGACCGTCCAGAGCGCCCCGCAGTCCCCCAGCTGAGCCGAGCAGCACACCCCAGGGAGGCCGTGCCGCGGGTCAGAACGCCTCTCACAAGCAAAGGAACTTAAGGGCCTCGGGGATCGCATGGGGCATGGGTCAGGCTGGAGGGGCCAGGCCTGTTCGGGAGCTCGGGAGTCTTCACTGGGAAAACGGCCCCAGAGGAAGAATTCTCAGGGGCAAAGGCTCGGCGTCCCGCGCACCCCAGAGAACACCTGGTGCTGGCCAGGCCCCCAGCAGCATGCATCCTGGATGAGCAGCACAGTGGCTGCCAGCTCCTTGTGGACATCACACACGGTCCTGAGTACAGAGATGCTCAAGGGAAAGCCAGGAAGAGACAGTCAGGGGCGGGAGCAGAGGCTCACACCTATAATCCCAGCGCTTGGGAGGCTGAAGCGGAAGGACTGCCTGAGCCCAGGAGGGTGAAACCAGCCTGGGCAACATAGCGAGACCTTGTTTCTACACAAAACCAAAACATCAGCTAGGTGTGGTGGCGCCTGTAGTCCCAGCAGGTCGAGGTGGCGGTGAGCCGTAATTGTGCTGCTACACTCCGGCCTGGGAGGCAGAGTAAAACCCCAACTCAAAAAAAAAAAGTCGCCGTTAAGATCCTCCTCCAGGCCGGGCTCGGTGGTTCAGTCTGTAATCGCGTGCCTTTGGGAGGCTGACGTGAGTGGATTGCCTGAGCCCGCGGGTTCGAGACCCACCTGGGCAGCGAGACCTCATCTCTACAATAAATCAAAAAATCAGCCGGGCATGGTAGCGCATGCCTGTAATTCCTGCTACTGGGAAGGCTGAGGCGGAAGGATCGCCGGAGGCCAGCAGGCGAGGCTGCGGTGGCTGGGAGCGGCCACTGCACTCCAGTCTGGGCGACCGAGTGAGACTCCAACTCAAAAAAAAAAAAAAAATCCTCCTCCAAGCCAGGCTCGGTGGCACAGCCTGTCATCCCACGCTTTGGGAGGCTGAGGTGAGTGGACTGCCTGAGCTCGCGGGTTCGAGACCCACCTGGGCAACTTGGCGAGACCTCATCTCTACATTAATTTACAATAAATCAAAAATTAGCCGGGCGTGGTAGCGTGCACCTGTAGTTCCAGCTACTCGGAAGGCTGAGCCCAGCAGGTCGAGGCTGTGATGGCCAGGAGCGGCCACTGCACTCCAGTCTGGGCGACGGAGTGAGACGCCAACTCAAAAAAAAAAAAAAAATAGATCCTCCTCCACTGTGGAAGTTCCTACCCCATGAAACCAGGACAGGACGGAGGTAACAGCAAGTCCAGTTAAGGCAAAGCGAAGCCCTGACAGCACCCCAGACGAAGGCTTGAGGGCGAGCCTCGCACAGGCCTTCCGCGCGGATGCCAGAAGACTCACAGGAGGAAAGCACGGCGACTGAGCCAGACGCAGAGGACGGCGTCAGGAATTCTGAGAAACCCGGACCCGCCAGCCCAGACAGGAAGGGTCAGGCCAGGCGAGAGAGGACCCTTGGGAACAGCCTGGGGGGGCGCTGGACTGCGAGGCCAGTCCCCAGTGGCCACCGCACCAGAGAACTGGGAAGAGATGCCAGCCCCAGCGCAAGGCCGACCTTCAGGGCGGAGCTGAGACGCCGGGCGCCTGTGTGGCGAGCACAGGCACAGCCGCGGCTTCCACTCGCCTCGGCCTCCCAAAGTGCTGGGGCGACAGGCTGAGCCACCGAGCCCGGCATATCTGTGCTCTTATTTATTTTTATTTTTTATTTATTTTTACTTTTTGAGTTGGAGTCTCACTCGGTCGCCCAGACTGGAGTGCAGTGGCCGCTCCCAGCCACCACAGCCTCGCCTGCCAGGCTCCGGCAATCCTTCCGCCTCTGCCTTCCGAGTAGCCGGAACTACAGGCACGCGCTACCACGCCCGGCTGATTTTTTGATTTATTGTAGAGATGAGGTCTCGCCGCCCAGGCGGGTCTCGAACCCGCGGGCTCAGGCAATCCACTCACCTCAGCCTCCCAAAGGTGCAGGATTACAGGCTGAGCCATCGAGTCCGGCTATCTGTGTTTTTAAAGAGAGAGAAAGGGGCCGGGCACGGTGGCTCAAGCTCGTCATCCCAGTACTTTGGGAGGCCGAGGCGAGAGGACTGCCTGAGTCCGTGGGCTCGAGACCAGCCTAGGTGGGTTCGAGACCAGCCTAGGTAATTTGGCGAGACCTCATATCTACAAAAATAGAAGAAGAAAAAGGAAAGAGAAGAAAAAACAACTGGTGGTGTGACAGGAACCAGTGGGCAGGGATTAATGGCACATCTTTGTAGGAATGCCATTGTCCCCTTAAACCCAGCAAAAAACCTACTTTCCAGAGCTCCTTAGCTAGGCGTGGTAGCTCACCGCCTGTCATCACAGCACTTTGGTGAAGCCCAGGTGGGAGGAGGATCACTTGAGGCTTGGGAGTTCAAGACCAGCCTCGGCAGCATAGCAAGACCTCGTCTCTACCACAAAATAGGAGAAGCTTTTCTTGGCTGTTTTGTGTTACTCGAAGGCAGGTGGCCTTTGCTGGTGGCCCCCCGGGCGCGGTGCCAAAGCCGTCACTTCCACTTATTATTGTATTTCGAGTCGGGGTCTCACTGTGTCACCCAGGCTGGAGGGCAGTAGCACGATCATGGCCACCGCAGCCTCAACCTGCTCGGCTCCGAAAAATCCTCCTGCCTCAGCCTCCCAAGTAACTGGGACTACAAGGACACACCATCACCCCCGGCTAACTTTTTTGCTTTTTGTAGAGCCGAGGGCTCACCACGTTGCCCATGCTGGTCTCGAACCCCTGGGCTCGGGCAGTTCTCTTGCCTCGGCCTCTCGAATTGCTGGGACAACGGGCACGAGCCACCGCGACCGGCCTGTCACTGCCACCGCAGTTAAAGAGATGGAGGCTTGGCTGGGCTTAGTGGCAAAGCCTGTCATCCCAGCTCTCTGGGAGGCCGAGGCGAGTGGATCGCCTGAGCCCGCGGGTTCGAGACCAGCCGGGGCAACTTGGTGAGACCTCGTCCCTGCAGTAAATCACACACACACCAAAGGGGTCGAGGCTCGCAGGGGTTGGCCCCCAACCCTGCCAAGTAACAGATAAATGCCAACGAGCTTTTTCCTTTCCTCCAAGCGCAGAGCCGGAGTCTCGCGATGTTGCCCTGGCTGGTCTCCAACTCGCAGCCTCGAGCGAGCCTCCCGCCTCGGCCTCCCCTAGCGCGGGCTTGCGGGCGTGAGCCGCCGCGCCGTCCTGAACCGGTCTTCCGAGGTCTCCGGGTACAGAGGAGACGCCCCACGCCGTTCTAGCCGCGACCCCGCCCCGCCGACCCCAACGGGCCCCTCGGGAGGCCGCGAAGGGTCGGGGAGGCCTGGCCGCCCGGCGCGGGGAGGTGGAGGCAGCAGGCGGCCCGGTCCTCGGGAGGGGGCGCGAGGCGGCCGCCCGCCCCGCAGCCCGCGCCCCGCGCCGCCCCCTCCAGGGAACGCCCTACGCCCGACCGCGCCGGCCGCGACCCTCACCCCGCGCCGCTCCTCACCCGCGCCGCCGCCGCCGCCTCGTCGGCCACCGCCACGACTCCGCTCTGCGCACGCGCGAGGCGGGCAACGGAAGCACTTCCGGAGCAAAGGGGACGGGGCTTTCCGTGTGCGCATGCCCGGCCCACCTCGTGGCGCAAGGGCACGGCTCTACGGGGCGGGGCTAAAGGTGCAGGCCCGAAGCCCAAGTACGCGTGCGCATAAGCGGTCCCAACGGCCTTGACTGGCTCGCGTTTTCGTGGTGCCGGCTCTTGCGGCGGGGCGGGCTGTCTCTCTCCGTGGAACGTAAATCGTTCCCTCCGTCTGCCCCTAGCCGTTTCAAGAAAGAGCACCACACAGAAGGGGCGCTTTGACTCTGTTTCCACCATAGATCCAGTTTACTTCTTGTTTCTTGGTTACGTAACGACGGCCCTTTCCTCCCACTAGCCTGTGCGCCACCCGAGGGCTCCGCTCGGCCGCCCCCAGCACGCCGGCGCCACGCAGCGGTGGCTCGCGGGATGGCGGGCCCGAGGCGCGCAGGCGCAGTAGCGCCGACGGCGCTTCCGGCACGGCACCCTGAGACTTTTCTGGCGCCGGCCGCGGCGCGAGCGGCGACGGCGGCCGGGAGGGCGCGGCCGGGGTCGCGTTCCGGTTCCCCGCGGCGCCATGCGCTACAACGAGAAGGAGCTGCAGGCGCTGTCCCGGCAGCCGGCCGAGATGGCGGCGGAGCTGGGAATGCGGGGCCCCAAGAAGAGCAGCGGTGAGCGGGGCGCCGCGGGGCGGGGGCCCGCCGGGACGCGGGGTGCGGGCGGACGGGCGGGGCGGGGCGCGGCGCCGAGCCCGGTGCCCGCGGCCGCCCTGAGCACGCCCGGCACCCGCAGTGGTGAAGCGACGGCTGGTGAAGCTGGTGGCCAACTTCCTCTTCTACTTCCGCACGGACGAGGCCGAGGTAGGGGCGGCGGGCCCCGGGCCGGGCGCGGGTCCTCCGCGGCGGCCGGGCGCTCAGGGCCCGCCCGTGTCTCCGCAGCCCGTCGGAGCCCTGCTGCTGGAGCGCTGCAGAGTGGCCCAGGAGGAGCCCGGCGGCTTCTCGCTCAGTGAGTGGGGCGGGGGGCGCCCCTCCCCGACGCCGGAGCCCGGTGCGCCCGGGCTCCAGGTCCGGTCCCGGGCGGCCGCCGCCCCGCCCGCCTGCCAGGCGCACGCGGCCCGGCCCCGCCCCTGCCCGCTCCCGCGGGCCCCGGCCGGTCCCCGGGTCGCGAGGCCCGGGTCTGCAGGGGACCAGGGGCTTGTGCCGGCTTGCTGCCGTCGGGTCCCCGACTGGGTGGCCTACGGACCAGCGCGTCCCCCGGGTCCTGGAGGCCGGCGGCCGGGGACGGGGGCGCCGTCCGGGCTCTCCGGGCTCCTTCCCGGGCTCGTGGGTGCGTCCGCGCCGCCGCCTTGCCGCGGCGCGGGCCCTGGGCGCGTGTCCGGTCCGCGTCCCCTGGTCGTCAGGACGCCAGTGCCCCCTCCGAGGCCCTCCCTGGCGTGCCAGCGTCGCTCGGCCCCGCGTGTCCAGACGGAGCCGCGTGCCCGGGCTCTGCGGTCAGGCCTCGAGCGCGTCTTCCGCGGCGGGTGCGGGCGCAGGAGGGCCCGCCCGTGGGTGGCGGGCAGGGCCGACGCCGCTGGTGCCCTTCCCAGGCTTCGTGGAGGACCCGGAGAGGAAGTACCGCTTCGAGTGCGGCAGCGAGGAGCAGTGCCGCGAGTGGGTGGAGGCTCTGCGGCGGGCCAGGTGGGACGTGGGGCCGGTCGCGAGTGGGGCGCAGCAGCGGCGGGGGGCCGCCTGTGACCCAGCGCTGCCCGCCTCCCCAGCTACGAGTTCATGCGGAGAAGCCTCGTCTTCTACAGGAACGAAATCCAGAAGGCGACCGGCAAGGTGTGCGCAGGGCGGGGGGTCCGGCGGGGGTCCGGCGGGGACGGGGCGGGGCGGCCCTGGCTCACCGCCACCGCCCACCCCACAGGATCCCCTGGAGCAGTTCGGCATCTCGGAGGAGGCCAGGTTCCAGCTGGGTGGCCTGAAGGCGTGACGGCGGGCGGGCTGGCTCAGCGAGCTGCTCGATGGGCCTTGGCGTCCGGCCCAGCCTGGCTTTCTGGTGGGAGGGGCTTGGAGTCGGGAGACTTCCAGAGCCTGAGGTGGGGTGGGCTCTGGCAGAGGCTGCGTTTTGTGGAAGTCAGCCTGCAAGCCTCCCGGCCTCAGGCCCCACCAGACTGGTCTGGCGCCCCGTGCCGCGTGCTGCTGACCCGGCCCTTGGGCCCACCCTGCCCTGTGCGGGATGAACGTACAGAGCAGCTGATGCTGTGAATGGCGGGCGTGAATTCTGCTGACCAGCAGGCCCGGCCGGCGCCTGGGGCCCGGTGGTCCGGCTCGGCCTGCTTGTTCTGTTTCAATAAAGGTACCTCTTCACGCTGGATGGTGGTGACGGCAGCCAAGGGGGGATGGGGTCCTTTTCAGTGCCTGTGAGGCTGTGGCAGGCTGGGTCCCAGGCCCCGGGAGAACAGGCGGTGTGATCACAGGAATCTAAGGGTGCCTGGGGCCCCTCTTGGTCTGGCTGGGACATTTTCGCTTCTGGGCCCCGAGTCTGCTGGTTTCCAGTGAGTCGAGGAGAGGCCCTGGTGGGCCTCCCTCCGACAGGTAGGCGCCAGCATCAGTGCCCGCAGCCCCCAGGAGTGCCCCAAGCCCACAACCTTTTGGGACAGCACGCCGGCAGGGCCATCACCTCATATCCCCAGGAAGAAGGCTGCCGTGGAGACCAAGTCTGAATGGTAACAATCTCTTTATTACAGCATCTGGGGCAGAAACGCAATGCAGTGGGGGCCCCACAGAGGGGTGGGCAGCAGCGGCCCTGGGCCGTGACAGTGCACTCGGTGGACACAGTTACACAAGGACAAAGCAAAGCCGCGGTGGTTACAGATAGAGGGTGGGGCCCGAGAAGCAGAGCTGCGAGTGGATGGACCGTTGGACAGGAGGATGGGACGGGTGAGGGAAGAGTCCCCTGCTGACCACGGAACAGCACGACGCCTCCTGCGGGCGCATAAATAACAGGGTGAGTCTCAAACAGGTCACGGTGGGAGTTTCTGCTGGCCGGCTGCCACCTGCGGGCACGGCCGCCCTGGCCACTCACTTCCCAGTCAGGGTCCCAGCAGCTTCCCTGCCTCCCAGGGCCGCCTGGGCCCATGAAAACAGGCCAGGTGCCCACGCCAGACTCGCCGCGGGCCAGCACTCTGGGCGGAGCGTGGCCCTGAGGCTCGGAGCCGGGAGGGCCACAGTTGGCACCACAGTGCACCCATGTGGATACACATGTCCCCATGGACTCAAGACTTCGCCCATGCTACTGGCACCTGAAACCCAGCCCTGCACGCGCAGTGTTCGATGCCGGCTGGGGCAGGACAGGACTAGCCAGGCACCTGTCTGGGGCCCAGGTCGGCAGAGGGACGCAGTGTTGACTGAAGAACACACCTGGCTCTAGACTGGGGCCACTGCATGGGGGAGCCCCGCGGCCCGGCCCTCACCCTAGCGAGCAAGCGGCCTCGTCTGAAGGCCGCAAGACACAGCACCTGAGACCAAGAGCACCAGCATGGGGGCCCCGAGGGAGGATGGGGCAGCTTTCAAACGGGGTCACGAGCACCATCTTAAGAACAGCAGGCATGGGAGCCAGGATGCAGGCTGGGGCGGGACAGGGTGCCCAGGACCCCAGTGACGGCAGAACCAGAAATGCTCCTCAGGGCCCAGCAGGGACGGGGTGTCTCCACCTGCCGCTGGGCATCGAAGCTCTTTGGAGCCTTACCCAGCTGCTGGCCAGGGACTCCCTGAGGGTCAGGCGGCCAGTCCACAGGCGCTGGGATGACCCGTGGACACCTGGGAAGCATGGGCTCTCAGATGCCACCCTGGGGGAACAAGTTCTTGACACTGGGAGCCCTGCCAGGACCAGCCAGGTTCACCTGGTGGCCACTCCTCACCACAGAAGGGCCTGGCAGGTCTCAAGCCCTGAGATGCCCCAAGAGCCCTGCCTTCGGCCAGCCCCAGCTTCACGCCTCCCAGCACACCCAGCCGCAGGCACCACCAAGGCCGCCAGAGCTAGGGCGGGTGTCGCCTCAGGCCTAGGGTCAAAGACGCCAGGCTGAGTGAGCACGTCTCTGCCCCAGCGCACCCACGGCAGCCTCAAGAACCCGCAGACCCCAAGTGACCGGTGATGGGCACGAAGCAGGGGTGGGCACCTGGCAGCAAGACAGACTGTGTGGGGAATGGGGGGGGCCAGCCCGGGCCGGTGCCGTTTTGTGCACGTCAATAAATAAGGTTTCTTTCCCCTTGCTTTTCCCTCAAGTTCACTGTGCATCATACCATCTAAAAATAAATGCGGTCAAGCCTATGAAATTTATAAATTTTCATCACATCTCTATAAAATACTGTCACCCGTAGTGTGACTCTCTCCTATACAGAAACACCAAGGGACCCACAACGGGCCTGTCCCGTTCCAGGGTACTGCCTGCCGAGAAAGCACAGAAATACAAAAGTAATGCACTTGGTACAGGCGGCCACGCTGCAGGCCGGGAGGACGTGGCCCTCCCGACCCCACCCAGCGCCAGCCAGCTGCGACACACCACACGGGAAGCGCTCCTGCCCGCCCTCATGCCGAAGGCACCGAGCTGCGCCCAGAGGAAGCGGTCGGGGGTGTTCACAGTGGGGGGCCGGGCAGGCCCGAGGGACTCGGGAAGGAAGGGCTGGTGGCGGGCTCGCCCGGGAACGTCCCCGCAGCGAGCCCTGCGGGCCTGCCTTTGGTACAGGAGCAGGGGGCAGCGGCGGCAACTGCAGTCAGCACCGAGCAAGGTGGCGGCGCAGGCCTGGGACGATAGCACCGGACAGGCGGTCGGCGTCTCCGCGGGCGGGCCAGCCCTTCCGACGCGTGTCTTTATATAGATCCTCTCACATATAGAAACTTCTCTCTCGATAGCTTGCCTTCACGGCTTCGTTGGAATAAAATAAGTCAGAATTGTTTACACTCTTTAAAAAACGATAAATACTTTATCTAGAACTATCGACAGTACAAACTGGACCAGTCCCAGCCTCCTGCGGCGGCCGATTCACAGTGGGCTCCGCCTCGTCCCGCGTGCGTGGGGAGCCCGGAGGCCGCAGCACCGAGCAGCGGCGAGTTGGTCCACACCGTCCTTGCATAGTCGCGCGGATGAGGTAGAAGTCCTAGTTACCTGCAGAGGACACAGCACACAGGAGAGCGGCCGTTGGCATCTCACCAGAGAGCCCACACACCCAGGCTGCACCCCGGCCTCCCGGGACACTTGCCACACTGCGGAGGGGCCGAGGCTCCAGGGACACATGGCATGTGGGCCCGAGAACCGAGGCCTCCCAGGGACACATGCCACACTGCCCCAGGGCTGTCCTGAGGAACTGGCTGAGACAGGCATGGCACGGCTGCCCTCGGACCAGGGCGGGAAGCCCCTGGGACACGACACCTGCGCACGGTGGCTGGTCTCCGCCTTCCCCAGCAGCCCCTGGAGGAGGCGTACGCTTGGCCACGCGGCACCTTGTCTGGGATGGAGGTGGAGGGCTGCGGCCTTCCAAGCGTCAGGCCTCAGCCCCAGCACAGCCAGCCCCAGCACCTGGGGGACCGGGCCACACACCTTGCCACAGGTGCTGGCGGGGTCAGGCTGGCCCACCATGGTCGACACTTGCTCCCACGCCCAGTCCTCCACACCTCCCCTGGCGGACCCCCAGGAAGGCCCTCGGCCCAGGGGACGCCCAAGGGGAGGCTGGGCGGGACAGGGACACCCCTTGTCCGCACGCCTGAACATCAGCTCCCGCCTGGGGCGGATGGCCTCTCTCAAGGACATGCAGCCACAAGGGCTGAACCCCTGCAGCCATGTCCACAGCCTCCTGGCAAGAGCAGACAAGACCTAAAGCCTCACGTCCACCTGGAAGCCCCGCCTCTGCCTCGGCCTCCGCCGGCCATCCCCACGCCTGCTTGGCCCTGCTAGCCACCTGCACCTGTGGCCGTGCCACCCACACCTGGTGGAGCAGCCCCGGGCCTGAGCGTGGGCGCAGAGCCCACCGCAGCCCGGAATCGCTCGAGGCGGATGTGTGCGCCCACCCCGCCCCGGAAGGAAGGCTGCAGTGCGGGGGGGCAGTCTTACAGCCCCCAAGAGGTGTTGGCGCTCCCAGAAGGGCCACAGAGGCCTGACACAAGGCCACATCCCACCCCCCGGGCTCCACAGGAGCACTGAGCCCACCACAGGCTGCACCTGGAGGACAAGGCGGGCCCCTGGGACCGGCGGGATCGCAGCCCAGGAAGCCGCTGCAGGGGCCCCAGCACCCTGGACCCCACAGGGCTGCACCATCCCCGGCCCTGGGCGCCGTGAGCCGCACCGCTACCGGTGGGCGCAGCCACCCCGAGGACTGTCCTCTGTTCTGCAGCCCGCGCGAGGCCACACGGAGGCGGGTGGCAGTGACCCTGAAGCCCAGACACTCGGCCCTGAGCCCTGCGGACCGTCCTCCTCTCGGAACGGCTGCGGCTCCGGGGCTCTCCTCCCTTCCACCTGGCGGAGCCCGGGCCGTGCAGAGCCCTGCACCGTCGTCGCGGCCCAGGGAAGGGCGGGTCGGGGGTCCCGAGTGAGCCGGCGCCCGCGGCCCAGCCTTACCTTACGGAATGGGAACGGCTAGCTAAGCAAAGTCGTTATCGGGGCTTAACGCCCGCGAGGTGCGCGGCACAAGGAGGCGGCATGCCAAGGGAAACCCACACCGCGGACCGCCCGGCGGCGCTGGCCGGCGCCAGGGCCAGCCGGGGCAGGGGCTGGTGGTGCACCGTGAAGGAGGGGCGGGCGCCCTTGTGCGGGAGGGAGGCGAGCTTGACAGACAGAGAGGCGTTAGCAGGCGGCAGGGAGGCAGCAGAGGCGGCGGGCGGGCAAGCGCGGCTAGGCGGGGCGGGCGCGAGGCTCTGCAGAAGCACGGGCTCGGGGTTAGCGGCCAGCAGCGCGGGGGGCGGAGGCAAGGCGGCGTTAGGGGGGGCGTGGGGGGCGGGCGGCCCCCCGGGGGTCCGGCCCAGGTGCGCGGGCGGAGGCGGCGGGGGCGGCGGGGGCGGCCGCGGCTCGGCCGAGGCCGGGGCCTGAAAGGAAGCGGCCGAGGCGCTGGCCGCCGCCTGCAGCGGGCTCGGGCCCAGCGCGGCGCTGCCACACACGGCCCCGCGGCCGGCACGGGCTCCAAACGGCTGAGCAGAGGCAGAAGGCGCCACGTGGTTAGAGACACCTGCAACGGGAGAGAAGACAGCTTCACCAGGCGGCCTGCCGAGGCAGCATCACAGCCGTGGGCACCCCGGAGAACGGCGCGGCGGGCGCGGCTGGAGCGCGTGCAGGCACCAAGAGCAAGCAGCGGGGCGCGGGCCGGGAGCTTACCTGCACCAGGGCGGCCCGCCCTCCGGCCCACCTGCCGCCCGCCCAGCATGGAGCCCGCGGCCCAGGCCGAGCGAGGTCGGGCGGGCTCCTCTCCCGCCAGCGTCTGGGCAGGCGCCGCGGGGCTCCCGCTCACCCGACACTGGCTCCCGGGGCTGAGCCAGGGCCCAGGCGGCCACTCTTAACCAGGGCACCTCCGTGGGCGAGAGGGGCACCCCGGAGCCCGTGTGCAGCGCGCCTTCTGGAAACAAGAGGGACGCCGTTACAACAGAGGCCCTGCCAGCCACACTCGGCGAGGCCACGCTCCACACAAGCGCCTGGATGTCGTGCCTGGGACGAGACAGCGGGGACCCACGGGCACAGCTCCGTGCCCTCTGGGGGGCCCTGAATGGAACCTGCAAGGGAGGGAGTTGGCGGCCGCGCGGGAGCGGGGGCCGGCGGGAGGACACGCCCCTGCCTACCTCCAACTGTGCCGCCAGCCACCCCGGAGGAGAAGTTGCCCATGGCGTGCGAGTTGGTCAGGCGGGTGGCAGCAGACGACACGTGCACCAGGCCCGCGGCGGCCGGCACGGAGCTGAACAGCGACTGCAGCACGGACGAGCCGGCCACTGAGCTGAGGTTGGCCTGCAGGGACATGGGGCCCAGGGCGAACTGCGGCCCGGGGGGGAAGGCGCCCAGGAAGGGCCGGTGCGTCTGGGCGGAGGGGGCCACGCCGGCGGTGGAGGACGCCGCCGGGGCCAGGCCGGGGCTGCTGAGGAGGCCCCCCGGGGGCACGGCGGCCGCCGAGATGAAGAGGTTGTGGCCGTTCTTGAGGTCCAGCTCGCGGTCCCGGCCCTTGGTCTTGCCGAGCGACAGGGCGCCCTTGTCCACGGGCTCGGCCGCCTCCTTGGCCTTGCCGCCCTCGCCCTTCAGGCCGGCCAGGCCGTCCAGCTGCCTCTTGTTCAGGAAGGGGTTGGCCTCCGAGGCCTCCTTGCCCCGCTGCGAAGGAAAGCCGGCTGCCTCGGGGCCCTTGGGCAGGGGAGCACCGTCGCCGAAGCTGTGTAAACCGAGGTCCGTGGCCAGGCCCCCGCCGAAGGCGAAGCCGTTGGAGGGCTTGGTGTTTGGGATGGGCCCGTCGGCGCCCGCCAAGGAGCCGGGGAAGCCTTTCCGGGGGTGGGCGGCCAGCTTGGTGTCGGCGGCGGGCTCCTCTGCTGCAGGCCGGAAGGCGAACAAGGAGTTCTGGCTCAGGGCAGAGCCAGCCTGCAGCGGGCCGTCCGCAGACTTGGCCAGGCCAATGTCGGAGATGGGCGAGAAGGTGGATTTCCACTTGCTGCTGTTGATGGGCTCGCCCGCGGGCGCTGGCTTCCGGCCTGCCAAGGGGCCGCCTGGCAGGAGGGAAAGCAGGGGCATGAGGCAGCACTGCCCAGGCTGCCCTCGAAGGGCTTCGGGGGCGTGTCCACCGCAGGCAGGTGAGACGAGACGGGACCGGGGCTGGCGTGCAGGATCGGCCTAGGCCCCACAGCCTCTGAGAGGGAAGGACGGGCTGTCCCGAGCAGATGGAGGGACAGCACATATGTGGGGAGACAGCCGGGGGGCCGTGGCGAGGGCACGAGGGGTGCAGCAAGACCCCGGGCCACCCACCCTGTCCCAGGAGCGCCGTGCGTAGAAGTCTGGACGGCACGGAAGGCCACGCAGACAGTGCTGGAAGCCCAGTGGGTCGCCAACATCGGCACCACACAGGGCAGGACCTGGGACAGAGGCGGGAGTGGCGGCAGGGAACACGTCACTCACCATTTTCCAAGGTCTTGGGGGGGGATTTGCTTTCTAGGGAGATTGTTGCGATTTTCCTTTCGATTCTGTTCAGAAAAAAACCATTGAAATGCTTTGAAATCAGTATGTTGAAATCCACACACATCCCCAAGCAGCGCACACCCTGAGCGCTCAGGGGAGGACCACGCGGTGGGTGCGCGGCACATGCGGACCTGCGAGATGGCCGGCGGCCCCAGGCTGCCAGACCTGGACAGTGAGCGGGGCCAGAGATCGACCCGTCGGGCCTCACCCTGGGACCGCCGCTGGGCAGCGGCGCCGAAAGCAGGCATGCAGAGGACAGGGCAAGTCCCAAGCAGAGCTGCGCTCCACAAGCCCCGCTCTGGCCTCGGGCCTGCCCCGGCACACGATCACGCGTGCCACCCTGCCTGTGACGACGACGTGGTACTTGCAGCTGCATCGAGTGGGGTTGTCTCACGTATTAACACTTCTATCATCTACCCCAAAGAACACTACCACCCCCGGGGACACAAGAGTTCCCAAAAGGTACTGGAAGCCACTAGGTGGGCACTCCTAACACAAAAGAAGAATACCCGAGTGCAAAAAAAAAGGTCTGCTTTGTGAGTGGAGGTCTCCCTCTCACCTAGGCCGGAGTGCAGTGGCACAATCCCAGCTCACTGCAGCCTTGACCTCCTGGGCTCAAGCGACCCACCCCAGCCTGAGTAGCTAGTACTACAAGCATCCCCAAAGCCTGCTAATGTTTAGAATTTTTTGTAGAGACGAGGTCTTGTTATTTTGCCCAAGCTGGTCTCAAACTCCTGGTCTCAATCTCCCACCTCAGCCTCCCAAAGTCCCACAATTACAGGGGAGAGCCACCATGCTTCACCAAAGTTTAATGTGATATCTATGTGTGAGAGGAACAAAATGAAATACCTTAAATATGAAACCAAAAGTACAAACAAAAAAAGCAAAAAGAGATAAACGAGACTTCATGAAAACATGAAACCTCTGTGCCCCCAACCAAGTGCCGAGGACGACCCAGAGATGGAAGAAAGACAGGCAGCCTGAGCATTTGACACCGGGCTCGGACTCAGAGGGCATGAAGAGGCCCAGACACAGGACACACCCTATGAGAACCCACTCCCAGGAGGTCCCTGGGGTCACTGGATCCACAGACAGGACATGGGATGGGGGGTACCTGGGCGAGGAGGGACGGGACGGGGTGAGTGCTCATGGGACACAGCTTCGGTGTGTGGAGAGAAGGTTCTAGAGACTGTGGTGGTGGTGGCGGCTACACATCTCCCTGGATATGCCCCGGCTCACCACCCACCAGCACTCGCTGCGGTGCATGAGCAACCCTCTGGTCTGCCCTGGTGAAATGCCAGGTCACACGGCGACCACAGAGACGCATTTCCACCTTCACCCCCCCACCCCGCAAAGGCTTTTCTGGTTTTTTCGGTTGCTGTGACTGAAACAAGGTAAGTCGAGAGTCTACTGACGAAAGCCTCAGTTCTGCATCTGCTGAGGGTCCACTGAGACACTGATGAGTGGAGCAGAAACGCTTTGCAGGGAACCAAGAATGACAGCGAAGCCGAGGCCACCATGGAAGCCGTGTGTGCGACAGGAGAAAACCAGGACAAGCGGCAAGGCAGGGGAGGGGCCTGGGACTTGGCGAGGGGGTGGGCTGAGAGTGGGCCCGAGAAGAAGGTGCAGCGGCTCACGCCTGGCATCCCAGCACTGTGGGAGGCTGAGGCGGGAGGATCGCTGGAGGCCACGAGTTTGAGACCAGCCTGGGCAACACAGCAAGACCTTGTCTCTATCATAAAGAAGCACATAAAAGGTGGCCCAAAAAATCTGAAATTATCTTTCGGAGGGTGGGCCCCTTGTGGTACACTCAGAATTTGTTCCTCTGAATTAAATGGTCAACCAAAGTTTTCATCTGGAAGTTTTGAAAAGGTTGCATCATGATCTGTGGAAGAAATGTCCTGAGTTGTGGCAAAGAAGTTGTGACTGGTTCTTCCACCATGACAATGAGCCTGCCCACACCTCGGTGATTGTTCACCAGTTTTGTTTTCTGGCTTTTTCTGACTTGGAGTCTCGCTCTGTCATCCAGGCTGGAGCGAAGTGAGTGGCACACTCACGGCCACTGCAGCCTCGACCTGCTGGGCTCCGGCGATTCTTCCGCCTCAGCCCTCCGAGTAGGCATACGCCGCAACGCCCGGCTAATTTTTTAATTTATTGTAGAGATGAGGTCTTGCCAGGTTGCCCAGGCTGGTCTCGAACCCGTGGGCTCAGGCAATCCTCTCACCTGGGCCTCCCAAAGTGTTGCGATTATAGGTGTGAGCCACCGTGCCCGGCCTCAAAAAAAATTTTTTTTTCTTTTTTTGAGTTGAAGTCTCACTCTGTCACCCAGACTGGAGTGCAGTGGCCGTTCCCAGCCACCGCAGCCTCAACCTGCTGGGCTCTGGCGATCCTTCCACCTCAGCCTTCCAAGTAGCTGGAACTACAGGCGTGCGCTACCACGCCCGGCTGATTTTTGATTTATTGTGGAGATGAGGTCTGGCCAAGTCGCCCAGGCAGGTCTTGAACCCGCGGGCTCAGGCAATTCACTCACCTCAGCCTCCCAAAGTGCAGGATTACAGGCTGAGCCACTGAGCCCGGCTTCAAAAACTATTTTGAGCAGTAGAAAAAGCATCTTGCCGGGCTCGGTGGCTCAGTCTGTAATCCCGTGCCTTTGGGAGGCTGAGGTGAGTGGATTGCCCGAGCCTGCGGGTTCGAGACCCGCCTGGGCAGGCAAGACCTCATCTCTACAATAAAAAATCAAAAAATTAGCCAGGCGTGGTAGCGTGCGCCTGGAATTCCGGCTACTCGGAATGCTGAGGCAGAAGGATCGCCGGAGCCCAGCAGGTCAAGGCTGCGGTGGCCGGGAGCGGCCACTGCACTCGTCTGGGCGACAGAGTGAGACTCCAACTCAAAAAAAAAAAAAAAAAAAAAAGAGAAAAAGAAAAAGCACCTTGATAGATGTATTACATTAAGCAGAGAGCACTTGGAAGGGAACTGAAATCTAAACATGTAAGAAGAACACACAATTTTTAGTAAGTAAATTCTGGTTTTTGGGTCCCCGGTAATGCACTATAAATGGAGAGTCTGGGTGAGAGTTGTGTCTACCAAAGCTGTTATTCCTGAAATAAAGCCTCCTCCACGGCCAGGCACACTGGGCAGAGCAAGCTGGGGAGACCCTAGCTCCAGGCTCCGGCCTGCCCTTGCTGGTCACCTTCCCCCCGGGGGCCCTTCCCACTCGGTAACTCTATGAGCTGAACACTCAGGGCCGGGCCTGTCTGCCACACAGGTCCGCAGGGCGGCACCCTTCTGGGCAGGGGCTTCCTGAGGACCGCCCCTGGGGCCGCCTGGCGCTACTCCCGCCATCGCGTGGCAGGCCCATCCTCGCGTCCCTGCACCGCCCAGCTCACCGGGCACTGCCAGGCTCGTCCTCAGAGCCAGGCTCCTCGTCCGAGGTGAGCGGGGAGTAGTGCGCCCCGTTGGGCTGGCTCAGGGGCCGCTCCTTCTTGAGCACGGGGGGCTGGTCGTGGTCCTGGTAGGGCGCGGGGGAGCTCTTTAGTGAGGTCTCGGGGGACGAGATGGCCGTGATCTCCAGGGGCTGGTTGATGTTGCTGACCTGGGTCGGGACGGAAGGCACGTGTCACGCTGCAAGCACAAGTTCCTGGAGCACAGTGCCGGTGGGTCCCAGGTGCTCATCGAATCCCGTGTCTCACATGATGCCTGCCACGCCGCCCCGCGCCCCGCCTCCCCCCTGCACCGCCCCATCTGCAGCCTGCTCTGCCCCTCAAGCCCAGGGGCTGCCAGCCGCACTCGCCGCCCGACGCGCTGGTGGCAGCCCTTGCTCGGACGCGGCCACCCCGGCTCCCAGCCCCTGCGCCAGCTCAGCCAGGTGAGCCCTCAGGGGCCGTGCCCCTCCCCACCTCCCTCCGGGTCCTCGTGGTGCCCACGGCCCGTGGTCTCAGGCCTCACCATGGAGTTGAGGTTCAGGGGGGACCCTGAAGGCTGCGTGAAGAGCCCGGCGACAGATGGCAGGGCACGACGCTTGGGAGACACGCCTGCGCTCAGACTGGGGGTCCCGGCCGACGCTCGCTTCCGCCGACCCCGCTTGCGGCTGTCCTGCCCATGGCTCTGGCCATCCCCGCGGGCACCCGCAGCCAGGGGGCTGTGCTTGCTGGAAGGCGACTGCTTGGAGCTGCCCGCAGAGATGGTGAAGACGACCCTCCTCTTGGCCTCACTCTCCGGGTCCGAAAAGCCGGAATCCGAGGGCAGGTCCCCCTTGCTGGAGTCGGGGAGTGGGCCTGGGGCAGCCCCACTGAGCCGGGGGCTGGCAGAGAGCTGGTGGGCGGGAGAGGCCGGGCGCGAGTTTCGGGGCTGCACTAGCAACGGAGGGTGCTGGGGAGTTGAGCTGCGAGACCCCACAGTGGCAAACAGGCTCCCCGAGCTGGAGGACTCGTCGAAGGTGGCCGCCTCGGACCCGGGGCCGAGGGAGGCCGGGCTGCCGGCCAGGGCACCGCTGATGGCCACTGAGCCAGTGTAGGAGAAGCCTGTGGGGCAACATGACAACTCAGGGAAGCAGTGTGGCCTGGACGTGGCAGGAGAGGGACTGGGGGACAGAGCCAGAGGTAGGCGAGACCTCGCACGGATGCCATCTGGCCTCTCTGGCACTGCTCCTCATGTGTCTTTGAGGGCCTGCTGATGGCACTCACTCGGACCCTCTCCCACCCCTGCCCTCATCGCCAAGCCCTCGGGAGTCAGCCTCAGCCACCCGGCCCTCTGCGGGTCTGAGCCGTGTACCCTCAGGAACGTTCTGGGCCAGCCTGGTCAGGTGTCCAACCCCCAGAGCCAGGGCCACCCTGCGGCCCTTGTCCCGGAGAACCTGTGGCGGGAAGGGCCTGTGTGCCTGTGTGTCTGTCCTGGAACAACTTCCTGTTCTCGGGACTACTGGGCTCCAACGCCCAAGGCCGCCCTCTGTGGAAGCTTTGGAGGCCCAGACCCTCTCCCCACCCTCATTCCAGCCCATGGGAGGAGGCACTTCTGGGTGCCCCAGGGACAAAGGGGCCGGTCACTAGTTCTGCTGGTGGCTCAGAGAGGAGTGAGGGGCTTCTGGAGCAGAGCTAACCACCAGCTCCAGAACCCCATGAGCCCTCCCTCAGGAAAGGGGGCTGGGGGCGCAGGGCGGAGGAGGGCCAGTGCCACAGCCTGCCACACCCACAACCACGCAAAGAAGCCCATGCCCTGAGGACACGACACTGCCAGGCAAGGCCTGACGAATGCTCCCAGCACAACCACGTCCACACAGTCCCAGAGAATGGCCAGGCGGGGCCCTTGCTGCACGAAGGAGGGTGGTGCCAGGTCCCAGGTAAGGGGCTGGGGACCGTGAGGGTCGGGAAGCCAGGAGAGTCCCAGGCCTGTCACGCACACACACGCTGCGTCACAGGGGCACATGGAGGAGAGAGGCAGTGAAGTGCATCCTCAGACAGGCGGGCAGCTGCCTCGACGCCGGGCCTCAGCCCCTTTCCTCACGAGAATGCTCCTGATGCTGTAACTACTAGCGCTGACCGGACCTTACCCAGGAGAGGGCACAGGACAGGGTGTGCCTGGCCTCACAGGCATCTTCAGGGACATTGCACGGTCAATAGTCGAGCCCACCCCAGCCACCACGGCCATCTAAATAGCACGGCCTCGCGCCCTCACGTGGCGTGTAACGCGGGGAGCCCGGGCTGGCCTGCTGCCTGCTGTTGATAAAATCTTATGTGCCCCCTGCACATCCTCCACCCTGCTTCCGCCTCCAAGCTGCACACAAGACACTGACAGCAAAAGGTCAGGACACTACTGGGGCCTTTCCCAGAAGTACGTGCAGGGCCCTATGCTCTCGCAGACGTGCCTGCTGGCACACTCCGCAGAACAGAACCCAGCTGGGTGGGGCATGGAGCCCACAGCCACCTGCCCTCGGTCCTGGGCCATGGAAACGCCCAGGCCCCACAGTGGATGAGCGGCAGGAATGCCCTGGTGAGACCAGGGCGTGCCCACAGGCTGAACTACACCAGCTGTGGCGGGTCCGTGTCAGGGTGTCCAGGCATGACTCCCCAGGGCTGTGACTGTCTCGGGAGGCACCGAGGCCTCAGCTGAGCCCACCCACATCCCAGGATCATTGAAGGGCATGGGAAAGGTCACTGCGAACCACCTCCCAGGGCACGGGGAGTCGCCCAACACCCGGGGCATCCTGCTTGAACAGCAGCAGCCGAGGCCTGGGAGGTCGGCGGCGGGGGGCGGGAGGAGAGGCCCACTGGTGCGTGTTACCTGCAGGGGCCAGGGCAAGGCTCTTGCTCCCAGCACCGTGGGTGTTAGCACCAATCTGCTTTTCAAGTGTGGACGAGGACTCTCGAGGCTGCGGCACAGGACTCGGGGTACTCCTCTGTGGAGAGAAAGCCCACCACATCAGTGGGGCTGGGACGGGGTGGGATACCCACATCCCGGCTAGAAGCTGTGAGCGGGGTGGTCGCCGGGCGGGAGAGGCCACCGTGGTCACGGCCCACCACAGGTGGGAGAGGACGGGCGCAGAGGAGCCGCAGGAGGAGTGGGGCCGGGATGTGTGTGTCAGCGTGTGTGGCGGTGCCACTTCGCCCCGTGGGGCCAAGGGCAGTTTGGCCTCTGTCCAGTCCTCGGCAGGGGCCGTCGCCGACACATACCAGGGAGCGGAGCAGATCTGTCAGGCGGTGGGAGAGGCAAGGTCCCTCGGGACACACCCCAAACACCACTGCCCCCAGGTTCACCGTGTTACACAGGCCACTCCTGCAACGCCAGATGCAACAGGGCCTGGCAGGTCACACCTGTGAGGGCCAGAAGGCACAGCTCCGTGCACACACAGACTCATGTCCAGCATCTGCAGGTGCCCAGAGCAGACAGCACCCAAGTGTTTGTTCACTGGCGGATGGACGAACACGACGTGGTCCATCTGTGCCATGGATGCTATTCATCCGCTAAAACGATAGCAGCTCAGACCCAAGTGGACTCAGGGGCTTCAGGGGCTTGGCAAGAGAATGGGCAGTGGCTGCTGACAGGGACGGGTGTTTTTTGTCCGGTTTTTGCTTTTTACTTTCTTGAGCCAGAGTCTCACTCTCACCCAGGCTGGAGGGCAGCGGCATGGTCATGCCTCGCTGCAGCCTCGGCCTGCTGGGCTCAGGCGACCCTTCTGGCTCAGTCTCCTGAATCGCTGTGAAGACAGACACACACCACCATGCCTGGCTACGTGTTTGACAATTTTGTAGAGATGAGGTCTCACTATGTTGGCCAGGCTAGTCTCAAACTCCTGGGCTCAAGCAATCCTCCTGCCTCGGCCTCCCAAAGTGCTGGGATTACAGATGTGGGCTACCGTGCCTGGCTGGGGTTTCAAACTATCTGGGGTGATGGAATGTTCTGGAACTAGAGGTGGTTGATTGCAAAATTGTGCAATTGTACTAAAAACAACTGAATTATTCACTCAGTGGATGAACTGTACATAAATCACATTTGATTAAAAACACATATAGCCAGGCTCAGTGCTCAGCCTGTAATCCCGCGCTTTGGGAGGCCGAGGTGAGTGGATTGCCTGAGCCCGTGGGTTCGAGACCCGCCTGGGCAACTTGGCAAGACCTCGTCTCTACGATAAATAAAAAACTAGCCAGGGGTGGTAGCGCACACCTGTAGTTCCAGCTACTCGGAAGGCGGAGGCGGAAGGATCGCTGGAGCCCAGCAGGTCGAGGCTGCGGTGGCCGGGAGCGGCCACTGCACTCCAGTCTGGGCGACGGAGCAAAACTCCAACTCAAAAAAACCCACACATATAAATAAGTGGCTCACTGCCCAGATGGCCCCCGCCCACGTCTTATGCAACGACACTGTCCATGTGCATCGGCATGGCACAGAAGACTGGACGTGGCTGGGAAGATGCGGCCACCGCAGCCCAGGGTCTGTGGGAGGGAGAGGCAGGCTCTGGGCAACTCGGAGCTTTTCCCAACGCCTCAGGCCTCTCTCTCGCTCACACCACCGCCGAGTGGGGATTAAACACCGCAGAGCAGACGGCCATCGGGCGACTCGGGCTGTGCTGCGTGTCCGCGCCGCCGTGTTCCTGGGACGTGACTGCATGCCACTTCTCAAGGGGAGCTGGGCCCGGGGAAGCCCATGCCTCTGACCACAGGCACTCACCGCCCTCTCGGCGCGGCTGGGCAGCACCACGCTGGCCAGAGGGATGCTGACCGGGAGCTTGTTGGGCTGCACCGTGCTGAGCGGGATGCTGATGGGCAGGCTGGTGATCGGCTCGCTGCCGCCGCCGTAGACACGCTCTCTCAGGCCCTGCCACACAGACGCAGCCTGAGGACGTGGCACCCCACACCAGACCCCAGCCTCCCCCGGGAGTCAGGGCCATGGACACCGCCTGGGCCCTTCCGAGGCACGGCAAGCCTGGCCCCTCTGAGAGCGATGCCCCAGTTCCCTGCGGATGTCCTGGCTCCGTGAACGGTCGCTTACAGGGCCACGAGCCTCCAGGGACCTTTGCCTGGCAAGGCCACGTCCGCCCCTCACCCCTGCCCATGATGGCCAGGCCCGGGCAAAGCCCTCAGCCACAACTTCCCAAGCCGGGCTCCACGTTCCCTGAGGACAGAGGTGCCAGAGACCCCTGCCAAACCCACCAGCCCTCAACTCCCCGCTCTCCAGCACCTGCCTGGTGTGGTGACAGGACTGGTGTCCTGTCCTCACAGCCCCCTCACTGCCCACGCTCTTCCCCAGGCCAGACCCTGTCCCCCACGGTGCCCAAGGGCATGGGGGAACTCTCCCCTACCACACGCACCTAGGACCCTTGGCGGGCCAAGTACCCCAGAGCCCTGGAGAGCACGAGGGAAGGGAGGAAGGACGCCCACGTCTCACCTTCTCGCCACTTTTCTCTCCGGAAATCTGCAGGGCCCCGGGGGACAGGGGGCGCGGGTCCCGAGGGCTCAGCTTCACGCTGCCGGCCATGCTGGGGCTCTGGTAGGGCAGGCCGTTCTCCTTGGCAGGCTCGACTCTGGAAAGAGCGGTTATGTCACCCCCGAAGCCTCACGGCGCCAAGGCCAGTGTTCAGGCCTGGAGATCCCACCCAGCAGCCCAGGCACCAGGCAGGTATCGGGGAGCAGGCGCAGAGCCCACCCTGCCTGGGCACTCACCGTGGGTGCAGCTCGCTAGCCTTGCCGGAGACCACGTGGTCCTGGCTCAGATGCCTCCTGAGCACGATCTTGGCAGGCGAGAGCCGGGTATAGTCGGGCAAGGCCAGACCAGACAGCTTCTCCAGGCGCGGCCGGCCACCGTGGCTGGGGGTGCAGGGCACTACCTCCTGGTCCAGGGGCGACGCCAGGTACTGCGGTGTGTTCTGCTTGGACGCGGGCCGGCTGAGAGCACCACACAGCTCATAGGCAGCAGCGTGGCCGTTCATGGAGAGTTCGGGGCTCATGCCACTCAGCTGGGGCAGCGGGAACTTGGCGCCATCCAGCTCCAGGTGCGGCCGGCCGGGCTCCGCCTCCAGCTCACGGGCTGGCGCACCCTTCCCACGCAGGTGCACAGACAGCACGTCATCGGGCGGCACGCAAGACTTGAGCTGCAGGAGCTCCTGCTGCCGCTGGCTCTTTTCCAGCTCCACGATGCTGATCTGTGAGGCAAGAGGAGGTGTCAGCCCTGCCACGGCCGGCAGAGGCAGGCCCAGCTCCCCGGCCACCAGCATGAAGGGGCTGGGCTGGGGGCCGCGCCCATCTGTTCCTGTAGGATGAAAAATCCAAAGCCCCGACAGGCTATCGGTGGGGGCTGGAGAGCTCTGGGGCATGCAGAGATGGCACATGAGTTTCGAGGAAGTTTTCACAGGTTTGTGTTCATTCACACAAAAACACATTCCCCAAAAAGGCAAGAAACAGAAAGACACGGTGTGACCTCGTCTCCGTGAGACATGGACATGGGAGTAGGAGAACCCCCAGAAACCCGCAAAGGACACACACCGGAAGTGGTTTCTCCTGGGCAGAAAGACGGAGGAAGTTCTGCTGCTTCGTTCACCCACCCTGTGTTTTGCATCTCCCTGACTAAAGCAGACACGTGTCCTTTTTCCACAGGAGAAAATGTGGACAAGATGGCTCAGAGGCCATGGAGGCTTCAGTTCCGGCAAGTATGCGGCAACAAGGCCCAGCTCTGGGAGGGAAGTCGGCATCATCCTTGTGCACGGCACCACACCCTTGTGCACTACCACACCAGCAGGGCAGTGGGTCACCTGCCCACCCCCGTGCCCCCAGAGCCCTGCCACGTCCAAGGGCAGCACGTCATGGAGCTTTACATGCTAACGGTCGACTCCTGGGGGTGTGCGTTCAAGGAAGTAGCCTTAAGCAAGTTTTCGGCGCAAAGAAATCTTAACTGTGTGCAACAAGTCATTTGCAACAACCAAGGGACCAGCTGCAGGGAATGAGTCCCATAAATTCTGCAACTGTGCCAGGCTCGGTGGCTCAGCCTGTAATCCCGCGCCTCTGGGAGGCTGAGGTGAGTGGATTGCCTGAGCCCGCGGGTTCGAGACCCGCCTGGGCAGCGAGACCTCATCTCTACAATAAATCAAAATTTCAGCCGGGCGTGGTAGCGCATGCCTGTAATTCCGGTTACTCAGAAGGCTGAGGCGGAAGGATCGCCAGAGCCCAGCAGGTCGAGGCTGCGGTGGCCAGGAGCGGCCACTGCACTCCAGTCTGGGCGACAGAGTGAGACTCCGACTCAAAAAAAAAAAAAAATTCTGCAACTGTGCTGTGGGGACACGCGATGCCGCGGGGACACGCCCTCATGGATGGTGTCCTCAGGGCTGCAGTGCTGACACTCGGTCTTGCCGTGTGGTCTTGTTGCTACCTGTCGTGCATGGTGAGCCATGCCCTGAAAGCACCTGGAGAAAACAGAGTCCCCCCCACTGTGCTATGCCCTCTCTTCCCTCTAACTGACCTCAACAGACACGTCTCTCCAATGGTCAAGAAGAAGCACGGGCAGGCTGGGCTCAGTGGCTCAGCCTGTTATCCCAGCACTCAGGGAGGCCAAGGCGAGTGGACTGCCTGAGCCCACGGGTTCGAAACCAGCCCAGGCAACCTGGAGAGACCTCATCTCTACAATAAATCAAAAACTAGCCGGGCGCGGTAGCACACGCCTGTAGTTCCGGCTACTTGGAAGACTGAGGCGGAAGGATCGCCGGAGCCCAGCAGGTTGATGCTGGGGTGGCCGTGAGTGTGCCACTGCATTCTAGCCTGGGTGACAGAGTAAGACTCCAACTCAAAAAAAAAAAAATGGCACAGGCTACTCTGTTAATGAGCAAACCCTTCAGGGATGATCCAGAAACGGCTGACCAGGCTGTATCCAGGGAACCCAGGCTGAGTTCTGAGCACTCAAAGAAGCCCAGGACACCTAACAGCTGGAGGGACAACGGAGCCTTCCCCCCTGCCAGCCAGCACCACAGAACAGAACATTCCAGAAGCGCTCCATCACTGATCCCAACGACTGGAGACTGGTGCCGCCCAGCATGGCACACTCATGGCCCGCGCGCAGCCCACCTGCAGCTCCAGGCAGTGCCGCTGTTTCTCGGAGATCTGGCTCTTCAGGGCCTGTTTCTCCTTCAGCAGTTTCTCCAGGGACAGCGTGGCCCAGTCCAGCTTCAGCTCCTCACAGCGGGCCTTCAGCTGAGGGGACGGGGACAGCTGTGGCCATGTGCCAGAGCTGGCTCCCCACAGAGCGGGCTCTGGGCCCCAGGCAGGGATCCCTCAGGTAGCCTGGCTAAGGGCCTGCGAGCTCGGAGCACAGCACACCGGACTGAGGGCGTGGAAAAAGAAGGGCTTGGGACGCCCTCAGACAGACGGACACAGCCTTAGTACCTGCACCCGGGCAAGGGGAATTGCCCCGTCACTCCACCCCACGGCCCAAGAAAGGGGCAGCTGTGGGTCCCCACAGAGAGGCAGCACAGGCCTGCCTCCAGTCCTGCAGGCTCAGGAATGAGACCGGTGGGGACAGAACTGGGGTAAACCCAGGCCACCCCAGGGACCCTGCTACAAAGACGGGGCCTCCAGAGACCACTGGAAACACCCAAGCAGCACCTCTGAGGGCTGGGCCTGCCAGCTGTGATGCACTCCAAAGCACAGATGCTCCCACACGCGGTCCAAGAGCGAGCGAGCCCGGGAGAGGGACTGGGGGGCCCAGAGCCTGCCACTGGAGCCTCCAGAGGGGTCCTCAGAGGATGCGCCCCACCCATGCAGGTACCCGAGGCCACCCACAGCCCGGTCGACACAGGGCGCCAGACTTCCGGCCCCCCGCCCAAGGGAGCACCACTACGTGGAGAGGCTGGGGCCCGGCTGTGCGTCCTGGGGTGCCGGCCCCCGTCCCATCCTGGTGTGGGCGCCCACCAGCTGCAGGCTCTGGCTGCGCAGCTCGCTGTTGTCTCGCTCCAGCTGCTCAGACTGCTCGCGCAGCTGCTGGTTGTGCGCAGAGATCTCCTTCTGGGCCTGGATCAGGTCGTTGTAGGTGAGGGCCTTTACACCCAGCTGGGGACACACGGAGACACGACGTTGAGGGCCACGAAGTGGGTCGTGGAGGGCAGGCAGCCGGGGTGACCGGCAGTCCAACCCCGAGGCGGCGGCTGCGTGGCCCACTCAGGTGGAACGACAGGGCGGCCCTGACTCAGCCTCCTGGTCCCAGGCCTCACTCTGCTGGGAGGATTCTCTCCTGACACTGGGGCAGCCCATGGGAGCCGCCCTGTGCCCTCCAGCCGCCCAGGGTGCACCGCCTGCCCACCGCAGGCCTACCTCATCCAGCTTCTGCTGGAACAGCCTCCTGATCTCCTCCTTCTGAGCCTGGCAGTGGCTGAAGAGCTGCTGTGCCGTGCCCAGCAGCTGGGCGTTCTTCTCCTGCAGGAGGGACAGGAGAGGTAAGCAGGTGACTTGGGGCTGTAGGAAGGCCACACCTCCTCCAAAATACTCAGGCACAGACCCAGGCCCATCTGGGATGCCCAGCACCTCGGGCTGCAGGCCAAGGAAGCCAGCCCTGATTTGACCGAGCTAAGGAGCTCACACCTCCTGGAGGGGCAGTGCCCAGCCATTCAGGGCTGAGCAGGACACATGCACCAACCGACCAGGACCCCAGCTCCCCCGGGGCCTCATCCAAAGCAGAGCCAGAGAACAGGCTCGTGTGAGTTTACGGAAGTCTGCTCAGCGTGACGGCCTAACTGCATGGGAAAAGCAAGTATCAACCCAGTCCAGGGAGCCACCAGAATGGGACCTCCAGACGGGAAACCATGCCTGGGTGTAATACCAGCCAGGGAAGAGTCACGTGCACGCCTCTCTTAAGATTGTGTGCACCTCCATAAAGCAAAAGGAACACCTGAGCAAGATGCCAAACTCAACGCATGAGATGGGACCCCAAGCACCCTCTGGAAACTTCTCTAGGTGCCAGAACTTGATGGAGTGTGATAATCAGCAAACCAAAAAACACGAAGGCTCCCTCCCCCTCCCACATGTCCCTCAGCTGTGATGAGGGACCCAGTAGAAGGCGATTGCTGGGTTCAACATGGAGCACTCACAATGGACCTGCACACCCCAGCCCAGGAGCCACAACGGAAGGACTGACTGCATCCAACCCAGAGCCGCGAAGTGGGCACAGGGGTGGTGAGCTGTGCCTTGCCATCTCCCACAAGCCCTGGCACCGGCCATAGCAGCCAAGGTCCCCCATCCATGGCACCATGGTCCAGGGGCCTGAGGAAGGTGGCAGCCTCTCCACAGCTCGACTCTGGCTCCCTGGAAATGTGTCCTCACTGACCGTCTGCCACACCAGGGGCTGCCCTAAGCCCAGAGGGACCAGCACCCGGGGCTGCAGCTGGAACCCACCTTCTCCTGGTCCAGCAACTGCTGCAGGTTGGCCTTGTACTGGGGAGTCTTTGTGTAGGCCAAGAACTGCAAGTACTGAATCTTGAAGGATTCTGAAAGAAACACACGTGGCTCAGAAAAGGTGCTTGAGGGCAGGTCCTGACGTGGACACAATCCAGCCTAGGCTCAAGTGGGAGTCTCAAAATCACGCAGGACTCGAGACCTGTGACCCTGCCAGGGTCCCCCACCCCGCCCCACACACAGGAGCACAGGAAGTTCAGCACAGGACTGGCACGCACCCTCACGCCACAGCTTGGCGAGTGTGAGGGTCTGCCAGGCCCTCTGCCCTCCCACAGCCGTCCGTTCCCGGGGTGGGCCAGCGGGGCTACCGCAGGGTGCTAAGCAGTGTCCATCGCCTCCACCCCTCCAAGTCAAAAGCACGCAGGTGTGACACCCACTCATGCCCCAGACACCGCCCAGGTCCTGCGAGGAACAGCTGGCCTCAGAGAACCCCAGGGCTATACCTGAACCACCACGGACCCCCCCACAGGAGGAATGCCACGCCAGGTGAGCCCAGTGGGCCCGCAGGGGCTGCTGCCAGGCCAGAACAACGCCCACTGTCCATGCAGGACCCGCACGCCCCACCCTGAGCCACCATACCTAGATCCCACCACCCCCGGGAGTGCCCAGGCACGTGCTCACCTAGCAGCTTCTGCAGCGCAGGTGGGGTGGGCGCCCCCAGCAGCGGGTGGGGGGAGTGCCTCTGCACGCTCGGAGGTAGCTGGTAGAACGGGCTGCGAGGGGACCTGTAGGCATCTGCACGAGAACGGTTCCCGCGTCAGCCCACGGCCCCGCGGCCGGCCTCCAGCACTTCCCCAGCTGCCTCAAGAAAAGGCTCTCGCCTCCCCTAGAGGCTGAAGAGTCCGCCCGCATCCCACCATGCAAACACTGAGCCTCAACCAGCCTCGTGGCCCGAGATCACGAAATCAACACGGCCTCCGCCTGAGTGTGTACTCTGGAGACCCTCAAGTGCAAAGGCAGGGTCAAGTGCACGTGCGGCAGTGGGAGCCCCAGGCTGGGTTGTTGATGCACGTCAGCACAGCAAGGCCAGCGCCTGGAGACGCCCCAGGCAGCCAGGGGCATCGCAGCAGAACCATCCAGGACCCGGCGAGCCCTCGGCAGATGCATGGGGCCACGCCAGCTCCTTGGGCAGGCAGGAAGGGCAGGACAGGTGCCGAGGACCCCCCAGTGGAGCCACCAGGGGGGTGAGGCCATCCCAGGCGCCCACACCACCAGGAGGGGACGCGGGGAGGCAGTGGGGAGGGCGGGCCGCTCACCCTGGGGCGAGGAGGATGCCGTCTGGGACACAGTCTGCGCATGCAGGAGATCCAGTGCGGTTGGGCTCTTCTTGGGCTTGCGCTCGGGGTTCGCGGCGCTCATCTTCTTGGGGCGCCCGCGCTTGCGGCCCACCATCTTCCGCCCCTTCTTGTTCAGCTTCTTCTTGCGGGCCTTGGAGGGCGACGGCTTCTTGACGACAGCAGCCCCCACCTTCTCGTCCTCAGCACCGGAGTCCTGGACGGTGGACATGGGATGGTGGCAGGAAACTTCCCCAACCGGGGTCTCGAGGGCACGTGCCCACCCCTGCCCTGACCACACGGCTGTGTGGCGTGAGCCCAAGGGGCTCCTGGGGGAGGCTCACCGTGGGGGCATCCGCGGGGCCGGCTGCCTTGCTCTCGGGGACCTTGGTGGGGGTGGTTGCGTTGCTCTTGTTCTCACGCTGCTGCCGGCGCCGCGCGGCCTCCTGTTCCTCCTGGAAGGAGAACGGGTGAGTTGAGAGGCGCCGGCGGCAGTGGGCGCCCGCCTGCTCCCGGGTGGATGTGGAACCCGCACTCAGGGGCCAGCAGCCCTGGCTCTGCCCGTGGCACCAATGAGGATGCTGAGGCACAGAGACGTCCATGAGCTGCCCACTGTGCCTGGGCATAGCTCCCGCTGACAGCAGCGTGCACAGCCACATGTGCAAGCACACAGGCCCAGTCAGAAAGAAGCCAGGTGGAATCTGCGCCACAAACCACAGAGAAGCGAAACCACACGAAGACACAGACCGAGGAGGACCCATGGGCGCAAGGGCTAAGATCCCCTCCCAGCACCCTGGCTCTCCACCCTCCCCCCTCCTCTCTCCCTCGCCTTCTCTCCCTCTTTCCCTTCTTTCCCTCCCTCCCTCTCCCACCCTCCCCACCCCTTCCCTCTCCCCCTCCCTCCCGCCCCTTTTCTGTCTCCTCCCTCTGCACTTCTCGCTCCCCCTCCTTCTCACCCCTTCTCTCCCTCCCTCCCTCCCTCTCCCTCCCCTTCCTTCTGGCTCCCCCTCCCACTCCACACATGGTGGAATGCCCTGGTCCTCTTTAGTGGAGACTGCATGGACAGAGTTTCTTCTCGTCTCACTGGACACAGGCAACCCAGAGGAAGGAAAAGACTGGAAGTGCCAGCCAACTCAGCTGCTCCTTCTCTCTAGCGGGACGGCTGTTACAGTGTAAGGCGTGTGTCCCCATAGGGACAGTGCGGTGGGGAGGACACAGGGCTCCGGGGCACCAGGTCAGGGCCAGCCCAGGACGCGGCTGAGCCAGTCATGGGGGAGGGATCTCCACACGCCTATCTCCGCCCGACCCTCCAAGAGCAAAGAACATTTGGACAGACGTCCTCTCGGCTCTGGGGAAAAGCACCAGGCAGCTCCAGCCAGAGAAGCAGCAGGAACAGGTTCGGGCGATGTCTCATCTCTGGGGGCTGCAAGCATGACCAGACCATCCTCGGTGCTGGGCAGCACAAGGCAGCCCCCTGCACAGAGACCCGGACGCCGGCCTCAGTGGGGACATGATGGGCTGTCCCAGGCCCCAGGATTCCGGCATCCAGTGCTTCGGGCAGTTCACAGATCACCAAGTGACACCAGGCCTCACTCAACCCGCCTCCCTAGGCATCGTAGCAGCACAAAACATGGCCCTGGGAGGCCGATGGGAACACGCAAGCGCATGACCAGAGCCAGTGGGCAAGAACAGGGGGTGGGAGTCTCCCGGGCCAGACTCCTGGGAGCCGCAGGGCCTCTGGGAAGCACCCAGGCCCACCCCGGCGCGTCTGGGCTCCTCCGCATGGCACTCAGACCCGCTGGGTTTCCACACACAGTGTAACCGCAAGGTCACCCCAAGGAAGAACACAGACTTACCCTGAGTTTTGGATTTTTCAGACTAGAAAAATAGTTTTCAAGCTACAAAGAGAAGAAAGAGACAACTGTATCAGAAGCGTATCCTAAGACCTGTCGGGACAAATGTGCCAACCCCACGACGGCCAAGGCTCTGGACGGTGGTGTCGAGGTCATTCTGACACCCAGGAAAGCCGAGCCAGCTGGGGCTGGGCCCTGTCCTGGGTTTACCCATGAGGCGCCACTGGCCATCCTAAGCCTTCCGGATGGACACCAGCAGTGGAACATGGTGTCACCTCCAGAAGAAGGATGACTCTGTACCCTGCTCGCACGAGGCTCCCAGCGTCAGAGTCGGCCACATGGCAGGAGGCCACACCGCCCCGGGCACAGGGTAACTGATCAACAGTTCAGTGCCAATGCGGCCCATTTCCAGCCCCCAGGAGGCTTAGGGCAAGAAGGGCCTGCCTGCCAGGGGCCCGGGCTCCCTGCTCTCCACCAGCCCCAGAAAGCACCCAGGTCAGGCTCTGCGAACCAGACGGTGCATGTCCAGAGGTGTGCAAAATCAACAACACTTGCCACCGTGGGAGCTGAAGCAAAGGACACAGCAGTGGCCAGGGCAAAGCCACCCAGCAAGGAGCAGCCATAGCCCACACACCAGGAGGCTCCAGGAACCCACGGGAAGGGGCCGGGGAAAAGCGTCATGAGAGGAAGCCGGGCGCACACCGACAAGGGCTGTGTCGGAGGACCGTGGGGAGCACAGGGCAGGAAGGGGAGTCCCAGCATGACCTGGAGACCCTGAATCCTGACTCCCAGAAGCGGGAGTGAGCCAGCAACAAGGGTGGAGGATGGTCAGGACCAGGACTCCCTGGACAGAGGCCCCTGGATGTGGAGGCTGGGCCCATCACGGTCATGGACATCAAGCACAGCGTGCACCCCAGACCGGGGGCTGAGAGAGGGAAGCGAAGACACAGCCAGCAGCCCTGAGCCAGGACATGCAGCTCCTGCCGAGGACCCTGGAGGTGCCGGATCAGGGGTAGGGGCCTCCGAGGACAGCATGGGCAGGCAGAGGGTGCGCTTGTGGGTGGGGCTGGGACATGAGGCCAGAGCAGCCCAGCAGAAGACTCCGGACCCGTCCACAGTCCCCCAGGCCCAGCAGGCGCCTGCTGGTACTCACTATGGTCCGGTCAATGGTGTGCAAGTAGTAGGAGACCGGCTTCCCCGTCCACGACACCGAGCCCTTCAGGGGCGACAGCTCCACCACGCGCATGATCGTGCCGATGTCTGCACCAAGGGCCACAGGTCAGGGGCCAAGCAGGCCCAGCCTCTCCCGCGGAGCCTTAAGGCCCCCAGCTCCAGGCTCCGTCGGGAAGAGGCTCTGAGCTTGCCATCTCCAAACCCCACAGGCAGGGGAGGCAGAACCCTGAACTACAAACTTCGTCACTCTCCCTAGACAAGGCCCGGGGCCGTCTCCCCACAGGACTCCCCCCAGAGGCCACCCCAACTCCTTCCCCTGCGGCAAGGCCCGGGACGTCTCACCCCCGCCACTCCTCCGCAGAGGCTGCCCCAGTTCCCTCCCCCACGGCAAAGCTGGGGGCTATCTCATTCTCTCCACTCCTCCCCAGAGGCTGCCCCAACTCCTCCCCCGCCACAGCAAGGCCTGAGGCCATCTCCCCCACACACTTCCTGCTGAGAGCACCCCAACTCCCTCCTCTATGGCAAGACCTGGGGCCATCTCACCCCCTCACACTCCCCCAGAGCCACCCCAACATCCTTCCCCCGCGGCAAGGCCCAGGGCCGTCTCACCCTCCACACCCCCCCCCAGAGGTCACCCCGACTCCCTCTGCACAGCAAGGCCCCAACAAGCAACTAGGGACACAGGTGTGAGTACACCTGGCCTATGGGTCCCAAACCTAAGTGGCTTGTCAGAGGAACACGGGACAAGCCCAATGAATGGAACAGAAAAGGCCTTGGAGGATAATCCAGAAACAACTCAGATCATGACTACATGCATGGTTAGCACCCACACGACCTCCCAGGGCCTGGTGCCCAGTGCAGAGGTGGCTCTCCCGAGGGAAGCCACACAGGGGCTGGGCTGTCGGGGTGACCTAGAACTGACAGGCGCCCACAGGCCCCTAGGGAGGCACCAGAGCCAGCCCCTTCCTGGCTCCGGCTTTGAGTAGCCTCAGGCCCCTGCCGCCAACGGGCCCTGAGCCTGGAGCACCACTCTGCAGGCAGGCTCCCGCAGGCCCCTCACGTCTCCTCCCAGAGACGCAGGTCTTGCCCGGGGTTATGCCGTCCCCAGGGACCCAGGCCATGTCTGGGCACACATGTGACTATCCCAACTGAGGGTGCTCCTGGCACAAAGGAGGTGGAGGCCAGGGACATTGCTCATACCCTGCAGTGTCTGGGATGCCCCACTCCAGAGAACAAGCTGGCCCTGATGTCCACTGGACCCCGGGAAGACCCTGTGTTAATGCATGTCAGGGGCTTAAAACTATTGACGTTAATAATGCAGCAACATGACAGTCTCTTACCACTTAAGTTTCTACTGTTTATTCTGAAGTTTAGAGGTGCAAAAGGTTTCGAGGATACAATTCTGCCACCTGAAACACAAATCCTAATTATTGCTGTGCACCGGAAAGTGAATGTCCATACACAGACGCAACGAGGTGACATGAAATGCAGAACACACAAAACAGTTACAAAGAAAAAACACACAAAAACGGAGCTCCAATTCCTCCATGTTCTTATAAGTAAAAGCAAAATTATGAAAAACACTTTCTAAAATTAAAGCACCAGCCTTGTCACCATAGTGAGACCTCGTCTCTACAAAAAAATGAAAAATTAGCCAGGCATGGTCGTGCTTGTAGTCCCAGCTGCCCAGGAGGTTGCGGCTGCAGTATGAGCGCACATCACTACAACCCAGCTCGGGCGCCAGCGTGAGAGCACCCAGCCTACAAACAACTTCACTCTAAAACACACTCTCGCGTTCTCACAAAATCCCGGGGCCGTGATGCTGACCCAGGACTCCCTGTGTGGGACAGGCCTTGTGGTGACACCCAGGACACGGGCCTCGGGAAGACCCGGGACAGCCACTGCTAGCGGAACACGTGGCCACAAGAGGAACTCACCGGCTGCACCTGGTGTGAGTTCTAGGGCCGACGGTTCCGTGAGGAAAAGGGAGAAGGCCAGGCTCAGCCGGAAATCCCAGCACTTTGGGGCTGAGCGAAAGGACTGCCAGAGCCCAGGGTTCAAGACCAATCTGGGCAACTTAGCAAGACCTCGTCTCTACAATAAACAAAAAAATTAGCTGGGCATGGTGGCACCTGCCTGTAATTCCAGCTACTTGGAAAGCTGAAGCAGAAGGATCACCTGAGCCCGGCGGGTTGAAGCTGCGGTGGCCACGAGTGTGCCACTGCACTCCAGCCCAGGCGAGAGAGTGAGACTCCGGCTCAAAAACAAGGAAGAGGGAGAGAGCTGTGTCCACGCAGCAGCTTCTTCCAGAAACCAACTACCAGGGCAAGCAGGAGGTCCCTGGATCAGTGCCTGACTGTACCCGGGACATCAGCGGGAAGAACCAGGGCTGGGTCTCCCACAGACCTGGGTGTGCATGAGAACGCCTCTAAACACACCTGAAGGCAAGCACCCAACCGAACACACGCACAAATGAAACCCAACTGGTGCCTCCGGCGGGCAACAGCCACACTGGAAAAGAGTAACTTCGAATACCTCAGGCGTGGGATTCCAACCACATATTGTGAGTGCGAAAAATTCTAAAGACAAATAGAACCACAAAGCAACATGATTCTACTCAGTGCACTGGTAGTGAAGGTCAGCGTTACTATGAAAAGTCATCATGGCCACGCGTGGTGGCTCACACCTGTCATCCCAACACTTTGGGAGGCTGAGGCGGGAGGATTGCCTGAGCCCGGGGGTTCGAGACCAGCTTAGGCAACTAGGTGAGCCCTTATCTCTACAATAAATTAAATATCAGCCAGATGTGGTGGCACACGCCCATAGTCCCAGATACTCAGGAGGCTGAGGCAAAAGGATCACCCGATCCCAGCAGGTCAAGACTGCAGAGAGCCATGAGCATGCTACTGCACTCCAGCCTGGGAGACAGAATGAGACTCTGACTCAAAAAATAAGTCATCCTGGAACCATGTCACCCGTGTTGCAAGAAAAATATCCTGAGTAAACCTATCAGTTTAGGAACCACATTTTTCAGCAAAAGAAAAAAAAAGAGCCAAACATAAAACCCAAAAAAGAGAACAATGTTAAGTGTGAGTTGGCAAATTCAAAACCAGCCCAACACACCTCACGCACACCCTGCCCTGCTGCCTGGGCCCTGCTGCCCGAGGAGGAGGGAAGGGGCAGTTCTGAGGCTGGGCAGGCACCCCAAGACTGGCGGGCTCACGCCAAAGGGTCGCACAGCCAACCCACCAGGCTCTCGGGCCCATCTGAGGAACAGCGCCAATGCCAAGTGACCTCAGTGAACATAGGAGGAACCCGGGTGCCACCGTGTGCACACCCTGACATGTGCAGCGAGGAGGACCCCAGGGAGCCCCGGCAGCACAGCTCGCAGGAGGGCACACGGCCATCTAGGTGTGCTTTCCATGGGGCTGGGGCTGCACTGGGGGACACTGTCCTGCCCGCCCACAACCTGAGTCTGGCCCCTGGGTGACAATCAAGCATCACGGGCATATGTGAAGACGAGGTCGAGCGCCAGCCCCACGGGACCAGGCCCAATGCTCCGGAGGCGGCATAAAAAGGCAGAGGGAGCAGAGGAGGCCTCACTGCAGGGACCGTGACCCAAAGGCCAGGCCTGAGTGCTGGGAGGGGATGGGGCTGTCAGAGTCCCAACTTCCGGGGGTGAGGGCAGAGGTCGGGGCGGCCCAAGCCTCAGGTCAGACATTCGCCACTAGAGGGGGACCACCCATGCATGGGCACAGACACGCACACGGACACGGACACGGACACAAGGACACGGGCACGGACACAGACCCAACACGCACAGTCACGCACACAAACGCAGGCACCGGGACAAGCACACCCCAAGCCCCGTGGCCGCAAGGGTCAGCATTGAAGGCAGCTGGGCCCTGGGTCTTCCTGAGCAGTCTGGCAGTTCCCTGTCTGCTTGGCACGTTTCGAGGCCGCAGAAGGGAGCCCAGCAGCAGGCGGGTGGGGGGGAGGGCACCAGGCAGCAGGCCCCGGCCCGGGCACCCATCCCGCGGAGACTCAGCTTCGCCGCCCGACAGAACCACGTGGCCGAGCGCCCACTCCTGCGCGGGACGACATCCCACACGCGTCCTGGAGCCGAGAAGGGGGCAGCCCGCCCGCCGAGGACGGGAACTGGGCCCCAGCTGCCTCCGGACACACCCTGCAGGGCCCCGCAGGCCTCCGCCGTTGGGGACCGCAGTCGGGGCCGCAGACAACACATGCGGGCAGAGGCAGAGCCGGGCGGAGGAGGGCACTCACCTTCCTTCATGTTCGCAAAGCGCTCCTTCAGCTGGTGATCCACCTCAGGGCCAAAGGCAAAGTTATTCACAAATATGACACTGCAAAGCAAGGCTCCAGGTGAGTGAAGAGGCTCCTCTGCACGTGCACGGCACCCACCCCACCTGCCAGGGCCTGAGATGGGGACTGCGTGGCAACCCCAGTGAAGACAGGGCAAGCAGAAGAGTAGGCGAGTCCTTGCGGCCAGGACGCTGGACCTGCCCCTGGGCAGATTTTAACAGAGTCGCCCGGGACACACACTCACAGCCCACTGGGAGGCGCCCCGGGAACACGCCGGGACGAGGCTGAGGCCGAAGGCTGGGAGTGGAATGAGATGCAGGACCTGAGGCTGCAGCCCCTTCCCACAAGGTCCCCAGAAAGACACAGATGCGGGACGACGAGCACAGGGAAAGTCGTGTCTGGTGTCACGTGGCAGACGCCATGACAAAGTGGACTGGGGGGTGCACTCGCACAGGAAGCCCACCCAGGTGCCCAGCATCTTCATCCGGCCACGGGCCTAGGGCTGTCCGTTGGCCGCCAGGACACATGGGAAGGCTGGGACTACGGGCGAGCCTAGCTGACCAAGCTGGGGTTAGCCCGAGCAACCCAAGAACCAGCTCCCCAGAATGCCCGCCTCCAAGGCCACCACCGCCAGGAGTCCGCTCAAGACAGTGCAAGGCCTGGGCAGGGCCAAGAGCAGCAAGCCAAGGCAGGCAGGGTAGGGCCGGGCAGGAGACAGCCACTCCAGGAGAAAGGGACAAAATAAACAAACACCCCAGAGTGGCCGGAGGAGGAGCCACATGAGGCCCTGTGCTGAGCTTGGCCCAGCCGCCCTGAGACGAGGCAATGCCCAGAGTCACAGGGCCAGGCAGAGGGCCTCGGAGGGTCCCCATCCAGCAGCCCTGCTCTGTGGCCCTGCATGCCGGCAGACAGACATCCTGCTGGGAGACCCAGCGGGAGGGAGAGGAACGGCTCTGTCCCACCCGCCCTGCGAAGCAAGCGGCCGCGCCAGGTCCCCAGGCCACCCAGCCCCTGAAGTGCCACGTGCCTACCTCGTGTTGGCGATGCGCTCCCGCCACTCTTCCGAGAGGAAGTCGCCCCTCTCCAACTGCAAGAGAGCACAGGCATGAGCGCCCACCCTGCCGCCGCACACCCGCAAAGAGATGATGGGAGGAGCACAGGGTCGCCGGCACCAGGGCCGCGAGGGGAGAAGGCGCCACCGAGCATGCTAGGGGAGCCACCGGCGAGGCCACGGGAGGCATGCAGGAGGCCAGGCCAGGCCCCACAGTGCAGCTGCCAGGATCCAAATGCGCCAGCACCCACTCGGGCACAGCCAGCCTGGGCAGAAGGTGACAGCGGCCACAAGACCACACACACCGGGAAGTCACTGTGCGGGGGCCTCGCTTTCCTGGAAAGTCTCAAGCGAAGGCTCCGGTCAGCCCAGGACCAGAGGTGACCAGGGGGACACCCTGAGGCAGGGCCTGCGGCTCCCCAGCCCAGTAAAGGAGGCGCCTCTGAAAAGGCGGTGGGGGGCGTCCAGTGCACCCCAACAGCCCACAGGACATGTCCATGGCCAGGCACGCCACCGTGGCAGAGATCTGTCCCTCCGTCACCACCCACAACTGACGTGCCCACGGGGAAGACTCGGCTGCCAGTTCACCACAGGTGTCGCCCTGAAAGCAGGCTGTTCATCGAGAGTGGTGCTGTCCCCATAACTCCATGCCTGCTCCCCAGGGAAGCTGCTATGGACACATGTCATTCTGCCCTTAAGACGGAGGCCTGCCACAGAAAAAACAGCATTTTTGTTTTGTTTTGTTTTTTGGGGGGGGTTCTTTTTCTTTTCTTTTTTTTTTGAGTTGGAGTCTCACTCTGTCACCCAGTCTAGAATGCCGTGGCACACTCACAGCCACCCCAGCATCTACCTGCTGGGCTCCGGCGATCCTTCCACCTCAGCCGTCCAAGTACCTGGAACTACAGGCACGCGCTACCACGCCCAGCTAATGTTTTGATTTATTGTAGAGACCAGGTCTCGCCAAGTTGCCCAGGCTGCTCTCGAACCCGTGGGCTCAGGCAGTCTGCTCACCTCGGCCTCCCAAAGTGCTGGGATTACAGGCTGAGTCACCGAGTCCAGCTTTTTTTTTTTTTTTGGTCAGAGTCTCACTCTGTCTCCCAGGCTGGAGTGCAGTGGCATGCTCACGGCCACCATAGTCTCGATCCTTCTGCCTCAGTCTTCCAAGTAGCTGGAACTACAGGTTTGTGCCACCATGTCCAGGTAATTTTTTTATTTATTGTACAGACCAGGTCTCGTTTTGTTGCCCAGGCTAGTCTCAAACCCGTGGGCTCAGGTAATCCTCTCGCCCCCACCTCTCAAAGTGCTGGGAATAGCTGGGCTCGGTGGCTCAGCCTGTAATACCGCGCCTTTGGGAGGCTGAGGTGAGTGGATTGCCTGAGCCCGTGGGTTCGAGACCCGCATGGGCAACTTGGCGAGACCTCATCTCTACAATAAATCAAAAAATCAGCCGGGTGTGGTAGCGCACGCCTGTAGTTCCGGCTACTCGGAAGGCTGAGGTGGAAGGATCGCCGGAGCCCAGCAGGTCTGGGCGACAGAGTGAGACTCCAACTCAAAAAAAAAAAAAAAAACAACAACAACAAAGTGCTGGGATTACAGGCCTGAGTCACTGCACCCAGTAAGACAGCAACTCTTAACTCAACAGTCCAAAGTGACAGACAAGACATCTGGTCTGTGATTCTTAAAAAGACACTACCTCCATGACCAGGTACGTACGCAAGAGAGAGAATACATTCCACAAAACCCTGGATGCAAATGTCCCCAGCAGGCAACGTGGCACACAGCCGGCAAAAGGTAGAGTCAACCCAAGGCCCACCGATGGACATTGGAGCAACACAGCATGGCCTGTCCACCGATGGACACGACTCTCTGTGAACAGAAAGGAGGCTGACACAGGCCACAGGGTGGAGGGACCTGGAGGATGTCACACACAGTGAGACAGCCACAGAAGGACACAGTGCATGATTCCATTTCTATGAAATATCCAGAACAGGCCAGTCCACAGGGACAGGACGTGAACTCGTGGGTGCCAGGGGCTGGGGGGTGACGGCTTCTGAGTCACAGCAGTGACCACGCCAACACCACCCAAGGGCCAAGAGGTGACCAGAACACCTGCAGACCCACCCCAAGTACCTCTCAGGACGGAAAGAAGACGCTGAGCAGAGAAGGTCCCCAGGCCACCCACCCAGGGAGGAGCGGCGCCCCTCCTCCTGCGAGGAAAGACCGCCCACAGACCTGACAGGAAAAGGGTAGGCCAACCACCTTCCGCCTCTCCAGGTGTGGGACACCCAGCCCACATCTCCCGGTCTTGCCTGCCATCCACCCCCGAAGAGCCCCGAGTGGACAGCCACTCCCCACTCCCTGTGGACAGCCAGTCAGGCCTCAGAAAGGGACTCACTACAGGCCTTCCCAGCAGCAAGCAGAACAGAGGTCACACCGTAGGCACCTGGGCTGCCCTCCCACCCCCAGCAGGACGCCTCTAGGGCCCTGCTCTCCTCTGGGTGCGGACTCTTGGCAGGGCCAGGCAGGGGTTACACGACCAGTCCCACAGGAACCTGGCCCTGCTCTGTACTTCCCTGGTGACACTCTGCATGTGTGCCTCAGCTTGCAGCTGGGGATGAATGTGCCCCGCTTGACTCTAGGGGAGAAGGTTCTGGAAGCCAGGCTTGGCCTCCAACTTGTCCCATGCACCATCCCCCTCTGCTGACCCTGCTCTGTGTCCCTTCGCTGTAATGAACTGTAAGGATGACCACACAGGGAGTCCCAAAAATTATCCTAGCAGGTCACCACACCTAGGGTTTCCCCAGGCCCCGACCATGGCGCCTCCAGGCTCCCCCTCCTGTGGCCGCTCTCCTGTCAAGGCCTGCTGTCCAGGCAAGGCCCAGCCTTCAGGGCGCGCTGCCTCAAGCCACAGCAGCCTGCCCGCCTGAGGCTCCCGTGAGCCCAGAGCAGCGCTGCTCCCGCGCAGACCAACCGTGGCCTCCGAAGTGCCTGTGCCACCAGGCCAGGCACGCTCCATCCAGGCAGGCACGTCAGCCTCTGGCCCCCACGGGACTGAGCACTGCCAGCACGAGACGAGGTGGGAGGGGGAGAGGCAGCCGGCAGGACAACGGGCCCCAGGCCAGCCCTCAGCATCCTCCCCGCGAAGGCTCCCTGTCAGCAGGAAGAGGCGGCTGCACGGCCCACCCCCACACCTGCTCCGGGGGTCTGAGGCAGGCCCTCCCAAGCCCACCGTCCACCTGGCAGGACCTGGGCTGCGCGACCCTGCCACAGCATCCGGCAGCCAACCAAGCACTGCAGATGCAGCCTGGCAGAGTCCCCAGCACCTGGCCCTCGACATCACTCGCCAGGCAGGGTCCAGGGGCCTCCTGACTCAGCCAGGCGCGTCCCGACAGGGTCCTGCAGTCCCTGGAGGGCAGCCAGCCTCACCTGGCCGCAAGCCCCTCCGCAGAGGCCGGTCTGCCAGCCTCCCACGCCCGCCTCCGTGGGGCCGTGGCCACCCATGGGGTGAGGGGCCAGTCATGCTCCGGGCTTGAGCAGCCTGTCGCGTGCCAGGCCTAAGGGAAGGGACCGCAGCAGTGTGAGCCAGGGCCTCCTGCCCCGCAGCTGAGTCCAGGGCCCCAGAGGAGGGCTGGGTACACGGGCAGAGCCCAGGAGCTGGGACCGGATGAGGGACACAGGCTGGCGCTGTGTCAACTGCACAGGGCTGGCCACGCTACCGCAGGGGCAGATCTGTGAGGCCATGCCCCAGTGGGCAGCATGGCCTGGGAGCCCAGAGGCGGCGTGCATGCAGCCTCCGCAGCAGGTGCGGAGCCTTGGCCACAGAACAGGCACTGGACCTGGGGAGCCCATGGGCTATTTCTAGGTCCTGCTGGCTTCTTCTCCACTTCTTGAGTGACGGAAGGCAGGACTGGGGGCTTGCCAACCAGGGCGCCGCGTCAAAGCCACAGAGAGCTCCTCAGAGGCCCTTTGCAAACACAGGACACAAGTCTGTGCCAAGAGTGGCGTTAGTCAGCGAGGACGCCAGTCACAGCCTCCCAGAGCGGGGCTGGCCACATGCAGGCGCTCTTGGAAAGCGAGGGCAAGCACTGGGGCGAGGCTCTGTCCTGCGGCCGACTCGCTTCTAACAAGCGTCACCAGGGCCACGAGGAAGGGCGTCCCCTCCCCTTAATACTGCTCCCAGCCACATCGCAGGAGCCACTGGCATGACGATGACCGCCTGAACCCGGACGAGGCCCAGACCACAAAGAGCTCCCCAGAAGGAGCGTGACGTCCGCCGCGGCGCTGACCCCAGACCCTAGCAGGCCGGGCACAGGGACTGACGACGAGACCAGGAAGAGGACGGAGCCATGGCCAGGGGACCCAGGCGACCCACCACCCAGCAGTCCCAGTCCACCCTTCTTCCCGGCTTCCTCAGCCTCAAGGAGCAGCAAGATGCTGGAAGTAGAGCTCCGAGGTCAGACAGGTCACCTCCGGGACCCTTAGGCTGTGCTTGGAGCCATATGCCTCTCCCGCCAGAGGCGTGAGGCCTCAGGACATGGAGCCTGTCTGGAGAATTTCAGCTGGAGTGCAGGTGGACATGAGCCCAGGTGGCAGGAGTGTCCCAAGCCTGGCCAGTCACAGGACAGTGCCAGAGGGCTTTAGACACGGGATGGGAGAGATCAACGATGGGACACACAGCTGTCCTGAGGGCACGATCCTGGACGAGGCCTTCACCAAGACAGAGGAAAGGCGGGCTGGGCCACGGCCTGAATGCACAAGGTCCGGCCTGAGAGAGGCGGGCAGAGGCAGGAGGACGCTTCCACCTCACGGACAGACCAGTGTCACCCAAAGACCGGAACCAGCCGGCCACACCAACAAAGCACGAGAAGTGACAGCACCATCCCACAGGGACAAGCGCCCCAGCAGGATGTAGCCCAGAGACGCCAACAACACGGCCAAGTGGGGTGAGTCCTCGTCCCGTCACAGCCGCAGATCCCATCTGCAGACAGCACCACTCAAAGCAGTACGGAGGACGACCATGTCAGCACGGCAGCAACAGATGGGCGGGCGCCCCTCAGCCCCACGCAGTGTTCCTCAACTCCAAGCTCGTGCATCAGACAAGAAGGGAGACCAAGGGTGCACAACCGGGAGGGGAAAGCAGAATCATCTCTGTCCACAGATGAAGAGCCTGTCCAGCAGCAAACCCAAGGGATCCAGAAGCGACGAAACACTCCTACACTAATGCCACCCCAAGGCTTCAGGATCCAGGCTGACACCCACACCGAAATCCGCCAACACTAGATGCCCGGGGACCAGGGCAACATGAGCAACACCTTGCTCGGCCTGGTGGGAACGCAAGACAGGACAGATGCGTGAAGACCGATGGCCATTTCCAAGCTCCGCACCCTCTGACAACATGAACCGGCAGTCACGACTCAGAGTGGAAACCACATGTCCACACAGAACCTGCACTCACGGCCACCACATCTGGAACCAACCACGACGGCCCTCGGCAGGTGACGAGTACCATCGACTGGGGTCCCTCCAGACAACAGAGGGCCACCCAGTCATAAAGACTTGGAGGAGCCATGAGTGCTGTCACCCAGTAAGGAAAGTCCATTGGGAAAGACTGCATCCCACGTGACCCCGACTCCTGGAAAAAGCTAAACCGAGGAGACAGGGATACCCGGGGTTGTTGGACTGGCGAGGGTGGGAAGGATGGAGCACAGGGTTTCCGGGACAGTGAAACTACTCCCTCACATGTCATCACATGTGTCCACACCCACGGACTGTGCAGTGCAGAGTGTGAACCCTTGACGCCAACCACGGACTTCAGTTACTCCAACTCACCCCCGGGTTGCTCCTCGCAGCAGATGCGCCACGCTAGCCTAAGAGATTAATCTCTTAATTAATTAATGGGGGAGACCACAGGTGGAGGGAGAGACTACGCATTTTCTGCTCCAGCCACCACGCCAGCCCCTGGTGCTTTCTTTTTTGTTTTCTTGGTTTTTTTGAGTGGAGTCTAACTCTGTCACCCAGGCTGGAGCAGACTCACACTCACAGCCACTGGAGCCTCGACCTGCTTGGCTCAGGCGATCCTTCTGCCTCAGCCTTCCAAGTAGTTGGAACTGCTGGGCTCGGTGGTTCAGCCTGTAATCCCGCGCCTTGGGAGGCTGAGGTGAATGGATTGCCTGAGCCAGCAGGTTCGAGACCCACCTGGGCAACTTGGCGAGACCTCATCTCTACAGTCAATCAAAAAATTAGCAGGGCATGGTAGCGCGCGCCTGTAGTTCCGGCTACTTGGGAGGCTGAGGCGGAAGGATTGCGGGAGCCCAGCAGGTCGAGGCTGCGGTAGCCGGGAACGGCCACTGCACTCCAGGCTGGGTGACAGAGTGAGACTCCAACTCAAAAAAAAAAAACAAACAAAAAACAACCAAGTAGTTGGAACTACAGACACATGCCACCATGCCCACGTAATTTTTCTTTTATTTACTGTAGAGATGAGGTCTCGCCATGGGTTTGGGCAATCCTCTCACCTCGGCTTCCCAAAGCGCTGGGATGGGAGGTGTGAGCCTCTGTGCCCAGCCACGCTGCAGCTCTTAACTTAGTGACCAGACACCTGGGGCCTGGCTATCTCCTCACAGGGAGGACAGCCACGCCTGGACAACGTGCTGATGGGCTCGCACAACCACGGCCAGGGAGCAAGCCGCAGGGCCCACAGGCAAGGGCTGCCAACCCCAGGCACGGGCAGCAGGAGCAGCCCTGACGCTGTGCTGGGACCGTGAGCTCCAGGTCCGAGCTGGGGCCGGGTGCCCACCCCAGCTCACCCACCGGCCCCACCAGGGGCGCATCCTCCGCCACTAGGTGTGCAGCAGTGAATGCAGGAACCCCAAAGGGACCCAAGTGAGGCCCCAGCCCGACAGGCCCAGCACGGGCGTGGGGCTGAGGACCCAGTTACAGCTGAACGATGCAGTCTGCAGCCGCTACTCTGGGGCGCTGCCAGCCCCAGAACCAGCCACTGGCCTCAACGTTCCGGCACAAGTTCTTGCACCGCCATTCCCCACAGCTGCGACTGGGCGCCTGGCCTCTCCAGCGAGGGCTACTGCCCTGTGCTCCCCGCCCCTCCGCCCTTGTGCCTGCAGCCCCTGCCCCAGTGACGCTCCGAGCGACACGCCACAAGCTGTTCCTGTTCAGGAGTCCACAGCATCCAGGCTCAGCCATGGGGCGACACCGAGCAGGACGAGCAGCAGACGGCACGAGAAACCCTTCTGGGGCAGCAGGCGGGCCCGGAGCCAGGGAGCCAAGGCCGCAGGAGTAGCCACAGCACGTGACTGGTGTGACTGGAGGGGGAAGGCGCGCGTCAGGGATCCGGCTGCAAGCGCCCGAGGACACCGTCTCCCGCATCAAGGATGCCTGAGGGCACATGCCAGTGGCTCCCGGCCCGGGGCACAAAGCTGACAGGGTCTGGGGTCGGCAGAGCACCTTGGGCACGGCAGCTGCTCTTGACGCCCATCCCCACAAGCAGCCCACCTGCCGCACGAGCACCATCCGTCCCGTTTCCCAGAGGGCATCCCTCCCGCATCTGCTCCACTGCCACTCAGCCGGCCACAGGAGAGAGGCACCAGCGCACCAGCTCGCGCACCAGCACGCACAGCCCGCGGGCCACCGAACAGGAGCTTCCTCAGGGTGCTGGGGCAGCCTCGAAAGGCCGGAGGAGTTCCGGTCGCCCAAGTCCACCCAGGACAGGCAGCAGGAGCCTCGAAGGCTTCTGACCGGAAGGGCAGAAGCGAGGGACAACGCCAGGACTCCTGGGACCACAAGGCTTCTGCTCCCCGGAACCACGAGCCCTTCCCTGCCTGGCCCAGCTCACCGCCCGCCGTCTGGAGGACAGAGGCCCCGCCCACAGAGGAGGCCACACCCGGGCAACCCCAGAGACCCAAAGGGTGTCCACAGGGGCCATGGGGGCACGGCAGGACAGGAGGGGCTCAGAGGAGGGCGGTGGAGAGCCTGGGCATGAGCAGTGGCACTCACTGTGTATTCGGCATGCTTTTTTCCATACCATTTCATCCACTTCCTGAACTCTCGGTCCATGGTCTGCAAAGAAGCAAATAGCCCCTTAGCGCTGTGGGCGGCCGGGCCTCAACCCGCCTGGGGAAGCGCACACACAGGACTCGGCTTCCGCCCCCGCATGGCCCCACTGTGGCACACCAGGGCATGTGCAGCCCAGGAGATCACTATGGGCCCCCAGGTTTCCCAACGCTCAGGCAACCAGAGCCACCGGCACCTATGCTGAACACTTCTGTGGGGAGGGGGGCCGGTCAGACATGTCCCCTCCCCAAGCCCTGGTCCCCAGCCCAGGAAGACAGAGGTGACGGCGGCATCACAAAGACCTGATCCTGCCATCAGGTGGGTGGGGCAGCAGGGAGACCAGTGGCCCACCAGAGACCTGGACCCGGAATGTGATGCCCGGCCACCGGGAAGTGACGAGGCCAACGCCCAACCTCTTCCAGGGCAGGCATCCCCAGGCAAGGTTCTCAGGGGCTGTGCCGAGGGGTGCAGCCGGGTCATCCCCACCTCCCTCGGGTCACACAGTACATGCCGGGACACACAGGGCACTAAGAACCCCAAACTTCCTGAGGCCTGGCAGGGATGGCTGGTGATGGGCTGTGAGCACCTAACACAGGCCCACCCTCAACGCAGTGAAAGGTGTTCAAATCAGGAAAAATACCCCCTGGGCATGGAAGCCCCCAGCGGTGGGTGCAGGACACCCAGGGCGTCCCTTTTCGAGGGGCCCATCCCCAACACACACGCCTGGCCCCCAGACCCACTCACCTCCGCGTACTTGGCCGGGATATCCGCTTTCTCGACGCCATAGTGATGCTTGCAGTTAGTGGCCGCCGCGACCTGGAGCACGACTTGGCCCACCCCTGCAACCAGAGAGACCATCAGAAGCCAGATAGCGTCCAGGAAGGCCTGCCCACCGGACGTGGGCACAGGCCACAAGGACGAGGCCACTGACATGACGAGGGTGAGGCCACGGGGTCCCACACACGATGCTGAGGTCACCCAGGCCTCTCCCACGAGCCAGGCTGCAGAGAAAGCCCAGGGAACACCCACAACACCTTGTCATCCATGACACCCCGAGAGAGCCTCCAGGAAACACCCGGTCATCACCCAAAACACCCCAGGAGAGGCCCCAGGGGACACTCACGTCTTGTCATCACCCACAACACCCGGAGAGAGCTCCCAGGGGCACATCTCATCACCCACGACGCAACTCAGTTACCCCCAAACCAGAACCCTAGGCCAGACCTTCCAGTCCAGGGTCCTGCGTGGTGTTCGTGCTCAGACATGACTCCCCGAGCCTCGCAGGCCCGGAAAGGCTCCATCCGCCCTAGATCACCCCCATGACGCCCCAGCAGACACGCGGCATCGTGGCCAAGCAAATCTGAAGCTCCTCGCCAGCACCTAACAGGCTCGTTCCAGGACCAGGGCGGCCGCGAGGAGCCCTCAGGCACTGCTGTTTCGTGGCACCCCTGCCAACCCCGAGGGGCCTGAGTCGGAAAGCGAGAGCCACATCTGCAGACATCACACACAGCAGGGGCTCGGGACCACGCCCTCCCGGGCCAGTTGATCTCCGCTCCGGTGACCACAATGAGCCCTGACTCTCAGTGGGAGCACCGAGTCCCACGTGCACCCGGGAGACCCAGACGCGAGCGAGGCCAGGGTGGGCGCAGACACCAGGGCCTCGTGCAAACCCCGGGGCCCGCTACAGAAGCAGTGCGCTGGGTGACCGCCTGGCAGCAGACCAGGGGGCCGTGGGGAGGGGACGAGGCCTTGAGGATTCTCCTGCACAGACGGCCAGGCGAGCCTGTACAAGGGCTGGAGACAGCTGGGGCCCCTGTGCCCTCTGCCCTCTGGCACACGAGTACACGTTAGGAGGCGCCGTCTTGGAGGCAGAGCCTGGGCCCTCACCAGACAGTCTGCGCTTTGGACTTCCAGCCTCCAGACTAGTGAGAAGTAGACATCTGCTGCTTACCAAGTGTCCAGGGACAGGCATTGCATTACAGGGGCGGGAGCGGGCCAGGACAGTGGAGGCATGTAAACCGCATGCCTTAAACGAACTTCAGATGAAATTGAGCACGCGTAACAACCCACGGACGGGTCTACTTAAAAAGGACTTAGCCAGGCTTGGTGGCTCAGCCTGTAATCCCGCACTTTGGGAGGCCGAGATGAGTGGATTGCCTGAGCCCGTGGGTTCGAGACCCGCCTAGGCAACTTGGCAAGACCTCATCTCTACAATAAATCAAAAAATTAGCTGGGCGTGGTAGCGCGCACCTGTGGTTCCAGGTACTTGGAAGACTGAGGCGGAAGGATCGCCGGAGCCCAGCAGGTGGAGGCTGCAGTGGCCAGAAGCGGCCACTGCACTCCAGTCTCGGTGACAGAGTGAGACTCCAACTCAAAAAAATAAAATAAAATAAAAAATAAAGGGCTTAACCAGCCAGGCATGATGGCTCACGTCTATAATCCCAGCATTTGAAAGGCTGAGGCCAGAGGATTGCCTGAGTCCAGGAGTTCGAGACCAGCCTGGCAACTTGACGAGACCTCGTCGCTAAAAAACAAACAAAAAAAGGGGCTTAACCAAGCCAGGCACAATGGCTCACGCCTGTGATCCCAGCACTTTGGAAGGCTGAGGCCAGAGGATTGCCTGAGTCCAGGAGTCTGAGACCAGTCCCCCGGCAACTTGGCAAGACTTCATCTCTACCATAAATCAAAACAGGGCACTGTGGCCGCACATCTGTGGTTCTAGCTACTTAGAAGACTGAGGTGAAAGGACCACCTGAGCCCAGCAGGTCGAGGCTGCAGTGGTTGTGAGCGTGCCACTGCTCTCCAGCCTGGACAACAGAGTGAGATTCCGACTCAAAAAAAGGGGGCTTAACCTAGCGTTGACATCACCGAAAAGTCACCTCACACCCATCTTCCGGCCACTTCCCCAGTGCCAAGGTCAGAGCTGATCTAGATGGAACCTTCACGTTCAGAGGCATGTGTCTAAGTGTGCAGTGAGGTCTGAGGGGCCTACACCGTCCTACCCTTGACAGATGGTGAAAAGACAGCCCTGCGACCTTGGCCAGGGGTCCCATCAGGAGTTTCTCAGCCAGCCGGGCTGCTGACGGGATGAGGTCACCCTGTGTGCAGCTGCACAGAGCCCTGGACCAGCAGCTGGGACATCCCCTGCAGAGGCCCCGCTCGAGCAAGAATACAAGAGAAGTCCCCAAACAGAGCCTGGTGGGCAGGAAGGGTGGGAGAGGCGACAGGACACCAGGGAATGAGGGGCCAGCCCAGGAGGGAGGGGAGCGCCCCAGAGGCCAGTGTCCAGGGGCCTGTGGGGATGGGTGGGGGCCGGCCAGGGGCGGGGGTGGGGACAGGCTGAGGGCTGCGGAGGCTGAGGGGCAGGTCCAAGGAACGAGCTCCAGGGAGAGTCCGCAGCTAGCGGAGAAGAGGGCGCTTCTGGGCACCTGCAGGGGGCTCTGCTGGGTGGAGCTGCCTCCCCTTCGCGGGTGGGGCTCCCGGAAGGCTGGGCTGGGAAGTGGCAGGGTCGCCATGGGCTGGGGCGGGACACACACGCTCCCCGGCCCGACAATGCCAGGCCCTGCGGAGCGGCCCGCTGGAGTGCTCGGCCGGCAGAAGGAGCACTGGGTGGCCGCGAGCGGCCACGTGCCCCAACACTCACCGCTCCCCAAGTCCACGAACAGGTCGTCCTCGGCCATCTTGATCTCGTCGATCATCTGGGCCACCAGGTCAAAGGAGGTCTCCCCGTACACCTCGGGGGAGAAGGGCTCGTAGTTGTTGAGCTTCTCGGGGTCGGTCACAGAGTGGTTGTAAACCTGCTGCAGGATGTGCCGCAGGAGCCCGTTGGACGGCCGCGTGTTCAGCTTCATGGGCTGCGTGGTGCCCTTCCACTGGGGACCGAGGCGGGGACACGCATGTGACAGGCCACCGGGCAGCCTGCCTGCACCCCCCCGGGGTGCCCTTCCCAGGCCATTACTCTGCTGGTGCTTTGGGGTCTTTCGTCTGTGTGAGTCGGGGTCTCAGCCTCCTGGTGCCCAGGCTGGAGGGCAGCAGCCCGATCACGGCTCACCGCAGCCTGGACCTCCCGAGCGCAGGCAATCCCCCACCCTCAGCCTCCCGAGTAGCTACGAACACAGACGCCATCACGTCCGGCAACCTTTTGATCATCTGTCGAGATGAGGCCTCACTACGTTGCCTACGCTGCCTCAAACTCTTGGGCACGAAGCGAGACTCTCGCCTCAGCCTCCCAAAGTGCTGGGATGACAGGTATGAGCCACCACACCCAGCTACCCTTCCGAATTTATCTATTTATTTTTTGAGTTGGAGTCTCACTCAGTCACCCAGGCTGGAGTGCCGTGGCACACTCCCTGCACCCGAGCATCGACCTGCTGGGTTCAGGCAATCCTTCTGCCTCAGCCTTCCAAGGAGCCAAACTACAGGCGCGTGCTACCATGCCCAGCTGATCTTTTATTTATTGTAGAGATGAGGTCTCGCCAAGTTGCTCGGGCGGGTCTCAAACCCGTGGGCTCAGGCAACCCACTCACCGTGGCTCCCAAAGTGCTGGGATTAACCTTCTGAAGCTTAAAGAGTCCATGTGCACCTTCCACAGGGCCAGCTGGCAGTTGGGAAAGGAGGGAGCGGGCGACGAGTCTGCCTTGCCTCCCTGGCTCCACAGCCTGCTGGGCATGAGCCACGTGGCCCATCTGTAGCCTAGCCCAAGTTCCCACGAAGGGTGAAGCAGCCCACCCTGGGGTGAGCTCTTCTCAGCAGGTGCCAAGAGTCTCCTCCCACCACCACCTGCCTGCTCGATGGTGAGACCACAGAGACCACTGAGACAGATATCCTCGTGGACCACCGCCTCTGCAGTGCCCATGGGGATGGGGAGGAAAGCCACCAGACAACACACAGGAACCACCTTGGAAGGCAAATCGAGGCCTGGCCATGCCCAGCTGACTCAAGGGGCTCACAGCCTGCAGCTAAAAGCCCAGCCACGCTGTCAGCTGCCCGACAGGGACATGTGCCTTCGGTCACCGCTTCCCACCCTGCCTGCACATTCCAATCCTTGGGGGCTCTCAGCAGAACCCCCACCACTCCGTGGTGCTGGCTTAAGAGGGCTGGAGGGGCCCACGTGCCCCAGGACTGTTAAAGCCCACCCAGGGACAGTGTCCTGAGACATAAGCGCCCCCACAAGGAGACAGGCCGGGGAGGCCCGGCCACCTACCAGTTGGTGGATGCTGTCGATGGCCCGGTTGTACTTGTCACAGAGCCTCTGCATGCTCTCGAAGCTGAAAAGGCCAGGGAATGCACGGTCACCCACCACTCCAGCAGCCCCAGGCCCGGGAGGAGGTGGCACAGGGAGGGAACCGGCAGCACCAGCCGGCTGCCACCCCTCAGTGGGAGCCTCAGGTTCTTCCCAAGAGGGGAGCTTCAGGCCCCACACAGGCACAGGCAAAGGGGCCTGCTGGGGTTGAGGTCGGGAAGTCCCCGGCTATGACAGCACTGTGCACCTCAGCTAGATGGGCCCAGGCTCACAGAGCAAGCACGGTCAGGTGCTCCCAGCAAGCGGGAGGTGACAGGCGTCACACAGACCAAGGCCAGGCCCTCACACTCTGCATCCTGAAGCGAACAGAAACTGGCACCCAGACCCCGGCGGCAGGCCTCAGAGGTCTTCCTCGCCCTGGCTGGAGAGAGCCCCATCGCCCCAAGGCTATGGCCGCAGCCCTCACTGGAGCTAAACATGGGGAGAGAACAAGACCCCCCACAACACGCCTGAGCCCGAGGGCATGGGACACACTGGAGCCCAGCCCTAGCCCTTCCTGCCTCTGACATCCTTCTAGCCTTTTCTCAGTCGACTGAACTAAAAGAGGAAGGACCCCTATCCCCACACAGGTGTGCTCCAAGCACAAGGTCTCTGACAGGTACGTGAGACACAGCTTCACCCCCATGGGACGACCACGAAAGGGGCTGACCACCGCAGAAGCCAGGACCCAGAACGCCAGAGGAGTCTGGGGGGCTGTACGAGGACACCACACAACATGCACCCGACTTCCATGGGCCGCAACCCCTATGGCTGCGACGAGGACACCACAAGAGATGCTTATCACCCACGGGGGCCGTGACCTGTGACCCCTAGGAGATGCACAGGCACATGTGGTTTTCACCAGGTTCTTGCCCAGGGAGGGCTCCTCGCCCCTGGGGGCTTTTCCTGGGAGACAGAAGCACCTTTTGTTCCAAAGAGGCGACTCTAGGGGGCTACTGGATGGGACGTGAGGAGAGGCTTGGAGGGAGAGAGGGCTGCAGCCTGAGCCGATGCCCACATGCACCCCTGTGACACGATCGCCAGAACACCCTAGACAGGGCTGGAAGCTTCTGGCTGAGGAACGACTCCACATGCAGGGAGAGCGGCACACTCGGGACAGCTTCCTGCAGGGTCCCCAGTCCTCGCCTTTCCTGTGACTGTCCCTCATCACACCTGCTCTCATGACCCAGAACTCAGTGAGGCAATGAGTGTCCGTGAGATCCGGGAGCTGCCCCAGCAAGTGACTGACCCGAGGGCCGTGGGGAACGGAGGGTGGGGGCTCAGCGTTCATTCGGCATGGAGTCCACAGCAGGTGGCACGGAGGGGCCGAGCGAGCGGCTGAGCCCCAGGGTCTGGCCACCCAGGCAAGGGGCGGACACACTCCAGTTGACTCTTGTCAAGACACCAGGTGCCGACTCTGGGATGGGGGTGGAGGGCAGGGGATAGGATTGGGGCTCCTGAGGCCAAAACTGCTGACCAGCGGCCAAAGAAGGACAAAGAAGTCCCTCCCACACACACCAGTGACCAGGTGACACCCAGGCACTTGTCCACTAGGGCGGCAGGGCCCCGGGCGTGCCAGCGGGGAGTGAGCTCACCTGAGCCCACCCAGCACGCTGGAGGGAGCTCTGTTCTTAAGGCCCTTAGGCCTCCAAGAGCTGCAGAGGGCACGGGCCTGGAATGTCCTCCTCCCTTCTCCAAGAACAACAAAGCCACTCCAGGCGCATTCCAGAGGCAGCCTGCCCTCCTCTGAGACCCAGAGGCAGCCAGAAGCTGGAGACATGGTCACGACTCAGCCCACGTGTGCCGAGCTACCCACACACCAGAGCAAGCCGGGCAAGCCCTGGGCGGGGACACTGCCTGCTGGTCACCAGCACCCACTATAAAAAGAGCCATTGCTAATGCAGTGCCTTCACACATGCCAACCCGATGCTACACAGAGCAGCCTTTCCAATGATGCCCCACTCTTGACGGCCTCTGCCAACAGCTGATAAACAGTCCGTACCAAAATAGCCTCCCGGCAGCCACAGCCAACTCTAAAAGGAAATTTCAGATCAGCCCGTAGTCTAAGAAGGGCTAATTACAGGCTGTATCCCCACGAGGCGCAGCTGTCCAGGACAATGCAAGGCAGGCTCTGCTCACCTCTTGGTGTCATAGTCGATCAGAACATAATTCTCCATGGCAAGCTTGAGATCCGGGATTTCTTCACAGACCCATCTAGAATGGAAAGGCAGAAACAATGGTAAAGACCCTCATCCATACCCCACTTAGCTTTTTTAAATGCTGCCTACTCTCAAGTGTAAAAACAGACACCCCCGCCGGGCGCAGTGGTTCAATCCTGTAATCCCAGCACTTAGGGAGGCTGAGGCAAGAGGACTGCCTGAGCCCACGGGTTCAAGACCAGCCTGGGCAACTTGGCAAGACTTCATCTCTATAGTGAATTAAAAAATTAGCTGAAGCCGGGTTCAGTGGCTCAGCCTGTAATCCCGCGCCTTTGGGAGGCTGAGGTGAGTGGATGGCCTGAGCCCACGGGTTCGAGACCCGCCTGGGCAGGCGAGACCTCATCTCTACAATAAATCAAAAAAATCAGCCGGGCGTGGTAGCGCATGCCTGTAATTCCGGCTACTCGGAAGGCTGAGGTGGAAGGATCGCCGGAGCCCAGCAGGTCGAGACTGCGGTGGCCGGGAGCGGCCACTGCACTCCAGTCTGGGCGACAGAGTGAGACTCCAACTCAAAAAAAAAAAAACAAATTAGCCGAGTGTGATGGCACGCACCTGTAGTCTCAGCAACTTGGGAGGCTGAGGTGGAAGAATCACCTGAACCCAGCAGGTCGAGGCTGCAGAGGCCATGATCGTGCCACTGCACTCTAGCCTGGGTGACAGAGTGAGACTCCAACTCAAAAAAAAAGAAAACAGAAATTGAAAAGCGACTTACCAACTAGAAACAAAGAGAACTATTATCTGGAGAATTAACTAATCCCAAAACATACTGCAAGTGGGTCCTGCGGATGGAGGAACAAAGCAGCCAGCCAATCACAACACACAGACCCTCCACAGGTCCTGATACCACCTCACAAAAGGGCCACTAAAGCGGTATCACAGAGAAAAGGAAAACGGGACGATATGGAAACTGGCATGCCAACAGCTCCAACAGCTGAGGAGACGAGCCCACCCTGCGGAGGACGCCAACGCCAGAGCTGAGCAGAAGGGCACAGAACAGTTCCACAGCACTTTCCTGCTCAAGGCTTCACTTCCTAATGGAGGGTCTTCCTACAAAGTAAACTCCAGGTCCGGCTGGGCACGGCGGCTCACATCTGGCATCCTAGCACTTTGGGAAGCCAAGGTGGATCACTGGAGCCCAGGAATTTGAGACCAGTCTGGGGAACACAGTGAGATCCTGTCTCTACCATTAAAAAGGAGAAAGCTAGCCGGACTCGGTGGCTCAGCCTGTAATTCTGTGCCTTTGGGAGGCTGAGGTGAGCGGATTGCCTGATCCCGTGGGTTCGAGACCCGGCTGGGCAACTTGGCGAGACCTCATCTCTACCATAAATCAAAATGTAGCCGGGCGTAGTGCATGCCTGTAGTTCCAGCTACTTGGAAGGCTGAGGCGGAAGGATCTCCTGAGCCCAGCAGGCGAGGCTGCGGTGGCCAGGAGCGGTCACTGCACTCCAGTCTGGGCGACAGAGTGAGACTCCGACTCAAAAAAAAAAAAGAAGAAGAAGAAGAGCCGGGCTCAGTGGCTCAGCCTGTAATCCCGTGCCTTTGGGAGGCTGAGGTGAGTGGATGGCCTGAGCCCACGGGTTCGACACCCGCCTGGGCAACTTGGTGAGACCTCATCTCTACAATAAATAAAAAATTAGCCGGGCGTGGTAGCGCGCGCCTGTAGTTCCAGCTACTTGGAAAGCTGAGGCGGAAGGATCACCGGAGCCCAGCAGGTCGAGGCTGCGGTGGCCGGGAGCGGCCACTGCACTCCAGTCTGGGCAACCGAGTGACACTCCAACTCAAAAAAAAAAAAGAAGAAGAAGAAAGTTGACCCTACGCTGAGCACCAATCCAGTCAGGGCCACCCTGCCAGACCTACACAAATGATTTCACATCATCTCAGACCTGGTGAGGGTGGGCTGCAACTCCAAGAGCGACCCACACAAGCTTGGGAGCAGGGTGACAGGCAGCAGGAAAGCCAGCTGAGGAGGAAGGAGCTGGTCAACCCACCAGCACAGGGCTCCGCCCCAGGGCCAGGAACTGAAGCTGGGAAAAACAGCTCTGGCTGTGCCGCGGGCGTCTAGATCTGACCAGTGCCTGGACCCGCATCACGCCGCCTCTGGGAGATGCTGGCGCAGACCATGAGAGCGGCCGGAAAGGGGGAAGGCCGGCTGAGCACACTGGACAGAGCAAGGCGCCTCAGTGCCACCTGCAATCTGGCTGCGCACACACAGCAGCGCACTGGCTCTCAGACACCCTGCCCTGCCCGTGCCTCGTGTCCACCTGCGGGATGGAGACTCACCGGATGGTCTCGATGATTTCATGAGCAGCATCGTGATGTTTGTCCTGAAAAAAGACAGGGACAAAATTCAAATCCATGAGCTGGCCTCCATCTGCAAGTGACCCCAGGCCACCACAGGAAGTGATCCTGCCTCCCAGATGACAGAGGCCATCGACTCCCACCTCTTCAACGCCCAACCAGAGAGCCCCCAAGCCCACCTCTCGCCAGGGCTCACCAGAGACACCCCCAAACCCAGGCACAGGGTCACACAGGAAATTCTGACCTTGCTGGGGACCTGCTTTGGGCACTGTTCCTACAACAGGCAGCAGAGAGCGGCCTGGCCTGATGTACGCCCCCAACCCTCTCCTCTCCCCGGTGGCTGGCCAATTCCCACCCGCATCCGGCAACAACATTCCCTGGTCTCCCCAGAGCTGCCTGGCCAGGACGACATGCCCCAGGCCTTCCCAGAGCTGCCCCATTGGGACCGCATGCCCCAGGCCTCTCCCAGGGCCAGCCTCGTCCCCCACCCACCGGGAGCGACAGCCTGATCGGGTTCTGCCTCTGCGGGCCCAACACGTGACCATGGGCACACAGGCTCCGCAGGGCCTCTGCTTCCCCATCTACAACATGCACGAGGATCGCCTCCCCAGAGCCCAGAACCTGCCACACCTAAGATCACGGTCCACAGTCAACACAGTTCACTGCCCCCAGCCTTCCCTCCACACCCCTCCCAAGGCCAATGCCAAAGGCAGCGTCACCACTCAGCAGGGACTGCGACCTCTGAACACCCATAAGGAGAAACAGACCAGGCGTACACCCACAGACTCGCGCATGAGCGTTTATGCACACACATGCTGAATAAGCAACAAAAGGAGAGAGGCCGGGTGTGGTGGCTCACACCTATAATCCCAGCACTTTGGGAGGCCGAGGTGAGAGGACTGCCTGAGCCCATGGGTTCGAGACCAGCCCGGGCACCTTGGCGAGACCTCATCTCTACAATACATCAGAAAAAGAGCTGGGCATGGTGGTACATGCCTGTAGTTCCAGCTGCTTGGAAGGCTGAGGCGGAAGGATCGCCGGAGCCCAGCAGGTCGAGGCTGCAGTAGCTGGGAGCAGCCTGGGTGACAGTGAGACTCAAAAAAAAAAAAGAGGAGAGAAAAGGGGGGAGCAGAGGCCTGCTTAGGACATGGTGGACGTGGGAGGTCACCAGGGTCCTCTGCGAGAACCCCTCCACCTCACCTGCGGGCCCCAGGCTAGAGGCCACACCCATGGCCACTCTCCTCCCACAGGCACCTGCCTGCTTCCAGTTCACCCAAGACCACTGTGACCACACTTCCCACCCACTTACGGCGGACACACAAAGCCACAGTGACCCCAGGCTCCCGCACCACAATACCATGGCCAGCAAGGTCTGACTAATACGCATGCCCATGGAAGCAGGCTTCAGGGGCAGCCCTCTCCACCTGAGAGCGGCCATGATGTCCACAGCCTCGAGAGGTCTTGACAAGGATTCGTGACCACGAGAAAACAAGCCATGAGGTTTCCTGCTGCTGAGGGTCAGGGTCACTTTGTCACAAGACAGCGCTAACAATGCTTTTGCAAGAAATTCCAGCTGGGCTCAGTGGCTCAGCCTGTAATCCCAGCACTTTGGGAGGCTGAGGTGAGTGGATGGCCTGAGCCCGCGCGTTCGAGACCTGTCTGGGCAACTTGGCGAGACCTCATCTCTACAATAAATCAAAAAATCAGCCGGGCGTGGTAGCGCGCGCCTGTAATTCCGGCTACTCGGAAGGCTGAGGCGGAAGGATCGCCGGAGCCCCGCAGGTCGAGGCTGTGGTGGCCGGGAGCGGCCATGTACTCCAGTCTGGGCGACCGAGAGAGACTCCAACTCAAAAAAAGAAAAGAAATTCCGATGTCAGCACTTAGACCCCTAGCCCTGGCCTGCAAAGCAGGCAGCGCCAATGGTGCTCAGGAGGCCAGCCCAGGAGGCCGAGACCAGAGACGTGGCAAGGTGAGCGCAAAAGCCACAGGTGCCCCATGAAGATCCTGGGACAGCCCCAGCTGCCCTGTTCTTTCCTTCACACGTCCCAGTCTTGTGGCCAGGAGGAACTCACCTCGATGGACACCTAAAGTGTGTCACTCATAGCCACGGGCCACACGGCAGAGCCTTAAGGTCAGAATCCTGGTGTGAACCACCCAGCCCAGCAGCCTGATCTCGGCAGCAGTCCGTGCAAGGAGGACTCAGCCCGACAGAGACACTGGCACCGAGGAACACCCCCAAGGTCTGCCCCATCAGAGAGCCTGGGCAGACTGGACACCCCAGGAAGCCCAGGTGGCAGAGCAGCCAGACCTCCCCCACCTCCCAGAGGAGCAACTAACGTGGGGGCTGGATGGGGCCACGCGCAGGCCCCGAATTCAGACACGGACACCATGTTTCTGGGGAGGGGCCACTAGAACACCCCCAGCCCCACCCGGGCCGCAGAGACAGCGTCAGGTTCCCCTGCCCACCACAGCCAGTGCCACGGACTCTGAATCCCCTGGGATCTGCTCCAGATCCTCAAGGGAGTCTCCCAGGATGGGCCCATGCAAGCACTCTAGAGAGCCCGCCAGAGAGCCCGCAATCCTCTAACATCCCGGCCGCCTGGAAACCCACATGCATCTTCACAGACCCGTGTCAGAAGCCCTGACCTCGGAGCCCCGGGTCATCTGCCCCGGAAGAGGAGGACACACAGCATGGACGTCCGCCCTCCGGAGTGCTCGCATCCACCCTCCTGCCCCCAGCAGGCTCCTCCCACAGCGCAGGTTGGGGTGAAAGAGGAAGCCGGCCGGCCTGCTGTACCCACATCCAGCATACCGCCTCAGGATGTGCACCATCGCCAAGTGCACAGAAGCCCCACCGCGGCAGGTGCTGGACCACGGATTCTGAAAGCCCCAGAAAAAGGCCCCAGGGCTCCTTGGAGAAAGGGCTGGTTCCAGGCAGGGGCAGGGAAGACCCAGATGAGGCTGCAGCAGCTGGTGGGGCCAGAAAGCGAAGACACGCCCGAAAAGGGACAGAGCTCGTCGAAGGGACCCAGGAGGCAATGGGCTGCACCCGCAGGTGCCAGCTGGGAACGATTTGAGCGCTGCCACCGTGACGGCACCAGCTCAGAACCAGAGGATGAAATAAGTTCCACAAAACCCCACTGACATGAAACGGTAAGAAGCAAATAAATGGAGAGGCAGCCTTCCTAGAGAGAATTCCAATGACAGGAAGGAGTAAGGCTGAGGCAGGAGGATCGCTTGAAGCCAGGAGTTTGGGACCAGGCTGGACAATACAGAGGGCCCCCCCCACCATCTCTACCAAAAAAAAAAAAAAAGACGGAAGGAAGAGGAAGAAAGGAGATTACCCTTAGGCAAACGCTGTTGCAATAATCTTTCAGCCGCAGCCCGCCCCACGCAGCAACCCTCGCTGGCCCATCCGAGGAGGCCTAGACACCTGTGCACCCCAGAGCCCCTCCCAGGTAAGGAGGAACAGCAGTCCCACAGTGGAGGAACCCAGATGCCACCCTGACCGGGCGCAAGGTGACATCACCATGATGAGAAGCAGACACCACGAGCTATCCAACTGGCCCGAGGAGGACACAGGCCCTTAGGAGGGTTCCGCCCAGGACGCAGAACCTCAGCGCCCTCAGGAGGGCCAGACAGCCCACCAAGCAACACCTCACAGAGCGACTGGCCCTCCGAGCCACCGGCCAGCTCTCCTAGCATCCTGACCATGAGGCCTGGTGTTCCTGGGCCTGAGGGGCAGCGGCAGCTCCAGGCAGGGACCATCCAGGCCAGGGACGCTCACGCAGCCAAGTGAGGGTCTGCCCCTGCCAACCTGCAGGTGTGGCTCCTGGCCCCGTGAGAAGTGGGGCCATGAGGGAATGCCACACGACGTGCTGTAACGTTTCTGTAACTCTCAAATCACTTCAGGGTGAAGTTTAAAAGGCTCCAACGGACACTCAGACCGGCAGGTCCCTGTCACACTGCTGCAGGATCCGGGTCTCACCTGTGGGTATGTCCCCAAGCCCACACCTCCCTGACGATGTCCTATTCGGGAGATGGAAAACATCCTTCCTTTTAACGTGACGGGAACACTGTGAACACAGATACACACGGCGCACCTAAAGCCTCTCAATATACCAATTCCGTAAAAGTCAATAGCACCTCTCCTTAGCTAACATTTTATATTCTTCTCTTTTTTTTTTTTTGAGTTAGGGTCTCACTCTGTCACCGGGCTGGAGTGCGGTGGCACAATCACAGCTCACCACAGTCTTGACCTCCTGAGCTCAGGTGATCCTCCCGACTTTGCCTCCCGAGTAGCTGGGACTACAGGCACCACCACACCTGGCTCATTTTTTTTGCTTTTTTGTGCGAGAAGGTCTTGCTATGCTGCCCAGACTAGTCTTGAACTCTTGGCCTCAAGCAGTCCTCCCACCTCAGCCTCCCAGTGCTGGGATGACAGGCATAGGCCATGCTCCAGCCCTACATTCCTCAATTCTAAAGAACAAAGGTAAATGTCTAACGTGAACATCCACACTAAGGAATGTTCCATACTGCTATATAGTCCAAATCCACTTAAACACCTCAAAACTCAGGCCGGGCACAGTGGCTCAACCCTGTCATCCCAGCACTTTAGGAAGCCAAGGCGAGATGCTTGCCTGAGCCTGTGAGTTTGAGACCAGCCTATGCAACATGGTAAGACTTCACCCCTACAATAAAACAAAAAATTCAGCCGGGTGTGGTAGCACACACCTGTAGTTTTGGCTACTTGGAAGGCAATCGCTGGAGTCCAGCAGGTTGACACCGGGGTGCTGTGAGCGTCCCACTGCACTCCAGCCTGGGTGATGGACTAAGACTCCAAATCAAAAAAAAAAAAAGAAAAAGAAATGCCTCAAAACTCAACATGAGCCAGGCACAGTGGTTCAGCCTGTAATTCCAGCACTTTGGGAGGCCGAGGCAAGAGGACTGCCTAAATCCGGGGGTTCGAGACCAGCTTGGGCAACTTGGTGAGACCTCGTCTCCACTATAAATCACAAGAAACTAGCCAGGCGTGGCGGCGTGCATCTGTAGTTCCAGCAACTTGGAAGGCTCAGGTGGAAGGATCGTCTAACCCCAGCTGGTCAAGGCTGCGGTGGCCATGAATATGCCACTGCACTCCAGCCTGAGCGACAAGAGTAAGACTCCCACTCAAAAACAACTCAACATGGTCAGTTCGCCACTTTAGTAAGACCCCTCAATTTCATGCAAAAGTCTCCCTGTCACAGGCATGAGACACAACACCGGGTTCCTGACAGCCCTGCAGGCAGGTCCCAGGCTGAGGCCCTGGTGGAGGTTCCCAGCGGAGGTCCTCAGGAAGAGCTCTCCCAGCAGGGGCAAAGCCGTGGATTTACGGTTTACTCTCCACATGCCCGAGTCGGCAGTGCAGCGCCCCTGCCAGGGCACTGCCAGCAGGCCTGAGAGGGAGCCATGTGCGCAGACGAACAGAGCAGGTGCCGGCAGAGGCGCAGTCGGCCGGGCCCCAGGAAGCCCGCAGAACCGAGTCTGGCCTGAGGCCGGCACCACCACCACCCACGGGAGTCAGGCTGGGAGAACAGAGCAGGAAGCAGTGGGCAGGAGGAGGCTGGGACGGGGGAGGTCGGCAGAGCCAGAGCCCAGCATGGCGAGAGCGGAGCAGAATCCTTGCGGCAGAGTGCAGACACAGGCTCCTTCTTCCGAGGCCATTCCAGGACGTGGGACGGAGAGGCCCGGAGGCCACGCTCCAGCCGCTGAGTCCCGCTGTGCCACTCCCCGTGCTGGGACACGCCGGTGCTGGAAAGGCTTCCTGTGCACACTCGCCCTCCCTGAGCTCCACTGAGTCAGGGCCCATCAGGCCACGTACCTCCCCACCGAGGGGTCTCCTGGGAAGCCCCGTGAGAGTCACGCAGGAGAGGTGAACCCCGGCTGGGCCATCAGTCCATGCAACCCCCAGCATCACGAGGTATCTCTGGGCCTCGAGTCCCGGGCAGGAGGCAGCAAGAGGAAAAGGAGAGGCAAGCGAGGCAGGAATCACTTTGCAGGCCACACAGGGGAACTTGGGGCACATGGCCTGGCTGGGGCCACTTCCCGAGTAGAAGGACAGAGCCTGAGCCACCGTCGGAGCCCAGTGTCCACAGGAGGCAGGAATGGGCTCCTGTGAGCGCGTTCACCCAGCCACTGCTGCGGCGTGGCCCTCGCTGCTAGAACTCCTCGTGCGTGGTCCCCAAAATGACATCACACTGCCAAGAAGAGCAGAGAAGAACGAGTGACACTGCTCTCGTCTTTTTTCTCGGGGTGTATCGTGTCCTGCTCTCGTCCGTGTGCCTCACCTGGCTCTCCAGGAGTGCTTTCTACTCAAATCAAATGCATCACAGCCACCAGTGAGTCACAGGAAGGGAGCTTGGTGCCACGCTGCCCCACACAGGCTGAGTCTGACCCATCCAGCTCACGACAAGCACCATCACTCACAGGATGAAACCACAGCTAAAAATGGCCTGGAGGCCAGACTTGGCGCGACCACGGCTCACAACTGCGGTGGCGAGGACAAGTCTTGGCAAGACACCACTGTGAAGGTAGACACATCCCTTCCCAGGCACGAGGCCCCCGAGAGACTGGAGGGGCTGGGGCCGCAACAAGGATGCAACTTAGCTTGAGGGAGGCAGAGAAGCAGAGGCAGACAGCCTGCAGGGACCTTGCCTCGGCCTGACTGTGAGCAGAGGAAAGGGGTCCCTCTCAGAAGCAGGATGCCCCTGACACCCAACTCCCAGTAGGCTGACCAGACATCAGCCTAGTAGGACCTGGCCCCAGATGCGCGACAGCCAGCATTCCTGCTGTCAAGCGTGATATCCCACAGTCCTGCCTGCTGCACTCTGGGGAGCATCCAGGACCCCTGAGGAAGAGGGGTGCAAAGGCACCTGGTCCTGACAGCAGCCACAGGCCAGGCGGTGCCATAGGCACCTGATAAGGGCAGCCGGGCAGAGACGGGGCAAGTGCAAGCCACACAGTGGCTTTCAGACTCAGTCTACACGTGTGCACGGGGGCACTCACACACTCCAGAAAATTGCCCATTAGTAATTTCTGATTACATGTTGAAATGAAAATATTTTGGTTACACTCAGTTAAATAAAATATGTTACAAGGCCACCCCACCTGCTTTTCGGCTTTTTAAATGTGGCTGCTAAGCCGGGCTCGGTGGCTCAGCCTGTCATCCCGCGCTTTGGGAGGCTGAGGTGAGTGGATTGCCTGAGCCCGCGGGTTCGAGACCTGCCTGGGCAGCGAGACCTCATCTCTACAATAAAAATCAAAAAATCAGCCGGGCATGGTAGCACATGCCTGTAATTCCGGCTACTCGGAAGGCTGAGGCGGAAGGATCGCTGGAGCCCAGCAGGTCGAGGCTGCGGTGGCTGGGAGCGGCCACTGCACTCCAGTCTGGGCGACAGAGTGAGACTCCAACTCAAAAAAAAAAAAAATGTGGTTGCTAAGAATACCAAACACTTCAAGTCCCGCCTGGGCAACTTGGCGAGACCTCATCTCTACAGTAAAAATAAAAAAAATTAGCTGGGCGTGGTAGTGTGCGCTTGTAGTTCCAGCTACTTGGAGGGCTGAGGCGGAAGGATCGCCGGAGCCCAGCAGGTCAAGACTGCGGTGGCCAGGAGCGGCCACTGCAACTGCAGTCTGGGCGACAGAGTGAGACTCCAACTCAAAAAAAAAAAAAAAAGAATACCAAACACACGTGCAGCTCACCTCACGGGTGTTCCTGCAAGGCTACTTCAGGCACCCAGGGCCGCCTTCCCAGCTGACAGTATTTTTAGACTTGACCCTGAAGCCACGGTCCACACGTGACTTAGCCCGGTCCACACGGCTAACGCACAGCGGAGCTGAATGGGACATCCAAACATCCTGATGCCGGGCTGTCTTGCCGTAGGAATGACGGTGGTGTGGAGAGGTGTGAACCTGGACACTCCCAGAAGGACAGTCAGCCCCACAACTCCAGGGGACAGAGCTAAGACTAGGAGTGACCGACAAGGCGATTTCAGCTGACAACACCTAGCCTGCCTGTAACGGCCCAAGCTGCCCAGCAACCAAAGGCCTCCCGCAAAAAACACAAAGCACCTCGACCTCAGGGGACTCCAGGGAGGGGCTGCTGGCACCACCGGGCCAGCCACAGCAAACGGACCCAGGAGGTGGGCTGCATGCCGAACCGAAGTCCGTGCAGAACTCTTCTTGTCCGTGTCCACGAGAAGCCTCAGGGCCACAGACATGCCAAGCGGAGGTCAAGACCAAGGTCAGGGGCATCCAGAGACAGAAAAGCACAGGCCGCAGGGACAGGCAGCCCGCTCACCAGGAAGACGTGCTGGAGCAGGGGCCAGGACTGTCCACACCCACAGGGAGCTAGGCCCCACCAAGCGATGGACAGCCCAGCCCCCACAGGGTGCCAATTCCAAGGGTTCTCCATGCGGTTGAGGGGCCACAGTAGCACCAACCCACCCCTAGACGGAGGCTGACAACGCCTTCTCAGGGACCTCAGGGCCCCACCACCTGGTCTGTCCACATATGGACGCAACTCCGTCACGAACAGGAAGGAGGCTCTGGCCATGGCATGGAGAGACCTTGAGTCTCAGCGAGACCCAGACACAGGACACCCGGGATGTGACTCCATTTCCACGAAGTGTCCAGAACAGGCCTGAATCAGCTGAGAAAGTAGCCCAAGGCTCTCTGAGCTCCAAGAAACGTGCAAGATCCAGGGGGCCCAGAGAGATGGGGAAGGGTCTCTAGGCACGCCCCTCCCCCCACACCGGGCAGTTGTTGAGGCATGTTGTTCTTTCTGGCCTGTAGTTTCCAGACTAGCTGATAATCACTTAAAGTGTCATCCCAAGTGCACACAGTCACCTGGCCCTGCGTCTTTCCATGGCTGTGACGCAGAGAACACCACCCGGTCACTCTTCTTCCTCTGAAGACCCACTGGCGCCTGCCCTAACCGAAGCCTCTACTCTGGGCAGCCTGAATCTGTGTCTCCAGGGTTGCAGTCCTCAAACGGCTCAGGTTCTGCTCAAATGCTTTTGCCTCAGTTTCTTTCTCTAGGCCGACAGGATGGAGAGCCCACAACAGAGCCCAGGAAACGGGCCGCTTCAATGGCTGGGCGACTTCACAGCACAAACCCGATCTTGGCCTGGGCCTCCGAGACACTGCCCAGGAAGAGCCCCGAGAAATAAGCCCAGGCTGACCCCGCATGGGCATCCACACACACGTCAAGCCATAAGGACCAGCTCGTGTGTGCCAAGCAGCCTCCCTGGGCCTCCCTGACCCCTGACACCCACAAAGGTCTCCAGACGTCCGCAGGTGTGAGGGGGACAGAAACACCCCTGCCCTCAGCCAGCCACAGGAAGGAGGCTCTGACACAGGCCATGGCGTGGAGGGACCTTGCGGACGTCATGCTCAGCGAGACCCAGACACAGAGGGACAAACAGGGTGTGACCCCATTCCTATGAATGTCCAGAACAGGCCACTCCACAGACAGGATGTGGGTTCACGCCCGTGAGAACCGCTGCCTGAACCTTCTGGGGCCAGAATCGGTCCTTTCTGCGTGAACCCCAGGGCACACCCCCACACGCACCCTGGGGCAAGGTCCTGGGCTGGGTCTAACCCTCACTCCCAGACTCCCAGCCCAGGCGCTCGGGGCCACCTGGAGGCCAGGGAAGGGAACAGTGACACCAACGGCAGCCGGGAGATCCGTGACCGGCGGGCACCCTCCCCGAGAGGAGGTCCCGCCCGGGGCTGCAAACCCTCGCCCCCTCTGCTCGTCCCACGCACCCAGGCGCACAGCTGGGTTTCAGTTCCACAACACAGGAGCCACCAAAGTCACTGCCACACACTCACCGCACGTGCGCCTACCGTGATAACACCACACGCCCTGCACCACCCTGTGCGCCACACAGGAGTTCTCAGAAGCCCAGACTTAGGGAAATCAACGATTCCAAGGTCATGTGCCTAGGAGGCCGCAGAGCCACGCGGCCTGGCCCGGCCCTGCTGCAGACCAGGACCAGGCCAGGGAGAGGCGACCCCCAAAACACGAGAAGTGCGGCCGAGGAAGGAAAGAGCAAGGTGGGTCAGACAAGGAGGAGCCAGAAGAACAAGGGGTGCGGAGGGAGGACTGCTAGAGGGCCATGCGGGGAGGAAGGAACACAGAGAGGACTCTGAGAACCGCGTGGGGAGGGAGGATTGCCAAGAGGACTGCAAGAACCATGGGGAGAGAGGACAGCAGAGAGAATGGCCAGAGCGCTGTGCGAGGAGGGAGGAGCGGCCAGGCTCACGCCTGTAATCCCAACACTTAGCCAGGCTTGGTGGCTCAGCCTGTCATCCCGCGCCTTGGGAGGCTAAGGTGAGTGGACTGCCTGAGCCCGCGGGTTCGAGACCCACCCGGGCAACTTGGCGAGACCTCATCTCTACAATAAATCAAAATGGGCTGGGTGTGGTAGCGCATGCCTGTAGTTCCGCCTACTTTGAAGGCTGAGGCAGAAGGATCGCCTGAGCCCAGCAGGTCAAGGCTGCGGTGGCCGGGAGCATGCCACTGCACTCCAGTCTGGGCGAAACAGTGAGACTCCAACTCAAAAAAAAAAAAAAAAAAAATTAGCCAGCATGGTGGCGCACACCTGTGGTTCTAGCTACTTGGAAGGCTGAGGAGGATGGATCGCCTGAGCCCAGCAGGTTGAGGCTGCAGTGGCCCTGAGCGTGCCACTGCACTCCAGCCTGGGGGACAGAGTGAGATTCTGAATCAAAGGAGATAAAAGGGAGGGAGGACCACAGAGTGGACTGCGAGAGGGCCGCAGGTCTCACTACATCCAGCACCCCAGATGCCTCGTGGCAGGTCCTGGGCAGCCCCAGTGACCCACCACTCAGGCTACAGGACAGGCTGGCTGACCACCCACAGCCTGCCTCGACCCACTGGAGGGATGGCACAGGCTGAGAGGCACAGCCTAAAGTCCGAGAAAGGAACAGGGCAACATCCTCACAGACAGGGAAGCCGGGTCACACGGGGAAGCAGGAGGCAGAACGAGGGGCTAGTCAGGGGGAGGAACTGGGGCGTGTTCTGGGCGGGACGGGGCCTGACCATCACCTTCAGGTCCCAGCTGAGGGGCCCGAGTGTCGGTGTCCTGCGGTGTCACGGACTTAACGGGCTGTGCGGGGCGATACCTCTGGAGACACTGGGGGAGGAGTCCCGGGTCTGAAAGGGCAGACCGACAGTGGGAAGTCATTTTTCATATTGTTGGTAAATCCTAACACAATGATGAGAAAGTGGAAGCTGTGCTTTTGGAGAAATGCACACTTAGGTAAAATTAACTTTACCGACTTTGTCTTTTCAGAAACAGACTTCCAGGTATCAGAGGTATCTCACAGCAGCAATCAAGCTTGCCTAGTGTAAAGGGAATTTACAAAGCTGAAGACATCAAGCATTGGGCAAGGATTGTAAAAGTCATGAAACTCGTAATTACACAAAATGTGAGAAGAGCGACCCCGCTGAGGGGGAGAAGGTGGGGATTCGATCTTCTGGTAAATTGGGTGCTATCTACAGGGAAGCCAAGGATCCCCCAAAAATACCCACTGAGAATGCCTAGGAGATAAGGAGGAAGTGCACACTCCATTAGCTCCAAGGAATGTCCTTCAGAAAGATACAGGAGAATTAGAATCCTTGTCACGCCCTTCTGTAGTGGCTATGATAATGTGGGCGGACATTAATGGGTTTCTGTGTCACAGGTTCTCCAAGACATCCACAGGTAGTCGATAAGAAGTCACAGCATTAGCCGGGTGTGGCAGTGCGTGCCTGTAATTCCAGCTACTCGGAAGGCCGAGGCGGAAGGATCGCCGGAGCCCAGCAGGTCGAGGCTGCGGTGGCTGGGAGCGGCCACTGCACTCCAGTCTGGGTGACAGACTGAGACTCCGACTCAAAAAAAAAAAAAAAGAAAAGAAGTCACAGCAGTCCCGTGCAACATCTCCAAGAGAAGGATTTAAACCAGGACTCTGGGGGGCTACGACGCCACACTCACCCAGAGTGTAGGCCCACTCCCTGTCTGTGGGGGGTGAACTTTTCTAGACAAATCTTTTCTTCTCCCACCTCGGTGTGTCGCAACTCTTGGCAATATGCTCAGATCTCTGGGCTCCCAGCGCGGCACCTCAGGTTTGCTGGCTCCAGCAGTGCTGCGCCTCCCTGCACCTCTGCCTCGCCACCCTCACCCTGTCCAGTACCCTAACAGGGTTTACGTTTACACGCTCCACCTGGCCTGTCCCAGGGTTTCCAAACATCCCCGGAATCTCAGTGTCTTCAGTATCCGAATGAGCCACCCGGGGAGCTGCACACACTTCAGCCAGGTGGGGGTAGGGGGAGAGGGAGGCTGACTAAATGACCCAGGCCAGAGGTTTATCCGACGCGTAAGGAAGCTCCCACGGAAACCCACAGCACCTGGGCTCTCGGAGCTTCCAGACAGACGCAGGCAGGGAGACCTGGGGGGCAGGGAAGCCCCGCGCCCCCATGCCTCGCCGTGCACCTCTTCACTGGTGTTCACCACATCCTTTAGAGCAAACCAGAAAACACAGGTGCCTCCCTGAGTCCTGCGGAAATAAATCCAACCTGGGGAGGGGTCGTGGGAATGCTGATTTGCAGCCTAAAGGCCGGAGGCTCAGGCCTGGAAGGAGGGCAGGCCTGAGGACTGAGCCTCCCCCTACGGGATCCAACCCCAACTCCAAGCAGTCTCAGAACTGGGGAGGCCGAGCACAGTGGCATGCACCTGTAGTCCCAGCTACCCAGGAGGCTGAGGCAGGAGGACGCTTGGGCTCAGGAGGCAGAGGCTGTGGTGAGCCGTGATCCTGCCACTGCACTCCAGCCTGGGCAATACAGCGCGACCTCAACTCAACACAAAAAACAAAAAAGACAACTCAGCTGGGAGCTATCCACTCGGGGTCCACTGCAGGGCTGCCCGCCTGCTTGCTAAACGACACAAGTCATCTGTATTGCCTGCTGGGTGAGTATGGGAGAAACTGGATTTTTTCCTACTTAACACCAGCAAGTTGAGAAAAGAAAAACAGCTCCGAACAGTCTGAGCTATGCCAGGTACAGGAGCAGTCCCCTCCTGGATGGAGTATGAATTTCAGGGGCTGGCTGGCCAGGACCCGCCCCAAGGCTCACGCCCAGCCCACACCATGGCCCCAACGCTCACTCCTGGGGCAAGTGCTCAAAGGCATTTTGTTTCCAACTACTGACCCAGGCACTGTCTTCATATTCCTGGAATTTGAGACACAAAGACTCAAGTACAGCCACCGATGCTTCTGTGGGTTTTTTGTGTGTTTTTTTGAGTTGGAGTCTCACTGTTGCCCAGGCTGGAGTGCAGTGGCACATTCACGGCCACTGCAGATTCAGCCTGCTGGGCTCAGGCTATCCTTCCGTCTGTGCCTTCCAAGTAGCTGGAACTACAGACACGTGTCATCATACCCAATTTTTTTTTTATTATTATTTGTTGTAGAGATGAGGTCTTGCCAAGTTGCCCAGGCTGGTCTTGAACCCTTGGGCTCAGGCAATCTTCTCATCTCAGCCTCCCAAAGTGCTGGGATTATAGGCGTGAGGCACTGTGTTGGGCCCGCTTCTATGATATTAACATAAACTCTCTCTGGCAACCGGACCCACCAAACTCTCCACTAATGTTAACCTTGCCTCAATTTCTTTCCTTTGGGTCCACAGAGTGAATCGACAATTATCTCAAAACAAAAACTCAGTTTTAAAAAAGAACACAGCCTGGATTGCCTGAGCCCGCGGGTTCAAGACCCGCCTGGGCAGTGAGACCTCATCTCCACAATAAATCAAAAAATTAGCCGGGCGTGGTAGCGCGTGCCTGTAATTCCGGCTACTCAGAAGGCTGAGGCGGAAGGATCGCCGGAGCCCAGCAGGTCGAGCTGCTGTGGCCGGGAGCAGTCACTGCACTCCAGTCTGGGCGACAGAGTGAGACTCCAACTCAAAAAAAATAAAAAAGGAGCTCCTGGGGAGACTGGGCTGTGGATCCCAGCAGCACCCCCAGAGTACTTGGACCCCCTGTGCTGTCACGGCAGCAGGGATGAGTCGGCATGCATTTGTCACAACCTCACAGTGGCACGCCGGGTTTTTCCAAGTTCCTTCCCCTGTAAAGCACCCCTCGCCCACACAAGTGGCATAAAGGTTAATCTGCCTCCGGGCAAGAGCGGATTAATAAGCAGGACACTCATACATGGGGGCCAGCTCAGAAAAGGCCTTCTGAGTCACACAGCGACTCACCCTCCGCCCACAGCACTCATCAGCATCGGGACACTCAGCGTGGGAGGCGGCTCTGCCACCCACAGGGTGAGTCAGAAAGGGAAGGTCCCTGGGCTCTCAGGTGCTTCCCCAACTCAGGCCAACAACCCGAAACGACACCCATGCCCCTCCCCTGCAGAAGGTGCTGGCAGGAGTGGCCGGACTCTAGGGCCACGAACCCGCAGAAGTCGCCCTTCCTCCCTTCGTATAACGTCAACTGGCAAACCTGTTTCCAAACTGCTCATTTCCGAGTGTGGACAGTTGTGCCTGTTTCTGCTTCCTCCTAAGGCGTCCCTCTCCCAAGAAGCCATCAGGCTCCCCAGGACGTCACTGGTTGCCCCCCCGACTTCAGCGGACCCTGTCCTAAGCACTGTCTCTACCGAACTGCTATGTTCATAATCCACCTCCTTCATTGTGATTTATCTTGTAGAGACAGGGTCTCGCAGTATTGCCCAGGCTTATCTTGAACTCTTGGCCTCATGCAATCCTCCCGCCTGGCTGGGACTACAGGTGTGAGCCAGGCCTGGCCTATCTTCATTTGGTAGGCTTCTGGAGACTGAGATGTTGGCTATTGACCTCAGTGCCCCAGGGAACACAGAAAGTATTCAGTCGGTTTCAGAATGAATCATGAATAAAAGCACTGTCCCTTCCAGCCTGTGGTCATCTGAGTCCTCTGATCCCAGGACCTGCGCTTCTGAAGCAATCACTCCCCTACTATGGGTATCACGGGGTCCCCCCTGAGTGTGAACGCCTATAAGTGCCCCCCTTCTTTCCTGTGAGAAAGCAACACTCAGAGGGAACCAGAGAGCTGGGGACATCCCGCAGGGCTATCACAAGGCTGCACTGGTCACTCATGATTTCACCGGCTGCCTGCAGGCCTGGTGGAAGGGGGAACAACCAGGACAGGAAAAGGCCTAGGGATGTCAGGCACCTCCCCCTGCCAAGTCAGGGTCCAGCCAGGGCGAGGAGAGGCCATGCAGTCCCACCCACCCCTAGAAAGCCCACTTCTCCAGGCAAAGGGGGGCTCAAAGTCAGGCCCAAACGCCACCTGTACAATGACCACTTGTATACCTAATCCTGAACTGTACCCCACATCTTTAAAATTTCAAAAGAAGGGCCATGTGCAGTGGCTCATGCCTGTAATCCCAGCACTTTCGGAGGTTGAGGTGAGAGGATGGCCTGAGCCCAAGGGTTCAAGGCCAGCCTAAGCAACTTGCTGAGACCTCATCTCCACAATGCATCAAAAACTCAGCGTGCCACTGCCCTCCAGCCTGGGCGACAGAGTGAGACTCCAGCTCAAAAAAAAGCCCGTTCCCACCAGCCTCACCCGTATTTACAGCAGGCCACCAGCAGGGCTCGCCTCGCCCAGGCGGGGACCCCGCCTTCCGGAGATGAACTTCCACTCCGGTGTCAGAAACACGGGAAAGGCGCCTGGCCGAGTCCGGGCACCGGTTCCAGCACGCTTCTCAACCGGTCCAACGCTCACGAGCAGACGCGGAGCCACCCACGAGCACAGGCCGGCGCCCCCCGAGCCCCAGCCCTGCACACACCCCTGCCGGCGGGGCCGGCGCGGCTCCAGTCCAGCCGCCGGGACCTGGAGAAGCCGGCTCCCGCGGCCGCGAGGGGATCGACAGCCCCGGCCCGACTGCCCGGCAGACTCGGCTCGGGACGGCCGGCGCCGCCGCGCCAGGGCCCCGAGCCCCGGCTGCGGACGAGAAGGGCCGGGCCGGGCGGCGGCAGCGCCCGCGGGGCTCCGCACCCGGACGGCTGCGCGCCTGGCGCACGTGCACGGCGGGCCCGCCGAGCCCGAGCAGCCCGAGCAGCCCGAGAGCCGGACGCCGCGCCGGCCAGGGCCCGGCCCGGGGGACGGGCGCCCGGCGGGCAGCGGGGGCGGCGAGCGGCCGGCCCGGCGGGCCGCGACGCCCCAGGCGGACCCTGCCCCGGCGTCTGCGCGGGGCGGCCGCCGAGCTGCCCGCGCGGCCGGCGTGCCCGGGGCGGGGGCCGCAGGCGGGCGGCGCGTCCCGACCCCGCCCCCGGCCCCCACGTTTCCAGAAACCGACACGGCCGGCGCGCGCGGGAGTCTGGGCGCGCGGGCTTCGCTCCCCGCCCGCCGGCCCGCGTGGCTCCGGGGCCGCCGCGCGGCCGCCCGCCCGGCTGTCACGGCCGAAGACGCGGGCGTCGGGGACGCCGGGCGCCGCTCCCCGACAGCCGGCGGGGGCCGCGCACCCTCGCGCCGCGGCCCGGCCGGCCGGCCCTGCCCGGGAACCCACAGCCGCGACTCGCGAGGTCGCGCGGCCCCGCCCGCTCCCGGCCCGGGCCCCGTCCGCGGCGGACGCGACCCCGGCCCCGCGCGGCGCGGGGCGGGCGCGGCGCGAGGGCTGAGCGCGCTGACAGCGCCGGCGGACGCGGCGGCGGGCGGCAGCCCCGCGCGGCCCGCAACGGCCGGGGCGCCGGCGCCCTCGGAGCGGCCGCGGGGCCCGGCGCGGCGGCGGGGGCGCGGCGCGCGGCCGGCGGCACTCACGTAGACCGGCAGCGGCCACGGGTAGACGGCGGGCTCGGCCCCCACGGGAGACTTGAGCCTCAGCTCCAGCTTCTCGCCCATGTCGGCGCGCGCGGCCGCCGCACCATGCTAGGCGGGCGGGTGGGGGAGGGGCGGGGCCGCCGGCGGGAGGGCGGGCGGAGGAGGGCGGGACGGAGGGCGGGAGGCTGAGGGGAGGGGGCCCGGCCTCGGCCGCCGCCGCCGCCGCCGCCGCCGCGCTCCCGTCCGGCCCCGGCTCCCTCTTTGTGGTCACAGGCCCGGGGCCTCCAGCGCCGCCGCCATCTTGGGCCGGCGTGAGGCGAGCACAATGAGCCGCGGGCCGGGCGGAACCACTCCCCGCGCGCGCGCGGGGGGACCCGGCGCGAGAAGGCCGGCGCGCGCCCGCCGCCCCGCCCGCAGCGCCGCGCGCGCCCCCCCGCGCCGCCCCGCCCCGTGGACTCGCCCGCCCGCAGGTACCCACGCACGCACGCACTCACGCACGCACGCACGTCCTCGGCTGCCCTCGGCCGCCCCCGCCCGCCTGAAGCGGAGACCCGGGGAGACCCAGTGGGCGGGCGGGGAGTTCGAATCCCGCGCCTGCCCGCCTCCCACACGCGGCTGAACGCAAGCATGAATTGGCCGGCCGCGATGGCTCATGCCTGTGTCCCAGCCCACCTTGGGAGGCCGGGGCGGGAGGATCGCTAGTGGCCAGGCCTTTGAGACCAGCCTGGACAACATGGTGTGACCCTGTCCCTACCAAAAAAAAAAGAAAAAACTGGGAACGGGCACGGTGCCTCACCCTATAATCCCAGCACTTTGGGAGGCCGAGGTGAGGGATTGCCTGAGCCCAGGGGTTCGAGACCAGCCCGGGAAACTTGGCGAGACCTCATCTCTAGGATAAATTAAAAAATTAGCCAGGTATGGAGGCATGCGCCTGTAGTTCCAGCTACTTGGAAGGCTGGGGCAGAAGGATTGCCGAAGCCCAGCAGGTCGAGGCTGTGGTGGCTGGGAGCATACCCCTGCACTCCAGCTGAGGCCACAGAGTGAGACTCCGACTCAAAAAAAGAAAGTAGCCGGGCTCGGTGGCTCAACCTTAATCCTGCACCTTTGGGAGACTGAGGTGAGTGGATTGCCTGAGCCCGCGGGTTCGAGACCTGCCTGGGCAACTTGGTGAGACCTCATCTCTACAATAAATCAAAAATTAGCCAGGCGTGGTAGCACGCGCCTGTAGTTCCAGCTACGTGGAAGGCTGGGGCGGAAGGATCGCCGGAGCCCAGCAGGTCGAGGCTGCGGTGGCCGGGAGCAGCCACTGCACTCCGGTCTGGGCGACAGAGTGAGACTTTGACTCAAAAAAAAGAAAAAAAAAATTAGCCAGACATGGTGGCACATGTAGTCCCAGCTACTCCAGAGGCTGAAGCAGGAGGATTGCCTGAGCCCAGGAGGTGGAGGCTGCAGTGAGCTTTGACCGTGCCACTGGTCGCCAGCCTGGGCAACAGACTCCAAAAAAAAAGAGAAAATCCCCAGGAAGGTATTTCTAAATGAGTCTAGCACTTTTTGTTTGTTTTTTGAAAGCAGAATTTATTGAGAGGACAGAAAAGCTCCCACACTGGAAGGGGCCCCGAAGGGGTTGCCCTCAATCAGCAGAACTTTGAGCAAAGCGGATGACTCTTAAGATGTGGGCGAGCCTGACAAAGATTTTCTCCTAAACCTAAACCAAACTGGACTGCTTCCTTGGCAGTCTCTCTCTGGCTAGGCCCGACCTTGGGCTCCCAAGTCTTTCCTCATGGAGCCCAGTCCTAGCAAGAATCCAGCCACGTCAGTATGGCCGGGACTGCCCATCCTCCACAGTAGATCATCCTGGACATCTGTCCAAATACCTGAACCCCCACTGTACACCCGGGAATGTATGATCACCTGGCCCACCTGGCTGGCCTTCAGCAAGAATTCTGCAAGGTAGGTTTTGCCAGAAACCCCTCTTATCACTGATGTTTTCTTTTTTTATTTTTATGTATTTTTTTTTTGAGTTAGGGTCTCATTCAGTGCCCAGTAGCGCAATCACAGCTCACCGCAGCCTTGACCCCCTGGGCTCAGGCGATCCTCCCACCTCACACTCCCAAGTAGCGAGGACTGCAGGCATCACCACAACCTAGCTAATTTTTCTGATCTTTTGTAGAGACAAAGTCTGACCATGTTGCCCAAGCTAGTCTCCAACTCTTGGTCTCAGGTGATCTTCCCACCTTGGCCTCTCAAAGTGCTGGTGAGGCAGGGTAGCTACTACAGATTAAACATAGATAAATCTCCAGGCCCGGCTTGGTGGCTCAGCCTGTAATCCCACGCCTTGGGAAGCCAAGGTGAGTGAATTGCCTGAGCCCGCGGGTTCCAGACCCGCCCAGGCAACTTGACGAGACCTCATCTCTGCAATAAATAAAAAAAACTAGCCAGGTGTGGTAGCGCACGCCTGTAGTTCCAGTTACTTGAAAGGCTGAGGCGGAAGGATTGCCGGAGCCCAGCAGGTCGAGGCTGCGGTGGCCAGGAACGGCCACTGCACTCCAGTCTGGGCAACAGGGTGAAACTCCAACTCAAAAAAATAAATAAAACTTTGCTGGCCACCAGGCGTGGTGTCTCACTTCGGGCCTGTCATCCTGGTGATGGTAGTGGGATGAGGAGCGACTCTGAAATAATTGTTCAGAGCGGCCAGCAAACGTTTTTATTCTTTGAGTTGAAGTTTCACTCTGTTGCCCAGGCTGGAGTGCAGGGGTATGCTCATGGCCACTGCAGCCTCGACCTGCTGGGCTCAGGCGATCCTTCCTTCTCGGCCTTCCAAGTAGCTGGAACCACAGGCATGTGCCACCATGTCCAGCTAATTTTTTCTTTTCTTTTTTTGAGTTGGAGTCTCACTGTCGCCCAGACTGGAATGCAGTGGCCGCTCCCGGCCACCGCAGCCTCGACCTGCTGGGCTCCGGCGATCCTTCCGCCTCAGCCTTCCAAGTAGCTGGAACTACAGGTGCACGCTACCACGCCTGGCCAATTTTTGATTTATTGTAGAGATGAGGCCTTGCCAAGTTGCCCAGGCGGGTCTCGAATCTGCGGGCTCAGGCAATCCACTCACCTCAGCCTCCCAAAGCGCTGGGATTACTTTCTTTCTTTTTTTCTTTTTTTTGAGTTGGAGTCTCACTCTGTCACCCAGACTGGAGTGCAGTGGCCGCTTCCGGCCACCGCAGCCTCCACCTGCTGGGCTCCGGCGATCCTTCCGCCTCAGCCTTCCAAGTAGCCGGAATTACAGGCACGTGCTACCACGCCCAGCTGATTTTTTGATTTATTGTAGAGATGAGGTCTCGCTGCCCAGCCGGGTCTCGAACCCGCGGGCTCAGACAATCCACTCACCTCAGCCTCTCAAAGGCGTGGGATTACAGGCTGAGCCACTGAGCCCGGCTAGGCTGGTACTTTCTTTTAGCAAATTTCCATCCTCTGACCCTCTCCCCCTAACTCCCTGGTAAGGAATTCCCACTTTTCCTTCTTGCATTCAGAGTCAAGCCCAATCTCCCATCCTGACAGCAAAACCCCACTGCAGTGGCCCCTATGCCTCTCCATAACCTGAAGCCAAAAATGTTCTTTCTTGGACAAATCCACCCCCAGCTCACTCAGATCCACTTAAATCCCGCAGGGAAGGAGATAGCTGTGGCATCTCTAACAGGTATCACACGACACTCCCTGAACAGTGAATTCGTTGGTTTTCACACATGCCATACTGTTCCTCCTCTGTTCCTGTTGTTATGGTCCAATTAACAAACTCCAGGCTGCTATCTCTCGATGACAATAAATTGAGAGGCAGGGAACTGGCAGAAAGAAGTTTATTTCTGCTGGGCATCGTGGCTCACGCCTGTAATCTCAGTACTTTGGGAAGTGGAGACCAGAGAGTTGCCTTAGCCCAGGGGTTTGATACCAGCCTAGGCAATTTGGCGAGACCTCGTCTCTACAATAAATCAAAAAACTCAGCTGGGCATGGCACACGTCTGTGGTTCCAGCCTCTCGGGAGGCTAAGGCGGAAGGTAGAGACTGCAGTGACCATGAACGTGCCACTGCCCTCCAGCCTGGGTGACAGTAAGACTCCAACTCAAAAACAAACAAAATAGTTTATTTCTAGCCGGGCTTGGTGGCTCAGCCTGTCATTCCGCGCCTTTGGGAGGCTGAGGTGAGTGGATTGCCTGAGCCCGCGGGTTCGAGACCTGCCTGGGCAACCTGGCAAGACCTCATCTCTACAATAAGTAAAAAATTAGCTGGGCGTGGTAGCGCGTGCCTGTAGTTCCAGCTACGTGGAAGACTGAGGCGGAAGGATCGCCAGAGCCCAGCAGGTTTATATCTGAATTTGAATCCAAGGAGCAGAAACTGGCTCATGGCCTTTCTGAAACACGTCTGTTCGCCCCTGAGGTTTCACAATCCCCCTCTGCTGGTACCCGTACACTGACTACGTGACTGACAGAGTATTGTGCAGGACTCAAGTTACAGCCGCATTTTGATAACAGTAGCATTTATTTTTTAATTTTTTTTTTTTTTTTTTGAGTTGGAGTCTCACTCTGTTGCCTAGACTGGAGTGTAGTGGCCACTCCTGGCCACTACAGCCTCAACCTGCTGGGCTCCAGCGATCCTTCCGCCTCAGCCTTCCAAGTAGCTGGAACTACAGGTGCGCACTACCATGCCTGGCTAATTTTTGATTTATTGTAGAGATGAGGTCTAGCCAACTTGCCCAGGCGGGTCTCGAACCCACGGGCTCAGGCCATCCACTCACCTCAGCCTCCCAAAGCGCAGGAGTACAGGCTGAGCCCGGCTAACAGTAGCATTTATGATCCATGTTTCCTGATGCTGGCTACCAAAAGACAGCACCCATTGTTATCAGTGACACAAAACTGAAATGTTTATCAAGCTTGCCATGGAGGACAGGAGTTAACAGAGCCTATTACAAAGTAAAAGGTTATTCACTGCAGCATATTGTTGATTACTAATTATAACACGCAGAAAGTTACAGAGATTGCAAGGCTTATGGCTCCATGGGTGGTGTATTTTCCTTTTGAGTTGTAGTCTCCCTCTTGTCGCCCAGGCTGGAGCGCAGTGGCACGCTCACAGCCTCCCCAGGGTCGACCCTTCTGCCTCAGTCTTCCAAGTAGCCAGAACTACAGGCACGTGCTAATTTTTTGTATGTATTGTAGAGACGAGGTCCCGCCAAGTTGCCGGGGTTGGTCTCAAACCTGTGGGCTCAGGCAATCCACTCGCCTCGGCCTTCCAAAGTGCTGGGATGACAGGCTGAGAGTCGGGAGCCAGCCTCAGAGGCCTTCACGTTGACAGGGTCCGGAAGGCCAAAGACCCCAGGTTGCAGGGCAACTCTGGGCAGCTATCGGCCCTGCTTCTTCTATCTCCACTCTCGATCTTGCCACTGGAAACCTGGGAGTTGGAAGATGTAAAGAGTTCTATATGAGAGAAATCATTTTTTTTTTTTTTGAGTTGGAGTCTCACTCTGTCACCCAGACTAGAGTGCAGTGACCGCAGCCTCCACCTGCTGGGCTCCGGCGATCCTTCCGCCTCAGCCTTCCGAGTAGCTGGAACTACAGGCGCGCGCCACCACGCCTAGCTAGTTTTTGATTTATTGTAGAGACGAGGTCTCGCCAAGTTGCCCAAGAGGGTCTCAAACCCGCGGGCTCAGGCAATCCACTCACCTCAGCCTCCCAAGGCGCGGGATTACAGGCTGAGCCACTGAGCCAGCCTTTTCCACTTTTAAGAGCTCTGTCTTGTAGTTCCTTCTCACAGGTCTACAAATAGTCCTGGGAGTAAAGCAAACCCACAGTTACTGTATAAGGCATCTCTAGCGACGGGCAGGCTGCAGGAAAGCCCCACTGGGATAGACCTCAACATAAATTTAAAAAATAAGCCGGGCTCGGTGACTCAGCCTGTAATCCCAGCGCTTCGGGAGGCCGAGGTGGGTGGATTGCCTGAGCCCCCGGGTTCGAGACCCACCTGGGCAACTTGGCGAGACCTCATCTCTACAATAAACCAAAAAATTAGCCGGGTGTGGTAGCGCGCGCCTGTAGTTCCAGCTCCTTGGAAGGCTGAGACGGAAGAATCGCAGGAGCCCAGCAGCAGGTTGAGGCTGCGGTGGCCGGGAGTGGCCACTGCCCTCCAGTCTGGGCGACGGAGTGAGACTCCAACTCAAAAAAAAAAAAAAAAAAGTGTCCAATTTACCGGAAGATCGAATCCCCACCTTCTCCCCCTCAGCGGGGTCGCTCTTCTCGCATTTTGTGTAATTACAAGTTTCATGACTTTTACAATCCTTGCCCAATGCTTGATGTCTTCAGCTTTGTAAATTCCCTTTACACTAGGCAAGCTTGATTGCTGCTGTGAGATACCTCTGATACCTGGAAGTCTGTTTCTGAAAAGACAAAGTCGGTAAAGTTAATTTTACTTAAAGCGTGCATTTCTCCAAAAGCACAGCTTCCACTTTCTCATCATTGTATTAAGATTTAGGAAGAAGAGAGAAGAAAAACGCATTTCCCGCTCTCGGCCTGTCCTTTCACCCAGCTCTTTGGGAGGCCGCGGTGAGTGGATTGCCTGAGACTGCAAGTTTGAGATCCACCCGGGCAACTTGGGGTGACCTGTCTCTACAATCAATCAAAAAATAGCCAGGCGTGATAGCGCGCGCCTGTAGTTCCGGCTCCTTGGAAGGCCGAGGCGGAAGGATCACCGGAGCCCAGCAGGTCGAGGCTGCGGTGGCCGGGAGCGGCCCCTGCCCTCCAGCCTGGGCGACAGAGCGAGACTCCGACTCAGAAAAAAAAAAAGAACAAATAGCGCAAACGGGAAAGCTGAGGGAAGTAGGGATAGAGGCAGAAGCTGGGAGGGGAGGGGAGAACAGGGGTCATCCAGGTGATGCCTCAGATGACGGACAGCCCCCTCATACCCCATTGTACAGCCGAAGGGGCTGGGCTTCCTCCCCCTGCCACCCCCGAGAGAAGAGCCGTGCCCCTCCCCGCTGCCCCTTCCAAGCCCGGTACCCACAGCCGAGCGCCCCTCCGCCCCCCAGGAAGGAAAAGCTGCCGTTCTCGGGAGCTGGGAGCTATTTTAAGCTTCCGTCCCTGAGGACTCGGCCCAAGCTGCTGTCCCAGGAAACCCTCTCCCACCCGCCTCGGTCTTGCTCTCCCTCTGCCATCTCCCTCTATGTCTCTCTTTCTCCCCTCTCCTGTGTCTGCTCCCATCTCTCTCCCACCTCCCACCCTCTCTCAACGGAGACCCCAGGGGTTCCCTAGACCCTGAGCGGGGCAGTCGACCAGAGATGCTCACAGGCAGCTACCCCCGAGACTCCTCTCCCCACAAACCATCCAGCCCTTTCTCCAGTTGAGAGGCTTGAGCAAGCCCTGGCCAAGGGTGACTGGGGACCTAGGGCACATGCTATCTCCTGCCTGGAAGGTTCTTCCTGGGACTCCTCCCTCCGGTTTCCTCCAGTTCTCTGAGCTCAGCTCAGGACTCCAGAACCCTCCCGACTCCCAGGGGAGGCCAGGACCCGCCTCCAGCATTCCAGAACTCTAGCAGCGCCCTGCCCTTTCCCTGCTTGGTGACCTTGGGCGTCCCTGAACTCACTCGATTGGTGTCTTCCTCTCAACAGTGTATGCCAAGGTCCTGCCACAGTGCCTGGCATTGAAGCCATCTAAGTGTCAAAGGACAAAAGTTCAGAAATTTAAAGATCTCAGTTGCCTTTATTGCGCTTCTAGACCCAGCAGGGCTTCATCCATAAACAGAGAAAGGTCGAGCACAGTGGCTCACACCAGTAATCCCAGCACTTTGGGAGACCGAAGGGACAGATTGCTTGAGCCCAGGAATTAAATACCAGCCTGGGCACACAGAAAGCCCCCCCCCACCAATCTCTACAAAAAATAAAAAAACTAGCCAGGTGTGTGATGGCACACTCCTGTAATCCCAGCGACTGGGAGGCTGAGGCGGTAGGCTCACCTGAGCCCAGGAGGTCGAGGCTGTGGTAAGTTGTAATCTTGTCACTGTACTCCAGCCTGGGTCACACAGTAAAACCTCAACTCAAAAGGAAAAAAAAATATTAGATTCAACATTTTTTTTTTTTGAGTTGGAGTCTCACTCTGTCACCCAGGCTGGAGTGCAGTGGCGTGCTCCTGGCCACTGCAGCCTCAACCTACTGGGCTCCAGTGATCCTTCCGCCTCAGCCTTTCAAGTAGCCAGAACTACAGGTGTGCGCTACCATGTCCAGCTAAATTTTGGTTTATTGTAGAGACGAGGTCTTGCCAAGTTGCCTGGGTGGGTCTCGAACCCGAGGGCTCAGGCAATCCACTCGCCTAGGCCTCCCAAGGTGCTGGGATGACAGGCTAAGCCACCCAGCCCGGTCCCATGTTATTTTCTTTGTGAGAAAGGGAAAGAAATTTTATCTGAGGAATGCAAGGGCTGTCAAATTATCAGTGCCAGAGAGACTCTAAAATGAGATGACAAATACACCCCACCCCACCCAGCATGCCATACTCCACCCTTTGAGCTGTGTGTTTGTCTCTAGATACGGCTTACTGTTGCCACAAGTAGCTATCAATTAACCATAGACAGTGCAGCACAGCGCAGGACACTGCAACCCGCAACCTACAACTTTACCCTGTACAGCAAAAGTGGCAGGATCATGGCTCACTGCAGCCTCAACCTCCTGGGCTCAGGCAGTCCTCCCATCTCAGTCCCCCAAGTAGCTGGGACTACAGGCATCACCATGCCGGTTTTATTATTATTATATTTTTCTTTCTGTAGAAACGAGGTCTTGCTTTGTTGCCCAGGCCGGTCTTGAACTCTGCACCTCAAGTGATCCTCCCAAGTGCTGGGATGACAGGCCTGAGCCTGCCTGCCCAGCTAGGGGTGGGATTTTTAGTATGATAATGAACTCAAGGTGAACTAAAGGTAACCAAGGGCATGGGCATTGATCCAGGCATCCAGATATGGTCTGAACCAGCCTGGGGTCAGGAGGCCACTGCCTTAAGGAAGGGTGGGTAAGACTATTCACTGGGTACAGGTTCAAGATGTGGACAGTAGGGGCAGGAGACCCTTCACCTGTGGTCTCAGCATGACCTGCGTGCCCAGGCATGGAGCCTGATGGGAAGAAAGCATCTGGAATGGGCCATCCTGAGGCAGGGGAGCGAGCTAGCACAGGTTAGACAGAGAGAGATACATTTCCCATAGGCAGATTTCAGGAAGCCTTCAGACTTTTTTTTTTTTTTTTGAGTTGGAGTCTCACTCTGTCGCCGAGACTAGAGTGCAGTGGCCACTCCCAGCCACCACAGCCCCAACCTGCTGGGCTCCGACGATCCTTCCGCCTCAGCCTTCCAAGTAGCTGGAACTACAGGCACGCACTACCACACCTGGCTAAGGTTTTGATTTATTGTAGAGATGAGGTCTCGCTAAGTTGCCCAGGCAGGTCTCAAACCCGCAGGTTCAGGCAGTCCATTCACCTCAGCCTCCCAGATGTTAGGGCTTTTTTTTTTTTTTTTTTTTTTTTTTTTAGTTGGAGTCTCACTCTGTTGCCCAGGCTGGAATGCAGTGACACGTGACATGCTCACGGCCACCGCAGCCTCGACCTGCTGAGCTCGGGCAATACTTCCTCCTCAGCCTTCCAAATAACTGGAACTATAGGCATGAGCCACCACAACAGGCTAATTTTTAAATTTTTATTGTGCAGGTGAGGTCTCACCATGCTGCTCAGGCTGGTCTTGAACCCCTGGTCTCAGGCAATCCTTTCACCACCTCAGCCTCCCAAAGTGTTGGCATTACAGGCTTGAGTCACTGCATCTGGCCAATTCAGACTTTCTTGTGTGTGCGTGTTGGAGTCTCACTCTGTTGCACAGACTGGAGTGCAGTGGCACACTCATGGCCATCCCAGCATCTACCTACTGGGCTCAGATATCCTTCTGCCTCAGCCTTCCAAGTAGCCAGAACTACAGGCGCACACTACCATGTCCAGCTAGTTTTTTGTTTTGTTTTGTTTTTTTATTTATTGTAGAGATTTATTGTCTTGCAAAGTTGCCTGGGTGGTTCTTGAACCTCCGGGCTCAGGCAATCCACTCACCTCAGCCTTCCAAAGTGCGGGATTACAGGCTGAGCCACCGAGCGCAGCCAAAAAATTTTAAAGGTAAGAAAAAATAAGCCGGGCTCGGTGGCTCAGCCTGTAATCCCGCACCTTTGGGAGGCTGAGGTGAGTGGATTGCTTGAGACCCCGGGTTCGAGACCCGCCTGGGCAGCGAGACCTCATCTCTACAATAAATCAAGAAATCAGCCGGGCGTGGTAGCACATGCCTGTAATTCTGGCTACTTGGAAGACTGAGGCGGAAGGATTACCGGAGCGCAGCAGGCTGAGGCCGCAGTGGCCGGAAGCGGCCACTGCACTCCAGTCTGGGCGACAGAGTGACTCCAACTCAAAAAAAAAAAAAAAAAAAAAAAAAAGAAAAAATTAAAAATTAAAAAAAAATTAGATGGGCATGGTAGTACACCTATAGTTCTGGCTACTTGGAAGGCTGAGGTGGAAGGATCGTCTGAGCCCAGGAGGTCGGTGCTTGGGTGCCTGTGAGCATGCTACTGCTTGTCAGTCTGGGCGATCGAGTGAGAATACAACTCGAAAAAAAATATAAGCCGGGCTCGGTGGCTCAGCCTGTAATCCCGCGCTTTGGGAGGCTGAGGTGAGTGGATTGCCTGAGCCCGCGGGTTCGAGACCCGCCTGGGCAGGCAAGACCTCATCTCTACAATAAATCAAAAAATCAGCTGGGCGTGGTCGTGTGCGCCTGTAGTTCCAGCTACTTGGAAGGCTGAGGCGGAAGGATCGCCAGAACCCAGAAGGTTGAGGCTGCAGTGGCTGGGAGCGTGCCACTGCCCTCCAGTCTGGGTGACAGAGTGAGACTCCAACTCAAACAAAAACAAAAACAAAAAGATCATGGGCAACCCCCTTGGGTTGAGACTGCGGTGGCTGTGAGCAGTGTACCACTGCACTCCAGCCTGAGTGACAGAGTAAGACTCCTACACCCCCCAAAAAATCCTGAGACTACCCTTCTTCCCATCAGAGGGGAGAGGGCTGAATTTACCTGGGCTCTATCCTCATTAGTGTGGATAAGTATATCTAGCAAAATGTAGTCTTTTCTTTAATTTTTATTAATTAATTAATTTATTTATCTTTTGAGTTGGAGTCTCACTCTGTCGCCCAGACTGGAGTGCAGTGGCCGCTCCTGGCCACCGCAGCCTCGACCTGCTGGGCTCAGGCGATCCTTCCGCCTCAGCCTTCCAAGCAGCTGGAACTACAGGCATGCACTACCGTGCCTGGCTGATTTTTTTATTTATTGTAGAGATGAGGTCTCGCTGCCCAGGCGGGTCTCGAACCCGCAGGCTCAGGCAATCCACCCACCTCAGCCTCCCAAAGGCGCGGGATTAGAGGCTGAGCCACCAAGCCCGGCTGGTCTCAGCCTTTCAAGGATCCAGAACTATCAGCGCACGCTACCACGCCCGGCTAATTTATTTATCTATTTATTGTAGAGACGAGGTCTTGCCAAGTTGCCCGGACTGGTCTAGAACCCGCGGGCTCAGGTAATCCACTCGCCTCAGCCTCCCAAAATGCTGGGATTACAGGCTGAGCCGCTGAGCCTGGCTGGGAGGGTGAATGGGATGATGGCTGGTGGATGAATAGGAGGATGTCTGGTTGGATAGATGGACAAATGGATCATTTGTGGCTGAGGAAACTGATTTAGGGCTGGAGCTGGGACTGATGGCAGACGTCTGAACCTCCTGCTAGCTGCCAGAACTCAGGGATCCAAGCCAAGATCATTCCAGAAGCGCTGCCCATCTCTTAGCCTGCCTAGCCTTGCCCCCTGCTGGCCAACCTGAAGGCTGTAGGCATCCCAGCAGCTCCCAGTGTAAGCATCAGCCCTTGTCGAAATGATTTTTCATTGTTTATCTGCATGATGTTTTTTTTTTTTTTTTTTTTTTTGAGTTGGAGTTCACTCTGTCACCCAGACTGGAGTGCAGTGGCCGCTCCCGGGCCCCCGCAGCCTTGACCTGCTGGGCTCCCGGGGATCCTTCCGCCTCAGCTTTCCAAATAGCTGGAATTACAGGCGCGCGCTACCACGCCGGGATTTTTTGATTTATTGTAGAGATGAGGTCTCGCTGCCCAGCCGGGTCTCGAACCCGCGGGCTCAGGCAATCCACTCACCTCAGCCTCCCAAAGGCGCGGGATTACAGGTTGAGCCACCGAGCCCGGCTTGCATGATGTTTTTTTATGGCCTTGAGGTCTACTCGTATGGCAAACCAAAGGAGACAAATCCTTATACCATAGAATTTGGACTCAGGTGGATAGAGACCAATAATAAGCAAAATAACTAAGAAGAAAATATTTTGTCTGGGCAGGGCAGGTGGCTCATGCCTATAATCCCAGCATTTTGGGAGGCCCAGGTGAGAGGGCTCCCTGAGCCCATGGGTTCCAAACCAGCCGGGGCAACTTGGGGAGACCGCGTCTCTACGATAAATAAAAAAATTAGCCAGGTGTGGTGGGGTGCACCTGTAATTCTGGCTACTTGGAAGGCTGAGACGGAAGGATCGCTGGAACCCAGCAGGTGGAGGCTGCGGTGGCCGTGAGCGTGCCACTGCACTCCAGCCTGGACCACAGAGTGTTTTTTTGTTTTTTGTTTTTATTGAGTTGGAGTCTCACTCTATCGCCGGCTCGTGCTGGAGTGCAGTGGCACGCTCAACCTTCCAAGTATCTGGAACTACAGGCACGTGCCACCACGCCCAGCTAATTTGTTGTTTTATTGTAGAGATGAGGTCTAGCCATGTTTTCTGGGCTGGTCTTGAATCTGTGTGCTCAGGCAATCCTCTCACCTCTGCCTCCCAAAGTGCAGGGATTACAGGCGTAAGCCACTGTGCCCGGCTTGTTTCATTCTTATGACTGAATTGTTTTCCATGGTCTAATCAGTTCGTGGAATTTATGCTGATTCCCCATTTTTGCAATTGTGAATTGTGTTGCTTTAAACATGTGGGTATTCTCGTCTCTTTTTTTTTTCTTTTGAGTTAGAGTCCCATTCCATTGCCCAGACTGGAGTGCAGGGTCACGCTCCTGGCCACCGCAGCCTCGACCTGCTGGGCTCCGGAGATCCTTCCACCTCACCTTCCAAGTAGCTAGAACTACAGGCGTGCGCTACCACGCCTGGCTAATTTTGGTTTATTGTAGAACCGAGGTCTCACAAAGTTGCCTGGGTGGGTCTTGACCCACGGGCTCAGGCAATACACTCGCCCCGGCCTCCCAAAGTGCTGGGATTACAGGCTGAGCCACTGAGCCTGGCTGGTATACTCATCTCTTAATAGTCCCGAATTGATGATCAAATTTCAACACATACATTTTGGAGCACACATTTAGACCATAGACCATAGCACTCTATTGTCATAAATTATTTCTCCCCCTCTGCTCCTTTTTTTTTTTTTTTTTTTTGAGTTGGAGTCTCACTCTGTCGCCCAGGCTGGAGAGCAGTGGCACGCTCCCAGCCACCGCAGCCTCGACCTGCTGGGCTCCGGCGATCTTTCCGCCTCAGCCTTCCGAGTAGCTGGAACTACAGGCGCACGCTACCACGCCCGGCTAATTTTTTTATTTATTGTAGAGATGAGGTCTCACCAAGTTGGCCCAGGTAGGTCTCGAACCCGCGGGCTCAGGCAATCCATTCACCTCAGCCTCCCAAAGGTGCGGGATTACAGGCTGAGCTACCAAGCCCGGCCTCTTTTTTTTTTTTGATTGTTTTGTTTTTTGTTTTTGAGTTGGAGTCTCACTCCATCGCCCAGACTGGAGCGCAGTGGCCGCTCCCGGCCACCGCAATCTCGACCTGCTGGGCTCCGGCGATCCTTCCACCTCAGCTTTCCAAGTAGCTGGAACTACAGGCGTGTGCTACCACACCTGGCTAATTTTTTTTTATTTATTGTAGAGATAAGGTCTCACCAAGTTGCCCAAGTGGCACTAGAACCTGCGGGCTCAGGCAATCCACTAACCTCAGCCTCCAACGCCCAGGATTACAGGTTGAGCCATCGAGCCCGGCTTTTTTTTTTTTTCAATTGGAGTTTCACTCTGTCACCCAGGCTGGAATGCAGTGGCACGCTCAACCTTCCAAGTCTCTGGAACTACAGGCATGTGCCACCACGCCCAGCTAATTTTTTGATTTATTGTAGAGATTAGGTCTCACCAAGTTGCCCAGGCTGGTCTCAAACCCCTGAGCTCAGGAAATCTTCCCCCCTCGGCCTCCCAAAGTGCTGGGATTGCAGGCTTGAGCCGCCATGCCTGGTCACTCCCCCACCCCCGGCTTTTTTTTTAATTAAAGTCTCACTCTGAGCCAGGCTCAGTGGCTCAGCCTGTAATCCCGCGCCTCTGGGAGGCTGAGGCGAGTGAATTGCCTGAGCCCGCGGGTTCGAGACCCACCTGGGCAGGCGAGACCTCATCTCTACAATAAATCAAAAAATTAGCCGGGCGTGGTAGCGCGCGCCTGTAATTCCGGCTACTCGGAAGGCTGAGGCGGAAGGATTGCCAGAGCCCAGCAGGTCGAGGCTGCGGTGGCCGGGAGCGGCCACTGCACTCCAGTCTGGGCGACAGAGTGAGCAGCCTGCTGGGCTCGGGCGATCCTTCCACCTCAGCCTTCCTAGTAGCTGGAACTACAGGCGCGTGCTACCATGCCCGGCTCATTCTGATTTATTGTAGAGATGAGGTCTCGCCAAGTTGCCCAGGCGGGTCTTGAACTCGTGGGCTCAGGCAATCCACTCACCTCAATCTCCCAAGGCGCAGGATTACAGGCTGAGGCACTGAGCCCGGCTCATTTTTTTTTTTTTTTTGAGTTGGAGTCTCACTCTGTTGCCCAGACTGGAGTGTAGTGGCCGCTCCCGGCCACCGCAGCCTCGACCTGCTGGGCTCCGGCGATCCTTCCGCCTCAGCCTTCCAAGTGGCCAGAATTACAGGCAAGCGCTACCACGCCCAGCTGATTTTTTGATGTATTGTAGAGATGAGGTCTCGCTGCCCAGGCGGGTCTCGAACCCGCGGGCTCAGGCAATCCACTCACCTCAGCCTCCCAAAGGCACGGGATTACAGGCTGAGCCACCAAGCCCGGTTTTTTTTTTTTTTTGAGTTGTAGTCTCACTCTGCTGTCAGGTTGATCCTTCCACTTCTGCCTTCCAAGTAGCTAGAACCACAGGCCGGCACCACCATGTCTGGCTAATATTTTTTTTACGAAGACAAGGTCTTGACTAGTCGCCCAGGTTGGTCTCGAGCCCAGTGGCTCAGGCAATCCTCACGCCTTGGCCTCCCAAAGTGCTAGGATTACAGGCATAAGTCTCTGCACCTGGCTATGTATTGTAAATGTCTGGTGTTTTCTTTTTTCTTTCTCCTCTTCCTTTTTTCAATGGAGGCCCTATATGGGAAAAAACCGCCGTGTTTTTTTTATTTTTGCGTGAGAGTCTCACTGTCGCCCAGGCTAGAAAGCAGTGGCATGCTCACAGCCACCGCAGCCTTGCCTGCTGGGCTCAGGGTGTCTTTCCACCTCAGTCTTCCAAGTAACTGTAATTACAGTTGTGCACTACCATGCCAGGCTAATTTTTTCATTTACTGTAGAGATGAGGTCTTGCCAAGTTGCCCAGGCTGTTCTCGAACCCCTGGGCTTAGGTAGTCCTCTCGCCTCTGCCTCCCAAAGTGTTATTTATTTTTATTTTTATTTTTTTATTTTTTTTGAGTTGGAGTCTCACTCTGTCGCCCAGGCTGGAGTGCAGCGGCACACTCACAGCCACCACAGCTTCGACCTGCTGGGGTCAGAAGATCCTTCCACCTCATCCTTCCAAGTAGCTGGAACTACAGGCGCATGCTACCACACCCAGCTAATTTTATTTATTTATTTATTGTAGAGATGAGGTCTCGCCAAGTTGCCCAGGCGGGTCTCGAACCCGTGGGCTCAGGCAATCCACTCAGCTCGGCCTCCCAAAGCGCAGGATTACAGGCTGAGCCACAGAGCCCGGCCTTTGTTTTCTGAGTTGGAGTCTTACTCTCTCACCCAGGCTGGAGTGCCGTGGCACACTCACAGCCACCACAGCTTCGACCTGCTGGGTTCAGATGATCCTTCCACCTCAGCTTTCCAAGAAGTTGGAACTACAGGCATGCACCACCACGCCCAGCTAATTTTTTGATTTATTGTAGAGACGAGGTCTCGCCATGTAGCCAGGTCTGGCTTTGAACTCGCGGGCTCAGGCAATCCTCTCATCTCAGCCTCCCAAAATGCTGGGATTACAGGTGTGAGCCGCCGTGCCTGGCCCCCAGTGCTATTGTAAATGTGTTATCCCAGTTTGTGGCTCACTATTTTACTCACTTCATGGTGTGCCCTGGAGGGCAGGGACCCAGTGTATCTTTTTCACTGCTGCGTGACCAGTGCCCCTTACCATGCCTGGCCTACAATTGACCCTCCATAAATGTTTATTGAATGAATGATTACATTGGAGTCCTAGCTCTGGCCTCATCTGCTTCCTGTGGCCATGTTTGTCCCTGTCCTGTCCTATCACAGGATTTCCTGAGGCTGCAGGAACCACAGGATTCCTTCAGCATAGGTCGGATTCGGAGGTTCTCCTGCAGCGTCAGCTTTTAGATTCAGAAAAGGCGGAGCTCGAATCCTCAGGAACTTGCAGGCTAAGCGCCACGTGGGCGCCCCGCCCACAGCTGTCACTTGGCTGAGGGGCGTGACCAGGACCCGGAACGAGAAAGTGGGTGGAGTTATCGAGATGACTGACCAATGAAAGAACAGGCGTCTGAGCCAAAAGGGGCGGGGCAGAGCCGCCGGAGAGGGCGGTGTCCTATTTCCATTGAGAGGCCTTTAGTCGTCAGGGCAACGCGCGGTCCCGGAGGTGGTGGGCGGGGCTTCCTGGGAGGCGGGGCTTCCGGGGGCGGGCCGGCGGGGACCCAGCGCCCGCGTCAGCTGACCTGCCGCCATCTTGTCCGCCATTTGCAAGGGGCCCCGGGAGCGGGAGCGCGGCCCAGTCCAGCGGGTCGCCACCGGCTTCGCCTCCGTCCACGGACCCAGCCGCCGCCTGGCCTGGGCGTCCTCCCCGCCGCGGCGGCCGGCAGCGCAGCGCTCCTCGGGCAGCGGGCGCGGCCCCCGGGTCCCCTCACGGCCCCCGTGCCGCGGGCCTCCCGGGGCAGGAGCCTGTCGGCCGCCGCGATGGCCCTCAAGATGGTCAAGGGCAGCATCGACCGCATGTTCGACAAGAACCTGCAGGACTTGGTCCGCGGCATCCGCAACCACAAGGAGGACGAGGTGAGCCGGCAGCCTGGTCCCCGCCCGCCCCGGGGCCCGCTCGGCCCCCGGCTCTCCCCGGCTGCCCCCCGGGGGCCCGCTCTGCGCTCCGCACCCGCCTGCTGGGGCTCGGGCGCCGCCCTCCTCGGTCCCTCCCAGCCTCAGTTTACCCCCGAGAGGCAAACTCCTCCTCCCCGCCGCGGGCCCCCACGTGTATCGAATCTTCTGGGGGGAGCGCGGTTAAAAGGCGGCGCCCGGTGCCTCGCGGAGCCTCAGTTTACTCGCTCAGAGGGCGATTCGGGCCCGCCTTCCTCCCTCGCGGGTGACCTCCGAAGGGACGCGCCTGGTCCTCGAGCATTGGTTCTCCAACGTGAGTGTTAAAAATGCGCGGTCCCGGGCCCGGCCCAGGCCCCTGGACCTTCCCAGGGGATCTCCTTCAGAGGCCGAGGCCGGGGTCCCTTTGGAGTTTCCCTTTCCGGGGCGGGCAGATCGTGTCCAGGTCGCTCCCCTGGGCCTGGCCCGGATCCAGGGAGGGGGTCTTAGGGCCTGGAACCTGGCGTGTTCTTGGGAAGGTGGGGCAGTGCTCCTTGGGAGGACGGACGGCACGTCGCCCGGGTAGGGGCAGCCCAGGACAGTCCTGAGGGGGAAGCTGGCTCCGAGTAGGAACCTGAAAGCCTGGGGGGGGAGTGCGGTGAGGGCTTTCCAGAAGTAAAATTGTAGCCGTGGGCAGTATTTCCTTCCCGGCCCTCCCTGCCCCCAGCCTGTGACCTAGATTGAGGAAGAACGGGAGTGGTGGCCACAGAGGGAGAGGGATGCCCGTGGGGTGTGGGCCAGAAAGGCTGGGAGGCTCCCACCTGTGTGTGCCCGATTCCCCCTGGACAGGGAGGCTGGGACCTGGCAGCGAGGGGGGGGCGGCAGTGAGACCAGGCAGGTTCCATCTGGGTGCTGCCTGCGCCCTGGGGCCCAGGGGGGCGCCTGAGTTAAGGGCTTTGCCCCAAGGCCCCGCCTGGGAACCTGAGTTCTGGCCACTTGTCGTTTTTGTTCGACTTCAGCCCTTCCCTGCTGTCTGCTGCTCCTTGGTTTTTCATTCTCTGGAGCCCTCCACCCACCGGTTGTAACTCACTCCTGTGTGATCTTCAATTTCTTTTACTTTAGCTTTTATTATTATTATTGTTTTTTTATTTTTGTGTTGGAGTCTCACTCTGTCGCCAAGACTGGATGCAGTGGCCGCTCCCGGCCACCGCAGCCTTGACCTGCTGGGCTCCGGCGATCCTTCCACCTCAGCCTTCCGAGTAGCCAGAATTACAGGCACTCGATACCACGCTGGCTGATTTTTTGATTTATTGTAGAGATGTGGTCTCGCCTGCCCAGGTGGGTCTCGAACCCGCGGGCTCAGGCAATCTACTCACCTCAGCCTCCCAAAGGCGGGGGATTACAGGCTGAGCCACCGAGCCCGGCTTTTTTTATTATTATTATTAGTATTATTATTGAATCAGACTCTCCCAGGCTGGAGTGCAGTGGCACAATCACAGCCACCACAGCCTTGACCTGCTGGGCTCAGGCCATTCTCCCACCTCATCCTCCTGCGTAGCTGGAACTACAGGCGCATGCCACCTCACCTACCTAATGTTTTTTTTTTCTGTAGAGATGGGGGGGTCTCGCTATGTTGCCCAGGCTGGTCTTGAACTCCTGACCTCAGGTGATCCTCCTGCCTCAGCCTTCCAAGTAGCCGGAACTACACATGCGCCACCATGCCTGGCTGATTTTTTGTAGAGATAAGGTCTCACCAAGTTGCTCAGGCTGGTCTCGAACCCCTGGACTCTGGCAATCCTCTCACCTCGGCCTCCCAAAGTGCTGGGATGACAGGTGTGAGCCGCTGTGCCCGGCCTTCGGTTTCCTTTTGAGTTGTGTAGTTGAGTGGCTTAGGTCTTTTTTTTTTTTTTGAGTTGGAGTCTCACTCTGTCGCCCAGACTGAAGTGCAGTGGCCGCTCCTGGCCACCGCAGCCTTGACCTGCTGGGCTCCAGCGATCCTTCCGCCTCAGCCTTCCAAGTAGCCAGAATTACAGGCATGCACTACCATGCCCGGCTGATTTTTTGATTTATTGTGAGATGAGGTCTCGCTGCCCAGGCGGGTCTTGAACCCGCGGGCCCAGGCAATCCACTCACCTCAGCCTCCCAAAGGCGCGGGATTACAGGCTTAGCCACCGAGCCCGACTGTGGCTTAGGTTTTATTTACTGAGTGCAGCTGAGCAGATTTGAAATGTGCTTTACACCCCCCGCCATGACTTTTCTGTAGTGGCAAGATCTCCAACACCATTCTTTCTCTCTGTAGGTTTTAACCCATTCTGGGATCCTGGGATGCCCTGGGGTCTGTCCTGTGGAGGTCCGCACCCTTTTAGTCATGTCTAGTTTCAGGGTTGTGCCCCCCATCTCTGGGGAGTTGGTGCGACTTGACAGTGCCTTCCCCACAGGTGTGACCCAGTCAGGAGGCAATGGTGGGGGAGCGGTTTGTTTGTTTTTTTAATTTTTAAAAAATTTTTAAATTTTTTATTTTTTCTGAGTCGGAGTCTCACTCTGTCGCCCAGACTGGAGTTCAGTGGCCGCTCCCGGCCACCGCAGCCTCGACCTGCTGGGCTCCGGCGATCCTTCCGCCCCAGCCTTCCGAGTAGCTGGAACTACAGGCGCGCTCTACCACGCCCTGCTAATTTTTTATTTATGTAGAGATGAGGTCTCGCTAAGTTGCCCAGGCGGGTCACGAACTCCCTGGCTTTAAATGTAGCCACTCCATGGACCGTGTGTTGTGGAGATCTCCCCTCCGCCCAGTGTGCCTGGGAGTGGTGTGGTTTTGAAAGCATTGCCCTTTGACGACATGTGACGTTACACAGCGAGGCTCAGCAGTACGTCTGGATCCCAGCGAGAAGGCGGCATCCCTGGGTGGGACCTTGGGAGACCTGTCCGGGTGCTTGGGCTTCACTGGGCGCTCCTGGCAGCCCTGGCCTGTTTCCTGATCTATAACTCGGGTGACTGGCGCCCCTGCCCATGGGATGGCCAGTGCAGTGTCATGTGGTCCTCTGAATGTGGTCTGCAGTGTCATGTGGTCCATCTGTTTCATGGATTATGACAAGTGAGAAAAAGGCTAAGACACAGAAGACACCAGCGCAGGCTGGTGGGGTGAAGTCCCGTCTCGACACTTGGGCCTGTGTGTGTTCTCCTGCGTACACATGTGAGCACCAGCCTGCGGGGTCTGCAGAGGGTGTCCAAAGCTGGCTTTGGGCTCGGGAGCTTCATTCTGTCTGAAGATGCGGTGAGCATGTGGGCTTGGGCGGGCACCCACTGGAAGGCACTGTGCCCCTAGATGTGGGGACAGCTGGGAAGAGGCTGAGGACCTCACTTTCATTCTCTCAGGTCCACTCATGCAGTGGGGTGTCCTTTTTTTTTTTTTTTTTTTGAGGTGGAATTTCACTCTGTCATCCTTCCGCCTCAGCCTTCCAAGTATCTGGAATTACAGATGCGCGCTACCACACCTGGCTGATTTTTTGTATTTACTGTAGAGACGAGGTCTTGTCCAGTTACCCAGGCTGGTCTCGATCCCATGGGCTCAGGCGATCCACTCACTTCGGCCTCCCAAAGTGCTGGGATGGCAGGCTGAGCCACCAAACCCGGTTGAAAATTTTCTTAATCTTTATTGTATCATCACATAATATTCTCATTGCCTTTTTTTTTTTGAGTCGGAGTCTCACTCTGTCGCTCAGACTGGAGTGCAGTGGCCGCTCCCGACCACCGCAGCCTCGACCTGCCGGGCTCCGGCGATCCTTCCGCCTCAGCCTTCCAAGTAGCTGGAACTACAGGCGCGCGCTACCACGCCGGCTGATTTTTTTTGATTTATTGTAGAGATGAGGTCTCGCCAAGTTGCCCAGGTGGGTCTCGAACACACAGGCTCAGGCAGTCCACTCACCTCAGCCTCCCAAAGTGCTGGGATTACAGGCCGAGCCACCGAGCCCAGCTTCTCATTGCTTTTAAACTTCCTTTTTAACAAGCTCGGCTTCTTTAACACTCTTTTCTCTGAACATCACGGCCCTTCAGAACAGCCGCTGCCAGAGTCTGGTGTTTGCACCTTGGGGTCTCCTCTGTGCGCAGAGGTTGTGGTGGTCCTGGGTCGGGTTCCTTGGGTCTGGCATGTCCTACAGCCTCCTGGGAAGTGCAGGAGCACCAGCCTCATGCTTCTGATGTCTTCCTGGTGCAGCGTCCCTCCTCCTTTGATGGCACTTCCTGGGGTGCCATCACCTTGCGACCAGAGCCTCGAGGCCACGTTGGATGAATGACGACCACTTCTGTGGGAGGTGCTACTGCCCCTCGCCTGGCCTTCCTGGCTCCTAGAAGCACCCCCGCTTCCCCAAACCTGGTGTGGCCTCTCCTCTGGGGTCTCCCAGTCCTCCAGCTGCAGGAGGGCTACCAGTGCCAGGGACCACATGCCCCAGGGCTCCCAGCAGCGCCTGGACCCAGGGAGACCAAGGCAGGTCCTCGGGGCGTGGTGGGATTGGCCTGGCTGGACTTTTAGACCACAGGGCTGCTGGCACAGGGCGGTCCCTGAACAGCGGCCGGCGCTCGCAACCCCATCTGGGTGGGTGGGGTCAGCAGCTAGGGCCCTGGTTGAGCTTTTGCCTTGATGCCACCGTCCAGCTGTAGTATGCAGCTCCTATGGGGTGGTCTTAGGCTGGCCCTGGGCCCCGGAGGGATGTGCGCCTGGCTGCTTAGGGGCCGGCCTTCCCTTCCCACCCCATCCACCCCTGGCTCCCCTGCCCCTCCCTCTGTCATGGGCCTCAGGAGTCCCCCTTTGGGTCCTCTTCTCCCTGCTCATCTGACCTGCTCAGGTGACACTCAAGCCTCCCTGGGGACATGCCTGCCTTTTCTCCCTCTGGGACAGATGCTGCCTGTTGTTCAGAGCCTGGGGTTGGGTTTGACTCTGCTCACCCGCCCGGCCCTCTGAGGGGCACCTGTGTCCTCGAGGTAGGGCTGCCGACCCCTGAGCTTCTGGGGCTGCCTCCCCAGCTCCTGGCCTCTGCCACTGCCATGAAAGCTGTGGCCACCTGCCTCATGGTCTTGGTCTCTCCCAGGTGTTGGGTGACTTGGGCACTCATGAGGGTGACCTGACTGGTCAGCTGAATCCCGGCCCCCAGAGATGTCCACATGCAAACCCTGGGATCGTGGATATGTCCTTCACATGGCGAAAGGCATTTTGCAGATGAATTAAATTAAGGATCCTGAGATGGGAGATGGCCCTGGAAAACCCAGGTGGCCCCATGTCTCCGAAGGTCCTTAAAAGAGGAGGCAGAAGCCCAGAATCAAGGAGAGCTGGGGAGTGGGGGGTGGGGTGGGGGTGGGGTGAGGCTGCACTGCTGTTCTGAGGATGAATGATGGGCCCAAGCTGAGGCACGCTGGTACCTCTACATGCTGGAAAAGGGGACACAGGGTCTCCCTGAACCTCCAGGAGGAGCAGCCCCGCCTGAGCTTGGTTTTAGTCACTGAGGCCTGTCAGACTTGTGACCCAGAACCGTGAGAGGGTACATCTATCCTGTTCTCAGCCCCAGGCTTGTGGTGACTTGTTGCACTGTCCTCTGGCCTGGCAGCCTCCCCTGCTGCCCCGCAGCAGTCTCTGCAGGGCCTCCCCAGACACATCCCATGGGCCCTAGCCCCGCCCCCTCACCCCTCTTCACTCAGCACCAGGGCCCCAACACCTGACCCTCTGGCCACTCCCCTACTGGTCCTGCTTGCCATCCTGAGTCAGGTGCCACAGCCCTGTCCCTGCATTGTCCAGCCACTGCGCCTGCTGGGAGGATCTGTCACGGCTGGGGCTTCCTGCCTGGCAGGTGTGTCCTAGGGGCCACGAGGGGCTGGTGTTTCCCTAGTGAAGCCTTCCCTGATCTGCACCTTGTCTTCTGCAGCCTGTGCGCTGCTCAGACACAGGCCCCAGAACTTTCTGTGCCCAAACCTGGGAGTTCCTGGCCACCAGGGTGCTTGGTCACCTGTGTGGCTCCCACCTCAATGACCTCGCCATCCCCTTCCTGTGGCCTCTTTCTCGGTGTTGAAACATGTTAAAAATTAAAACAAGCCGGGCTCGGTGGCTCACCCTGTAATCCCGCGCCTTTGGGAGGCTGAGGTGAGTGGATTGCCTGAGCCCGCGGGTTCGAGACCCGCCTGGGCAGCGAGACCTCATCTCTACAATAAATCAAAAAGTCAACTGGGTGTGGTAGTGCATGCCTGTAATTCCGGCTACTTGGAAGGCTGAGGCAGAAGGAATGCCGGAGCCCAGCAGGTCGAGGCTGCGGTGGCCGGGAGCGGCCACTGTATTCCAGTCTGGGCGACCGAGTGAGACTCCAACTCAAAAAAATAAATAAATAAATAAAACAGTGCCCATCTGGGAAGAGTAGATTCGACTACAAATAGGTTTTTTTTTTTTTTTTTTTGGAGTTGGGAGTCTCACTCTGTCATCCAGGCTGGAGTGCAGTGGCACGCTCATAGCCACCATAGCCTCGACCTGCAGGGCTCAGGTCATCCTTCCGCCTCAGCTCTCCAAGTAACTGGAACCACAGGTGTGTGCCGCAATGCCTGGAAGTTTTTTTTTTTGAGTTGGAGTCTCACTCCGTCGCCAAGGCTGGAGTGTAGTGGTATACTCATGGCCACCCTATCCTTCTGCCTTAGCCTTCCAACTAGCCCAAACTACAGGCATGCACTACTGCACCCAGCTAATTTTTTCTTTTTTTATTGTAGAGATGAGGTCTCACCAAGTTGCCCAGGCTGGTCTCAAACCCGTGGGCTCAGGCAACCCACTCACCTTGGCCTCCCAAAGTGCTGGGATTACAGGTGTGAGCCACCGTGCTCGGCTTGCAAATAAGTTAAAACTGCTGCTTGCCAGAACAGCCACGGCAGTGATGAGCAGGTAGGCAGCTAGTTGGGACAGGTTGTCCTGACCGATCAGGTGGCTGATGCATGCATGGTACAGAGGACAGTTGCGAAGTAGAAAAACAGGTGGGACGTGCATGGCGTGTGGAAGAGGGAGTGTGCCTGGTGTGGCGTCTTGGGTCAGCTGCTGGGGTGAGCTGCTCCCCCTCCCGAACCTGCCTTCCTCTGCTGGGACGAGCCGATGAGGGTGTCGGAGTCCTTGACAGGAGTGCGCGGTGCTGGGCCCTGCCTGGCCCACGGGACACGTGTGGTCTGCAGCCACTTAGCCGTGGCCGACGGAGCCGGCGCGTGGTTCTGCTGCCTGCCTCTGTGGTGCTGCCCCTTGGGACCAGCGCGAGCCCCTTTCAGGTTTTCCAGTAGTTCACGAATAAGCAGACCCTGAACAGTTATCAAAATACTATAAGAAAGGAAGCCGGGCTCGGTGGCTCAGCCTGTCATCCCGCGCCTTTGGGAGGCTGAGGTGAGTGGATGGCCTGAGCCCGTGGGTTCGAGACCCGCCTGGGCAACTTGGCGAGCCCTCATCTCTACAGTAAATCAAAAAAAGTAGCCGGGCATGGTAGCGTGCGCCTGTAGTTCCAGCTCCTTGGAAGGCTGAGGCGGAAGGATCGCCGGGGCCCAGCAGGGCAAGGCTGCGGTGGCCGGGAGTGGCCACTGCACTCCAGTCTGAGCGACAAAGTGAGACTCCAACTCAAAAAAAAAAAAAGAGCCTTGTGTCTTTCCTAGTGTGGCCCAGTGTCTGGTGACAGAGGGTTCTTTTCTTTTCTTTTTTATTTTTTTTTTGATTTGGAGTCTCACTCTGTCACCCAGGCTGGAGGGCAGTGGCACGCTCACGGTCACCGCAGCCTCGATCTGCTGGGCTCCGGTGATCCTTCTGTCTCAGCCTTCCAAGTAGCTGGAATTACATGTGCATGCCACCATGCTTGGCTAGTTTTTGTGATTTACTGTAGAGATGAGGTGTGAGCAAGTTGCCCAGGCTGGTTTTGAACCCATCGGCTCAGGCAGTCCTCTCTCCTTGACCTCCCAAAGTGCTGGGATTATAGTGTGAACCACCGCGCCCAGCCCATAGGGCACTTTCACTCTGGCTCTCATGCTGAGTCTTTGACTTCCACATGTGTGTGGCCTCTCGGCACATCTTAGTTCTGACCAGCCAGGTGTCGGGTGCTCCAGGCCACAGATGGCCAGTGGTTGCCCTCTTGGGCCTGCAGCTCTGATGCCAGGGGTCATCGTTGGCTTCCCCCCGCTCTCCCCGTCCCCTGGTGAGTCTTCCTCCTCCCAGCCTCTGGTTGGCTGGTGGATTTTCGTGACTCTGTCTTCAGTCTTCTCTTCCTGTCTCGACGCTCCCCTTGTACCCTTTCCCCTCCCTGGCCTCCTGCCTGCCTCCAGTCTACTGCCTGGCTCCGTTATTCTTCGTTGAGCTCAGGTCTCGGGCTCTGGACCTGCCTGACCAGCTGGTACCTGGACATCGCCGTGGGGGTGTGTGGGTTCCCTTGTGCTCAGGTGTGGAGATGGTCTCCTCCCTTGTGCCCACCCATCCTTCTGCTTGTCCTGGCAGTGAGAGCCCTGGTCCATTCCTGGCATCTCTCATCTCCTGTGGCCTCCTGTGCTGCTGCTGTGGTTCTGGTTTGGCCTGTCCTCTTGCCTGATGCTTGCAGAAGCCGCTCCTCACTGGGCTTCCAACTCCAGTCCCCTCAGGGCCCCCACCAGTCAGGCCCACCCTCAGAACTCCACAGGTCCTCCTGTGTGGCTCTGGGCTCAGCTGGTCCAGCCCTGCTTCCCTCCAGTCTGTGTCTCGTAAGCCCCCCATGTCCTGCGAGCTCAGGGCTGCACGCCTCACTGGTCAGTTGTGACCTGTCTCCAGATAACATTGTTCCCTGGGGGACAGAATTGTCCCAAAATGAGGAACCCCTGGTCCACCCTAATAGTAAGAAAGATCTCCCAGATGTGCTTTCCTTCGTCCGGGTACTCCGAGCCTACACTGTCACAGGGTTGTTGGGCCCAGGGGTTATGTTTCTAGGTTTGTTGTTTTCTCTCTTTTTTTTTTTTTTTGAGTTGGAGTCTCACTCTGTCGCCCAGACTGGAGTGCAGTGGCCGCTCCCGGCCACCGCAGCCTCGACCTGCCTGGCTCTGGCGATCCTTCCACCTCAGCCTTCCGGGTAGCCATGATTACAGGCGCGTGCTACCGTGCCTGGCTGATTTTTTGATTTATTGTGGAGATGAGGTCTCGCTGCCCAGACGGGTCTCGAACCCGCGGGCTCAGGCAATCCACTCACCTCAGCCTCCCAAAGGCACGGGATTACAGGCTGAGCCACCGAGCCTGGCTCTCTCTTTTTTTTTTGAATTGGAGTCTCACTCTGTTGCCCTGCCTGGAGTGCAGTGGCCACTCCTGGCCACCACAGCCTCGACCTGCTGGGCTCCGGAGATCCTTCGGCCTCAGCCTTCCAAGTAACCTGAACTACAGGTGCACACTACCACGCCCGAATAATTTTTTATTTATTGTAGAGACAGGTCTCGCCAAGTTGCACGGGTGGGTCTCAAACCCGCAGGCTCAGGCAATCCAATCGCCTTGGCCTCCCAAAGTACTGGGATTACAGGCTGAGCCACCAAGCCCGGCCTGTTTTTTCTCTCTAAGCCTCTTTAATCATGAAATGTGCAGTGCATGGAACATTTTGCTGATTGTTATAGCCATTATCCTGGGCTCTATGCGTATACTTTCCTTAGTTTGCATATAGTTTTTCATATAAATATGTGTCCCTGAGCCATGGAGCTCAGTCTGTCTTGAGTGTGGTCTCTGTTCCTCACTTCTTTTTTTTTGAGTTGAAGTCTCACTCTGTCATACATACTGGAGTGCAGTGGCCACTCCCAGCCACCACAACCTCTACCTGCTGGGCTCCGGGCAATCCTTCCGCCTTGGCCTTCCAAGTAGGTGGAACTACAGGCGCGCGCTACCATGCCCGGCTAACTTTTTATTTATTGTAGAGATGAGGTCTCGCCAAGTTACCCAGGCGGGTCTCGAACCTGCGGTCTCAGGCAATCCACTCACCTCGGCCTCCCAAAGCGCTGGGATTATAGGCTAAGCCACTGAGTCTGGCCTGTTCGTCACTTCTTTGGCGTTGATGTGAGCACGGTTCTTGGAGTGGTGGCTGTGCTGGTTTTTTGTTTTTTTTTTTTGTTGTTTTATTTTGTTTTTGAGTTGGAGTCTCACTCCGTCGCTCAGATTGGAGTGCAGTGGCTGCTCCCGGCCACCACAGCCTCGTCTGCTGGGCTCCGGTGATCCTTCCGCCTCAGCCTTCGAGTAGCTGGAACTACAGGTGCACGCTACCACACCCAGCTAAATTTTTTTGATTTATTGTAGAGATGAGGTCTTGCCAAATTGCCCAGGCGAGTCTCGAACCCGCGGGCTCAGGCAGTTCGCTCACCTTGACCTCCCAAAGTGCTGGGATTACAGGCTGAGCCACCAAGCCTGGCCTGGTTTTTTATTTTTTTTTTAATTTTTAATTTTAAGTTGGGAGTCTCCCTCTGTCACCCAGGCTGGAGTGCAGTATCACGCTCCCTGCCACCACAGCCTCGACCTGCTGGGCTCAGGCGACCCTTCCACCTCAGCCTTCCAAGTAGCTGGAGCTATAGCTATAGCCACCATGCACCATGCTCTGCTGGAGTTATAGGCGTGAGCCACTGGACCCGGCCCGTGCTGGAGTTGTATGGCCATTCATTTTAGATCCCGTCCTGCCGTCGGCATGTGTGGGTGGTTTCCAGGGGGTGGTTGGAGTGACTTTCCAGTGGGTGACCAGCTGAGGCTCCCAGGGCTGGGGCAGAGGTATGGCTGTGGCACGCACCCCTCCGTGAGAACGTGGGTCTCTCTGCATTCTTCCCGAAGCTTGCTGTTTGTTTTACTCACATGCATGGGTTTCTGAAAGGCGGAAGGTGTGGGTGGTGGGCGGCTGAGGGATGTGGGCCTGGGAATTTCATGCAGAGTGCAGCAGCATCTGGGGGAGCTCGTGTGCGCCGTACCTCCGGGAGCCCAGTACTGGGGAGAGTGCCCTGAGAGCGGGCCAGTGTGCTCCAGCCCTCTGGACTCTGTGGACTTAGATGGGTGTCCTGGGCCTGCAGGGGCTGAGCAGTGTCTCTGGCCTCCACCCAGTCTGCGGCAGGAGCACCTCCAGGTGTGACACCACATGTGTCCCCAGACGTTGCCCAGTAGCGTTGCCCACTGAGAGCCACTGCCCTAGGGGCTCGGGTCAGCTGGAGGCTGAGTCAGCTGGGAGTGGTGAGACAGTGGAAGGTCAGGAGTCCCGGGCTGGCTGGCTGCTCATGCCTCGTGGTGCCTGCTGTGTGCTGGATTGGCCCCGTTAGTCCCCTCGCACCACCATTCATGACCAGGGTCTGGGAGCCTCCCTCTGCCAGGCTCCTGCGAGGCCTGTGGTGGGCACAGACCTGAGGTGCCCTCCCAGCCTCAAGGACTTACCATCTTGGTGGGGCCTCCTTGTCTTCTGTCCCTTCCTGGTCTTCTGTCCCTAGCTTGGGATTCCAGCTGAGCCAAGGTGGTTTTTCTTTGAACAGTGTAATTGAGATGTAATTTACATACCATAAAACCTGTATGTTAGCCAGGCTCGGTGGCTCAGTCTGTAATCCCAGCACTTTGGGAGGCTGAGATGAGTAGATTGCCTGAGACCGCGGGTTCGAGACCCACCTGGGCAACTTGGCGAGACCTCATCTCTACAATAAATTAAATATTAGCCGGGCGTGGTAGCGGGTGCCTGTTGTTCCAGCTACTTGGAAGGCTGAGGCAGAAGGATCGCCGGAGCCCAGCAGGCGAGGCTGCGGTGGCTGGGAGCAGCCACTGCACTCCAGTCTGGGCGACAGAGTGAGACTCCAACTCAATTAAAAAAAAAACCCTGTGTGATGTCGCCAGATGTGGTGGCTCATGCCTGTCATCCCAGCACTTTGGGAGGCAGAGGAGAGAGGATTGCCTGAGCCCATGGGTTTGAGACCAGCCTGGGCAACTTGGTAAGACCTCGTCTCAACAATAAATAAAAAAATTAGCCAGGCATGGTGGCGCGCAACTGTAATTCCAGCTACTCGGAAGGCTGAGGCAGAAGGATCACCTGAGCCCAGCAGGTCGTGGCTGCAGTGGCCATGAGTGTGCCCCCTGCACTCCAGCCTGGGCGACAGAGTGAGACTCCAACTCGAAAATACCCAAGCAACCTACCTATTGTAAATGTGAAATTAAATGGATTTCTGCATATTTGCAAAAGCAGGCAGCTATCAGCAAAATTCTAATTTTAGAACATTCCCATCACCTAAAAGAAACCTTGGGCCTTGGCAACTGTCACGTGCTGCCTCTGGATTTGAGTCAGAGGGTTTGTGAGGATGACATTGCCACCTCACAGTCTGTATCCAGCCTGAGCTGAGGGGGCGGGGTCCAGGGCTTGCGGTCACCGCTTGTGCTGGCGAGAGTGACTGGCCGTGTGTGCATGAGGCTCAGGAGCTGACAGGGAGGGACATGGTGGCCAGGCTGGACTGGATGGGGCCCAGCTGGGTGTGATCACACATGTGCTGTCGGCTTGGTGGTACTGGATGGGGCTCTGTTTCTGGCCTCTGTTGTGTCAGGCAGTGTGTCTGTCCTCCCCAGAGCCATGCCATCTTTTTTTTTTTTTTTTTTTTTTTTGAGTCAGAGTCTCACTCTGTCACCCAGGCTGGAGGGCAGGGGCCACTGCAGCCTTGACCTGCTGGACTCAGGCGATCCTTCCACCACAGCCTTCCAAGTAGCCAGAACTACAGGTACGCACTACCATGCCTGGCTTGTTTTTTTGATTTATTGTAGAGATGAGGCCTCACCAAGTTGCGCAGGCTGGTCTGGAACCTCTGAGTTCAGACAATCCTCTCACCTCGGCCTCCCAAAGTGCTGGGATTATAGACTTGAGCCACCGCGCCCTTTCAGGCCGTGCCATCTTTAATGAACAGAACTGTGGTGGGCCTGGGCCCGGGGCAGGTGAGGCCTCAGCTCTGCTCTATCAAGGTTGCCATGGCTGTGCCCAGCTTCAGCGTGACTGAGCTCATCCCTGAGGGAGGTAGAGCAAGGACAGCCACTAAGTGGCTGGAAATGCAACCTTGTGTTCCGTAGAGGAGTCTTTCTTGGTTTGGGGGTTACAGTGTCTTTTCTTTTTGGAGTGAGGGTGACTGTAGGTGGCAGCTTTGTTATTCTTGGCAGCATGGAGCAGGTTGCTGGTGTGTCCCCTCTCTGCCCTGGTTACTTTAAAGATTGAAGTTTTTCGTGTCTGAACACTCGCATGTCGTGGAAACACTGATGTAGCGCCATCAGCAGGACATCCTGTGCACCCCAGGCCCTGTGGTCATGACACTGAGCAGAAGGCCAGTGTGCTAGAAGTCAAGCTGTGATGCTGGGTTTTTGAGAAAATAAGACCTTCATGTTGCGAGTTGGTCGGTAGGGAGACAGGAGTTAGCCCCGTCTGTCCAACACACTGGCCTTGTTAGAAAAGGATCAGGCCTGGTGCGGTGGCTCAAGCCTGTAATCCCAGCACTTTGGAGGCCAAGGTGAGGGGCGTGCCTGGTCCCATGAGTTCAAAAACAGCCTGAGCAACTTGGCAAGACCTCATCTCTATAATAAATCCAAAAATTAGCTGGGCAGAGTAGCGCGCGCCTGTAGTTCCAACTACTTGGAAAGCTGAGACAGAAGGATCGCCGGAGCCCAGCAGGTCGACGCTGGGGTGGCCGTGAGCGTGCCACTGCATTCCAGCTTGGGCGATGGAGTGAGACTCCAACCCAAAAAAAAAAAAGGGTCAAGGTGGGCTCTGGGATCAGCAGCAGTTAATTGTTGGAAGGAAAGGGGAGGTCTAGGAAGTCCCAGGGTGCAGTTCTTTCTTCACACCCCCCTTGGGTTATGGGTGCAGATTCAGGGGGCATTAGTGTGGACCGTGTGGGAGGCACGGGCTGTGACGTCAGCAAGCCCGGCTGGCCCAGATGGCTCCGGCGAGCCCATGTTGTCATCTCAAGTGTGGGGCAGACAGCTTTGGGGGAGGTGGCTTTTCTTGCCGGCCATCCTGTAAGCTCAGGAGTTTGTTGCTCTCTGGGACGCTTTTTCAGGCAACACCACATCAGAGCCTCTGGTGGTTTGAGGAAGGCTGGACTCTATTCTCTTGAACAGGATGAGCAGCCCTGGCAGTGGGTGGAGTCCCAGGCCCCAGGCCAGCCTGAGGCCACTGGGCCAGGACTTCCCCTTCGACTGTGGCAGGGGCTGTGGCGGGCAGGTGCCCCGGGCCGTCCAGAGAGTACTGCCAGGTGGTGCCAGGGGTCCAAGTTGTTGGCATTGTTGTGGCACAGCACCTCAGAGTTGGCCATAGCACATCATGTCAACACAGAGACCCCTGGGTTCAGGCAGTCTTCTCTCCTCTGCCTCCCAAAGTGTTGGGATTATAGGTGTGAGCCTCCGTCCCTGACTATGTATTGTAAATGTCTTTTTTCTTTTTCTTTTTTTTTTTTTTGAGTTGGAGTCTCACGCTGTCACCCAGACTGGAGTGCAGTGGCCGCTCCCGGCCACCGCAGCCTCGACCTGCTGGGCTCCGGCGATCCTTCCGCCTCAGCCTTCCGAGTAGCTGGAACTACAGGCGCGCGCTGCCACGTCCTGCTAATTTTTTGATTTACTGTAGAGATGAGGTCTCGCCAAGTTGCCCAGGCGGGTCTCGAACCCGCGGGCTCAGGCAATCCACTCACCTCAGCCTCCCAAAGGCACGGGATTACAGGCTGAGCCACCGAGCCCGGCTTTTTTTTTTTTTTTTTGAATGAGAGTCTCACTGTCACCCAGGCTGGAAGGCAGTGGCACACTCATGGCCTCCACAGCCTCGACCTGCTGGGCTCAGGCGATACTTCTGCCTCATCCTTCCATGTAGCTGAAACCACAGGCACGGACCACCGTGACCTGCTAATTTTTTGATTTATTGTAGAGATGAGGTCTCGCTTTGTTGCCCAGGTTGGTCTCAAACCACTGGGCTCAGGGAATCAATCCTCTTGCCTCTGCTTCCCAAAGTGCTGGGATTACAGACGTGAACCACCACACCCGGCTAAAATAGTTTTTTTGTTTTTTGTTTGAGTTGTAGTCTCACTCTGTTTCCCAGGCTGGAGTGCAGTGGCACGCTCATGGCCACCGCAGCCTTGACTTGCTGGGCTCAGGTGATCCTTCTGCCTCAGCCTTCCAAGTAGCCATCACACCTGGGTAATTTTTTAATTTGTTGTAGAGATGAATTCTCTCCAAGTTGCCCAGGCTGGTCTCAAACCCCTGGGGCTCCCAAAATGCTAGAATTATGGGCATGAGCCACCACGCCCAGCCTAAAATAGTTTGAACGTATGTTTATAATGGAGTTTTCTGGGTCGGATTATGTCTCCATCCTGACCAGTTGATCTTTTTCTCGTAAGAAGGGAAATGAGTATTCTGCTTTTCTGTTTGCAGTGCTGTGTGGAAATGCTCCTTCCAATTTCTCACTGCAGCCCTGTGTGCGGTCACACTTCCATATGAGTGTGGAGTTTCTTCCCATGACTGTTAATGTTTTTAATTCTCGTGTCCTCTGCTGCCTGTGGGAACTGGTGCCTGCTTGCTGCTTTCGGTCCAGTGACCACATCCTTGTAGGTTTCCTTTGTTCTCCCTGTCATTGTTTTCTTGTACAGCGGCTGATGGCATTGGCCTGTTATTCTGCTCACACTTCTGAGGGGTGTTTTCTCTGCATGTGTGTTTGGTGATAATTCTGATTCTTCCCTTTTACTGTTTGGAGGATGTTGTCCTACTGTCTCTGGCTTCCATTGTTTTTGAGGACAAATCTGTGGTCACTGAAACCTTGCTTCCCTGGAAGGAACATGTCATTTTTCTGGGGCTGCTTTTTTTTCTTTGTAGTTATTACTATTGTCATTATTATTATTTTTTTCTTTGAGTTGGAGTCTCATTCCTTCACCCAGGCTGGAGTGCAGTGGCATGCTAACGGTTACTGCAGCCTCGACCTGCTGGGGTCCTGCAGTCCTTCTGCCTCCGCCTTCCAAATAGGCAGAACTACAGGCGCGCTACCACACTTGGCTAATTTTTTGATTTGTTGTAGAGACGAGGTCTTGCCAAGTTGCACGGGCTGTTCTCGAACCCACAGACTCAGACAATAACTCACCTTGGCCTCCCAAAGTGCCAGGATTACTGGCTGAGCTACCATGCCCTGCTGTTTAATTATTATTATTAGTTTTTTTTGTTTTTTTTTTTTTTTTGAGTTGGAGTCTCACTCTGTCGCCCAGGCTGGAGTGCAGTGGCCGCTTCCGGCCACCGCAGCCTCGCCTGCTGGGCTCCGGTGATCCTTCCGCCTCCGCCTTCCGAGTAGCCGGAATTACAGGCATGCGCTACCACGCCCGGCTGATTTTTTGATTTATTGTAGAGATGAGGTCTCGCTGCCCAGGCGGGTCTCGAACCCGCGGGCCCAGGCAATCCACTCACCTCAGCCTCCCAAAGGCGCGGGATTACGGGCTGAGCCACCGAGCCCAGCTTATTATTAGTTTTTGAGTCGGAGTCTCACTTTGTCACCCAGGCTGGAGTGCAGTGGCTGCTCCCAGCCACCGCAGCCTCGACCTGCTGGGCTCTGGCAGTCCTTCCGCCTCAGCCTTCCAAGTAGCTGGAACTACAGGCGCATGCTACCACGCCCGGCTCATTTGGATTTATTGTAGAGATGAGGTCTCACCAAGTTGCCCAGGCAGGTCTCGAACCCGAGGACTCAGGCAATCCACTCATCTCAGCCTCCCAAAGGTGTGGGATTACAGGTTGAGCCACCGAGCCTGGCTTGGACTTCTGTTTTGAGTGCCCCAGTGCTACCCCAGGGGTGGTACTGCCATGATGCCTCCCTGTTCACCATCTGGGGGGCTGCCAGCCTGCCCCCCACATCCCACTGCCCTGTGTGAGGGGCCGAATTCTCCACCCTTGGGATTGTCCGTTTGTTCTTTACCTCTTAGATCGTTAACTGCCATAAGCCTCAGATACAGGACAGGTTCAGAGTCAGGGTCCCGGGAGCAAGGTTTAGTAACTCGAGCGCGTTGGGAGGGTATGGGGACGCTTGTTCCATTGTACTGAGTATCGGTCATGAAACATTCAGAACATCCTGTGGCCGAGAGAGCACCCACGTGCCGGGGCTTGTCCCTGTTCCTTGAGCTGGTGGTGGCTGAGGGTCTCAGCTGGGTTGCGTGGACCTGGATGACAGGAATGGCAGAGCAGCATGCAGGGACTTGGGCAGGAGCTGGGGGGCAGGGACCTGGCCAGTCTGGCCTGCAAGAGGACAGCTTGCTGGACAGTGCCACAGGAGACATGCCATTGCAGGCGACAGGACGAGTTTCTGGCGACTGTGGCTCTGGGCCTGTTGTCCTGGGCTCTAGGAGCACAGTGTGCGGACCTCGTGTCCCGTTGGCAGAGTTGCCCCGAGCCCGGGTGACTGTCCTCTCCTTGTGGGAGCTGGTGCTGACGTGGGCTGACTCTGTGTGCCTCTTGCCATGTGATGAGAGCCACGTACCTGCCACTCCCCCAGGGCATGGTCATCTGTAGCTCTGGACCTCAGGCGCCACTTCTTGGGTCAGAACTGCCTCGGCCGGCATTTCAGTAGGCACACTGAGTTTGCGAGGAGACCCAAGAATCAGCATGTCCACACGCACCCTGGACTGTGTTCACGGCAGTGTGAGTTGCACCAGCCAGGGTGGAGGAGCTGCATGTCTTCTGCTGAGGAGCAGACACAGTGGGGCATAGTTGTGTGTCACGGACTACTGTGCACCTGTCACCACGTTCTAGTTCCAGAACATTCTCATCACCCAGAAAGAAACTGGGTCCTCCTCCAGTCCCTGGGAGCCATTTACCCAAATCCATTCCTGGGACAGGCCTGCTCTGGACACCTCCTGTAAGTGGAGTTGCATGCCGCATGGCCTTGTGTCTGGCTTCTTTTTGAAGTGGCTTTTCTCAGCTGTTTTTCTGTTTTTTGGTTTTTTTTTGAGTCAGAGTCATACTCTCACCCACGTTGGAGTGCAGCGGCACACTCACGGCCACCGCTGTCTCGATGTGCTGGGCTCAGGCCATCCTTCCGCCTCATCCTTCCATGTAGCTGGAACCACAGGCACGGACCACCATGACCTGCTAATTTTTTTGATTTATTGTAGAGAAGAGGTCTTGCCAAGTTGCCCAGGCTGGTCTCGAACCCCTGGACTCAGGCAAATTCTCTTGCCTCAGCCTCCCAAAGTGCTGGTATTGCAGGCGTGAGCCACTATGCCTGGCTTAGCCGGACGTTTGTGATTCCTGTTGTTGTTTTTCCTTTTAGGCAAAGTACATCTCCCAGTGCATTGATGAAATCAAGCAGGAGCTGAAACAGGACAACATCGCGGTGAAAGCCAATGCCGTCTGCAAGCTGACGTATGTAAGTACCCACCTTGGGCCCTGTGGCCCACCCATACCCGGAGCCTTTGGGTTGCCTGTGTGCTCCACATGGGTCTGCTGCCCACCTGTGTGTCCAGTCATCCACTGGCCCGCCCATCTGCCTGTCAGTCACTGATAGCACCTGTCCATGAGCCATGGAGGGCCAGAGAGCCATGGAGAGGCGTGCCATGACTGTCTCCCAGAGGGAGCCCCATGGGGCCCTTTCCTGAGCGAAGGCCTGCAGGATGCCTTGGCCTGTAGTCTCAACTCCTGCCACAGCCAGGCCCAGATGCCTGGTGGGTGGAGCTGGGGCTCTAAACCCCTCTGGGCTGCATTTCCTGCCTGGCTGCTGTTCTGATTTACGTGCAAACTGGGGACAGGCGGCCCCAGCCTGTTTCCTTGTTAGAGAGGAGGACAAAGGGCTTGTCTGGGTCCCTGGTGCCGGCGTTTGTCTCATAGACATTTCGAGGAGCGGGTCCCGGCTGGTAGCATTGAGCCAGTACAGGTGCACTGCTGTCTCCCTTGCAGGCGCTTGTCCCCTTCTGGGGTCTACTGCCAGCCTGTCCCTGTAACTGACACCTAAGAGTCATTTGTCAGAAGCAGCTGTTACAGGCTCAGGGTGTCGGGTGGAGTCTGTTGAGATGGTGGGGCTTGTCCTTTTGTGCTGAGGGTGTCTGCTGTTGGGCTCGGACCCTCTGTGTCACCATGGCTGGTGGGTGAGAATGGCGGCGCCCCGCTCTCTGCAGCTGCAGATGCTGGGCTACGACATCAGCTGGGCCGCCTTCAACATCATCGAAGTGATGAGCGCCTCCAAGTTCACGTTCAAGGTATGGTCTGTGGGGCAGGCGGTGGGGTAGGGAACAGGGCCCCCCCACTAGTCGTCCCCGCGGGTCCGTCCAGTGGCCAGGTGCTGGCTTTGCCATGAGTGGCATGTGGCAGTGTGACCAAGCCCTGCCCAGCGGCAGATGCCAATGGACTGTCCACCTACAATGAGTAGACTTGTAACGCTTCCAATAACAGACATGCGTCATCTCCGCTGGAGGCTCCGTTGGACGTTGTGTTCTTTTGCCTCTGAGACAGTCTCTGAGCATGTTTCTTTACGTTGAGATCATCCTTGTGAACACTGTGGCAGAGTGTTTCCTTTTCAGTGTTACAATGTTTGCATGTCTCCTGTAAATATACTGAAGGTGATTATATGCACCAGGGTTTCCTGGGTTGCATGAAGGCTATCCTTAACTTTGGGCCGAAACACATACCCATACTGGGCCGAGGCTGCCTGTGATGTCTAGTCCTGAGGCCCCAAGCTCCTGCCTGCGGTCACTGCATGGTCAGGCTTGGCCTTCCTTTGCTGGACATTGTTATCTGCCTGCTGACCACTTTTGCTAAGAACTAAATATTGCAGTGACCAAAACTGGGGGCAGCTGCTGTGTGATATGGAGCATTTTCACGCTGGGTATGCTTCAGCCCAGCAGAGCGGCCAGAGCCCTCCAACAAACCCATGCTGGATTCACTGCTCTGAAAGGCTGGCCCTGGCCACCGGCTGGTGAGGGAGGTGCCGAGTATCGAAGGCAGTGCCTGTGACTTTGGCCAACCCCAAGGGCACAGGTCAAACCATATAGCCCTGACTTGGCATGTCCTTCTCCTGGGGTCTTTCAGAGACCTGACTTGGGTCATGAATGGCTTCCCTGTGCCTGGCCAGCAGGGGACTTGCTGCCCACCGCCTGTGGCCCCAGCATCTGGGCTGCAGGGTATTGTAGCCAGGACCGGGAACTCTTGGCATGGATGCCCTGAGAAGGGCTGGGGGTCCCTGGAGGTGCCGGGGTGTGCCCGGGCTCTGACCACTGTCTGTTGCCCCACAGCGAATTGGCTACCTTGCTGCGTCCCAGAGCTTCCACGAGGGCACCGACGTCATCATGCTGACCACGAACCAGATCCGCAAGGTAGGTGCCCGTGGGCCGCAGTGCTTGGGCTGGGTACTTGGACTGGGTGTGGCATGTCCCTTGTGTGAGGGGTCTCCGTGCTGGCTTTCCCGTTGTTCATGTGTGACAAGTAGACCATGAGGGCTATTGGTCTGAGGGTCGACAGTGTCATGCATCTGTGGTCCTCTTGGCCGTTGTTCTTGGAAGACACAAAGATGGTGTGATGGGACTGAGCTTCTGCCCTGCAGGATGTGTGCTTCTGAGTGACACTGGTGCTTCTGAGTGACATGATGTGTGTGTTTTTCAGTCCTGTGCACATTCTTCTTTTTTTTTGAGTTGGAGTCTCACTCTGTCGCCCAGACTGGAGTGCAGTGACCGCTCCTGACCACCGCAGCCTCGACCTGCTGGGCTCCGGCGATCCTTCCGCCTCCGCCTTCCAAAAAGCTGGAACTACAGGCGCGCGCTACCACGCCGGGCTAATTTTTGACATAATTTTTTTTTTGCGTTGGAGTTTCACTCCGTTGCCCAGACTGGAGTGCAGTGGCCGCTCCCAGCCACTGTAGCCTCTACCCACTGGGCTCTGGCAATCGTTCTGCCTCAGCCTTCCGAGTAGCCGGAATTACAGGTGTGTCCTACCACGCCCGGCTCATTTTTGACTTATTGTAGAGATGAGGTCTCGCCAAGTTGCCCAGGCAAGTCTTGAACTCGTGGGCTCAGGCAATCCACTTACCTCAGCCTCCCAAAGCGCTGGGATTACAGGCTGAGCCACCGAGCCCAGCTCTTTTTTACTTTTTTTAGAAAGCAGGATTTATTAAGAGGATGGAAAAGCTCCCACAGTGGGAGGGGACCCAGGGGGTTGCCCCTGTGCACATTCTTTTTTTTTTTTTTTTTTTTTTTTGAGTTGGAGTCTCACTCTGTCGCCCAGACTGGAGTGCAATGGCCGCTCCCGGCCACCACAGCCTCAACCTGCTGGGGATCCGGTGATCCTTCCGCCTCAGCCTTCCGAGTAGCCGGAATTATAGGCGCGTGCTACCACGCCCAGCTGATTTTTTGTAGAGATGAGGTCTCGCCAAGTTGCCCAGACGGGTCTCAAACCCGCAGGCTCAGGCAATCCATTCACCTCAGCCTCCCAACGGCGCGGGATTACAGGCTGAGCCACCGAGCCCAGCTCCCTGTGCAAATTCTTAATGTTTTGCATAACCTTTGGGGACCACCAAGTGACACGTGTCCTCTTGACCCTGGTCCTTTGCATGTCTTTTGTTTACCCCCTCACGGGGAAGGAGTCGGGTGTTGGAGAGTCTGAGGCTCAGCCTCCGTTTCGGCCCTCGGTCCCTTTCCACCCAGAGCACACCCCGACCAGGAGCCAGGGTCACCCTCGGGAGGTGTTGTTGCTCCTGCAGGGTGACCTGGAGCCCGGGCTCCCAGCACGTGAGGGGCAGGTGGTGCAGGGACTAGCCGTCTATTTGTGTAGATCCCAGTGCCGTTGCCTGCCGGGCTCCCCATTCTGGGTGAGGTTATGGAGGTGGGCGTCCTGCCTGGGTGTGGGCAGCACATTCCTAGGTGCCTGGGTCTTGAGGGTTTGGATTGGCTGTGAGCTATGGGTCATGGTGCCCAGTGGGTGGGTCCTGGCATGAGTTGAGTGTTCTGGGAGGAGGAGGGAAGTGAGTTGGGTGGCCGTACCCAGGAGGGATGGTGGGGGAGGCCTCTGGCCACCCTGGGCATCGGGTGCCAGCTGCCTATGAGGTGGTGCCACGGCTTGGTCTCAGCCTTGCTTTTGCCAGTGTCTCAGCACAGTCGTGGCCCTGCCACCCTGTGAGCAGCTCACTGTGACTTCTGCTTCACCAGGAAGTGTGTAGAAGACTCTCCTGTGAGACCTCCTTGTTGGAGCGCACGTGCATTGCTCTCAGGAGTGATCTGGGAGTCAGTCACCTGCTGTCCCAGCCTGGGACCTGGCATCGTGTATGTGTGGCCACAGCCCTGCCTGCCAGTGAGCATTCGGCTCCTCCCTGAAGGCTCATGGCAGGGACATGGCCCCGATGCCCTGGTCCCCCATGTCATGTCATTTTCTTTATTTTTATTTTTATTTTTTGAGTTGGAGTCTCACTCAGTCGCCCAGACTGGAGTGTAGTGGCCACCACAGCCTCGACCTGCTGGGCTCCGGCGACCCTTCCGTCTCAGCCTTCCAAGTAGCTGGAACTACAGGTGCACGCTACCACGCCTGTCTAATTTTTTGACTTATTGTAGAGATGAGGTCTCGCCAAGTTGCCCGGGTGGGTCTCAAACCCGCGGGTTCAGGCCATCCACTTGATACGGCCTCGCAAAGTGTTGGGATTACAGGCTGAGCCACCGAACCTGGCCAGAAGTTTAACTTTTAAAATGGAACCTGGGCAACCCCTTCGGGTCCCCTCCCACTGTGGGTGCTTTTTTGTCTCAGTAAATCCTGCTTCCTCACTTGCTGGGGTCCAGCTCCAGCAGGTCAGGGTTTCCTGAAAGAGGGACAGTGTAGATGCAGGAGAAGAAACTTGGACGCTGACTCTGCTGCAAGCAGGACAAATGCCAACTTATTGTCTTTTCCAACTCCTTTTATACCCTACGTGTTTTTTGTTTCCAAGGCAATCAGTTACAATTGAATGAACCAGACAAGCAATGTATCTTTGTTCATCCTGTTTTGATCTTAAAGCATTATCATCCTAAACTATAAATGTTATAAATTTCTAGCATTTTTAAATGATTACCATTTCTTAATGTCCATACAAAACTTACTTATTCCTGTAACTATTACATTATAAATCACTACCAAGTTCTAAGCACTGTAATTATCACATAGATTAACAAGTCACACCTGTGACCTTTACACAGCAATTTGCAACTCGCTGGGGTAAAGCCACATTTTCAAGGTTTCTTAGCAGCCAGTTGGCCTGACTAGTTTTCCCTAACTTCACACCTGGTGTTTACAATCTGTGTTATTTCCTGCCAGAAAGAAGGAGCTTTAACGTTTGTAAAACAAAAGGCCTCTCAGGCTCAAGTCACCAGAATTACAAGCCTCCTTAACAAAGGGAAGTAAAGGCAAGGGGTAGTGAATTTTGCTTTCCATCCTCAGACTGTCCAGAACTTTTTGGTTGCACCAATAACAGAAGTAGAGGAAGCAAGGGTCTCAGCTGCCCAGGTTCACTTTGCGACTCGGGGTCTTCAGCCCCCTGGACTTTGTCGGCTCCCAACCTTCACTTAAAAAAATAAAATAAAATGAAACCTGACAGACATGTGTAAGTGGTAAGTTTTGGGAGGCCCCACAAATATCTATCCCCAAAATGCTTGTAGAAAGGAAAAAAGAAAAACCAAACTAAAAGAAAATCTCCTGCTTGGCATGGTGGCTCACGCCTGTCATCCCAGCACTTTGAGAGGTCAAGGCAGAGAATTGCTTGAATACAGGAGTTCGAGTCCAGCCTGGGCAACATAGTGAGGCCCATCACTATGAAAAGTACAAAAATTAGCTGAGTGTGGTGGTGCATGCTTGTAGGTCCCTTGGGGTAGAGGCAAGAGGATTGGCTTAACCCAGGAGGCTGAGGCCAGCCACGATCATGCTGCTGCACTCCACTCTGGGTAACAGAGCAGACCCAACTAAAAAAAAAAATCCCTCCACAAGAGCAAGATTGTGATAGCAAAAGATCATTTCCGGCCGGGCTCAGTGGCTCAGCCTGTAATCCCGCATCTTTGGGAGGCCGAGGTGAGTGGATTGCCTGAGCCCACGGGTTCGAGACCCACCTCGGCAGCAAGACCTCATCTCTGCAATAAATAAAAAGATCAGCCGGTTGTGGTAGCGCATGCCTGTAATTCCGGCTACTTGGTAGACTGAGGCGGAAGGATCGCCGGAGCCCAGCAGGGCGAGGCTGCGGCAGCCGGGAGCGGCCACTGCACTCCAGAATGGGCGATGGAGTGAGACCCCAACTCAAAAAAAAAAAAAAAAAAAAAAAAATCATTTCCTGAGGTTGAAACAGGGCTCAATGTGCGAGGCCATAGGGCTGGAGAGCCAACAGATGGGTCCAGGCAGGTCGATGTCAGCTGCTGGTCCTTCCGTGGCTCATGGTGCCACTTTTCGGTTCAGCTGAATGATGAACTTGGCCTTGAGCCAAAGCTTGTCCTAGGTTTGAGAGGGACCCACAGGAGTTGCTCCTGGTCTCCTCTCCTTGGCCATGGGGAAACAGACCCCAAATGGAAGCAGAGTCTTGGTCGCGTGGGATTCCCTGTCGCTCTGTGCTCCATGGTGCTTGGGGCAGGCTTAGTGCTGCTGACTTTGTAGGCCTGGAGCTGCCCTCAGCCACTGGTGGACAGTAGGCTACCCTGGTGCAACTCCATGATCTCTGAGCGAGCATCTCTGTCCTGAGGGCCTGGTCTCGACTGGTCCTTACTCAGCCCTCCCAGTGCCCCACCCTAGACCTTGCCTGTCCAGGTGGCCCCACCCAGGCCCCTCTCTTGCGGACAGAATGTGGGATGGTGGGGAATTGTTCCTCCTTGTCCAAGATCCAGACCCCTCTGTAGCGGGGGGCACAGCGCACCCCAGGTGGATCCACTGCCGTCCTGCGCTGTCCCTGGCAGAGACACACGTGTGGCATGTGCAGCTGACAGCACCCCATCTGCTGAACCCCCTCTCCTCCTTTCCAGGACCTGAGCAGCCCCAGCCAGTACGACACTGGCGTTGCACTGACTGGTCTGTCCTGTTTTGTCACCCCAGACCTTGCCAGAGACCTCGCAAATGACATCATGACATTGGTGAGTTTGCAAGTGTCTGCTACTCTGCATGTTGGCTCCGGGAAACTCAGGTTAAAGCATCACACTGTGGAAACTTAGCCCTGCAGAAGCAGGCTGGGGTTGCTGGTGCCTGGCTCAAGTGAGATGGGAGCCAGGTCATGATCACCTGGTGGGACTCGTCTTGGGCCATTTCTGCTCCTGACTTTTTTTTTTTTGAGTTGGAGTCTCACTCTGTTGCCCAGACTGGAGTGCAGTGGCATGCTCCTGGCCACCGCAGCCTCGCCCTCCTGGGCGCCGGAGATCCTTCTGCCTCAGCCTTCCAAGTAGCCGGAACTACAGGCGCGGGCTACCACACCCAGCTGATTTTTTTATTTATTGTAGAGATGAGGTCTTGCTAAGTTGCGGGGGCGAGTCTCGAACTTGCGGGCTCAGGCAATCCATTTGCCTTGGCCTCCCAAAGTGCTGGGATTACAGGTTGAGCCACCGAGTCCAGCCCTGCCTTTCTTTTTTTTATTTTTTTGAGTTGGAGTCTTACTTGGTCGTTCGAGCTAGAGTGCAGTGCAGTGGCATGCTCACGACCACCGCAGCCTCGACTTGTTGGTCTCAGGCAATCCTTCTGCCTCAGCCTTCCAGGTAGCCGGAACTACAGGCGCGTACTACCACACCCAGCTAATTTTTTATTTATTGTAGAGATGCGGTCTTGCCAAGTTGCCTAGGCTGGTGTCGACCCCATGGGCTCAGGCAGTCCTCTCAACTCGGCCTCCCAAAGTGCTGGGATTTCAGACTGAGCCACCGAGCCCAGCCTGGGGACGTTGTTTTCTTACTGAGGTGTGGGTGATGGTGGCAGTTGTCTCAGCCGCCCGTGAACTGCCACGTGACTCTCCTCTTCTGCCCAACACCATTTGCTTTTTTGCCAGTGGTGTATGTCTGCCTTAAAGGCAAATACCGATGCGGGCCTCATGGTAGAGGCCACGTGACATTCTAAGATGTGTCCCCTGAAAGTTAAAGTCCCCAGAGACTGTGTGCCCAGCTTAGCCTCTGCCTCACCAGGAGGACCTTTTTCCTTCCACTTAAGCAGAGTGGGAAGGGGCTTGCCGCCCCCCCGGGATGGCAACCCTGAGGGACTGACCTGTCCCCGTGGGCATGTGTGGGACTTGCTGATGGTCTTGGAGATTGTCCGCACGGCTCGCTCATCTGAGCTAGCTCAGCATCGGCAGCCTGTGGCCCGGGGCTAAACCCCCCCTTCCTGCTGCAAACCAGGCATGTGGCCACACCCTCCCCCCATGGGCACCTCAGTAGTGAAGGGCAGAGCCATGCAGTCAGGACAGGCTGTCCAGCCCACAACGCTGGAAGCACTGGCCATCGGCCTTCACAGATGCCTGCCAGCCCGCTAGACAGCAGCAACTGAGGACTTGAAGGGTGGGTGTCGGCACTTGCTTTGGTGGGCTAGGGCTCTGTAGGGCCAAGCGATTGGGGGGCGCGGCTCCTGGCCTGATGGGGTGGAGGGCACAGCTGGAGGCGAGAACAGCACCACGCAGGGCTGCAGGCTGTGCTCCAGGCAGACCAGGGCTCTTCCTTCCGTCCCGCCGCGGGCCCCAGGATCCCGGGCAGGCCTGAGTCCCGATGCCAGCCAGAGGCAGGTTTTGCGTCCATGCGAGAGGCTGCTCTGTGGACCCTGGGGCTGGTGGGCAGCGTTCATGGTGTGCGGATTGCGGTCCCGGGGCCAGAAGTCTGAAGAACTGGGGGGTTTCCTCCAGGTGGAGGTGGGACACGGGTGGGGGGAGGCGGGTGGGTGGGCTGACGGTGTTGTCCCCACAGATGTCCCACACCAAGCCCTACATCCGTAAGAAGGCTGTGCTGATCATGTACAAGGTGTTCCTGAAGTACCCGGAGTCACTGCGTCCCGCCTTTCCCCGGCTCAAGGAGAAGCTGGAGGACCCTGACCCCGGTGCGTGGACTTGGTCAGGCGGGTCAGGAGCTGCGGGAGGAGGCGGGAGGGCCTGGCCACAGCTCCCCGCCCGGCACACCCATGCCAGGCTGGCTACTGGACACAGTAGACAGACTGACTGTGGATGGCCTCGGCGTCCCCCTGGGCTTGGGAGGACAGTAAGATCCGACACAGGAAGCTGGCAGTGAGGATGAAGATGCTCTCCGAGCTGGGATGGCGTGGGGGTGAGCAGATAGCATCTCCCGCTCCTGACAGGATCAGCGCCTCCTAGGACCTTCTGCAGTGTAGGGGACAGTCCAGACCATGCTGTCCTACATGGAGCTGCCTTAGCTCTTGTGGCTGTTGAGGGTTTGCAGTGTGCTCACTGGGGAATAGTTTCAGATTCTGTCTCACCAAAGTGAGTGCAGATGCCAGTGGCCCGAGCCCACACGTGGACACCCCGGGCTGGCAACAGGCTCTCAGCTCAGCACGTGGAACCCCGGGCTGGCCAGCAGGACTCCCAAGCCCTGGGTCGGGGGGGTGGACCTGAGCTGTGGGGCGTCCCTCATTGGGCTCTCTGGCTCTCATGATTGCACTAAGGTTCTGTGTCCTGGGCAGAACTCACTGACGGGCGTGTGTCTTCCTTGGGGCGGAGGCTCATGTGTTTTGCCAGCATGGACTGTCATCTGGGCCGCCTGGTCTTCGTAGCACCTGCCGTGTCTCTCATGTCAGGCTGCTGTTTTCTCACTGAAATTCACCAGTATCTCGTGGGTAGGAGGTCATGAGGACTGTGGAGATGCCACACACTTTCCTGCTGACCGTGGCATTTGCCACTGGTGCTTGCATGGCATGCCCACGGTTCAGTGCTTGCCAGGCAGTGCTCCCTATCCCTCTCCAGCTAACTACTGGGGGCTGTGGAGGAGGGACTGCTGTCCTTTCCTACTCACTTTCCCCCCACATGTCTGTCTATATGAAGGGACTGACGGGCTTTTGTTTTTGTTTTTGTTTTTTTGAGTTGGAGTCTCACTCTATTGCCCAGACTGAAGTACAGTGGCCGTTCCCGGCCACCGCAGCCTCGACCTGCTGGGCTCCGGCGATCCTTCCGCCTCAGCCTTCCAAGTAGCCGAAATTATAGGCATGTGCTACCATGCCCAGCTGATTTTTTGATTTATTGTAGAGATGAGGTCTCGCTGCCCAGGCGGGTCTCGAACCCGCAGGCTCAGGCAATCCACTCACCTCAGCCTCCCAAAGACGCGGGATGACAGGCTGAGCCAACGAGCCCAGCTTGTTTTTGTTTTTTTTTTTTGAGTTGGAGTCTCACTCTGTCACCTAGACTGGAGTGCAGTGGCCGCTCCCAGCCACCGCAGCCTCGACCTGCTGGGCTCTGGCTATCCTTCCGCTTCAGCCTTCCAAGTAGCTGGAACTACAGGTGCTTGCTACTACGCCCGGCTCATTTTTTGATTTTATTGTAGAGATGAGGTCTCGCCAAGCTGCCCAGGCGGGTCTTGAACCCGCGGGCTCAGGCAGTCCACTTACCTCAGCCTCCCAAAAGCACGGGATTACAGGCTGAGCCACCGAGCCCGCCTAGGGCATTTGTTTTATTCCATGACCCGTTGTCCATTGCCATCAGGGTTTATATCTTTGCTCATGTGTTACAGATGGGCCACTGGGCATCCCTCCCAGCTTCCTGTGCCTGTGTCACACCCCCTTGCTTTCTGGCCATTGCTGTCAACTCAGCTCCTTACCTAGAGAAACCCAGACGTGGGTGCCAGGCGTGCTCACAGCTGGGTGGTCACTGTTCGGTACTCTTGGCAGACAGACCATGTGTGTGTGTGTATATGCGTGTGTGCATGCACGTGTGTGTGTGCATGAGTGTGTAAGTGTGCCTGTGCATGTCTGTGTGGAAGTGTACATGAATTTGAGAGTGTGTGTGTGCCTGTGCGTGTGTCTACCCTGTCACGCTCACACCTGTGTCTGCTGCTGTCTAACTGTGTATGCGTCAATAACTACAAGTTTTGTTTTTGTACCTCCAATTCTAGTCCCTACCACGGGGTTCATGCTGGTGAGGCCTTCTCTGTCCTGTTGATAAGGATACTCTCTTTTTTTGAATCAAGTCTCACTCTGTCGCCCAGGCTGGAGTACAGCGGCACACTCACAGCCACTGCAGTCTCGACCTCCTGGGCTCAGGTGATCCTTCCACCTCAGCCTTCCAAGTATCTGGGACCTCAGGCACCACCAGGCCCAGCTCATTTTTTGACTTATCTTAGAGACGACCTCTCACCAAGTTGCTCAGGCTAGTTTTGCACCCCTGGGCTCAGGCAGTCCTCTTGCCTCAGCCTCCCAAAGTGCTGGGATGACTGGCACGAGCCCCCGTACCCAGCTGAGACCCCCTTTCATAAGGCCCCACCTTGTTGATGAGGACATGCCCCTCCTTACCGTGAGGCCCTCTGCTCCCCAGGGGTCCAGTCGGCCGCTGTCAATGTCATCTGCGAGCTGGCCCGGCGCAACCCCAAGAACTACCTGTCGCTGGCCCCGCTGTTCTTCAAGCTCATGACATCCTCCACCAACAACTGGGTGCTCATCAAGATCATCAAGCTGGCAAGTCTGCTGGTGCCACTCTGACCCCAAGTGGGCTGCTGGGGGCGCAGGTGGGGGGGAGGGTGGTCCTGGAGGGCGCCCCCATCCCACAGGCGTGTATGTCTGGAGTTGGCTGACCGCGGCTCATCTTGTCCCTACAGTTTGGCGCTCTGACTCCCCTGGAGCCACGGCTGGGCAAGAAGCTGATCGAGCCTCTCACCAACCTCATCCACAGGTAGGTCCTAGGCACTACAGCAGAGTGACGCCTACTACCTGGGCAGGAGGGGATGCCGCTGGCCAGTGTCCACAGTGCACCTGGAGGGATGTGCTTCTGCTTGGTGGTGGCCTCGTGCCCCCTGCCCAACCCCGACCAGGGAGCCCTGGTTGCACTACAGATGCTCCGTGGCTTGTGTCAGACCCGTGGCCAGGTCACGCCGGCCTGACCCTCGCTCTAGTGCTGCAAGCCTGGCCAGGGTCAGCTTCTGATCCTCCTGCCAGAAGGCGCGGATCTAACACACACAATAGGAGGTAGACACAGAGATTTGCTATGGGTGCAGTTGGTCCCACTGTATTAGCGTTGGACCACACACGGTGGTGGTCTGTGCTGTGGAACCCTCTCCATGCTGCTAGAGATCTTTGGGTTTTCTCTTCTTTTTTTTTTCCTTTTTTTTTTTTTAAGTAGGAGTCTTACTGTTACCCAGGCTGAAGTGCAGTGGCATGCTCATGGCCACTGCAGCCTTGACCCACTGGGCTGCGGCAATCCTCCTGCCTCAACCTTCCAAGTACCTGGAACCACAGGTGTGCACCACCACGCTTGGCTAATTTTTTGATTTATTGTAGAGATGAGGTCTTGCCAAGTTGTCCAGGCTGGTCTTGAATCCCTGGGCTCAGGCAAGCCTCTTATCTCAGGCTTCCACGGTGCTGGGATTATAGACATGAGCCAGCGTGCTGGCCTAGAACTTGGGTTTTCTTCATGTACATTACAGAACTGGAAGGTGAGGGAAATGGTACCCTAGGGCGGAGCTTCTTGGACCAGGCCGTCTTTGATTACTAGACTGGAGGTGCTCAGCCCATTGACGTGGGGTGCAGGTGGTAGGCGCCAGGTCAGCAGCTGGGGGCTGATCAGCAACGGGCCTGGGCCTGTGGGCGGGGCACTGGGGGCTGCCTCCTCTGCATAGGAGCCAGGACCCTACCCAGCCCCACCCACAGGGGGTGGGGTCAGCTGGGCTGCAGGCAGAAGGTCATCTGTGACTTTAAGATACGGCCATGCAGTTGCTTGGCCCTGGAGGAGATACATGTCTTTGGGTGGGCTTGTCATGGCACATGCGTGTTGTGTGTACCCGTACCTAGACAGTGTGGCCTCCCACACACCAGGCTGTGGTGTGGCCTGCGCTGCATGTGGCTGCTGTGTGCTGTGGGGACGTGGACAAGGTGCAGCGAGCACGTGGGGTGGGGTGGTGTAAGGCCACTGTGGTTTACATGGCCACTGCGGACCGAAATGTTACAGGGCTTGTGACTTAGCATTTCTCACACACCCTTCTCTGGGAAGGTGGTCTGATGACTGGCTGGGCTTGGAGGGCAGGGCATGGTCCCCCTGTTGGCACCCTTCACTACCACATTGCATTCTGGGGTGGGGCCCAGGCATCTCCAGTAAGTTTCCAGTCATCATTGCTGCATCTGGCAAGACTGCTGTCCTCACACCTCTTCTGTCTTCCCCGCAGCACGTCTGCCATGTCCCTTCTCTATGAATGTGTGAACACCGTGATTGCAGGTGAGAACCAACCCCCATCCGGTTCTGGGATGTCCTGAGTGGGGGACATGGGGATGCTGGGAATGGAAAAGGGCCCCAGGTGTCTCCCTGATGGAAAGGAAAGGAAGGCTGGGGCTTCCGCTGGCTGCGCCCGGTGGCTGCCCCAGGCCTAAACTGCCCATGCCTTGCACTTAGTGCTGGCGTCTGCTCCCGGCCTGAGGCCCTGAGGCTGCCTGGCCACATTCCACAGTCTCTCTGGGACACGCAGGTTTATCGGGAAGCTTCCCCGCTCCCCCGCTCATCACCTGTCACCGCCTCACATAGGCTCGGCCTCCTGCCTTGTAGGCTGCCACCCTCAGGCCCTTGAGCGCAGCATGTTTCTTCTAAGGACTGGAGCATACCTGGGGCAGTGTCATTGTACCACATGGGGTGGAACCAGAATTCTTGCCTCTTGCCTGGCCAGGCCACTAGACAGGCGAGTTGGTGCTCAGTGTCCCCACTGGTCATGGATGGTGTCCTTCGAGTAGGTCCATCTGCATCGGGATCCAGTCAGGACCACCTGGTGCGCTTGGCTGATGCATTTTTCCCTATGGTTGATAAATTGGAAGTCTTTTTCTGGGCATGGTGACATGCACCTGTAGTTCCCGCCACTTTAGAGGCCGAGGAAGGAGGATCACTTGAGCCCAGGAGGTCGAGGCTGCGGTGAGCTGTGGTCACGCCACTGCCCTCTAACCTGGACAACAGAACCAGACCCTGTCCCTAAAAATAAAAGTCCCAGACAGGCTCGGTGGCTCAGCCTGTAATCCCGCGCCTTTGGAAGGCTGAGGTGAGTGAATTGCCTGAGCCTGCAGGTTCGAGACCCGCCTGGGCAGCAAGACCACATCTCTACAATAAGTCAAAAAATCAACCGGGCGTGGTAGCACATGCCTGTAATTCCAGCTACTCGGAAGGCCGAGGCGGAAGGATCGCCGGGGCCCAGCAGGTCGAGGCTGCGGTGGCCGGGAGCGGCCACTGCACTCCGTCTGGGTGACAGAGTGAGACTCCAGCACAAAAAAAAAAAAAAAAAAAATTGAAGTCCCCATACCTCTTTGTGCCCTGCCGTCGACTTTTTGCTGGTGAGTCGTCACCTCTGCTTGGGTCTGGCTGTCTCTTGGTTCCTTGTGTTGCCTTTTTTCTGTTTTTTTTGAGTCGGAGTCTCACTCCGTTGCCCAGACTGGAGTGCAGTGGCCGCTCCCGGCCACCGCAGCCTCGCCTGCTGGGCTCCGGCGATCCTTCCGCCTCAGCCTTCTGAGGAGCCGGAATCACAGGCATGCGCTACCACGCCCGGCTGATTTTTTGATTTACTGTAGAGATGAGGTCTCGCCAAGTTGCCCAGGCGGGTCTCGAACCCGCGGGCTCAGGCCATCCACTCACCTGAGCCTCCCAAAGGCGCGGGATGACAGGCTGAGCCACCGAGCCCGGCTCTTTTGTTTTTTTTTGAGTTGAAGTCTTACTCCATGGCCCAGGCTGGAGTGCAGTGGCACGCTCATGGCCACCCCAGCGTCGACCTATTGGGCTCAGCGATCCTTCTGCCTTAGCCTTCCAAGTAGCTGGAACTGTAGGCGTGTGCTACCACACCCGGCTAATTTGTTGTTTTTTTTTTTTTTTTTTTTTTGAGTTAGAGTCTCACTCTATCACCCAGACTGCAGCCTCGACCTGCTGGGCTTCAGCGATCCTTCTGCCTCAGCCTTCCAAGTAGCTGGAACTACAGGCACACTAATTTTTTGATTTATTGTAGAGATGAGGTCTCACCAAGTTGCCCGGGTGGGTCTTAAACCCGGGGCTCACGCAATCCACTCACCTCAGCCTCCCAAAGCGCGGGATTATAGCCTGAGCCACCGAGCCTGGCTTATTTTTTTTTTTTTTGAGTTGGAGTCTCACTGTGTCATCCAGACCTGAGTGCAGTGGCTGCTCCCGGCCACTGGAGCCTCGACCTGCTGGGCTCCGGCGATCCTTCCACCTCAGCCTTCCAAGTAGCTGGAACTACAGGCGCACGCTACCAAGTTGCCCAGGCGGATCTCGAACCCGCGGGCTCAGGCAATCCACTCACCTCAGCCTCCCAAAGCGCAGGATTACAGGCTGAGCTTCCAAGCCCGGGTAATTTTTTAAAAATTTATTGTAGAGACAAGGTCTCGCCAAGTTGCCTGGGCTGGTGTCAGCCCTGTAGGCTCAGGCAATCCACTCACCTCGGCCTCCCAAAGTGTTGGGATTACAGGCTGAGCCACTGAGCCTGGCTTTTTTTTTTTATTGTAGAGATGGGAGTACAATGAGGGTTAGCTATGTCGTCGGCTGCAGGCAGGTGGAGTTTGGGCTTCTAGCTGGCACTCACCCCCTGAGAGTGTACCAGGAACCCTTTGTGTTGTCACATGCCCCCTCCATGTGCTGTTTGTGAATGCTCATTAGAGCCGGGCTCCATGAGGTCAGGTTCTCTCTGCTTGCCTCTTCCTGCCCCAAGAGCACTTCACAGCTCAGGGTCAGCAGAGCGGGGCAAAGTGCGTGGGGTGAGTCGGAGGCCAGGCCCGGCTTCCAGAACCATCTCCCGTGGGGTCATGTGGGTCGCGTTCATCCCCCAGCAGCGAGCTGAGACACGCGCCTGAAGTGTCACCAGGGAAGCACAGAGCAGGGCCGGGCTCCTGTGGGGCTGGTCTTGTGACCCCAGCCTGGCTCTGCTGAGAGTTTGGACCCAGGGGAGCGCTGGGTCAAGCGTGGAGCATGGCGTCTGCAGGGACAGTTCAGGCCCCAGAGCCTTCTGCGGGGCAGGAGGGCAAGCAGTCCAGAAGCAGCCCCGGGTCCCGACAGCCTTGGGCTGCAGTGTGCGCGTCACTCTCAGACGCTGCAGCCCCAGCCATGGTGGCCGTTCTTCTTTTCCACTGCGGCCCTGTCCCCTCCGTGAGAGAGGCCAGAGCCACGGTGGCCGTGCGTGTAGGGGTGGCTCACCGTTGACTGCCTGTGTGTTGCAGTGCTCATCTCCCTGTCGTCCGGCATGCCCAACCACAGTGCCAGCATCCAGGTACGTTGCACCTGGGGCCGCTGTGCCTCTTCACGGGCCGGGCCCCTCCCTCTTCACGTGGCATCCTCAGTGCTCGGGATGGCACGGCCCCAGCCTGTGGATCCCACACCTGGTCCAGCTGGGGTTCTGTGCAGTATGTCTGTGAGGGGACACCCACTTGAACCACGGCCCCATCTGCCCCGGTATCCGCTCTCCAACCAGGCGCTGGTGGCTCCTGGCTCCCCTGGCAGACTCCCAGGTCACATCTGTGTTTTACTCCCTCCTAGGCGTCCACCTTCCAGGCACCGGCCTTATTGTCTGTGACTCTCATAAAATGCCACTGTGGAGCCCAGGGGCTCCCTGACAGGCCTAGAGACAATCGGGGTGGTGGCCCCTTGTGTCTTGTTCTTTAAGCTTCCTTTAATTGCATGACTGCATAGATTGAGTTTCCGAATCCTCGTCCCCATCCTGGGCCCTACAGCTTGGTTGGATCACTCCCACACACCGTGTGCTTGTTGAGGCAGTGTGTCTTTTATCTCCGGCCTGTGCTTGCCGGCTCAAGGAGGGTCCTCGGTGCAGGCCCCAGGCTGCCTATCCCTCCCTTGTCTCCAGGCACACTGGCCCCTGGTGCCTTTGTGTGGGGCCCTGTGGCTTCTCTCCTGTCCTTCTGGGTTGCACTACCGGGCTGATGCAGGGGGTCTTAGGCCAGGGCAGGGGAGGGGGCCTGGGCGGGCCTGGGACAGCAGAACTCATCCTGCTTTCTGAAAGTGTAACCGGCAGTCTTCTTTTCAGCTTTGTGTTCAGAAATTAAGGATATTAATAGAAGACTCCGATCAAAACTGTAAGTTCTAGTCCCCGCCAACTCTGTCGTTTCTGAATTCGAGACCTTGGTGAAGTCAGGACTCTTCCCAGCAGACACAGCGTCAGCACCACCAGCTCTTCCCCACAGATGCCCATAATGACACTCTGGCGTTGTGCCCAGAGATGGCCCCTGCTGCTCCCCTGCGGCCTCTGTGCGTTCGTTCACACTCCCAGCCACATCCCTGGTCTGTGTCCAGGCTGAGAAAGTCTTAGGCGGCTCGTGTGCCAGCCCAGCTCACTTTGCACCCAATCCCAGGCAGACAGGGATTGTGGCCTCTGGGCAGGGCCACACTGGTGCCCACTCACTGAGTGACCTGGTGGACGTTTTCCCAAATTTAAGACTGTATATCCCTGTAGGGTACACAAGGTTCGTGCCAGCTGGAACAGCACATTGCTTTCCTGCCCCGGGTGTCCATCCACGTGTCCTTGCCTCATCTGTGTGCTTGCCTCATGCATACTGTCTGGAGGACTTCCAGCTCAGTGGCCCTGGACCCCAGGGCGGGCTATGTCAGGATGTTTGTAAAGGCAGGTCTTTGTGGGAGTCGCAGACTTGTCCCTCAAGGTCCCAGGTAGTAGACAGAGTTGTCCCTTCTCATCCACGGTTTCAGTTACAGACAGCCAACCACAATCCCCAGATGAGTGAGTGAAGACAGTCAGGTATTTGAGAGACTTTGTTTATGTAACTTTTTGTTTTTTTTTAATTTTTTAATTTTTATTTTTTTCTTGAGTCGGAGTCTCACTCTGTCGCCCAGACTGGAGTGCAGCGGCCGCTCCCACCACCGCAGCCTCGACCTGCTGGGCGCCGGCAATCCTTCCGCTCAGCCTTCCAAATAGCTGGAACTACAGGCGCGCGCTACCGTGCCCGGCTGATTTTTTTTGATTTACTGTAGAGATGAGGTCTCACCAAGTTGCCCAGGCGGGTCTCGAACCCGCAGGTTCAGGCAATCCACTCACCCCAGCCTCCCAAAGGCGCAGGATGACAGGCTGAGCCACCGAGCCCGGCTTGTTCATGTAACTTTTATCACAGTATATGGTTACAGCTGTTCTGTCCCATTAGTTACCATTGTTAGTCCTTCATGGTGGCTGCCTTACAAACTACTTTGTCGTAGGCATATGCGTATGGGAAGAACTCAGCACGTGTAGAGTTCTGTCTTGTCCATGGTCGCAGGTACCATAGAGTCAAGTCTTGGGACTGTCCTTACAGATAAGTGGGCGCGACTGGACTTGCTGCTCGGTGGCCCACACGGTCTGTCTCTGCTCAGCTCTGCCCCATGGATGTCAGTGAGGGGACCGGTCTCCGGTGCATTGGAGCCTCATTGCAGAGACAGCTTGTGGCGGGCATGGCCCCTAGTTAAGCGTGTGCACCTCGGGCCTCCCCTCGGCTGCTCTCGGTGCCCTGTGAGCCAGGTTGAGGCCCGTCGGGTGGCCAGTCAGTGGCGGGCAGGTGTGAGGCCGTCTCTGGGCCTGTGGGTGGGACCCATCTTCTCTGGCCACTCTCTGTGCTGGCCAGGCAGGAAGAGGTAGCTGCTAGAACTTCCTGGTGAGCAGAGTTTTCGGGAGGGTTCTGCATTATGGAGACCAGGGCTTTTTCCCTGTCCCATTCAGACACCCCGTATACCTTCCAGAAGCCCCTTGTGTGGACTGTGCTGCCCAGGGTTCCTGTGGGGACAGCCGGTGGAGGCTCCCAGGCGGAGCTGTGCTCAAGCGATTGTCCACCCAGGAACACCCAGTCTTGCGTGCTCCCTGCTGTGCTGATGACTCGGGTGACCACTCGCCTGTGGCCGTCTCTCCACAGTGAAGTACCTGGGGCTGCTGGCCATGTCCAAGATCCTGAAAACGCACCCGAAGTCCGTGCAGTCCCACAAAGACCTCATTCTGCAGTGTCTGGATGACAAGGATGAGTCCATCCGGCTGCGGGCCCTGGACCTGCTATACGGGATGGTGCGTGCCTCCCAACCCCCTCCCTCCCCAGGTCAGCTCGGGTGTCACCATCGGTCCCTTTGTGTTTAGGGCAGTCCGTGAGCATGTTAGGCTGGGCAGGGTGGCACGTGTCCCGGTCCGACCCGTCTTTGAGGACCTCTGAGCTTGGAGACCAGGCTCGGGTGGAGGGCAAGGCCCCAGAGTGGACCGTGGTGGTCACCCTGCTGCCTCCCGGCCTGGAGGCCGTGTGAACCTCGTCTGCCCTCCGGTGTCACAGGACGTGCTGCCTTCCTGGTGTCACTTGTCAGTCTGAATCCTGAGTCCCTGCGATTCTGTCCTCCAGATGCTCCTCAGTCCTGAGTTCAGATTCTGTCTCAGGAAAGGGCGCCTGTTGCTGCCTCAGGCCCTGAGCCGGGTCCCCCCCTGCCTCCTGCCAGGTGTCCAAGAAGAACCTGATGGAGATTGTCAAGAAGCTGATGACTCACGTGGACAAGGCGGAGGGCACCACCTACCGCGATGAGCTGCTCACCAAGATCATCGACATCTGCAGCCAGTCCAACTACCAGTACATCACCAACTTCGAGTGGTGCGTCTCCCCGGGAGGGTGGGGCCGGGCAGGATTGGGCGCGCCCTGACTCTCGCAGCCCCGCAGGTACATCAGCATCCTGGTGGAGCTGACCCGGCTGGAGGGCACCCGCCACGGCCACCTCATTGCCGCCCAGATGCTGGACGTGGCCATCCGTGTGAAGGCCATCCGCAGCTTCGCCGTGTCCCAGATGTCCGCGCTGCTTGACAGCGCCCACCTGGTGGCCAGCAGCACTCAGCGGAACGGGATCTGCGAGGTGCTCTACGCCGCAGCCTGGATCTGCGGGGAGTTCTCGGAGTGAGTGGGGGTGGGGCTGCGGGGGGCTCAGTGGGGTGTGCTCGGTGTCTTGGGCTCCTGTGATGCCGGGCGAGGGTGTGCCCAGACCCTTCCCGCCAACGTCCCCCTGCTGCCCTCAGTCTGCGTTCCGCTTCCTTCCCAGCAGCAGGCCCCGAGGGCCCAGCCGCTCGCTCCCCATCACTGAGCTGCGTTTGCGGGCTCTGTCCTCTTTGCCCTTCTCTGGATCCTGCTTGGTGCGGGAGTGGGAGTGTCAGGGTCCCTGGGGCCCTGCCTGTCACAGGTGGCTGCTGAAAAGGGGACTGGTCCCTGGCCTCCAAGGGTCCCGGCTCTGCCCCCCTGCCTGGGCCTGTGCTTCGAGGGGGCCCTCAGGGCCAGCCTGCCCGCTGCTGGACCCTGCTGGGGTCTCACTACCAGGTTCCGGGAGACCACCGGGAGTGTTGGGGTCTCTCTGGATGCACCATTCCCAGGGGCTCAAGGACCCCAAGATTACGAGTCCCAGCCTTTGCAGGGCAGACTTGACCTTGGGTACCGCCTGGACTGGGAATTTGTTACCAAGACTTAAACCCACAAGCTGTCACAAATCTGGATTTCCAAGTTCTTTGGGAGACACTGAGATTTGCCACTCGCCTCCCACACCCTGCACTCCCAGGCCTGGCCCAGTGGGTGCCACAGGGCAGCTGCCTCCGTGCGTGCCGCCCCGTCCTTGCCATTCCGCCGCTTCCCACTCTGAAGGCTCTGGATCTCCTGGTGTGCAGGAGGGACTCCAGGAGGTGCCCTGGGGTGTGGTCCTCACTGGGGAGTCAGTGTAACCATGAGCGTTTCTGATCCCAAGCAGCGAGACACAGCAGTGAGGCGCACTTGGGTCCTGCTCTCGGCGTGGCAGGTCTTCCCACGCTCCCCTCCTCGCCCTGCCTTTGAGGGCGGGCTTCTGGAGCCGGCCGAGGCGTTGGGACCTTTTCCTCGGCTGCTCTGTGCCTTTGTGGCTTCCCACTTCCTGGATCCTTCGTGTCCTGTCTTAGCCCCTGGTGCCTGGTCAGGGGACAGAGGGCCCCCGGGTTGCCCCGTCTGCGGGGAGCCCAGCCTCTCGGCTCCTGACCTGCTGGAGGGGAGCGGCTGGGCCTACGCGCTCAGCGGCCTCACCCCAGCTCGTCGTCCTCCAGGCACCTGCAGGAGCCCCACCACACCCTGGAGGCCATGCTGCGGCCCAAGGTCACCACCCTGCCTGGCCACATCCAGGCCGTGTACGTGCAGAATGTGGTCAAGCTCTACGCATCCATCCTGCAGCAGAAGGAGCAGGCCACGGATGCAGAGGCAGCCCAGGCGGTCACCCAGCTCATGGTGGACCGGCTGCCCCAGTTCGTGCAGAGCGCGGACCTGGAAGTGCAGGAGCGGGTAAGCCAGGCGCGTGTGTGCTCTGTGGCTTCCAGGGTCTGAGCCTGGGGAAAGGCCCTCAGTGACCTGCCAGCGCTTCCTTCCTGCTATGAGTATTTCACACTGGCCTTGGTTCCTTTCTCAGAGCAAGTCAGGGAAGTCCCTTTGTCGTGGCTTGAGCCCAGCTGGTGCCTGGGGGCCGATCAGTGGGACGTGGGATCGATTGGTGGGTCCCAGGTCCGTCAGCCTCAGAGGCAGTCTTGGGTGGCAGCAGGTATCTGGGGTACGCGCGTGTGGGACGCTGCTCCCAGCACGGGAAAAGCTGGTGTGGCACATGCGGTGAGGCAGCAGGTGGGCGAGAGCCTGGGATGCAACTAGGGCAGCAGGCAGACGGCTGTGGCTCCTCTTGCAGGGGTGCCAGTGGCCAGTGGCCCACTGCGTGCCCGTGCTAGGCAGTGCCCACCAGGTCTTCGGCCCTCTGGATAGAGGCTCAGCTGATGGCTGAGGAGACCAAGCCCCAGAGGTGTGTGTCGGGTGTGGCCTGCACCCACTGCACTGGGCCGGCTGGGACCCTGGGCTTGTGCTCGCTGCACCGGGCCGCTCAGCCTGGCCATCTCTGGGCTGGAGCCAGCACGGAGGCCGGGAGCCCACAGGCGTTCCCGGGGGATCTCCCGCTGTCATGGCTCCTACCCGCTCTGTCTGTGGACTTGCACTTTTTGCCGCCTCCTGGTGGAGGTGATGACAGGGAAGACCAAGCGAAGGCTGGGCTTGGCGAGGTTCTGGCAGGGCCACCCAGGTGCCTGAGCATGGCCAAGAGGCCTTCCTGTCGGGCGCCGCCTGTGACTTATCCTTGCCCCCAGGCGTCCTGCATCTTGCAGCTGGTCAAGCACATCCAGAAGCTCCAGGCCAAGGATGTGCCTGTGGCGGAAGAAGTGAGTGCCCTCTTTGCTGGCGAGTTGAACCCGGTGGCTCCCAAGGCCCAGAAGAAGGTTCCGGTCCCTGAAGGGTAGGGATGCAGTGGTAGGGATGGGCTGTCGTGGCCACTGCCTGCTGACATGGCCCCTCGATGTCAGGAGGGGCAGTGGGAGCTGGGGCCCCCAGGCTGGTGGACCACCCTTTGCATGGATGGACCCTTGAGCGCTGGCAAGTTCCTCTGAGCCCACACTTGTGCCTGGGCTGCTCCCAGGAAACCTCTCTGCTCCCACCCCTGGCACAAACCTCTGGGGCAGTATGAGCCTGTTGTGGGGACCCTGCTGTGACCCCACAGGCTCCTAGTGTCCCCAAGCCCGTGTCCATGTCTCTAAGGGGGCAGTGCAGTCCCCACCGTGTTGACCAGTGTGAATGACAGGCACCATTACTCGGGGCTATCGCATGGCCAGGCACCAGTGATCCTGCTCAGTGGACGCCTGTGATCATTGTGGTGTGGTGCACTGCTGGCTGGGAGGCAGGGCTGTATGTGACCTCCCTGTCTGGTGTAGCTTGGACCTGGACGCCTGGATCAACGAGCCGCTCTCGGACAGCGAGTCTGAGGATGAGAAACCCAGGGCCATCTTCCATGATGAGGAGCAGAGGCAGGCCAGGCACCGGCTGCCCGAGGTTGATGAGGAGGAGCTGGCCCGGGTGGGTGTGCCACACCATGGTGCGGTCCGCTCCTCCCTCCCGGGTGTCTCTGAGGCCCCGAGCCCTGCCACCATAGTGGTCACCCATGACCCTGCAGGATCAGGCTTCATGCCCCATCCTCAGCCCCGCAAGTAAAAGTGTGGTTTGGGTTGGGTTTCCCTGAAATCTGGGGCACTCCTGCAGCCCCAGGAGCCCTGCCACTGACATGTCATGCAGGGACCCGGGTTCTGCGGCTGAGCTATGCCCTCCTGGGTGCAGCTGCTGCGAGACGTGAACGCCGCAGGGTCCACAGCTCAGAGAAGGGAGAGATGAGGGGAGCCCGACTGCTTCCAGATAGGGAGGGAGGAGCAGCCCTTCCCACGAGCCCCGCGTCCTGTCCTGACCTAGCTTCTTGCCCCTGCATCCCCCAGGCTGTGCCTTTGGGCACTGTGACTGGTGGCCAGGAGCCCTGGCCCAGGGTCAGCAGCCCCAGCCCCATCTCAGCCCTGCCCCTGCCCCTCAGGAAGTGGGTGGCTCTGGGTGGGTTGCCCAGCCTCTCAGCCCGATCCCTGGAGTGGAGGTGAGGGTGTTCCTTTCTCCGGACTGTTTGTGATTCGTGTTCCCCGATCATACACGCTCCACCTGTGGGCCTTGACTCTCCTGCTGGTTAAAGGCCAGCAGTGGCGAGAACTCTACCCCAGCCCTGGGTGCCCCGGCCCACCTTCCCCGTCCCCTGCTCACGTGGAGTCCTGTCCCCGCAGCGCCGAGAGGCCCGGAAGCAGGAGCAGGCCAACAACCCGTTCTACATCAAGAGCTCGCCATCCCCGCAGAAGGTGAGGGCTCTCTGGACAGTCTTGAGGGCTGGCGGCGGATGCGCGTGCCCCCCCCAGCTTGGGGGCTTGTCTGTGTCCCATAGAGTGATGGGTAGCGAGGCAGATCCACGACAGCAGGCAGCCACCGTGGTCCAGACGCATAGGCCTCCGATGCTGCCGAGAGCAGAGCCAGAATGCATGTGGGGCTCTGTCCAGCACGCAGGGTCAGGCTGCCTGACTGGCGCCGAGAGGGTGAGAAGCTGGTGCCTTGGAGGAAAGGGAGTGTACCACTCCCCAGCCCAGCCCAGCCCCACGGTATTCCTCGGTGCTTCCGCTCTCTTGGGCAGGGCCTGGGGGTGGGGCTGGGGCCACAGGCTGTCTCTGGGCGCTGGCTGTCTGAACCCACTCTCCATGCACACAGGCTGCTGTCCCACCGCTTGGTCCCACACCTGGTGGGCGTGGTGCGCTGCCTGACTGAGCCTGTGTTTCTTTTCTGGTTGGAAAATAAAAATAAGGCTTCTGCAGTGCCTCGGACTTGTCATCCCAGCACTTTGGGAGGTATAGGCGAGAGGATTGCCTGAATCCAGGGGTTCAAGACCAGCCTGGGCAACTCAGCAACACCTCGTCTCTAAATAAATCAAAAAATTAGCTGGGCACCATTGCACGTACCTGTGGTCCTAGTTACTTGGGAGGCTGAGGTGGCAGGATCTCCTGAGCCCAGGAGGTCAAGGCTGTAGTGACTGTGATTATGCCACTGCATTCCAGCCTGGGTGACAGAGTGAGACTTTGACTCAAGAAATTGCCGGGCTCGGTGGCTCAGCCTGTAATCCCGCACCTTTGGGAGGCTGAGGTGAGTGGATTGCCTGACCCCGTGGGTTTGAGACCCGCCCGGGCAACTTGGCGAGACCTCATCTCTACAATAAGTCAAAAAAAAAAAATTAGCTGTGCCGGGCTCGGTGGCTCAGCCTGTAATCCCATGCTTTTGGGAGGCTGAGGTGAGTAGATTGCCTGAGCCCGCGGGTTCGAGACCCGCCTGGGCAGCGAGACCTCATCTCGACAGTAAATCAAAAAATCAGCTGGGCGTGGTAGTGTGTGCCTGTAATTCCGGCCACTCGGAAGGCTGAGGCGGAAGGATCGCCGGAGCCCAGCAGGTGAGGCTGCGGTGGCCGGGAGCGGCCACTGCACTCCAGTCTGAGCTACCCGAGTAAGACTCCAACTCAAAAAAAAAAAAAAAAAAAATTAGCCGGGCGTGGTAGCGCGTGCCTGCAGTTCCAGCTACTTGGAAGGCTGAGGCGGAAGGATCACCGGCGCCCAGCAGGTCAAGCCTGCGGTGGCCGGGAGCAGTCACTGCACTCCAGTCTGGGCGACAGAGTGAGACTCCAACTCAAAAAAAAAAAAAAGACATTAACAGATGATTCAGACCGGGTGCAGTGGCTCAAGCCTGTAATCCCAGCAGTTTGAGGGACCAAGGCAAGAGGATTGCCTGAGGCCACGGGTTTGAGACCAGCCTGGGCAACATGGTGAGACCTCGTCTCTACAATAAATTAAAAATTGGTTGGACGTGGTAGCACGCACCTGTAGTTCTGGTTACTTGGAAGGCTGAGGCGGAAGGATTGCCAGAGCCCAGCAGGTCGACACGGGTGGCCGTGAGCATGCTGCTACCTCCATCCTGGGCAACAGGGTGAGACTCTAACTTGAAAAAACAAAACAGGCTGGGCTCAGTGGCTCAGCCTGTAATCCCAGCACTTTGGGAGGCCAGGGTGAGTGGATTGCCTGAGTCTGCTTGTTCGAGACCTGCCTGGGTAACTTGATGAGACCTCATCTCCACAATGAATCAAAAATTAGCTGGGCATGGTAGCGTGCACCTGTAGTTCCGTCTACTTGGAAGGCTGAGGTGGAAGGATCGCCGGGGCCCGACAGGTTGAGGCTGCGATGGCCGGGAGCGGCCATTGCACTCCAGTCTGGGTGACAGAGTGAGACTCAAACTCAAAGAAAATAAAAAACAAAACAAAACAAAAAAAGATTCAGGTGGGGAAGTAGAGGAGAAGCCTGCCTCTTTGCTGGTATACCTGTGGGCTCTTGCCCGTTGTGAAGCAGATGTGGCCCAGGACTGAGCATGCACACTGGCTCTCGTGGCCCTGGGCTCTAGCAGGACCCCGCACTCCCAGGGGCCTGCGTCCCAGGCTTGTCCTTCGAGTGACAGTCTCCCCTCCCAGTGTGTTGCTGATACCAGGGCCTTGCCTTGCAGCGGTACCAAGACGTGCCGGGCGTGGAGCACATCCCAGTGGTGCAGATAGACCTCTCGGTCCCTCTGAAAGTCCCAGGCAAGTGTCTGCCCACGTCTCAGTGCCCGTTGTGTGGGGCGTGGGTGTTCCCGCTGCTGCCCGCGTGTCCACTGACTCGGTGCTGAGTGCTCTCCGTGCGTCCCCGGGCTGTTGCTCAGTGCCCACCACCACCCGCAGGGCTGCCCATGTCGGACCAGTACGTGAAGCTGGAGGAGGAGCGGAGGCACCGGCAGAAGCTGGAGAAGGACAAGCGGAGGAAGAGGCGCAAGGACAAGGAGCGGAAGGGCAGGCGCCACCGCAGCTCGCTGGCCACGGAGAGCGACGAGGACATCGCCCCTGCCCAGCGGGTGGACATCGTCACCGAGGAGATGCCTGAGGTCGGCCCCGCCCCCGCCCAGGGCGTCGCCCTGGGGCCTTGCGGGACATGGGCTGAACCCAGACCGGCTCAGCCTCTTCTGGGCCAGCCTCTTCTCCCCTGTCCTGGGCCGCGTGCGTCTGGCGGTGGGAGGGCCGGCCCGAGAGCCAGCAGCCCCTTCTCACGGCCTCCGAGGCGGACGCGGGCCCGTGTGCTGTGGTGGCCCTGGGGCCCGTGGTGCGTGTGGACGCTGTGCCGCGCTGCCCCGAGCCTCGTCACTGCCCCTGGGCATCTGGTCCCCATGGAGTGGCCTTGCTGGGGTGGGGTTCACCGCCATGCGGGCAACCACAGGTGCTGAGGGCCTCTCTGTCCCTCAGAATGCTCTGCCCAGCGACGAGGATGACAAAGACCCCAACGACCCCTACAGGGCCTGGACATAGACCTGGATAAGTGAGTGGGGGTGGGTCCCGGGGCACGGGGTGAGGGAGGCTGCCCTGGGCTGCCGCTGACAATGGTTCCCCTGCTGCGGGGCAGGATCCTGAGTGTGGGCTCCGAGGTCTCCAACCCTGGGTGCCGGGGATGTCCTCGTGCTGGGACAGGTGTCGCCGCCAGAGACTGCTCAGGAGAGCCTCTGGCAGGGACCCAGAACGTGGCCAAGCTCCACCTGGGGCCTTACATGGTGGCCGGGCAGGGGAGCGCGGCTCAGGCTCTCCTGGAGATGGGCACAGAGTCCTGAGTAGGCCTTAGGGAGGCCAGCAGCTCCACCTCATGACCCCGGTGCACCTCTCCCCTCCCAAGGCCCTTAGCTGACAGCGAGAAGCTTCCTGTCCAGAAACACAGGAATGCTGAGACCTCAAAGTCGCCCGAAAAAGAGGATGTTTCTGCTGTAGAAAAGAAAAGCAAGAAACCCAAGAGGAAAGAGAAGAAACACAAGGACAAAGAGAGAGAGAAAGAGAAGAAGAAAGACAAGGAGAAGAAGGTGAGGCCAGCGCCGGGGGCCCCTCCTAACCCTGGCCCTGGCCCTGAAGTCAGGGGGTGCCACAGGGCGGCGGCATTTCACAGGAGAGGGGTCCGAGTCTCAGTTCAGGCCACGCAGCGCCAGCCTCTCGCCACAGCCCAGGCGGGGCGGAAAGCGCTGGCTCCTCGGGTCCCTGAGCTCACGTTGGAGGGAGGGAGGACCAGGTGCCGTGGGGGCCTCATTGGGAGACCCCCTTGTGCCGCTCCAGAACGCCTTCCCTGGCGTCTGCACACAGACCTCACAGGGAGGAGGAAATGGATCTTTACTTACTTTTGAGTCAGAGTCTCACTCTGTTGTTCAGGCTGGAGTGCAGTGGCTGCTCCCGGCCACCACAGCCTCGCCCTGCTGGCTCCAGTGATCCTTCCACCTCAGCCTTCTAAGTGGCCGGAACTACAGGCATGTGCCCCCATGCCCTGCTCATGTTTTGATTTATTGGAGGGACGAGGTCTTGCCACGTTGCCCGGGCTAGTCTTGAACCCCAGGCTCAGGCATCTCTCTTACCTCTGCCTCGCAAAGTGCTGGAGTGACAGGCACGAGCCACCTTGCCCAGCAAGAAATGGGTCTTTAAAGGAGGGTGGGTGCAAAGCGCCGGCCCGTGCCCCTTCAGGCCTTGGCACATGGCGGCCATTCGGCAAGGCAGGCACAGGACTGCAGCGAGCTTGTGGCAGAGAACGGGTGGGGGGTGCGTTTGCTTGTGGGCTGCCTCTGTTTTTTGCTGGGTTTTTTTTGAGTCAGAGTCTCACTCTGTCGCCCAGGCTGGAGGGCAGGGGCACGCTCACGGCCACTGCAGCCTTCACCTGCTGGGCTTAGGTCATCCTTCCACCTCAGTCTTCCAAGTAGTTGGAACTACAAGTGTGCGCCACCACACCAGGCTAACTTTTTGACTTACTGCAGTGATGAGGTCTCACCAAGTTGCCCAGGCTGGTCTCGAACCCGTGGTCTCAGGCAATCCTCTCGCCTTGGCCTCCCAAAGTGCTGGGATTATAGGTGTGAGTCACCATGCCTGGCCTATGGGCCTATTCTTACAGTGATAGCTGGAGCCAGAGAGGCTGGCATAGTCAGCCCTGGGGCTGACACCATCCTCAGCTCCTTGACTCACAGGGTCTGCCGAGGCAGATGGGTCCAGTGCCCTCGGAGCAGCATGGCAGGGTGGGGCCTTCTGCACCCTGTTGGCCCCTCCTTCCACAGGCACCATGTGCTGGTTTTTGTCAAAAGCCTGTGTTCCTGTGCTTTCAGGGTGAGGACTTGGATTTCTGGCTGTCCACCACCCCACCGCCCGCCACCGCCCCCATCCCAGTCCCGTCCACGGTAAGAGCCTGGCGGGAGTCACTGTGGGCACTTGGGCCAAGCCCTGTACACCCCATACCTGGCGCCAGCCTGGAGCTACAGCCTGGGGTCTCTCCAGGTCCGGCCCTGCGCCCTCTGGGCCTGCCCTGTCTGCCCCGGGGCCCAGTCCTCGGCAGCAGCCACGGGCCACTCCTGCGTGCTGCGGTGCTGGGGGAGGGCCAGGTGGGAAGGGACCCCGGCTGGGAAGTCTGCACCCCCACAGGCCAGCCCCTCAGGTGGGCGAGGGCAGGGGACTGGCGGGGCGTCCCAAGGGCCCGCCCCTTCCTGGCCCAGGGCTGAGGCTGAGCTGCGGGGGACGAGGGGCCCTTGCCCCGGGTCTGAGCCTGTCCGCTGCCTGCAGGATGAGCTGGTCCTGGATGCCGTCCCCGCCCCCAGAGAGGAGTGTGAGGGGCCCCGAGGAGCGGGCCCCGAGGAGGAGGACGCCGAGGAGCCAGACCAGGAACGGGTGAGGCTGGAGCCGTGCGTCGCCTGGCCTGAGCCCCTGGCACTGCCCATGTGCTCGGGGCGTGGCTTCTGCCACTGCCTGCGCCCCAGACGGGGCGTGCCTCTGACTTTCACGTACACACTCGCGTGGTGGGCCTTGCTGTGGTTCTGGTCTTCTTTCCTCTCTGTACTTTTTCGGGTGAGGCTGGTCTAGTGCGCGTGAACACCCAGTGTCAACGTTCATGAACTACAAGAAGATTGTCCTCTCTTTGTGACAGCTCTGTTGAGATATGACTCACACTCCTAAAGCACTCTCATTTAAAGTGTGTAATTCAGTGGTTTCCGATGTATTCACAGTCATGCACCCATCACCTCTAATTCCAGAACATTTTTATCAACCCCCATGGAAGCCCCACCCTGTCACTCCCCATTCTTTCCCTCGCTCCCGGCACCCACAAATCCACATCCTGTCTCTGCTTTGGCCTGTTCTGGAAATTTCATGGAAATGGAGTCACACCCTGTGTGTGTAGCCTTTTCTGTGTGTAGCTCACTGAGTGTGATGTCCCCAAGGTCCATCCGTGCCGTGGCCTGTGTCGGGCTTCCTTCCTTTGTTGGCTGAGTTGTGTCCACGCTGTGTCTGTCGTCTTTTGGCGGGCACTCGGGCTGTGTCCACCCTGTGACCGTTGTGAATCCTGCTGCTGTGTGGACAAGCGTCTGTGGGCGTGTGTTCCCTCTCGGGTGTCGCCTGGCGAGGAGTCACTGGGCTCACGTCTGGGGCGTTCCTGCTGGTTTGCCCCTGCGATGTGCCCTGGTCAGCGGCGACCGTTCCTTGAGCCACGCTGCTCCTGCCGCTGACCAGGCGGGCAGGACATGGCTGCCTCCCGCCCCAGCAGGGTGCGTGCCCTCTTCCACGTGTGGTGAGGGCAGCAGCTGAGGAGCCTAGGACTTGACTCCGGGTCTCTTCATCCCAGAAACCTTCCAAGCATAAGAAGAAGAAACACAAGAGGGAGAAGGAGGAGCGGTCCAAGGACAGGAAGAAGTCCAGGCAGCGGCCGCCGGGCCCAGAGGAGGCCGCGGGGGAGCCGGTGCAGAATGGCGCGCTGGAGGAGGAGCCGCTCCCGGTGAGGGGTACTTCAGCGCCCCGCCCGCCCCAGGGCCCTGGCCGCTCGGCGCCCTGGCCGCCGGGCCACAGTGTGGGGAGGACTGAGCAGATGCAGAAAGCGGCTGACCCTTGGGGGCCGGGGCGTCCTCGGCCCGCCCCCAGCACCCTGTGGCGGGGGCCGTGGGGCCAGGATCCAGTGCCTACTCCTCTGCTGCCCCTGCCCCACGGTTTCTGGGAGTGAGGCTTTGGGTCGGAGCTTCGGGCAGCACCAGAGTCCTTGTCCTGGAGGGAGGTGCCCACGGGTCCCCCTGCTGGAGCTGAAGTGTCCTCTCTCCCCAGCCCATGTCCAGCTACTCGCTCCTCGCCGAGAACTCCTACATCAAGATGGTGAGTGACTGGCCCCTCCCTGGGGCGGGGTGGGCAACTCCACTCCCTGTTGCTGCAGAGAGCTGTGGGGAAACCTTGAGGCAGGTGGCTCCAGATGTTAGCACCTGGCCAGACCCGTGCTCTCCAAGGAGGCATTACTTGGGCATCTGCGCCCCCTCCAGCTGCACTGCTGGCCGGGGCCAACAGAAGGGTCACTGAGGTGTGTTCACAAAAGATGGGCTGGTGTGGTGGCTCATGCCTGTCATCCCAGCACTTGGGGAGGCAGAGGCAGGAGGATCGCTTAAGCCTGGAAGTTTGAGGTTGTGGTGAGCTGTGATCACACCACTGCTCCAGGATGGGCCACGAAACGAGACTCCATCTCTGTAATAAAAAAACAAAGTGGCCAGGTGCAGTGGCTAAAGCCTGTAATCCCAACACTTTGGGAGGCTGAGGCAAGAGGATTATCTGAGTCCAGGGGTTTGAGACCAGCCTGGGCAAATTGGCGAGACCTCGTCTCTACGATAAAGATAAATTATCATCGTAGTTAAATATCGTAGATAAATATCGTAGATAAATATCGTAGATAAATATCGTAGATAAATATCGTAGTAGATATCGATAAAATATCGTAGAATATTATAATATCGTAGAATAATATCGTAGAATAAAATATCGTAGATAAATATCGTAGTAGATATCGATAAATTTTTTGAATAAATCACTAGCCGGGCATGGTGACACAGGCTTATATACAAGTTCTAGCTACTCAGGAGGCTGAGGTGAGAAGATTGCCTGAGCCCAGCAGTTCAAGGCCATGGTGGCCATGAGTGTGCCACTGCACTTCAGCCTGGGTGACAGAGTGAGACTCCAACTCAAAAAAAAAAAGTAAGGCAGAAGGCTGGGCACATTGTTTCACGCCTGTAATCCCAGCACTTTGGGAGCCTGAGTTGAGATGATTGCCTGAGCAACTTGGTGAGACTTCATCTCTATAAAAATACCAAAAAAATTCTCTGGATGCTTGCACATGCCTGTAGTTCCAGCTACTTGGGAGGCTGAGGCAGAAGAATCACCTTAGCTCAGCAGGTCGAGGCTGTAGTAACCGTGCGCGTGCCACTGCCCTCTAGCCTGGGCGACAGAGTGAGACTCAAAAACAAAATGTGGAGACAGAGGCACTCCGACCACACACAGTGCTCAGCCAGTGTGCTCTGGAGAGCTGGGAGCGGCTCCTGTGCTGCTGTTCAGAATGCCTGTCGCTTCTGTGGGCTGTACCAGGCTGGCGTTCCTGCCCCCGAGTGGTGCCCCAGCCCGCTGACCCTGGCCTTGCTCCTGCAGACCTATGACGTCCAGAGCAGCCTACAGAGGGACAGCCAGGTGACCGTGTCCGTCATCCTGGAGAACCTGAGCGGCAGCTTCCTCAAGAGCATGGAGCTCAATGTGCTGGACTCGCTCAACACCAAGATGGCCCGGCCGGAGGGTGCCTCCGTCCACGACGGCGTGCCTGTGCCTTTCCAGCTGCCCCCGGGTGAGCGTCGCTCAGGCCTGGCTGGTTCTCGTTGCCTCCCACCCTTGGGCCAGGGGGCCTCGGCCGGGCCTCTTGGTGCCCCTGTCTGGGGTGTCTCACAGCTCTGAGAAGCACAGTGACCTCAGGCAGGCCGTGCTGGAGCCCCGAGGGCAGGCCGGACCCTGGGCCTTCCCAGTTCCCCAGCCCTGGTGGCCAGTGTGTCGTCATGCAGGGGGGCAGAACCAGGTCCAGGCATGGGTGGGGATGCCGGGAGACCCTTGCTTCTGCTCCTGTCGCCAGTGCTCCCTTGGGGCATGAGCCTGGCCACCCGTCCGCCACAGGGCACTCGGGCTGAGGACAGAACCCCCACCCGCCGCGTCTCAGGCCCGCTCCTCCTCACCCTGCCAGGCGTCTCAAATGAAGCGCAGTTCGTGTTCACTGTTCAGAGCATCGTCATGGCCCAGAAGCTCAAGGGGACCTTGTCCTTCATTGCCAAGGTGCGTGGGGCCTCGGCGCTGGGGCTGGCTCTGTGGGCCACCCTTCCTCCCTTGGCCCGGCCCGATGCGGGTAGGGGTCCCCCGGGGAAGTGGGCCTGGCGCACTCAGCCTCCACCTTCGCTCCCTGCAGGATGACGAGGGGGCGACCCATGAAAAGCTGGACTTTCGGCTGCACTTCAGCTGCACGTCCTACCTGGTCACCACGCCCTGCTACAGGTGCGGCCCTTGTGGAGATGAACTGTGCCTGGGCCGTTCCTCCAACCCCACGTGCAAGGGGGCGCACTGTAGGCCCAAGTCCCCCGTGCTCGGCGCAGGCCTGGCTGCCTCGTCAGCGCCGGGTCAGCTGACAGCCATGGACCCCACAGCTCCAGCAGCAGACTCTTGCCCTCATGGCCTTGGAGGCTGACCTTAACGACGTCCCTAAAAGCCTGTCTCAAAACGAAGTGACTTGCTGGGGTCCTGGGGCTGGGCTGCATCTTGAGGATGGGGCCATCCACCAGGCCCCGTGGAGGCCTCCTGGTCTCTTGGCCCTTGGCGGAGCCCACGCCAGCATCCGGGTAGGGTTGGCCTGCATGGGCTGGGAGCCCCAGGGCCCTGGTCCTGCCTGTAGTCATCCTCTGTCCCGCCCTCCCCACAGTGACGCCTTTGCCAAGTTGCTGGAGTCTGGGGACCTGAGCATGAGCTCAATCAAAGCGGACGGCATTAGCATGTCCTTCCAGAACCTTCTGGCAAAGATCTGTTTTCACCACCATTTTTCCGGTAAGGGACATGACCTGTTGACAGCACTCACACCCAGCCCCCTTCCATAGCCCTCTTGTGGGTGACTCTTGACCTTGGGGTCCTGTGTGGCGGGTACCTGTGTCCAAGGTCTGCGGGCTGGTGCCTGTGTTGCCATCACCCACACCCTGGGCCTCCCGGGGCCACTTCCTGCTCCTGCCAGCCCCTGGGACCGCAGGGTGGGGCCTCACACCACCCTCTGTTGCAGTTGTGGAGCGGGTGGATTCCTGCGCCTCCATGTACAGCCGCTCCATCCAGGGCCACCACGTCTGCCTGCTGGTGAAGAAGGTGAGCCGGGCCCTGGGGTGCCAGCATCTCCCGCCAGGGCCAGTGGGGCCAGCTGAGGCCCGCTAGCAGCCCAGACCCCCCTGCGGGCCGGGGCCTCCTCCTGGGGTCCTGGGCTAGGCTCAGCACCAGCACCCCCACACCCTCCCTGTGTGCTCCCTGGCCGGCACTCACGCTCACTGCTGCCCTCGGAGCAGGACTCCCCTTACTCTCCACTCGGGTTCCTCCCGCCCGAGGCCCTTGGGTCCTTCTTCCTTCTTGGTGTGTTTGTGGCCGAGCTCAGTTGATGAACGTTGGTTGGAGTTTCGAGTCTGTGTTTCCGAGGATACTGGGCTTCTGTCTCCTTTTTTGCACCGTCTCTGACTAGGTTTTGCCATCAGGTTAATAGTGGCCTCATAAGATGAGTTAAGGACTGTGTCTTCCTCTTCTGTTAGAAAGATTGTGTATAATTACTGCTGTTTATTCCTTAGAAATGATGAGTGTCTAGTGGAATTCACTAGAGTGGCCACCTGGTTCTGGGCATTTCTTTTCCTAAAGATTTTCATCGACACTTTCAGTCTCTTCTTTAACGGTTGTGGGACTTCCTGTTACCTGTTCCATCTCGGGTGCGTCCTGGTGGTTGTCACTTCCACGTGACTTGTCTGGGTTCTCGGTGGAAGCTGCTGAGCTTCCATGTTCAAGCTGCTGACGGTGCTCCCTCCTCCTCGTGCTGGCCATGGGGTCACCTGCAGCCGGATACTGGTGGTGGCTCTGTCCCGCTTTTTTCTTGGCTATATTGGTGAGAGGCTTATTACGTGTTTGTTTTTTTTTTTTTTTTGAGTTGGAGTCTCACTCCATCGTCCATGCTGGAGTGCAGGCCACACTCATGGCCACCCCAGCCTCGACCTGCTGGGCTCCGGCGATCCTTCCTTCCACCTGAGCCCTCCAAGTAGCCGGAACTACAGGCGTGCGCTACCCGACCTGGCTAATTTTTTGGCTTATTGTAAAGACAAGGTCTCACCAAGTTGCCCAGGCTGATCTTGAACCCCTGAGCTCAGGCAGTCCTCTCACCTTGGCCTCCCAAAGTGCTGGGATTACAAGCTTGAGGTACCGTGCATGCCTGGACTGGTTTCCTAATTTTTAAAAAAATTGTGATAAACTGCACAGAACAGAAACTATCATCTTAACCATTTTTTTCTTTCATTTTTCTTTCTGTTTTGAGTCAGAGTCTCATTCTGTCTCCCAGGCTGGCGGGCAGGAATTGGTGACTTTTCTGGATGTGGATTTCTTTTGTTTTAAACCTTTTGGAGTTTCCTGTACTACTTGAATTTCTGTGCATGTCTGTCTTCATAGTTGAGAAGTTTTCAGCTATTTGTTTTCCTTTTTTTAAGTCAGAGTCTCACTCCGTTGCCCACGCTGGAGTGCAGTGGCATGCTCCCGGCCACTGCAGCCTCGACCTGCTGGGCTCAGTTGATCTTCCACCTCAGCTTTCCAAGTAGCTGAAACTACAGGCATGCACTACCATGCCTGGTTACTTTTTTGATATATTGTAGAGATGGGGTCACACCAAGTTGCTCAGGCTGGTCTCAAAACCCTGTGCTCAGGCAATCCCCTCACCCCGGCCTCCCAAAATGATGGGATTACAGGCTTGAGCCACCGTGCCTGGTCTGTTTTCCTAATTTTTAAAAAAAATTGTGATAGGCCGGGCTCGGTGGCTCAGCCTATAATCCCAGCACTTTGGGAGGCCGAGGCAAGTGGACTGAGCCTACGGGTTCGAGATCTGCCCAGGCAACTTGGTGAGATCTTGTCTCCACAATAAATCAAAAAATTAGCTGCGTGTGATAGCATGTGCCTGTAGTTCCATCTACTTGGAAGGCTGAGGCAGAAGGATCACCAGAGCCCAGCAGGTTGAGGCTGCAGTGGCTGTGAGTGTGCCACAGTGTATTCTAGCCTTGGTGACGGAGTGAGAGACTCCAACTCAAAAAAAAAATTGTAATAAAATGCACAGAACAGAATCTACCATCTTAACCATTTCTTTTTTCTTTTTGAGTCAGTCTCGTTCTGTCACCCAGACGGTAGTGCAATGGCACGTTCATGGCCACCGTAGCTTCGATCTGCTGGACTCAGGTTATCCTTACGCTTCAGCCTTCCAAGTAGCTGGAATCACAGGCATGCGCTGCCATGCCCGGCTCATTTTTCGATTTATTGTAGAGATGAGGTCTTGCCATGTCGCCCAGGCTGGAATGGAACCCCTGGGCTCAGGCCGTCCTCTCGCTGCCACCCTTCTAAGTGCTGGGACTACAGTCATGAACCACCGTGCCCAGCTCCATCTTAGCCATTTCTTTTTTGTTTTTTGGAATCTCAGTGTCGCCCAGGCTGGAGTGCAGTGACACGCTCACAGCCACCGCAGCCTCCGCCTGCTAGTCGCCAGTGATCCTTCCACCTCAGCCTTCCAAGTAGCTGGAACCACAGGCAGGCGCCACCACTTCCGGCTAGTGTTGTGGAGATGAGGCCTCGCCTGGCTGCGCTTGCCATCAGCTACCACGCCCGGCCGACTCGACTTTTTAAAGAAGCAGCCAGCAAGTGCCGCTTTGATGAGGTGGATTCTGGGGCTTGCTTTCCTTTCTTTTTTCCTTTTTGATTTGAAGTTTCGCTCTGTGGCCCAGGCTGGAGGGCAGTGGCACGCTCACAGCCACCGCAGCCTCGACCTGCTGGGCTCTGGCGAGCCTTCAGCCTCAGCCTTCCAAGTAGCCAGAACTACAGGCACGCACTACCACGCCTGGCTATTTTTTTTTTTTATTTGTTGGAGAGATGAGGTCTTGCCAAGTTGCCCAGGCGGGTCTCGAACCCTCGGGCTCAGGCCATCCACTCACCTCAGCCTTCCAAGGCGCAGGATTACAGGCTGAACCACAGAGCCCAGCTCATCTGAACCATTAAGCACACTCGTGGTTGTGCAGCTGTCGCCACCACTGTTTCAGACCTCCTCTCCCCAACTGAAGCTCTGTCCCATGAAACACTCATCCTGCCCCCTCCCTCCCCCAGCACCCACCATTCTATTTCCTGTCTTTGGACCTGAGGACTCCAGGGATCTCCTGGGAGTGGGATCTTACAGGATGCATCCCTCTGTCTCTGGGCCTCATTGACATAACGTTCTCGGGGTCCTTCTGCGCCTTGTGACCTGGGTCAGAGCCTCTTCCTTCGTGGCCAGGGTGACCTGGGTGCCCCAGTGTCTCTTCAGGACTCTGCTTTCTGCTCTCTGGGTGGGCACCGAGCAGCAGGGCTGCTGTGCTGTGGACGTCGGTCCTCAGCCTTCCAAGGAGCCCCTTGCGCGCTCTTCCCAGGTCACACTCCCGGTAGCCGCACGGGAGAGTCCGTGTCTCTGTGCCTCTGTGTTTTAGCAGCTGTGGGTGTCCTCTGGGTAGCTGGTGGCGACTGTCCTGGGGGACCCAGAGTGGCGGGCCCAGAGCCTCTGCCTTTCCCCTCCGCCTGGGGCTGGTGCTCCTCCTGTCCCTGGGGCTCTCCCCGGGGGCCTGTGTCTGTGATCGCTTGTCAAGTTCAGTCTCTCGTCCAGGCGTGAGTGCAGTATCTGGGATGACGAGTGTGTGCCACCATGCACAGCTAATATTTTTTGTGTCTCGCTGTGTGGCCTGGGCTGGTCTTGACTCCTGGGCTCAAGTGATCCTCCCGTCTCAGTCTCCCAACGTGCTGAGATTCCAGGTATGAGCCCTGTGTCCAGTTCTGACTCCTGTCACATCTGGGGAGTATCTGTTTTGCAGATCCAAAGTCCCCCGCTGGCTTTTGGTGTCTTCCGTGTCTTTGTTCTTCATTGTTGGAGTGTCTTCCTGACAGCTACTTTAAAGCTTCTGTCAGCGGGCGCGGTGGCTCCCTTCGAGATGCTGAGGAGGGAGGATCGCTTGAGGTCAGGAGTCCAAGGCCAGCCTGGGTGACAGAACAAGACCCCCCCGCCTCTCAAATAAAGCCTGGGTCGAAGAGTTTTGAGGTCTGCCCCCGCTTGTCCTTGATGTCTGTGGGTGTTTCCCCACGTGGAGGTCGTCCTGGTCTTTGGGGCTGAGTGATTTTGGACTCTGCCCCAGACGCTGCGAGTCCCAGGACACTGGACCCTGTTTCCGTCAGGAAGGAGACCGTGAAGGTCAGGCCCGCCCTCCTCCGTCCTGCCCCAGGGCGTGTTCTGCGTCGGCTCCCCCTTCCAGCCCCGTCTTCTGTGTGCCTCACGCCAGCTGCCGTGGTCCGCAGCCGCCTTGTGTGCCTGTGCCCTCCGCGTCTCGGCTGGCTCTTTGGGATCTGCACCCGTGGGGTGACCCGGCAGATCACAGCAGCTTCACGGGTGGCTTTCCCCTGCAGCCCCCCTTGGGCCTCCCTCTTGAGGCCCTTGGTGGGGGTGGGGGCCCATTACTGCCATTGCACCTGCTTCTGGGCCCAGGACACAAGGGCCGAGGGCTGGCTGCCAGCTGAGGAGCTCCTGGAATCCCGGTCTCCGCCCCGTCCACCGGCTGCCGCTGGTCCCTTGGCGTCCCCATCCCCAGGTGGCGGCTCCCTGTGGACTGTGCTCCCTCCCCGGGCCTTTGCTGTGTGTTCTTTCAGGATGGCCCGGGCTCCAGCACATGAGAATGTGCTTACAGCGTGCAGGGCGCAACCCGCAGAGCTGGGGCCGCTGGTGCACGCTTAGACAACACCCCTTTGGCTTTGCAGGGTGAGAGCTCTGTGTCGGTGGACGGAAAGTGCAGCGACTCCACGCTGCTGGGCAACGTGCTGGAGGAGATGAAGGCGACACTGGCCCAGTGCTGAGCGTGGCTGAGCCCGCTGTGGGGAACGCCCGGGACCTGGACCAACGCCTTGCCCGTCGCGTGCCATGCCCAAGCCCAAGTGTCCGCGCTCCGTCGCCCGCTGTGTAGACATCAAGTCGTGCGTTGCGTTGATTGTTGACCATCCTTTCTTACTGTGACTCTTCCTACTCTCGTTGGCAAGAAACCCCCTGCTGGGCCCCAGACCAGCAAGGGGCCCTCAGGCCTGGCTCCGTGCCCACCCCACGCTGGCCCGAGGCCTTGAATGTGGTCACAAAGGCTGCCGTCCTGGGCTGGGACCTGGCAGGCACCTGAGAGGGGCACTCGGCAGATAGCGCGGGGTTGATGTCTCCAGGGGAGCCCCGCCTCCTGCTTCTGTCCCCCCACATTCCCACCAGTGGCATCTGCAGGGGCTGAGAATGGGCCCATCGCGAACCTTTGGCTCCCAGAACCTATGGTGGGCTGTTGTCATCTGCACCCACCAGAATCCTGGGCCTCACTCCAGCTGCAGGCAGGACTGTGGATGGGACGGGACGGGCCTGTCCTTTTGCTCCTGGTCAGTAGAAGCACGTCTCGGTGGGCTTGGGCTTGGGTGTCAGTGGAGTTGTGCCATTGTGTCCCTCTGCTGTCACCGTCCACACCACAGGGTCCGGTCTGGCGTGGGGCCTGGAGCTCCAGGCCTGGGCCGGGTGCCTCAGGGCGAAGCCATTGTCCTGGGCTGCCACAGGCCGCGCAAAGCCCCCTGCGGGCAGAGCAGCTACAGAGCAGGGCGAACCCGACCTTTCCTCAGAGATAATGGTTCCTGTGACATTTTATCTTCTCCTTTTGATGAAAACTGTCACTTTAGCATGTAGAGTAATCTATTACAGAATCCCATGCAGTGATTCTAGGATTTTGAAACTGTATGATGTGTTACATAAGAACTTATTTGCTATCAACATTCCCGTGTAAAGAAGAGAGACATCACGCTGCTGTCATGATTTCGTGTCAAGATGATCCAATAAAGTTGCAAAACACACGCTTCTGCGTCGGTGTGTGCCCTCACTGGGGCCTCAGGCACTGCAGGACGTGTGCTGTGGCTCCCGGCCTGGGAGGCCACCCCACCCCCAGCACACCAGCAGGCCTGGGACTCGGGTGGTGACCGGCAAGGGAACCCCAGCGCCCCTGCAGACCCCATGGGTCTCTCCCCGCGAGGCATGTCAGCAGCCGCCAGCTCTTCCTTCCCTTGTGTCGGCCTTATGCTGTGTGTATTCGACAGGGATCGTCGAATGAGACCAGGTCAGCAGGAGGCGGCCCACATCGCGCACATTACCCCAGGTGCTGCCATGGTGGGAGCAGACTGGTGAGACCGCATCCCAGCTCTTCCGAAAGGCATGCCCCAAAAACAGCCCCGCGAGCATCCTTCCCATTCTAGACATCCACACCTGCCCCTGGCCAGTGTCCCTCCAAGGGGCCCGAAGGTGGCACTCGGACGCCTGTGTCAGTCACAGCCAGGATGTGACCGGCAGCTGTGGTTGGTGACCTGGGGCCAGCTCCCAGCAGGTGCTCCCTCGACCCAGATGCCCCTATGAGCATGGCAGCTAGAAGACAGTGCAGGGGGGACCTTGTGCTGTCAGTGACCGGAAGCCAAGACGCACTGAGGCTGGCCTTGGTTTCCACCGACCGCAGCTTCGTCTTGTGTAATGCCTTGTGTGGGTCCACCCGTGCGGATCAGGCGGGTCAGGCCCGCCATCCGAGGCACTGTGAGGTGGCTCTACTGGCTGCCTCAGGGCCCATCTGGTCCCCTGGGCTGGCCCAAGGCCCTGCTTAGTGGAGACCCAGAGGCCTCACCGGCTCCTTAATTCCCGGATGCTCCCTCCTGCGTGACAGAAACTTCGCTGATGAAAAATATCAGGTGTTTTAATCACCGTCAGATAGCTCTGTGGTCCCGCCCAGGTGCCAGCGTTGTGAGCAGCCCACCCCGTCCCCTCCCGGCGGGCCTGGCCGGCTCAGCCTCTAGGGGGTGGCAGGGGCCCCAGGCAGCAGCAGGCTGGGGTGGAACAGCTGGGTTCTGGCCCCCGCGTCGCTCTGGGCAGGCCTGGGGCGTCAGTGCTGAGTCAGACACTTGGATGCGTTCTCCAAGGTTAGGTTGCCCAGTTGTGAGGGCTGCAGACACTTAAAGCTTGGTGAGATCAGGCTGTGGGAAAGAGGGGACTCAGCCCTGCCGTGCCTCTCCCTGGCTTCCTCCCGGGGCATGTGCTGGGAGACCCCGTCTGATCCTGTGGCCACCAGGTTGGTTCGCCCACATCTTCACACCCACATGACAACATGACAGACTGAGGGTGGGGGCCAGCCCGGCGTGCACGCGTCTGGGGTTTGATCTCTGGCGTAGGAGCATCCCACCCCCCGGGCTCCGCTTCCCAGACCACTCACAAGGCAGGGGTGGTTCTGCGTGTCCAGGCCAGGAGCAGCCGTAGCACGTGGTTTGTTCATGAAACGACCGCAGAGGTGTGGTTGCAGAGGCGGCACCGGGAGGCCCTGCCCCGGTGCCCGCTCTGACCTGGGAAAACCGTGGCGCCTGTCTCCTCACTCCCTGCCCACCCTCCCGCAGGCCAGGGTGGTCTTACCTCGTGCTGTTTCCCTGTCTGCAAGGCAAGATGGTCCAGTCAGACCCTTGCGTGGGGCACCCCATCCTTCCGTGACGGGAGCCTCCTGGGCTCTGGCCACAGGCTTGAGGCAGGGGTGGGACCAGACTGCAGGGAGGCTTTTTAGCCAGGAAGCCTCTCCACCTTCCTCTAGCCGAGGCCCCGGCAGGGTGGAGGTCCCGACGCCTCATGGCCCCTTTAGGACAAGGGAACCAGGTGCCCCCTGCACACACACACACCTGCAAGGTGCTCACACATACCTGGATAGGATTTGAAGATGACTTACTTGTGCCAGTCCTTTCTGCAATGACAGTGGGTTTGGAGTTGGGCCGAGTGGCTTGATCGGTGTCCCCTCCCCGAGCCCAGGTGGTGACCGGACTCACATGTAATTGAGGAGTTCCTCCACGGCCAACTCCCACTGCACTGAGGACCTGTGGAGGGATGCCGGCTTGGAGGGGGCATGGCCCAAGCCCCAGAACCCGCCAGCCCAGGAAGGTGGAGGAGACCCCCTCTGAGGAGCGTCTGAGGTTCCCTGGACAGCAGGGCCTCTGCTTACCCGCAGTTGTAGCCAAAGCAGACGACAAGCGAATCTGTGCAGTTGCCGCAGGAGATGGTCTCATACTGGAAGATGCCTGCAATACAGAGCGGCCGCGGGCTCCCCTCCGCCTCCGGGGCCCTAGCCGCTGTGCCCCTCGGCCTGGACAGAGGCTCACTTACCGCAGTGATGCTGACAGTTGATGCGACCTGCGGGAGGACAGGATGGCTCTGTCTTTCCCAGGCCCAGCCTCGTTCCCAGCCCTGCCATCTCCCGACGTCCACCACGGGCTCAGGCCCGCCCCTTGGCCACTGGGGCCCAGGCTCGGCTGGCTTCATGTGTGGCTGCGACCCAGAGGGAAGGGGTCCCCGAGGCGGCCCCCTCAGCTTGGGATGAAGCAAGCCTCAGGGGAGGGAGGGGTAACACACTCAGCGCCTCCAGCAGTTTGGGGACCGGGGTGTGTGGCACGGGGATGCCTCAGGCGCTGTAATGGTGACTAGGGTTTCTCCCTGGGGAGCTGCCCACCTTCCCTTCCATCCTAGCTCCAGTTGCCCCATGCCAGGTGCCCTGGTCGCATCGCTCCAGCCCCAGCCAAGTCCTGCGGGGACCTGAAATACCCTCGTGGCACTCGACCACCAGGCCTGGGCTTCGCCTCCCTCCCCCAGCCCTCGTCTGCTCACCTTCAATGATGGCATTCTGGATGAGGCGCACCTGCTCCTGGAAGATGGCTCGCAGCTCGTTGGGGAAGTACCCTGAAGCGGGGCAGGGCGAGGGCGGTCAGCCTCGGGCGGTGGGCAGAGGTCGGGCGTCCTGGGGGGGCGGGCCCTGCCTCCGTTTCCCGCCCCTTACCCGGGGAATACATCTTCCCCTGGTACAGGTGATCCATCCTCTTGTACACGACTCTCGCCACCTGATCCAGCTTCTCCCGGGCTGAGGGCGAGAGGAGGGAGCGGGTGAGCGGCCGGACCGAAGGTCTCGGGGCGGGGTCCGCGGCCGACCCCCGGCTGGGCGCCGGCACTCACTGATCTCCGCGGGGATGGCCAGGTGCAGCTCCTTCATGGTGTCGTCGCTCCAGGCGGTGAGCAGCGCCCCCGACACGGGGATGTCGCCCACCCACCAGGACTTGAGGTTCACGTGGTGGCGGTAGAAGGAGAACTTCTCCGAGAAGTTGCTGTGGCAGTGCAGGCAGCCGCGGGCCAGCGCCGCCGTCAAGCCCAGGAGCAGCAGCAGCAGCAAGGCCATGGCCCGCCCCCGTCCGCCGCCGGCCAACCAACGGCGCCTCCCGCGCCACGCCCCTCCGCCGCGCACCAACCAACGGCGCCTCCCGCGCCACGCCCCCCCGCCGCGCACCAACCAACGGTGCCTTCACGCCGAGCCCCTCCGCCGCGCACCAACCAACGGCGTCTGCTCGGTCCGGGGCGCGCCCCACCCCCGCCCTCTCTGCGGGACCCGCCCCAGCCCGGCCACGCCCCCGTGCTCAACGGACCACTGACAGCCCCGGTTCCGCCTCTAGGCCCGCCCGTGAGCCGCCAGTCAGAGAAGACGCCCCTCCCGCCTCGGGCCCGCGCCGAGGCCGCGTCCCACGCATGCGCCAAAGGCCGACGCCGGCTCCTCCTCCCGGGCGGCTCCCGCTGAGGCCCCGCCCCTCTCGCCGACCCCCGGCGTAAGCTCCGCCCACCGGCGCCCCTCCGGGCTCCGGTTTCTAGGCAACGGAGCGCGCCGCCCTCCCGCCAGCCCCGCCCGCGCCCGGCTCCCGCCTCCGGGCCGCCGCCGGGCGTGGCTCCGCGCCGCCTCCGCCCAGGTCCGCAGAGCCGCGGACTGAGCCCCGGGGCGCCCGCGCGCCGCCGCCTCGCGCGCCTCGGGCCCTTTGCGGAAGTAGGTCCGGCTCTCGGGCGGCCCTCCGCGGCCGTGTCCCTCCGCGGCGCCTGCGAGGCGGGGGCCGAGGCCCGCGGCGGGGCGGAGCGTGCGCGCCGGCCGGGACGGGCGAGCGGGCCAGGTGGGTCGTCGGGGGCGCCGACCGCGGGCGGCGGGGCGGCCGGGGCGGCGGGAGGGGCGACCGCGGGCGGCGGGGCGGCCGGGGCGGCGGGAGGACGAGCTCCGGCGGCGGGGAGGCCGAGGCGGCGGGAGGGGCGACCGCGGGCGGCGGGGAGGCGGGAAGGCGGGAGGGGCGACCGCGGGCGGCGGGGAGGCCGGGGCGGCGGGAGGATGAGCTCGGGCGGCGGGGCGGCCGGATCTCCGAAGGGCGAGGGGGCGCTGGGTGGGGTCTGGGGCGGCCTCCTGTCCCCACCTGTCCACCCCAGCAGGGTTTCAGGCGCCCACACCCCGCCGCCCTCCCGGCCCCGCCTGGCCTCGGAGGCCGTGGCCGTCAGGACAGGGTGGCTGCTGTCAGCTCTGGTCCCCGAGGGGCGTGACAAGGCCCTCCTCTGCTCGGGAGGGCGACGAAGTGGCCGTCTGAGTGACCCAGTCGTGGCACAGAGGCTGGGGGCGGGCAGCACGTCCAGCCCGAGAGCCCCCACCGTGGGGTGAGACTTCATCCTTTTTTCTGTTTGCTGCTGCTTTCTCTTTTTCTGAGTTTATGCAGGGTTTTCTACTTTTCTTTTTCCTTTTTTTTTTGAGTAGGAGTCTCACTCTGTCGCCCAGACTGGAGGGCAGCGGCCGCTCCCGGCCACCGCAGCTTCAACCTGCTGGGCTCCGGTGATCCGTCCCCCTCAGCCTTGCAAGTAGCTGGAACTGCAGGTGCATGCTACCATGCCCGACTAATTGTTTTTTTTTTAATTTATTGTAGAGACGAGGTCTTTCCAAGTTAGTCTCGAACCTGCGGTCTCAGGCAATCCACTCGCCTCGGCCTCCCAAAGTGCTGAGAGGACAGGCTGAGCCACTGAGCCCGGCTTTTTTTTTTTTTTTTAATATTTTACTTTTTAGAGACACAGTCTCACTATGTCAAACTCCTGGCCTTAAGCGATCCTCCTGCCTTGGCCTCCCAAAGCACTGAGCCACCGTGCCCGGCCCCTCCACGTCTTTTGGAGGCTTGTGTCCTTTCATTCGCCCCCTCGGGAAAAGCGACTCAGCCTTGGTATCTTCACAGGTGCCCTCCAGTGACCAGGACACACTGAGTTTTGTTTTAAAAGCCTGTTTTTGACAAACAGAATTCTTTTTGTTGGGAGCTGGGGCCCCACGCCGTCACCCAGACTGGAGTGCCGCGGCATGCCCGTGGCTCACCGCAGCCTCCAACTCCTGGGCTCAAGTGATCCTCCTTCCTCAGCCTCTGAAGTCGCTGGGACTACAGGTGCCGCCACACTCAGCTTTTTTTTTGGTAGAGACGGGGGTCTTGCTGTGTTTCCCAGGCTGGTCTGGAACTCAGACAAACGCAGTTCTCAGTTCACCTGTCTCAGTAAAAGTCCCGGTGGTGTTTCAGTCCCTTGGGAGGTTTGCGAATGTGCCGTGCTAGCTCTGGGCTCAGTAGAGGCGAGTTGAGGGAGGCCCGGTTTGTCCACGAAGACGCCCTGGCCACCGAGTCCTTTGCACACGCAGCCATGAGTCACCCTCCAGGGAGGACTTCCCCGCCTCCAGGCCCCGAGGCTGGAGACTGTGGGAAAGCCCCCCTCCCGCCCACCGAGAGCCTGGGCTTGTCCTCCGGGAAGTTCCAGCCATTCCCGCGGGGAGCTCGGTCCCCGCTTTCCTGGAGCTTAGTTCAAGGGGCTGGGCCAGAGAGAAGCATCTGGAACGGGTCTGGTTCTGGAGCACAGTGGGTGGCCTGGGCCCAAATGTGCCCTCGGGCACGCCCGAGATAGGGCCTTCGGTTTCCCCGGGGGGGACTTTCCTGGGGACGCCTTCCGGAAGGAGCCGGCCTCCTTCCCTTTGCATCACACCGGGTCGTCGGTATGTTTCTTCTTAGCTCCTCCGGCCAGGAAAGCTACAGGCAGTTTTTCAGTTTTCATTTTTCTTTCTGAGTCGGGTCTCGCTCTGCTGCCTAGGCTGGAGTGCAGTGGCACGATCATGGCTCGCCACGCCTCAGCTTCCTGGGCTCAAGTGACCCTCCCTCCTCAGCCACCCCCGTAGCTGGGACTACGGGTGCCACCACGCCCAGCTTATTTTCTTACTTCTGGGAGAGGTGGAGTCGGTTTCCCAGGAGGGTCTCAAAGTCCTGGGCTCAGGCGATCCTCCCACCTCTGCCTCCCTAAGTGCTGGGATTTTACCAGCGTGAGCCACCACGCTCCCCTTAAATGTAAATTTATCATAAAGATTCTCAGAGGTAATCTCACCTTGAATCTTATTTTCAGGTAAAATGATGACTTATCCCTATTTAAAAAAAAATGTTCCTGGCCTGCTTAGTCTAATATCAAGTTCTTTCTTGTTTTTTCATGATTATACCAACTTATTAGTATTTTTTTTTTTTTTGAGTTGGAGTCTCACTCTGTCGCCCAGACTGGAGTGCAGTGGCCGCTCCCGGCCACCGCAGCCTCGACCTGCTGGGCCCCGGCGATCCTTCCGCCTCAGCCTTCCGAGTAGCTGAAACTACAGGCGCGCGCTACCAGGCCCAGCTGATTTTTTGATTTACTGTAGAGATGAGGTCTCGCCAAGTTGCCCAGGCGGGTCTCGAACCCACGGGCTCAGGCAATCACTCACCTCAGCCTCCCAAAGGCGTGGGATTACAGGCTGAGCCACCGAGCCCGGCTTATTAGTATTTTTAACACTGTAGAGGTGTGACTTCGCTATGTTGCCAGGCTGGTGTCAAACCCTTGGGCTCAGGTGATCCTCACGCCTCGGCCTCCCAAAGTGCTGGATTCCGTGAGGGTTGGGGGTCTCACTGTGGGGAGGCTTGGCTGGGTCTGGGGCTCTTCTTTGCAGCCAGGCGGGCTGGGGTGGGGTCTGTAGGATACAATGTGGCCCAGCCCACCGACCAGATGGGGGTCCCGTTGGGGCACGCCTGCACCGGTCAGGGCCATTTGATCTCGTGACTTTGTCCCCCCAGTGGAGGGTTTGTCTGGTTTTGCTGCAGAGCTTGTATTTTCTTTTTTAATGTAAAAAAATCTTAAAACGGCATGTGTTTTGCACTCACCGTGCCGTGACTTAGTTCCTATGTGAGGCTTGGGCCAGGGTCTACCCCTGGACATCGGGGCCGGGTTGTCCTCTGGGGGGCTGTCCCTGGCCTCCGTCCTCCCCACACCATGAGCACCCACAGTCGTGACACCACAGATGTCCCCCGACATCGCTGCGAGGGACAGAATCGTCCCAGGGCTCAGGCAAGCGGGGGCAACTGGGACGCCGGGTGGTCTGGCCCGGACTCAGTCCCCGGTGCCCCCCAGGCCACCAGGCAAGACCAGGAGGGAAAGAAAGTGGTGGTGGGTGTGCCCCGCTGAAGTCTGGGACACCGCTGCTGGAGATACCGGGCGGGGACGAGCCCCAAGTGCCCTCCAGAATTTGGACAGCGCTGTCATGCTGGCAGGTCTGTCCGGGCCACGATGCTGGTTTCAGGAGCGCCTGGGCTGCTGGGGGATCCCTGGGCCCAAGTCACCCAGCGATGGGGCTCAGCTGGGCCCAGACGGGCCGGATGTCGGGGTCCCGGAAGCTGTCAGCGGAGTCCCCTGTAGGGCAGGAAGGCGCTGCTGATCTAGCTGGGCTCTCCCCGGGGAGATTCTGCCTCCAGGGGACACTGGGGATGTCAAGGGACACTTGGTGTCACGACTGGGGGTGGAGGCAGGGACGCTGCTCACACCCCGCAGGGCCCAGGACGACCCCCCAGAGGACGACCCGGCCCTGACGTCCACAGGGCCCAGGCTGGAGACCCTGGTCTGGCCGAAGGGGCGCCGGCTTCGGAGTCTCCAGATCCGATTCAAGCCTGGACTCCTGTCCCGCTGGCCGTGCGCCCTCGGGCCGGGCAGCCGACCTCAACTTCCCCCTGTGCCCGGTGGGCTGGTCCCTCCTGCCCAGCAGGAAGGAATGGATTTCAGGAACACGACTATCCACAGGCCTGCAAGGGCCAGGCCTGTCTGTTAGCGACGGTGACAGCCCACAGCGCAGCCGCCCAGGAGAGTCTAGAACTGTCCCAATTTCCGGGCAGGAGACACAGTGGCCATTTCCAACCGGCCTCCCCAGCCTCACACGGGGACCCCACCCGTGTTAGTCCCTGGGTCAGTGGGAGACTGTCAGTGTCTCTGCCAACCACGCTTCAGCTAGGAAGGACACTGGCGAGTCAAAACTCTCTTTTTTTTTTTTGAGCTGGGGTCTCACTGTCGCCCAGGCTGGAGTGCAGGGGCACGCTCATGGCTACTGCAGCCTCGACCTGCTGGGCTCAGGCGATCCTCTCGCCTCAGCCTCCTGAGTAGCTGGGACAACAGATGCCGCCACACCTGGCTAGTTTTTTGGTTTATTGTAGAGATGAGGTCTCGCCAAGTCGCCCGAGCTAGTCTCGAGCCCCTGGGCCCAGGCAGTCCTCCCGCCCTGGCCTCCATGCCCAGCTGGCCGACAGCTCTGCAGCAGCCAGGAGGGAAGCAGGACCCCTGTGGGCCCTGGCTCCCACTGGTGGGTCACAGCCCGTTCCTTCCCCGCCCCGCCCCCGCTCTCATCTGCAGAGGTCCGAGGAAAAGGCCGTGAAGAGCCGGCTCGGTGGCTCAGCCTGTAATCCTGCGCCTTTGGGAGGCTGAGGTGAGTGGATTGCCGGAGCCCGTGGGTTCGAGACCCGCCTGGGCAACTTGGCGAGACCTCATCTCTACAATAAATTAAAAAATTAGCCGGACGTGGTAGCGCGCGCCTGTAGTTCCAGCTACTCGGAAGGCTGAGGCGGAAGGATCACCAGAGCCCAGCAGGTCGAGGCTGCGGGGGCCGGGGGCGGCCACTGCACTCCAGTCTGGGCAGCAGAGTGAGACTCCAACTCAAAAAAATAAAATAAATAAAAAAGAAAAGGTCGTGAAGGCCATGCCAAGTCCAGCCCAGACCCCATGGCCTGGTGACGACAGGTGGCTTCGCCAGCAGGAGAGGGGAGAGCCAGGATGGAGTTGGGGCCTCTCCCCGGGGCATTCCGTCTTGGCTTCGGGTCTCTCAGGGAGCCCACACTTGCGTGGTGTCTCTCGGGCTGAGTTCTGGGAAGGAGGAAGTGGCCCTGTTAGGGGCACCACAGGCGTTGGGGACGTCTCTCATTTCTCTGTAACCGTCCCCAGCCGACGCGTCTTGTCAAAATTTTTTTTCGAGTTGGGGTCTCGCTCCGTTGCCCAGGCTGGGGTGCAGTGGCATGATCACAGCTCTCCGTAGCCGCAACTTCCTGGGCTCAAGCGAACTTCCTTCCTCACCCTCTCCATTAGCTGGGACTACAGGTGCCACCACACCCGGCTTATTTTTTTATTTTTTCGTAGACACAGAGTCTCATTGTGTTGTCCAGGCTGGCCTCAAACTCCTGGGCTCAGGCATTCCCCTGCCTCTACCTCCCAAAGTGCTGGGATTTTATAGGCATGAGCCACTGCTCCCAGCCTTAAATGTAAATTTATCATAAAAATTCCCAGAGGTAATCTCACCTTGAATCTCATTTCCAGAGGAAATGATAGTTCATCTTTATTTGATTTTTTTACATGTTCCTGGCCAGTTTAGTCTAATATCAAGTTCATCCTTATTTTTCCATGATTGTACCAGTTTATTATTATTATTTTTTTATTTTTAACATTGTAGAGATGGGGTCTTGCTATGTTGTCCAGGCTGGTCTCGGGCTCCTGGGCTCAAGCAGTCCTCCCGCCTCAACCTCTACACCTGACCTCAAGTGTACTTTTATTTGCCCCCGTGGTAAACTGAGGCAAAGGGAGATAACCTCAGAGTTCTTCTGCAAGGTGCAGCATGACCACTGCAGTCTGTCTACACCCAGGTCTTCTTTCTTTGTCGGGTAGAGCGGAGACCTTAGAAGTGGGAAACCGGCCAGGCTTGGTGGCTCAGCCTGTCATCCCAGCACTTGGGGAGGCCGAGGCGAGTGGATTGCCTGAGCCTGCGGGTTCAAGACCCGCCTGGGCAACTTGACAAGACCTCATCTCTACAACAAATCAAAAATTAGCTGGGCGTGGTAGTGCGTGCCTGTAGTTCCAGCTACTTGGAAGGATCGCCAGAGCCCAGCAGGACGAGGCTGCGGTGGCCGGGAGCGGCCGCTGCCCTCCTGCCTGGGCGACCGAGGGGGGCTCCGAGCCCACGTCCGCCTCTGCCTTGACAACGGCCCCGGGGGAGGGTCCTGCTTCCCCAGCTCCAGGGCTCTGGGCCTTCTGGGCCTGCGTGCCCGTCACGCCCATCTCTGCTTCCATCTCCACACAGCTGTCCCTGTGTCCGGGTCCAGCACTCCTGGCCCCTTAGAAGGTCACTGACGCCAGCACGGCCTCATCTTATTAATTGCATCTGCAGAGACCCCGTTTCCTGATACGGGCCCATCCCAGGTGGCCAGGGTTGAGACACAAACCTGTCTTTTGGGGACACAGTTCAGCCCACCACGGGGGAATCGGCCGGGCATAGCGGCTCACGCCTGTCATCTCAGCACTCTGGGAGGCCGAGGCAGGACGATCGCTTGATCCCACGAGTTCGAGACCAGCCTGGGCAACATAGCGAGACCTTGTCTCTAGAAAAATGAAACAATTAGCTGGGCATGATGGTGTGCGACTTTAGTCCTAGCTGCTCAGAGGCTGAAAAGGGAGGATTGTCTGAGCCCAGGAGGTCGAGGCTGCGGTGAGCCGTGATTGTGCCACTGTGCTTTGGCTTCGGCAGCAGGGTGAAACCCCGACTCAACAAAATAAAAAAGAAACGTCCTTGAATCAGATAGAGGCTGCACAGCTCTCAACGTGCTAAGAGCCACTCCCTGCGCTCTGTAAAGGCTGACGCTCGTGGCTTGTGAGCCATCTGTCAGTCTCAAGAGTATCGGGAGAGCTAAGGAAACATGGCCTGGTGCGGTGGCTCACGCCTGTAATCCTACCCCTTCGGGAGGCTGAGATGAGAGAACTGCCTGAGCTCAGGGGTTCCAGACCAGCCCAGGCAACTTGGGAGACCGCGTCTCTACAATAAATCAAATATGAGCCAGGCATGGTAGCACGCGCCTGTCGTTCCGGCCGCTTGGAAGGCTGGGGCGGAAGGATCGCCGGAGCCCAGCAGGTGGACGCTGGGGTGGCAGTGAGCATGCCCCTGCCCTCCAGCCTGGGCCACGGAGTGAGACTCTGACTCAAAAAAAAAAACCCAGAAAAGGAAAACACGTCCGCCTCAGCCGTGCCTGGCTTGGCCTCCGCAAGCCGCCTCCTCCTGTCTGCCTTCCAGTGGGTAACCTCGCGCAGCCAACGGGGACAGATGCGCCAGACAGTGCCCGGACACGCGGTGACTGGGGACTGGCCACTGTGTGTCCGTGTGTCCCATGGGAGCCAGGGAGGCCCTCCTGCACCAGGAGCAACTGCAGCATCTAAAAATAAACATCCAGACTATGGAAGGCTTCTCTGGGTGCTGTCTTTTGTTAGAGAAATTAATTTACTTTCTAGACGTCAGGTCCTGCTGTGTCGCCCAGGCTGGCCTCCCACAGTGCTGGGATGACGGTTGTGAGCCACCGTGCCCAGCCTGGGTGCTGCCTTTTTTGTATGTTTGTGACGGGGTCTCACTCCGTTGCCCAGGCTGGAGTGCAGTGGTGCAGTTTTGGCTTGCTTCTGTGCTCAAGCAGTCCATCCACCTTGGCCCCCCAAAGTGCTGGGGTTGTAAGCATGAGCCACTGAGCCCGGCCTTTTTTTTTGAGTCGGAGTCTCACTCTGTCGCCCAGGCTGGAGGGCAGTGGCACACTCACGGCCACCCCAGCGTCGCCCTGCTGGGCTCCGGCGACCCTTCCGCCTCAGCCTTCCAAGGAGCCAGAGCTACAGGCACGCGCGACCACGCCCAGCTCATTTTTGGTTGATCGTAGAGACAAGGTCGTGCCAAGTTGCCCGGGCTGGTCTGGAACCCGTGGGCTCAGGCAATCCACTGGCCTCGGCCTCCCAGAGTGCTGGGATGACAGGCTGAGCCGCCGAGCCCGGCCCGATCCTGCCTTTTTTTAACAGGACAGATTCTGGGCTGCGGCATTTTCCAGCCAAATACAGGACTGCCCGGCCGGGAGCCAGTGTTGCGCACTGAGCTAGAACACAGGGACCCAACACCTGATCTCCAGCTCCTCCCACTCCCCGGGGCTGCGGGCCTCAAGACCGTGGCAGGATGTGGGAGCCTCCGGAAGGAAGTGGGTGGCTGTGGGCCGGCGCACCTCCGCGGGAGGGGTCACAGCCATCCTCCGTTGCCTGGAACTGAGTCGTGCCCTGTTTCGTTTCCAGAAAAGAAAGGGTGGCATGTTGAGAGGAGCAACTGCTGTCTTCCCTCCGTTCCTCTGGAACGTTCCTGGCCACTCGCGTTGAGTCCGTGGAAAGACCAGGCAGCCAGGTCGGCCGGCACTGAATTCCGAGAAGCTCACCTTGGCCTCACTTACCCCACACTCCCTGGGCGGATTCTGAGAAAGCAGAGAGGAAGACGCAGAGCGGTAACGAAATGCAGGCAGCCTGGGGAGGACGCCACCCGGCCGTCCTGGCCTCCCCTTCTGTGGGGAACTGCAGCCTGTCGCCCCCGGGGCTGAGGGGCGCGTGTATCTTCCTGGTGGAAAACTATTGGCTTGGTCGGGCGTGGTGGCTCACGCCTGAAGTCCCAGCACTTTGGGAGGCTGAGGTGGGAGGATCGCTTGAAGCCAGCCTGGGCAACATAGTGAGACCCTGTCTCTACAATAATGAGGAAGTGAGCTGGGTGCAGTGGCTCATGCCTGAAATCCCAGCACTTTGGGAGGCTGAGGCGGGATGTCATGGCCACAGTGAGCTATGATCGCACCACTGTGCTCCAGCCTGGGCCACAGAGCCAGACCCTGTCTCTGAAACAGAAAAAAAAGTTTGCTCGTGATAGCGGCTCTGCCTGTCCAGCAGGTTTTTCAGAAAATAATTACTTCCACTTAAAAAAAGGCCTCCTGGCCGGGCGCAGTGGCTCAAAGCTATAATCACAGCACTTTGGGAGACCAAGGCAAGAGGATTGCCTCTGCCCTGGGTTCGAGACCACCCTGGGCAACACGGCGAGACCTTGTCTCTACAAAAATCAAAAAATTAGCTGGGTGTGGTGGTGCGTGCCTTTAGTTCCGGCTACTTGGAAGGCTGAGGCGGAAGGATCGCCAGAGCCCAGCAGGTCGAGGCTGCAGTGGCCAGGAGCGGCCACTGCACTCCAGCCTGGGCGACAGAGCGAGACTCCAACTCAAAAAAAAAGGCCTCCCACTTCTGAGAGGAGATGGAAATGGGCAGGGACCTTGCAGGCCCCTCGGGCCACCTTGCCCGGTTGCTAGACCGGTGCCAGCCAGCGGGCATGAACACGTAGAAAAAGACAAGCCGGGGCCCAGGGGACGGTCACCTTCGCCCTGAGGCCCAGCCCAGGGAGTGTCCCCTCCCCAGGCTGGAGGTCAGCTCGGGCCTCAACACTGGCCCCTGCCCTGCTGGCCCTGTCCGGTGGCCTCCCTGGAGGCTCGGTCCCCAAAGCTGGTGCCGGAAAGTCCCTGAGGCCTCAGAGGCTGCCCCGGGCCCCGGGCCCCGGGCTGGGCTTGCCTCAGTGTTGATTTCCGGGGTGAGAGCTGGCTGCGGGTGGATGCCGGTGCAGGAGTGAGGCAGGGCCCGGGACTGGCCGGGGCACGCCTTGTCCCCTCACTTCGTTTCCTCCTGGACAAAGTGAGGCTCCCACGCACCCCATGCGGATGGGCGCTTGGAAATGGAGGCCGTTTGTGTGTGGCGGGATGTCCCCTCATGCCTGGGCCGGGCTCGGGGAGGTGTGGGCTCGGGGCGCACTTTCCCATTTCCGTAGGGGAGGTCTTGGTTGGTTTTTTTGCTTAAGAGGTGGAGTCTGGCCGGGCTCGGTGGCTCAGCCTGTCATCCCGCGCCTTGGGAGGCTGAGGTGAGTGGATGGCCTGAGCCCGCGGGTTCGAGACCCGCCTGGGCAGGTGAGACCTCATCTCTACAATAAATCAGAAATCAGCCGGGCGTGATAGCGCACGCCTGTAGTTCCAGCTACTCGGAAGGCTGAGGCGGAAGGATCGCCGGAGCCCGGCAGGTCGAGGCTGCGGTGGCCGGGAGCGGCCACTGCACTCCAGTCTGGGCACCAGAGTGAGACTCCGACTCAAAAAAAAAAAAGAAACATGGAGTCTGGGTGTGTTGGCCAGGATGGAGTGCAGTGGCACAATCATAGCTCACTACAGCCTCAACCTCCTGGGCTCAGGCGGACCTCCCTCCGGAGCCTCTCGAGTAGCTAGGACGACAGGTGGCACCACGCTCAGCTCCTCTTTTTTTTTTTTTTTTTGAGTTGGAGTCTCACTCCGTTGCCCAGGCTGGAGTGCAGTGGCCGCTCCCGGCCACCGCAGCCTCGACCCGCTGGGCTCCGGCGATCCTTCCGCCTCAGCCTTCCGAGGAGCCGAACTACAGGCCCGCGCTACCATGCCCGGCTGATTTTTTGATTGATTGTGGAGATGAGGTCTCGCCAGGTTGCCCAGGCGGGTCTCGAACCCATGGGCTCAGGCAACCCACTCACCTCGGCCTCCCAAAACACTAGAATTACAGGCTGAGCCACCGAGCCCGGCTCAGCTCTTCTTTTTTTGCGTGGGAGTCTCGCTCTGTCGCTTAGGCTGGAGTGCAGTGGCACGCTCACAGCCACCCCAGCCTCGACCTGCTGGGCTTAGGCGATCCTTCCGCCTCTGCCTTCCAAGTAGCTAGAACTACAGGCGCATGCCACCATGCCCAGCGACCAGTTCATTTTTTAATTTTTTGTAGAATTGGGGTCTTGCTGTGTTGCCCAGGCTGGTCTTGACCTCCTGGGCTCAAGCGATTCTCCCTCCTCAGCCTCCTGAGAAGCTGGGACGACAGGTGTGAGGGATTGTTTTTTCAACCTTGAACTGGACACCTGAGGGCAGCTCTGGTTTGCAGAGCGCTTGGGTGGTCGGCAGTTGCAGGTGAAGGGCCGTGGGGTCCCCACCTGGGCTCCCCCTTGCTCTGCCCCAGTGGGAGTGCCCTGGCCACCAGCCCTGGTGACGGGACAAGCACACGGTGGCCTCTTAGAGCCTGGCCCTTCCAGGGAGGGTCTGATCTGGGCTGCAGGGTGGCTCCCTCCATGGCCAGCGGACAGGGGACCTGGTGGGTGCTGTGGTCTCAGTCACCCCTGGACTTGGGCCACAGAGCATCCACACAGCTCGGTGCCCAGCGTAGAAGACGCGTGGCCACGCAGCCCTGGCCCTGGCGGCATGGGTTGGTGACTGGCGACCAGAGGGTGCAGCCGCATCCCAGAGCTGGCATGTTGGGGGTCACGTGTGGGAGGAGGGAGCAGCGGCTTCATCTGGAGTCCTGGACTCACACTCTGGTCCATCCTCCCAGCCGTGTGACTGGCAGTGACAACATAAGAGTCAGTGCCACCAGGTGCGGTGGCTCACACCTGTCATCCGGCACTTTGGGAGGCGGAGGCGAGAGGATTATCTGAGCTCAGAGGTTCAAAACCAGCCTGGGCAACTTGGCAAGACCTCATCTCTACGATAAACCAAAAATAATTAGCTGGGTGTGGTGGCACGCAACTGTAGTTCCAGCTACTTGGGAGGCTGAGGCAGAAGGATCGCCTGAGCCCAGGAGATAGAGGCTGCAGTGGCCGTGAGCGTGCCATGCACTCTAGCCTGGGTGACCGAGTGAGACTCCAACTCAGAAACGAACAAACGAACGAAACAAGAGTCGGCGTCATCTCCTGCCCCACGGGTCTCACCGGCGATCTGTGGTGTCACCCCAGGCAGCGTCTGGGGACAGGTGTGGGTGTCCTGGCGTGGAAGGGCTGGAGGCCGGGGACCTTGCTGACACCCTGCAGGGCTCAGGGTGCCCCCCCCGAGAATGACCCGGCCCTGATGTCTGCGCTGCTCGAGGGAGGCCCTGAGTTCGTTATCTGGAAAAGATAAATATCAAGTCTGCTCTCTGCTCGCACCAGACCTCAGAATCAATCTTGAGGGAGCAGGCGGTGTAGACCGGGGGACCCAGTTCCTGGGATGCCCTCCTCCCCCTCCGTGTGTGGCTCTGCGTGTGTGCAGCCTCCCGGGTCCTGGGACAAGAGGCTCTTGGGGGTCTGGGGAGTCCCCTAACTCGGGGGTCTGACTCGGGGCGATTCTGCCCCCAGGAGTCTCGGGGCGATGTCGGGGACGTGTGGTGCGTCACGCCTGGGGGTGCTCCTGGCATGGAGGGGCAGAGGCCGGGGATGCCGTGCCCCCCTGCAGGGCCCAGAACACCCCAGAATCCACAGTGCTGAAAAGAAAAGACCTGGCTGGGCCCCAGTTTTCGCCTCTGTAAAGTGAAGACAGTGTGAAATGTGAACCGCCCACTCGAATGTGAGTCCAGGTGGCCGGAAGAGCGGCGGCCACAGGCCCCTGATGGCTCTGGGGACGGTCAGGCCTTTCTGGTCACCGTGGACCTGGGTCCTCCCAGCTCCCTGTATGTGCACTATGTTGGCCAGGCGGCGAACTTCCTGATGGTGGGCTGGGCACTGTGGCTCACACCTGTAATCCCAGCACTTTTGGAGGCGGAGGTGAGAAGATTGCCTGAGTCCAGTGGTTCTAGACCAGCCTGGGCAACTTGGGGAAGCCTCACCTCTCCAATAAACCAAGAACATTATCCAGGCGTGGTGGTGCACGCCTGCGGTTCCAGCTACTTGGGAGGCTGAGGTGGAAGGATCGCCTGAGCCCAGCAGGTCGAGGCTGCAGTGGCCGTGAGTGTGCCCCTGCCCTCCAGCCTGGGCGATGGAGTGAGACTCCAGTTCAAAAAAAGAAAAAGCTTCCTAATGATCCATCCGTGTTGTCTGAGCCCTTACGTTTGTGGTGACTTGGCACAGCAGCCGCAGGTGACTCCTCCAGCCCCGAGCTGGGCCTTGAGAGATGGGACGGGGCAGGACTGGTTGGTCACAGGAAAAGACGCTAACTCCGGCCATTTAAGGAGAAACAGCAACCTGCTGGCTTATTCCACCGGCCTTTAATAAACGGCTGTTCGACCGTATCGCGTGGGTGAGCTGTCATGGCCCCGCGGGACAAGCACGGAACCTGCCGGCTCCTGGCGGGGAGGCCCGCCCCCTCCCCTGTCCCCTCTTGACATCCTTGGCACTTCCTCTTGTGTTGGCATCGGCGCTCCGCCCCCTCGCCCCGCCCAGAGGGCCCCCACGGGCGCCTTTCCTCTCGGTCACGGCCAAGTCCCTGCTCCCGGGAGGGCGCGTGCGTCGAGAAGGGTGGGCTGTGTACACGCCATGGCCAGCCTGCTGGGGTCACCCCGAACCCTGGTGTGTCAGCGTGCCGCACACTCGTACAGCAAAGCACCTGGGAACACTGTCCAGGCCCGAGTCAGGCACGGGGGACGGACACCACTCTGGGTCCCCCGGGGCCTGGCTCTCGTCGCCCTCTGCTTGGAGGCAGTTGGGCCGTGCCACGTGGCGGTTGTGGGTGCCGGGGGACGGGCACCCTACTGGTGAAACTCCTTTTTAAAAGTTTGTGTGAGCCGGGCTCGGTGGCTCAGCCTATAATCCCAGCACTTTGGGAGGCTGAAGTGAGTGGATTGCCTGAGGCCATGGGTTCGAGACCGGCCCGGGCAACTTGGCGAGACTTCGTCTCCACAGCCAATCAAAAATTAGCCTAGCCGGGCTCGGTGGCTCAGCCTGTAATCCGCGCTTTGGGAGGCTGAGGTGAGTGGATTGGCTGAACCCGCAGTTCGAGACCCGCCTGGGCAACTTGGTGAGACCTCATCTCTACAATAAATCAAAAATGAGCCGGGCGTGGTAGCGCGTGCCTGTAATTCCGGCTACTTGGAAGGCTGAGGCGGAAGGATCGCCAGAGCCCGGCGGGTCAAGGCTGCGGTGGCCGGGAGTGGCCACTGCACTGCAGTCTGGGTGACAGAGTGACTCAACTCAAAAAAAAATGAAATTTTGTGTGTGTGTAGAGACGGGGTCTTGCTGTGTTGCCCAGGCTGGACTCAAACTCCTGGCCTCCAGCAACCCTCTCAACTTGGCTTCTCAAGAGTGCTGGGATTGCCTGTGTGAGCCACCACACCCGGCCCCTCAGCTTCCTGCTCTGTAAATCAGGGATGGTCTTTACCCTGCAGCGTGTGAGGCAGTTAGATGTTATTGTTTTATTTTGTTTTGTTTTATTTTATTGTTTTTGAGTCGGAGTCTCACTCTGTCGCCCGGACTGGAGGGCAGTGGCCACTCCCGGCCACCGCGGCCTCGACCCGCTGGGCTCCGGCGATCCTTCCGCCTCAGCCTTCCGAGTAGCCGGATTGACAGGCATGCGCTACCACGCCCGGCTCATTTTTGATTTATTGTAGAGAGGAGGTCTCGCTGCCCAGGCGGGTCTCGAACCCATGGGCTCAGGCCATTCACTCACCTCGGCCTCCCAAAGACGCGGGATGGCAGGCTGAGCCTCCGAGCCTGGCTGAGATATTATTATTGCTCTTACTTGTAGAGAGGGAAGTCTTGCTATGTTGCCAAGGCTGGTCTCAAAATCCTGGGCTCAAGCAGTCCTCCCGCCTTGGCCTCCTGAGCCGCTGGGATTACATGTGGCACCACACCCAGCTAGTTTTTCAACTCTTTGTAGAGCTGGCATCCTACTATGTGTCCAGGCTGGTCTTGACGTCCTGGCCTCGAGTGAGCCTCCCTTCTCAGCCTCCCAAAGTGCTGGGATTACAGGCATGCGCCACCGCACCCGGCCTGAAAGGCCTTACAGCTGCAAGTCCCGGGAACATTCTGAATCCGGCCACTTCTGCCTCTGGAACGGAGTTTCTGGGAAGGTCTGTGCCCGCTTTCACTCCTGTCTGTGTGTTTCAGATCCCCGGGGAGCTGCGGCCTGGCCGCCCGGTGAGCCCTCCGTGAGCCGCCCCGCCCGGGAGCGGGAGGCGCCGCTGCCATGTCCGGCCCCTTCCTGAAGCAAGTGTTCAACAAGGACAAGACGTTCCGGCCCAAGCGCAAGTTCGAGCCGGGCACCCAGCGCTTCGAGCTGCACAAGCGGGCGCAGGCGTCGCTGAACGCGGGGCTGGACCTGCGGCTGGCGGTGCAGCTGCCGCCGGGCGAGGACCTGCACGACTGGGTGGCCGTGCATGTGGTGGACTTCTTCAACCGCATCAACCTCATCTACGGCACCATCAGCGACGGCTGCACCGAGCAGTCCTGCCCCGTCATGTCGGGCGGCCCCAAGTACGAGTACCGCTGGCAGGACGAGCACAAGTTCCGGAAGCCCACGGCGCTGTCCGCGCCCCGCTACATGGACCTGCTCATGGACTGGGTGGAGGCGCAGATCAACGACGAGGACGTCTTCCCCACCAGCGTGGGTGAGGCGGGCCGGCGGGCGGCTTCCAGGGCGGGCAGGGGCGGCGCGGGCTTGCACCGCGGGAGGCCGGGCAGGAGGGTCGCTGGGGCCCCGGCGTCGGAGACCAGCCTGGGCAGCGTAGCGAGACCCCGTCTCTGCAAGACCCCAAAAATGAGCCGGGTGTGGTGGCGCCTGTGGGCCCAGCGACTTGGGAGGCTGAGGCCGGAGGATCGCCCAGCCCAGGAGTTGGAGGCTGCCGTGAGCCGTGATCGTGCCACTGCACTCCAGCCTGGGCCGCAAACTGAGACCCCAACTAAAAAAAAAAAGGGAATTTTTGTAATTTGGCAAGGAGCACACTGATGAGGAGAGCACAGGAAAGTCACCGTGGCAGGAACGACGTGGTCGCGGCCAGACACAAACCAGGGGCGCAGCTGTGTGCCAGCCAAGCTGTATTCACTGGCTGGGCTCAGCGGCTCAGCCTGTCATCCCAGCACTGTGGGAGACCGAGGCGAGCGGATTGCCTGAGCCTGCGGGTTCGAGACCCACCCAGGCAACTTGGGGACACCTTGTCTCTACAATAAATTAAAAATTAGCCGGGCATGGTAGCACACGCCTGTAGTTCCAGCTACTTGGAAGCCTGAGGCGGAAGGATCGCAGAGCCCAGCGGGTCGAGGCTGCGGTGGCCGGGAGCGGCCACTGCACTCCGTCTGGGCGACAGAGTGAGACTCTGACTCAAAAAGAAAAATTAATATAATAATAATAATAATAATGAGCCAGGCACGGTGGCTCGGCCTGTCATCCCAGCACTTTGGGAGGCCAAGGCGAGTGGATTGCCTGAGCCCGCGGTTTTGAGTCCCGCCTGGGCAACTTGGCAAGACCGTGTCTCTATAATAAATCAAAGACTAGCCGGGTGTGGTAGCGCGCACCTGTAGTTCTGGCTACTGGGAAGGCTGAGGCGGAAGGATCGCCAGAGCCCAGCGGGTCGAGGCTGCGGTGGCCGGGAGCGGCCAGTGCACTCCGGTCTGGGCAACAGAGGGAGACTCCGACTCAAAAAGAAAAATTAATAATAATAATAATAATAATAATGAGCCAGGCACGGTGGCTCGGCCTGTCATCCCAGCACTTTGGGAGGCCAAGGCGAGTGGATTGCCTGAGCCCGCGGGTTCGGGTCCCGCCTGGGCAACTTGGCAAGACCGCGTCTCTATAATAAATCAAAGACTAGCCAGGTGTGGTAGCGCGCACCTGTAGTTCCGGCTACTCGGAAGGCCGAGGCGGAAGGATCGCCGGAGCCCAGCGGGTCGAGGCTGCGGTGGCCGGGAACGGCCGCTGCACTCCAGTCTGGGCGACCGAGGGAGACTCCGACTCAAAAAAAAAAAAAACAACTTGATTCGCACAGATGGGAGCCGGGCCGGTGTGGCCCTCCAACCGTGGCCTTGAGACCCTGTGTGAGGCCTCGCCAGTGTGGCGGTGAAGCCCTCGGGATCCCGCTTCTGAGCTGTCTCCGCAGCTGGCTGTGTCCAGCCCCCTCCTGTCACCCTCACGCCCCCCAGAGGGAAGCAGCACAGAGGAGGCAGGTGTCGCCATCAGACCCAGAGTTCCTCGGTGTCAAGCCAGCATGCCTGCTGGTGTGCACCAGACGGCCTCTTGGATCTTACAACCTCTAGTATAGAGACCCTCCGTGCTCCAAGACCACCCTGCCCTTGCGGGACAGTCCCCCAGCTCGGAGTCTGTGATGTACCTTGAGCCGGGCATGGTGGCTCACGCCTGCCATCTCAGCACTTTGGGAGGCTGAGGCAGCAGGATTGCAGGAGCCTACGAGTTCACCAGCCTGGGCAACATAGTGAGACCCTATCTCTACAAAAATAAAGTGAGCTGGTGCCTGTAGTCCCAGCAACTCAGGAGGCTGAGGCAGGAGGATCACTTGAGGCTGCAGTGAGCTCTGGTCATGCCACTGCACTCCAACCTGGGCCACAGAGCGAGACCCTGCCTCTGGAAAAAACAAACAAAAAATCGAGGTGGATGCTGCCTGCCGAAAGCTTCTAGCAGCTGACAACGCCATTAGCAGAGACACGGGTCACTCCCGCCCCCCACCCCACGAGGCTAGGTATTCCGTGCTGTCGCCGTCTTCAGTTGCACATATGACATCTGCCCCTTTTTTGGGGAGTTGGATTCTCATTCCGACTACCAGGCCGGAGTGCAGGGGCATGCTCACTACCAACCCAGCCTCGACCTGCTGGGCTCAGGCAATCTTTCCTCCTCAGCCTTCCGGGTTTCCTCACCATGTAGCCCAGGCTGGTTTCGAACCCACGGACTGGGGTAATCCTCTCGCCTCAGCCTCCCGAAGTGCTGGGATTATGGGCTCGAGCTGCTGTGCCTTGCCTAGTGGCATGTCTCTTTCTTTTTTTTCTTTTTTTGAGTTGGAGTCTCACTCTGTCGCCCAGACTGGAGTGCAGCGGCCGCTCCCAGCCACCGCAGCCTCGCCTGCTGGGCTCCGGCGATCCTTCCGTCTCAGCCTTCCAAGTAGCCGGAACTACAGGTGCGCACTACCACGCCTGGCTGATTTTTAAATTTATTGTAGAGATGAGGGCTCGCCAAGTTGCCCGGGTGGGTCTCAAACCCGCGGGCTCAGGCAATCCACTCACCTCAGCCTCCCAAAGGCGCGGGATGACAGGCTGAGCCACTGAGCCCGGCTGCATGTCTCTTTCTTGATGAGAAGTCAGTAATTCATCCTAAACCACAGGCGTTTTTCTTTTTCTTTTTTTTTTCCCTAGTATTTTTGTAGAAATGGGGTCTTGCTATGTTGCCCAGGCTGGTCTGAACTCCTGGGCTCAAGTGATCCTCTTGCCTTGGCCTCCCAAAGCACTGGGATGACAGGTGTGGGCCTCTGTGCCTGGCTAATGTTTTTCTTTGATAAACGTTTGAACTAAAAACTGTAAGAATTTTTTTCTTGCTTTTAGGGTTTCTTTCTTTTTTTTTTTTTTGAGTTGGGGTCTCACCCTGTTGCCAAGGCTGAAGTGCAGTGGTGCAGTCACAGCTCCTGGCATCCTCCAGCTCCTGGGCTCAAGTGATCCTCCCACCTCAGCCTCCCAAACAGCTTGAACTACAGGCACCTGCCACCACGCCCAGCTGACTTGAAATTTTTCTCGAGATGAGGTCTCACTCTGCTACTCAGGCCGGTCGCGAACTCCTGGCCTCAAGCACTTCTCCTGCTTCCGCCTCCCAAAGCGCCGAGATGACCGGCGTGAGCCCCTGACCCTCTTTCCTTCTCCGAACCGGCTGGCGGAGCCTCTCGCTTCCCGGGGTCCTGACGCCTCGTCCCCCCCAGGCACGCCGTTCCCCAAGAACTTCCTGCAGACGGTGCGGAAGATCCTGTCGCGGCTGTTCCGCGTGTTCGTGCACGTGTACATCCACCACTTCGACCGCATCGCGCAGATGGGCTCCGAGGCGCACGTCAACACCTGCTACAAGCACTTCTACTACTTCGTCCGGGAGTTCGGCCTCATCGACGCCAAGGAGCTGGAGCCCCTGGTGAGGGGGCGGGGGCGGGGCCCCTCCCGAGGGAACGTCCGGCCCCTGCATCCCTGCGGCTCAACCGCCAGCTTGGTGCTGTCCCGGGGACTCGCTGACAGGCCCGTTCTCCCAGGACAAGGCCCAGCCAGGCCACACAGCCTGTTCTTTTTTATTTTTGTTTTATTTTTTTTGAGTCGGAGTCTCACTCTGTTGCCCGGACTGGAGTGCGGTGGCATGCTCCCGGCCACCGCAGCCTCCACCCTCTGGGCTCCGGCGATCCTTCCACCTCGGCCTTCTCAGTAGCCGGAACTACAGGCGCGCGCTACCACACCCGGCTAGTTTTTGATTTATTGTAGAGACAAGGTCTCGCCAAGTTGCCCAGGTGGGTCTTGAACCTGCAGGCTCAGGCAGTCCACTCACCTCGGCCTCCCAAAGCGCTGGGATTACAGGCTGAGCCACCGAGCCTGGCCCCCAAAAATATTTAAAATAAGCCGGGCATGGTGGCGCCTGTAGTCTCAACCACTCGGGAGACTGAGGTGAGCGGGTCGCCTGCACCCAGGAGGTCGAGGCTGCGGTGAGCCGCGATGGTGCCACTGCTCTCCAGCCTGAGAGATCGTGAGGCTCTGACTCGAAAAAGTATTAGTAATGATGACGATATCTCGGTGAGTCTACAGGCAGTAGTCAGGGTCTTCCTCTTCATTCCTGGCTGCCTTCCAGAACCTTCTTCCAGTGTCCCAAAGCCTGCGGCCCGGGCAGCCTGCCTGCTTTTGTCCATAACGCTTACCTGGCACGGGGCAACTCAGTCCGTGTGTGCCTTGGCGGCGGGTGGGGCCGAGTCGAGTCCCCACACGTCTGGACTGTGGCTCTGCTCTGGAAGACGCGCGTCGCTCCGTCGGGCTCTGTCTGTGGGGTCCGGGCAAGCCCGCTGCCCCTTCGTGTCCCGTGTGCATCCGTGCTGTTCCTGCTGCCCGTCAGTGAGCAGCCGTCGAGGCCGGTGTCCTGCTTGCTCTTCACAGAAAGAGATGACCACTCGGATGTGCCACTAGGAGCGGCGGGCCCAGCGCCTGGGCACGCTGGACTGCAGGGACACGAGGACGACGCTGAGACCCCTCACGCTCCTCTGCACCCCACCCCGGGCCCCGCCGGGCTGCCAGGCAGGAAGCGGCGTCCTGGGAGCCCCAGTCCGGACACCGTTCTTCCCTTGGGCCCGGACTTGAACTTCATTCCATGCGTTTGCAGCCACGGGGAAAACCCACTGTGTGTTCAGACCCACCCCCTCTCCAGGAGGCTGGAGAGCTTCCGGGGCGGCCCCACCACAGCCCGCCTGGACCTCGTGGGAGGGCCGGCCCGGCCCGGGGCCGCCGTGGCCTCGGCCCTGCCCGGGCCCCTCCTGGGGGGGGGAGGCTGGGCTCCTGTCCCGGGCCTCTGGGCTGCGGGCCCCCCTGGCAGGCCTGCCCTGGACCACCGCCTGCTCCTGTCGTCCTCTGTCGCCACTTCCGTCCGACGTCCGGCCCTGTCCTGGCGTCCCGCACTGCGTCCTGTGCCCCAGGGCTCGGCTCCTTCCCTCACGGGTCCCAAGCCGTTTCGTTTCCATGCAGCCCGTGTGCGGGCATCTTCAGATGTTTCTCAGGTTTTTTTGGCCTATGACTAGCGTGCGCCCCCTGCAGGGCCTTCCCCTTCCCTCGATGACTGTGGGACGGCCCCCACACCTCTCTCCCGGTGTGGAATCTTCCAGCTCCACCGGAAAAAACCTCCATGCCTGTGACCCTCCTCCTGATGCCCTTTGTCTGCGTGGCCTCCATGGTCCCCAGGGCCGCAGGACCAAAATCCGCGGGCTGTCTCCCCGCGACCCTGGAGGCTGGGACGGGCCGTGGCCCCCGAAAGCCACGTCCTGCCCGGCCAACCCCTGGGTTGTCAGTGGCCTTCGACCCCGCGGCCCTTCCCCCCGACCTGGCACTGCCCCAGACCCAGGCACCACGGACGCCCGGGGTGCTTGGGACGGTCACGGGAGAGACGGGCCGCCCCCTGCCTCCCCAGCGTCTGCCAGGAAGTCAGCAAAGTGCGGTTAACGCGCCCTCCCTGCCCCCGCCCGAGGCCTGGGTGCCCGCCCTGGATCCTTAAAGAAGCCTCAGGGCTGTGCTCAGAGGACCCCGGCCCGGGCCTCGCAGCTGCCCACGACCGGGGCTGTTGGGTGGAAGGTGCCGCCTCGACTGTGGCCCCACCAGCTCCCAGGGACGAGGCTGTCCCGGACGCCCCGCGCTCCTTCCCGCGGGGGCAGGGAGGTGGGCCCTGGCGGATGGCAGGAGGAGGTGGGAGCATCACCCGCTGGCCGAGCCGCCTGCGGACATCAGAATAAACAGTGTCAGGCTGCCTGCGGCCACTGGTGGTCTTTGATCTCCTGCCTCGTTGTCGGGGATACGGCGTGTCCGGGGCAGCCTCGGTTCTCGGGCCAAGAACGCCTTGGAAGTCACGGGTTTGAGCCCAGATGGACAACACACACACAGTAGGTGGATAGAATTTAGTTTCATGGGCAGGAGGCTGGGGCCACCGAGACAGAAATATCTAGAAAAAGGGGCCAAGGAAGCTGGGTGAAGAAGCCCGTGTCGAGTTTCAAGGTTTTGTGTTTTTCTGAGTCCAAGTCTCACTCTGTCGCCCAGGCCGGAGGGCAGAGCCATGCTCGCGGCCACCGCAGCCCCGACCTCCGGACTCAGGCTTCCAAGCAGCTGAGCACCGCGCTCGCAGAGAAGCACCCGCCGTGGGAAACAGCCTGCCAGAGAAAACACCTACCCAGGCACGGCGGCTCACGCCCGTCATCCCAGCACTTCGGGAGGCCGAGGCAGAAGCATCGCTTGAGCCCAGGAGTTCGAGACCAGCCTGGGCGACATAGCGAGACCGGGCCTGCCACGCCTGGTTCACGTCTTTGTTTTTTATAGACTGCTCAAGCAGTCCTCCCGCCTCGGCCTCCCAAAGCGCTGGGGTGGCCCACGGTGTAAGCCCCTGCGCCAGGTCGATTGGTTTACTTTTATTTAGGCTGGGCGCTACGTTCCGCTCTCTCCAAATGTAAGCAGCTCTCTGCCTTGTTTGTGGAAGAAAATGGAGGAGAAAACTTTCTTTTTTTTAGTTGGAGTCTCACTCTGCACCCAGGCTGGAGTGCAGTGCCATCCCCATGGCCACCGCAGCCTGGACGTGCCGGGCTCTGGCAATCCTTCCGCCTCAGCCTTCCAAGTAGCTGGAACTACAGGCGCGCGCCACCACGCCTGTCTTATTTTTTGATTTACTGTAGAGACGAGGCCTCACCAAATTGCCCAGGCTGGTCTCGAACCCCTGGGCTCAGGCAACCCTCTCGCCTCAGCCTCCCAAGGTGCTGGGATGACAGGCTGAGCCACCGCGCCCGGCCAAGAAAACTTTCCACCGGGGGCAGAAGGTTCAGGGGAGGAGACGGGGGCGGCCTGGGCCCAGCCGTTACCAGCCAGCTCCGTGACAGACAAATCAATTTGCCCTGAACTTTAGGAAATACGTGTGCAAATGTGGGGGCTGGGTGGCAATCTCGGGGCCCTCCCTGGGGTGTCGGGGTTGCAGGACAGGCCATGCTGACCGTCAGATCGGCCTGGCGTGTCTTGGGGTGCCGCTCCTGGCCCTGGGAGCCCAACAGAAGGAGCTGCAGAGGCCGCGGGGCGGGGCCCCAGGCAGCGCCCCGATAATGCTGTGTGGCCGCGTCTCGCCCCTAGAGGGCACAGTGACCCCGCCCGGGGTAGAGGCCTCTTAAAGTGCAGGTGCCCGGAAATGCGGGGGTAGGGGGTGGGGGAGGGAAGGGCGTTTCCTGACACGGTTTTCTGATGCTTTTTGTGAAGAAAAAAAAATTATTACAAAAATCGATTGGGCTGGGCTCCGTGCCTCAGCACTTTGGGAGGCCAAGGCGAGTGGATGGCTTGAGCCCACGGGTTCGAGACCTGCCCGGGCAACTTGGCGAGACCTCATCTCTACAAGCCATCAAAAAATTAGCCGGGCGTGGTGGCGCGCGCCTGTAGTTCAGGCCACTTGGAAGGCTGAGGCCGAGGGATCGCCAGAGCCCAGCCGGTCGGGGCTGCGGTGGCCGTCCACGTGCCCGACACTCCAGCCTGGACAACAGAGTGAGACTCCAACTAGAAAATAAATCAATTATTGTGTAAAATAATATATATATTTTTTTATAGAGGTGAGGTCTTGCTGTGTTGCCCAGGCTGGCCTCAAACCCCAGGCCTCAAGAGATCCTCCTACCTCGGCCTCCCAAAGGCACGATCCCGGCCTGTTTGTGTATTTCCCTGATGACCCTCAGTAGCTCTTCAGACGAACTTCAGGATTACTTCAAGTTCTGGGGGAAAAAGTTGCCTTTGAGAACTGGGTGAGATTTGGGTGGATTCAGGGAGAGGGAAAGGGTGTAGCCAGCGTCCTCCTCGGGACGCGGGTTGGTCCCTGGGGGCTTCGTGCACCTCTCTGGTGGAGCTCAAGGCGCTCGGCCCTCCCTGGTTCCGCCACGCTGAGGTTCTACACGGACTTTTTCTCTTTTTTTGAGTCGGAGTCTCACTCTGTCGCCCAGACTGGAGAGCAGTGGCCGCTCCCGGCTACCGCAGCCTCGACCCGCTGGGCTCCGGCGATCCTTCCGCCTCGGCCTTCCGAGTAGCCGGAATTACAGGCACGCGCTCCCACGCCCGGCTCATTTTTTGATTTATTGTAGAGATGAGGTCTCGCTGCCCAGGTGGGTCTCGAACCCGCGGGCTCAGGCCATCCGCTCACCTCAGCCTCCCAAAGGCGCGGGATTACAGGCTGAGCCACTGAACCTGGCGAACTTTTTCTTTTATTCCTCCTATTACTGGTCTTTTGTTTGTTTTAGAGACAAGGTCTGGCTCTGTTGCCCAGGCTGGAGTGCAGTGGCGTGATCTTTTTTTTTTTTTTTTTTTTGAGTTGGAGTCTCACTCCATCGCTCGGGCTGGAGTGCCGGGCTCCGGCGATCCTTCCGTCTCAACCTTCCAAGCAGCCGGAACTACAGGTGCATGCTACTATGCCCGGCTTGTTTTTTGATTTATTGTAGAGATGAGGTCTCGACAAGTTGCCCGGGCTGGTCTTGAACCCGCAGGCTCAGGCAATCCACTTGCCTCGGCCTCCCAAAGTGCTGGGATGACGGGCTGAGCCACCGAGCCCGGCCAGTGGTGCGATCCTAGCTCACTGCAGCCTCCAATTCCTGGGACCAAGCAATCTCCTGGCTCAGCCTCCCGAATAGCTGGGACTACAGGTGCCACCAGGCCCAGCCAAGAAATTTTAAAATTGAGATATAACCCACATACTATCAAATTCAACATTTTGAAATATACAATTCAGGCCTGGCACGGTGTCTCCTGCCTATAATCCCAGCACTTTGGGAGGCTAAAGTGAGAAGGTTGCCTGAGTCCCGGAGTTCAAGACCAGCCTGGGCAACACGGCGCGACCTCGTTTCTATAATAAATAAATAAATTAGCTGGGCATGGTGGCGCACACCTGTTGTCCCAGCTCCTTGGGAGGCCCAGGCAGGATTGCCTGAGCCCAGCAGGCTGAGGCTGCGGTGACCATGAGTGTGCCACCACACTCCAGCCTGGGCAGCATAGTGCGATTCCAACTCAAAGTATACAATTCAGCAGTTGTTAGTACACTGTATTCACAAGGTTATGCAAAATATCTCAACTGTCAAATTCCAGAACATTCCATCAGCCCCGAAAGTAACTCCGTCCCCATCGCCATCTCTCCCTAACCCCTCACCAGTCCTTTGCAACCCGGAATCCACTCTCTGTCTCGGTGGATTGGCCTGTTCCGAGCATTTCTTCTCTGCACGTGCCTTTTAAAGAACATAGTTACCGATTTCTGGTTGAGAATGTGAGGGAGATACTTTTCCATGACGTCTTTTTTTCCCATTACTCTCCTTAAATGGTTAAGTCTGGTATATATAGGAAATCTCATGATTTTGGAATTGATTTAGAAACTGGCTTCTTTTCTGAATTTTAAGCTGATTTGCCTGCATTTTCTAGGCAGGAATTCATATTTGCAGATGACAATAATTAAATATATTCGTCTTTTATGGCCAAAATCAGTAGGTACTGTTTTATAGATGATGATACTTAGCAGAATTTTTAGTTCAGTTTTGAAGCAGCATATCGTCCGGGCGCAGTGGCTCATGCCTGTAATCCCGTGCCGTTTGGAGGCTGAGGTGAGAGGACTGCCTGAGCCCACGGGTTTGAGACCCGCCGGGGCAACTTGGCGAGACCTCATCTCTACAATAAATAAAAAAATTATTCGTGACCCGCCTGGGCAGCGAGACCTCATCTCTACAATAAATCAAAAAATCAGCCGGACGTGTAGGCGCGCCTTAGTTCCAGTTTGGAACTGGCATGAGCCGGGTCGAGTCTGGCAGCGGAGCTCTCAGGGACATGAGACTAGGCAGGTAGGCTGAGCAGCGGAAGGATTCGAGGATCGCCGGAGCCCAGCAGGTAGACGCTGGGGTGGCCGTGAGCGTGCCACGGCACTCCAGCCTGGGTGATGGAGTGAGACTCCAACTCAAAAAAAAAAAAAAAAAAAGCAGCATATTGTTTTTGTTGTTTCTTTTTGAGTCGGGGTCTCACTCCGTCGCCCAGGCTGGAGTGCCGTGGCACGCTCACGGCCACCGCAGCCTCGACCCGCTGGGCTCCGGCGATCCTTCCACCTCAGCCTTCCGAGTAGCTGGAACCGTAGGCATGTGCCACTACGCCTGGCTAATTTTTGATTTATTGTAGAGACGAGGTCTTGCAAGTTGCCCAGGCGGGTTTTGAACCCCTGAGCTCAGGCAATCCTCTAGCCTCTGCCTTCCAAAGTGCTGGGATTACAGGCTTGAGCTACCGCACCCAGCACCAAATTGTTAACCACTAGTAAAATGTGTTTCTTTTTAAATTTTCATTTAGTTTGATTTTTTTAAATTATAAAGATGTGGAGTACAATTCAGGGTTAGGTATACACACGCGCTGATTATGCAGGTGCCCTTGCTGATGAGGTATGCCCCTCCTTCCCCTAGCATTTCCCTCAACTGCCAATCCCACCCCTCCAAATGTATTCATTCCTTTTTTTGTTTTGTGTTTTTCTGTTTGAGTCGGAGACTCACTCTGTCGCCCAGACCGGAGGGCAGTGGCACGTTCTTGGCCACCGCAGCCTCACCCTGTTGGGCTCCGGTGATCCTTCCGCCTCAGCCTTCCGAGTAGCCGGAACTACAGGCCCGCATGCGATCACACCCGACAAATTTTTTGATTTGATTGTAGAGATGAGGACTGGCCAAGTTGCCCGGGCTGGTCTCGAACCCGCGGGCTCAGGCCATCCACTCGCCTCGGCCTCCAAAGCGCTGGGATGACAGGCTGAGCCTCCGAGGCCGGCCGTGTATTTGTTTCTTAGAGGAACTCTCTCTTGCCCGGGCTGGAGCGCAGTGACGCAATCACGGCTCACGGCAGCCTCGACTTCTTGGCCTCAAGCGGTCCTCCCACCTCAGCCTCCCAAGGAGCTGGAACCACAGGCACCGTCGTGTCTGACTCATTTTTGCATTTTTCCTAGAGACCAGGTCTCCAGCTATGTTGCCCAGGCTGGTCTCGAACTCCTGGCCTCAAGCGATCCTCCCGCCTCGGCCTCCCAGAGTGCTGGGATGACAGGTGTGAGCCACCGCGCCCTGCCAGATGTTGTGTCTGACATGCCATGTCCCGCCGTGGGTGTTATTCCAGGAGCACAGGGCCATGGCGGCTGGCTGGCAACTCACGCCGTGTGGGCTTGCTGGGGGTCATCTCCGTTGAGTTCTCGGATTCCTCACGAACCCATCAGGGGTCAGGAAGCGTCCTGGGCATGGGGTCTGCGGGGGTTTCCTTCACCTCCAGTCTTGGCTAACAGGGACGGCAGCACCCTTGATGCCCCCTGGCGCTAGCTGGCCCCGTCGCTGGCATGATGGCTGCCCGCCATGGTGCTGAAGGTTGGTTGTGGTTAAAACACCCTCACTGAGGCCAGGCGGGTTGGCTCACTCCTGTCATCCCAGCACTTTGGGAGGCCGAGGCAGGAGGATTGTTTGAGTCCAGGAGTTCAAGACCAGCTTGGGCAACACAGTAAGACCCTGTCACCGGGCTCGGTGGCTCAGCCTGGAATCCCGCGCCTTGGGAGGCCGAGGTGAGTGGATGGCCTGAGCCCGCGGGTTCGAGACCCGCCCGGGCAACTTGGTGAGACCTCATCTCTACAATAAATCAAAAAAAAATCAGCCAGGCGTGGTAGCGCGCGCCTGTAGTTCCAGCTCCTTGGAGGGCTGAGGCGGAAGGATCGCCGGAGCCCAGCAGGTCAAGGCTGCGGTGGCCGGGAGCGGCCACTGCACTCCAGTCTGGGCGACGGAGTGAGACTCCAACTCAAAAAAATAAAACAATAAAAAAGACCCTGTCACTACAAACAAAACAATGAGCTGGGCACGGGAGCACCGCACACCTGTCGTTCCAGCTACTTGGGAGGCTGAGAAGGGAGTGGCATCTGAGCCCAGGAGGCTGAGGCTGCGGTGGCTGTGATCGTGCCACTGCACTCCAGCCTGGAGGCCCTGACTCAAAAAAAAAAAACCTTTAATGAGATGGCATTCACAGGTCATACAATTCATTCCTTCCAGGTGTACAGTTCAGTGCCGTTTCACACATTCACAGAGCCGTGTCCCCATCACCTCTGTGTAATTCCAGAACATTCCATCGCCCCCAAAAGAAGCCCCACCCGCAACATCCGCCATCACTCCCCACCCCCTCCCCGGCCCCCCGGCACCCACGAATCCACATCCCGTGTTTCCGTGGACTGGCCTGTTCTAGACATTTCGCCTAAATGGAGTCCCGCCCTGTGTGTCCTCCTGTGTCTGGTTTCCCTGACGCGATGTCCCCAAGGTCCTTCCCCGCCATGGCCCGTGGCCCAGCCCCCTTCCGTCTGTGGCCGCCTTGCCTCTGTCACGTGCTGGGCCCGCCTGCGCACGTGGCGTGTGTCCGGCAGTGTTTTGCAGCCCGGGTGAGGCTGTCCCTCTGCTGACCTCCCGGTGCCACCATCCGACAGCCACCCCGGGGGCGTGGCCTGCGTTCCCAGATATTTCTGGAGCCGCCTGCGTTTCTTTCCAGCCAGAGAAGCCAGAGGAGAGCAGGAGCAGCTGACCCGCCCCGCCCACGGCAGGCCCGGCCCACGTGGGGTCTGAGCCAGGGACAGTGGCCCGCCACCAGGCTGCTGCACCCCCAGGCTCCGCCGCCCTTCCCGGCTCTGTCTGGGCTTGGGCCATGGTGGAGGGTGGACCTGCCTTTCCTGGCTGGTGACTCCTGGCCCGTCCACACTTTGTTGGGAAGAGGGACATGAGGTCAGGCGCGGTCACGGGGTCCCCTCTGCCCAGGGTCCCGGCACTGCTGATTCCCTGAGTTGCTGGAAACTTTCCCGTCCTGCCGGGAGCCAGCTGTGGCCCTGATCTTTTTTTTTTTGGTAATTAATTACTTTTTGAGTCAGGGTTTCCCTCCGCAGCCCAGGCTGGAGTGCGTTGGCACAGTCGCAGCTCACCGCAGCCTCGACCTCCTGGGCTCAGGCGATCCTCCCACCTCGGCCTCCTGAGCAGCTGGGAATATGGACACCACTATGCCTGGCTAATTTTAAAAATTTGTTGTAGGCCGGGCTCGGTGGCTCAGCCTGTAATCCCACACCTTTGGGAGGCTGAGGTGAGTGGATGGCCTGAGCCCACGGGTTCAAGATCCGCCTGGGCAGGCGAGACCTCATCTCTACAATAAATCAAAAAGTCATCCGGGCGTGGTAGTGCGCACCTGTAGTTCCAGCTACTCAGAAGGCTGAGGCGGAAGGATCGCCGGAGCCCAGCGGGTCGAGGCTGCGGTGGCCGGGAGCGGCCACTGCACTCCAGTCTGGGCGACAGACTGAGACTCCAATTCAAAAAAAAAAAATTTTGTTGTAGAGTTGGGGTCTGGCTATGTTTTCCAGGCTGGGATCAAGTGATCCTTCCATCTCAGCTTCCCAAAGTGCGGGGATGACAGGCATGAGCCACCCCGCCTTGCCTGTGTGGTCCTGGTCTTGACCTCAGCGTGGGACAGGCACAAGGCCCCACGGCAACGTCCCTGGTGGGTCACATCTCAGGGAGGCAGACCCTGGGGTGGCCACGGACATCCCGTAACACTCGGCCCACCATTCTTCCAGAGACACACCCCGTCTCCGGCACCCCGGAGGCAGATTCCTGGCGTGTCCTGGCGGGTCCGATCCTGGGGGCCACGGGGGTCTCTGGCCCTCCAGGAGGCTGTGGGCAGGACGGGCCACCTGCCAGGAGTCCCGGCGGGGCCTGGGGGTGGGGGAAGGGCATCGGTCCCACCTGCTGTTCACCTGACGCCCTGGTCTATGGGCCCAGTTGTCAAAAGACAGGGAGAAGCCTGCTGGTCTCCGTCGCAGCAGACGCAGGGCGCAAAGGCCTTCCCGTCCCTCAGCCGGGGACGAGGCTGGGCCAGAGTTTTGCAGCTGTCACAGACACGGAGGTTACAGCCACGCAAATACGCTGACAGTTCTGGAGGGCAGAAGTCTAAAACAGCCGTGGGCCGGGCGTGGGGGCACCTGGAGTCCCAGCCACTGGGGAGGGGAGGCTGAGGCGGGAGCATGGCCTGAGCCCAGGAGGTCGAGGTTGTGGTAGCTGTGATTGTGCCTCCAGCCTGGGCGACAGAGTGAGACCCCAGCTCAAAATCAATCAGTCAATCAACAAGCCAAGCTGTGGGCAGGGCTGTCCCTTTGGGGGTTCCAGGGAGACCCCGTTCCCCCTTTTCCAGCACCCACAGGTATCCGTTCCCCTCGGCTCGGACCTGTCCCCCGTCCTTGGAGCCGGCAGTGCAGCCTCTTCCCATCTTTCCCTGACTCTGAGCCTTCAGGCCCCTTTTGCGAGGACACGGGTCCCAGGTCGCCCAGGACAGTCTTCTGTCTTGGAGACCCGCCGCCCTGTCTCCTTTCTCCAGAAAAGTCCTTGCCAACACGCCCCGAGAGCTCCCTGCAGCCCAGGCCTGTCTTTGACTTTTTGTTTTTTTCTTTTGAGTTGGAGTCTCACTCCTTTGCCCAGGCTGGAGGGCAGGGGCACGCTCACGGCCACCCCAGCGTCGACCCGCTGGGCTCTGGTGATCCGCCTGCCTCAGCCTTCCAAGGAGCCAGAACTACAGGCACACGCCACCATGCCCAGCTCATTTTTTGGTTGATTGTAGAGAGGAGGCCTCACCAAGTTGCCCGGGCGGGTCTTGAACCCGCGGGCTCAGGCAATCCACTCGCCTCACCCTTCCAAAGTGCTGGGATGACAGGCTGAGCCACCGAACCCGGCCGTCTTTGACGCTTTTACATTTTCATTGCCTTGTCCCAATTCAGACACATGACACGATCACTGTAAAGGGTGAAAATGGCCGGGTGCATTTCACCCCAGAGTGCCCGTCACCCCAGCACTCTGGGAGACCGAGGCAGGAGGCTCACTTGAGCCCAGGAGTTCAAGACCACCCTGGGCAATATAGCAAGACCTCTTCTCTACAAAAAATCGAAAAACTAGCCAGGCACGGTGGCACCTGTAGTCCCGGCTACTTGGGAGGCTGAGGCGGGAGGGTCCCCTGAGTCCGGTAGGTTGAGGCTGCAGGGAGCTCACTCCAGGCTGGGCGACAGAGGGAGACCCTATCTCTTAAAAAAACGCAGAACCAGGGCCCTTTGTCCATAATGCCCAGGTCCCCATCGGGGGTGCAGGTCAGGTGGCCCCAGGGCTCCAGGCTCCTCTGGGCTGCCGGAAAGCCACCCGGTGTCTTCTGGCCTCCAGCAGAGGAGGAGAGACAGCCGGACGACCAGCCAAGCGCTCCCTTCAGGGTCCCCGGGGGCTCTGGCCGGCTCCTGGGCCGGCCCTGTCCAGCCACCCAGCCCGCCCCCACGTGTGCCTCAGGGAGTCTCAGGGGGGCGGGACATGCCAGGTGCTCCCCTGCCAAGGCGGGGCGGACCCACCCACGGCCGCTGGACACCCCGGGGTCGGTGGGCAGCCTGGATCCCTGGCCACACCCACCCCGCCCTCTCCCTGCCCCCCACGGAGGCCGGCGGCGGCCCTGGCTCTGTCCCCAGGCCTGCTGAGCGGCTGGAACGCAGCGAGGCGTGAGTCAGGCGGCAGGAAGGGACAATTACGGCTACTTGCATCAGATGTTCTGCCACGCGGCCTCACGGCCGCGGCTCACAGCCCAGCCGGGGGCCCGGGGTGAACCTACCCTGGCCCCTCACACCGCCAGCGACCCCTTGGGCTGTGGCTTCTGTCCCTGGCTGGCCACCGTACCCCCATGCGGACCCAGGCTGGACCCATGCCCATTTTTTCTTCTTCGAGGCGGGCTCTGTCGGCCAGGCTGGAGTGCGGTGGCGCGATCACAGCTCACCACAGCCGCAACCTCGGACTCAGGCCATCCTCCCACCTTGGCCTCCCGAGTAGCTGGGACGACAGGAAGCACCACGCCTGGCTACTTTTTTATTTTTTTATTTTTATTTATTTATTTTTTTGAGCTGGAGTCTCACTCTGTCGCCCAGACTGGAGTGCAGTGGCCTCTCCCGGCCACCGCAGCCTCGCCTGCTGATCTCCAGAGATCCTTCCGCCTCGGCCTTCCGAGTAGCTGGAACTACAGGCACGCGCTACCACGCCCGGCTGATTTTTGAATTATTGTAGAGATGAGGTCTCGCCAAGTTGCCCAGGCGGGTCTCGAACCCACGGGCTCAGGCCATCCACGCACCTCAGCCTCCCAAGGCGCGGGATGACAGGCTGAGCCACCGAGCCCGGCTACTTTTTTTACTTTTTGTAGAGCGGGTCTCCCTCTGTCACCCAGGCCGGCGCGATCGGGGCTGCCGCGGCCTCGGCCTCCTGAGCCCAGACGATCCTCCTGCCTCAGCCTGGGAACAGAGACAGAGACTTTGGCAGAGACATTTCAGACGCGTTGGGAGTCCCGGGGCTGCCTGCCCACCTCCCCGAGGGCCGCCCTCCAGGGAAGCTGCTCAGGGTCTGTCCCCCGGGCCCTCCCCGGGGGCCTGAAATGTGTCCTTGGGCGGGGATCGTCAAGACTCTGCCAGGGCCTCCTCTCACCTGCCCCAGGGGGTGACGCCTGCCGTGGGGGGCAGAAGGCGGAGCCGGGCCCGGGTGGGGAACCCCCGAGTTCAGGGCCAGCTCCAGCCCTGCCTTAGAGGCGCCCAGCCCCGCCTGGCGGGCTCAGGTGACCCCGGGCCCAGCCCCGCTGGGCCTCCACACTGAGCCTCCGCAAGGCCTGGCGAGGGCTCCCAGGAAGGGGCCCGGCAGGGCAGGGGAGGGCGAGAAGCCACTTGCTGCCACTGTCCCCAGTCCCCATCCCGGCAGGTCCCAGGTGACCTGGAGGGAGTCTGAAGCCCCCCGAGGGCAGGCAGGCGGGGCAGCCAGGGGATGCTGGGGGGGCGTCACTGTCCTTTCCTCTGGGGGGGAGTGCATTCTCAGGGGTGGATGTGTCGGGGTGAAGGGCTGGGATTGCACTGTGGGGGGGAGGGGGAGACAGGGTGGGGAGGCCAGGGCCGTGCCCCCCCGCCGTGCCCAGGACAGCCCACCCAAGAGAACGTCCCCAGCGCCAGGGGCCAGCGCCATCCTCCCACCTCAGCCTCCCGAATAGCTGGGACTACGGGCACACTCCACCACGCCTGCCTCATTTTTAAATCATCCGTAGAGACGAGGTCTGGCTATGTTGCCCAGGCTGGTCTGGAACTCCCGGCCTCAAGCCATCCTCCAGCCTCGGCCTCCCAGAGTGCCGGGGTGATCGGCGTGAGCCACTGCCCCGGCCACACGTCCATTCTTTGAAGCACCCCCAGTGCGCCGGGCCCCGGTCCAGTCGCCGGATACGTGGTGGACGGATCCGTGCCCATGAGAGCGAGCCCCGATCCCTCAGCCAGCCCCCCACCTTGAGTGCAACCCGGAGTCCCTCCCAGGCTGGCCACCACGCCTGTGGTCACTGGGGCTGTCCTGTCCCCTGGCGTCCTGTCCCGCTCACCCTCAGCCCGCAGGAAGCAGGAGGAGACGGCCACGGCCGCCGCCACCCCCAGCCTGGGCCTGGCCGCCCCGACGGAGGCCAGCCCAGGGAGAAGGCTGGCTCGGGGGGGAGGGGCAGGGGACTCAGGCCCGTCCCACCCTCAGCCCAGCACAGCCAGCCCGGACGGTCCCCGCCTGGACGGCCACAGGGCCCGGGGGAGACGCTGAATTATTTAGAAAAGAATGGAGTCCGCTCCCTGCTCGCGCCAGACACCACACTTCCGCGAGGGCAGGCGGTGTAGACCCGGGGACCCGGCTCCCGGGGCTCACGCCCTCTCTCCGACCCCTCGGGGTGCGGATTTCCGTGTCTCCTGGGGCCTCCTGAGACGAGACGCTCCGGGGGATCCCTGGAGTCCCCGCGCCCTGGGGTCTGACTCGGGGCAATCCTCCCCCGGGAGACCGTGGGTGATGTCTGGGGACGGGTGTGGGCGTCACTCTTGGGGTTCTCCTGGCCTGGAGGGGGTAGAGGCTGGGGACTGCCTGAGCCCAGGGGTTCAAGACCAGCCTGGGCAACTTGGCGAGACCGCGTCTCTACACAGAATCAAAAAATTCGCAGGGTGTGGTGGCGTGCGCCTGTCGTGACAGCTACTCAGGAGGCTGAGGCGGGAGGACCGCCTGAGCCCAGCAGGTCGAGGTTGCCAGGGCCACGAGCACGCCGCTGCGCTACGGCTTAGGCGACAGCGTGAGACTCTGACCCAAAAAAAAGAAAAAAGAAAAAGTACAGGATACAGACACACAGCAGGAGGCCGTGTGGAGACACCGGCCCGTCGCAAGCCAAGGACTCCTGGAGCCCCAGGAGCTGGGAGAGGCAGGAAAGACCCTCCCTGGAGCTCTCAGAGCGAGTACGGCCCTGAGACCCCTGGATTTTGGACTTCTCCAGGACGGCGGGAGGATGCATTTCTGCTGTTTCAAGCTGCCCAGTTTGTGGCTCTTTGTCGCCATGGCCCCCGGGAGACTCATCCGCCCCCACGGCCCCTGCATGCAAGTGCGCACACACACACACACACACACACACACGCCCACACGTCCTTTTTCTTTTTTCTCTTTTATTTTCCAAGTCAGGCTCTCAGAATCGGGGGCCACAGCGTGATCACAGCTCACCGCCGCCTCCGTCTTCCGGGCTCAGGCCATCCTCCCACCTCAGCCTCCCGAATAGCTGGGACTACGGGCACACTCCACCACGCCTGCCTCATTTTTAAATCATGTGTAGAGACGAGGTCCGGCTATGTTGCCCAGGCTGGTCTGGAACTCCCGGCCTCAAGCCATCCTCCAGCCTCGGCCTCCCAGAGTGCCGGGGTGATCGGCGTGAGCCACTGCCCCGGCTACACGTCCGTTCTTTGAAGCACTCCCTGTGCGCCGGGCCCGGGCCCAGTCACGGGACACGTGGTGGACGGATCCGTGCCCATGAGAGCGAGCCCCGATCCCTGCTGATCAGCCCCGCGGGGGGCCACGTGTGCACAGTCAGGGACACGGGTGGGGAGCATGAGGCGAGGACAGGGAGGGAGCCTGAGACCTCTTCTGGGCAGACAGGTCTAGCAGCTGCACCCCCGGCACCCGGAGCGCACACAGGCACACACATGCCCGGGAAGCGGCCCCGGGCGGCAGGGGCTCATGGCTGGCTGTCCCTCTACTGCCGAGGCCCAGGGCCGTCCCGAGGGCTACCTTCTGGCCGGCAGGCTTCTTCCCGGGCCTTGGGGGTGGCCTTGGGGCCGGAGGTCGACGGAGGCCGCCCGGCGGGGCAGGGGTCTCTCCAGCTTCGGCCAGTGAATCTCCCCCGCTGAGCTCAGGCCCCGGCTGGGGGAGCGTGGGGGTGGGCCGTGAGAAGCTTCTGGAACGACACGTCGGGGCCTGCGGCAGAGGGGCCGGCAGTCCATCCAGCAGGAGCGGACCCGGCTCGGGAGGGGCTGATTCTGCCCAGGCTTGGTGTGGAGACCCTCCTGTCTTGGCCACCAGCCATTTCTTGGGATCTTTGGTGTTTGTTTCTTCTTAAGTTTTCAAGCACAGTTTACTTAGAAAGTAAATGAGAGAGAAAGAGAAAATTCACCTACCCAAGACAGGGGAGTTGTTTTATTTCTTCTTTCTTTCTTTCTTTCTTTCTTTTTTTTTTTCTTGAGTTGGAGTCTCACTCCGTCTCCCAGACTGGAGTGCAGTGGCCGCTCCCGGCCCCCGCAGCCTCGACCTGCTGGGCCGCGGCGATCCTTCCGCCTCAGCCTGCCAAGCCTTTGTTTTCTTGAGTTGGAGTCTCGCTCTGTGGCCCAGGCTGGAGTGCGGTGGCGTCGCTCGCGGCTCACCGCAGCCTCGACCTCCCGGGCTCAGGCGGTCCTTCCGCCTCGGCCTCCCGAGGCACCACCACGCCCTGCTCATTCTTTTGAAAGGTTTTTCTTGGCAGGGATGGGGTCTTGCTGTGTTGCCCAGGCTGGTCTTGACTATCTGGCCTCAAAGCAATCCTCTTGCCTCGGCCTCCTAAAGTGCTGGGATGACAGGCATAAGCCACCGTGCCTGGCCTCCTTGGGGTCTCGCCCGGTCAGCCTGACACCCCAGTTCTCCCCGAAACGCTGTTCCGGGACTGAGGAAGGGTCCGTCACAGATCTCAGTCCCCACCCCCTACTCTGGGCATCCTGCCAACCACAGGGCAAACTCTTGGGGAGCTCCCGGCCTTGCAGGCAGGGGTGGCCCCGGTGAGGAAGAACGCAGTTGGCGCTCCAGCCCTGAGAGGAGGGGGCGACCGGGCCTCAAAGCGTGTTGGTGGTGCACAAGGGGGAACGCTGGGCCAACATCGGGGAATGCAAGAGGAAGCCATGGCAGGTTCTAGAGCAGGGGCGGGGCAGCGCCCAAAGCGGACAGTGTATCCAGGCCTCGGCCGACGGGCTCGGGGCCAGATGGCAGGACCCGGCTCAGCGCCAGGACCCCGCAGCCCCCTCGAGCTTCGCGAGCCCCGCGCAGCCCGGGCCGCGCCAACGCCGGCCCGCACCTCAGGACCCCGCCCGAGCCTCGGCGGAACCCCCGTGCGCCGCAATGCGCAGGCGCCGGCGAACCCGCGCGGACCGGCCTCCGCGCGCGCAGTGCGCAGCCGCGCTGGTCGCCCGGAGAGCCGCACCTCCACGCCCGCTCCGCCCCGTCGCGCGCGGAAGGCGTGTCCGGGGCGTGGCCTGCGTCTGGGCGGGGCCTGGCCGGGCCGGCCTATAAATCCGGCGGCGGCGGCGGCGGCGCCGCGCCTGGCTCCTTTCCGCTCCTCTCGGCGGCGGCCCCGGCGGCGGCGGCGGCGGCGGCGGCGCTGTTCCCCGCGCGGTCCGCGGAGCGGGGTCCGGGCTGCGCGACGTCGGGCGGCGGCGGCGGCGCGGCCCCGGCCCGAGCCCGACCCCGGTGAGCGCGACCCCGGCGGCCCGGGCCCCTCCGGGCCTGGCCGGGCCCCGCGGAGCCCTGGCCGCCCCCGCCGGGCCGCGCGCCCCGAGGCCGGCCGCCGGCTCACCGCCGCCCTTTGTCTGCCGCCGCCGCAGGATCCCCTCCCCGGCCGCCCCCGCCCGGCCGCCCGCCCTCGCGCCGCCCCCCGGCCCTCCGCCCCCTCCCCCGCCGGCGGGGCCCGGACGGAAGATGGTGCAGAAGAAGCCCGCCGGACTCCAGGGCCTCCGCCGTTCGTTCCAGGTGGGCCGGGCCGGCGCGGCCGGGCGGGCGGGCGGGGGGCCGGCGGGGGGCGGCCGGCCCGACGCCTCCCGCGCCGAGGCCTCCGCGGGCTCCCTAGCGGGGTGGCCCCGCGGGCCTGGGCACGACTGGGTGCGGGCCAGCAGGCCGGTGCCCGGCGCCCACGGCGTCCCCCGCAAGCCCCAGCGGCGCGTAATCCGGGGCGGGGGTCGCCAGGCTGCAGTCCTGTCCGTCGCGTCCGTGGGGTGCCCCCTGCAAGCCCAGCTGGACGTAATCCGGGGCGGAGGTCGGCAGGCTGCCGTCCTGTCCCCGGCGCTCCCGGGGTGCCCCCTGCAAGCCCCAGCTGGACGTAATCCGGGGCGGGGTCGGCAGGCTGCAGTCCTGACCCCGCGTCCGTGGGGTGTTCCCTGCAAGCCCCAGCTGGACATAATCCTGGGCGGGGGTCGCAGGCTGCAGTCCTGTCCCCGCGCCCCCGGGGTGTCCCCTGCAAGCCCCAGCTGGCTGTGCACTGGGGGAGGGGTCAGCGGGCCCCAGTGCCATTCCCACCTCTGCGTGGTGCGCCCGGCCCCTTGGACCCACCCCTGTGGCTGCGGGGACTAGCTGGGTGGATGTGCTCTGGGCCCGGCTGCTCCCGGACACCCAGGCCCAGGTGTTGCTTCCTGCCGGAGCGGGAAGTTTGCCGCAGCCCTGGCGGCTGCTGAGTCCTGGTCTCAGCCGAGCGAGTCTGGGGGCTCGGGGGCCGGGCGGGCAGGTGCCCCACAGGGCCCGGCCCAGGGGACGCAGTGATGTCAGCCGCCCGCCCCACCCCGCAGGCCGGGTTATGTAATGGCTCCCCGGGCTTTCTCGGGCAGGGACCTGTTGCCCGATGCAGGACTGGGTGTGTGTGGGGCGGGGGCGGGGGGTGTGTACTTGCTCGCCACACACCAGGGCAGGAGGAGCCAGCAGACTGGGAAAAATTCCCAGGCCCGTCCAGCCGGTGTCCCCAGCCAGGCACCCAGCCCTGTCCCACATGCTTGTCACCCGTGCCTCCTCCCTGGGGGCAGTGGTAGCCCTCAGAGTGTCCGGGGCTGGGCGGGAGCGGGGTGGGCCTGGCGGGGTGGGTCTTTCCCTTCCTGAGGCTGGGCGGGAGTCCAGGCGGGGTCAGCGCACGAGGCCAGTCAGGCAGCCAAAGCAAACCTGAACTTTCGCGATGGTTCCAGCCACCTCCTGCCAAGGCCTGCTGACTGGAGTCTGCAGCCAGGCCCAGGCCGGGCTGGGCCAGGACCGCCCACACTGCCAGGGACGGGAGGTGGTGGCGGCGCATGGCCGCGGGACAGCACTGCACAGAGTTGGGACGGCAGAATCCGGCCTGGAGGGCCCCTCCAGGGGGGGACACTAGTCTCCCTAGAAAGCCCCTCCATAGCCCCCACCCCGCCTGGCTCCCTGGGCCACCTCTCCCAAGATGCTCTCCTGCCATCTGTAGTACGTTGGCGGTTCCTTTCCCTGTCTTGAGGTGTGGCGATGGCCAGGCTGCCCCTGCATGTGGGTGACAGACATAGCTCCCAGTGCCACAGATCTGTTCCCCACCGCGATACCTGTGGCCACCCATCTGTCTCAACGCTGCTGAGCCGTGGGCCGTGGCAGGCATGTGGGGGTGGTGACCAGGTAAAGCCAGGCCCTCTGACCCTTGGGAGGTCCCATGTGTGGGGACAGCCGCCCTCCCGCGTCACCCTGGACAGGCCCGGGGTGGGATCACCACGGGTGAGGTCGTCTGCCTTCATCCTGGACACTCCCTAGCGTGGCTGGCGGGCCTGGTCGGCACTGACTCCCCACCGGCGGGCTGGAGCGCCCCCCACCCAGCCACCATCTGCCCTGGGCAGGCGGGTGGGGAGGCAGGAGGGGTGTGACTCAGGCCCCCACCGCTCGCCTGTCCTGTGGGGGGCTTCCTGGTCTCTGTCCAGGCCTCTGGCACTGAGCCCCCGGGGTCTGCCGAGGACTCTCCTGGAGTGACTTCTCTGCAGAATGACCCTCCGCCCCAGTTGTCTGGAGACCCAGAGACAGGCAGCAACTTGGCCCGGGGCACCCAGCATCTGCAGCCTTCTCCCACTGCCGAGCCCTGCCCCCTCCACCGTGTGTGTGCCAGGCTGGGGGAGGTCAAGGGGGCCTCAGTTCCCTGCTTTTTCAGGCCCCACCCCTCACACAAGGGGCTGGGGAGAGGTCTCGCTCACCTGCTGCTCCCTCCGTTCCCTGGGCAGTGGCCCCGACCCTTGGCTCCATTGCTTTGCTTCTCACTGGGCTCCCCAGTGTGCCAGACCTGAACTTGAACCCAGGCCACTGCAGCCTCTCCCTGAAGGTGCCTTCTTACCTGGTGCCAGGGCTGGCCAGGGGCCCCTTCCAGGGGGCCTGGCGCTGGACAGGACAGTGCAGGCCATGGCGTGGGCAGGCCCTGGCACACGCGGCCCCCGGGGCCAGGAGTGACCCACAGGACCCTGGCCCGCAGCGGGTGCCGTGTGTGTTGTGTCAGTGGCCGTGGGGGTGCCAGCAAGAGAACTCGGGGCGGGGGGCTCTGGCCCTCAGGGTTAGGGTTAGGGACGGCGGGCCCCCTAAGCATCAGACACTTAATTCACCATCCCCTGGGCAGGGCAGAGAAGGGGAAGTCCAGAGGCACAAGTGAGGCCCAGGGAGGGCTGAGCTGCCCTGAGAGCCGTGGGAAACCAGGCGCCGCCGCCAGGCTGGGAGCCCCGCCCCGCTCTCCACCAGCTCGCTCCCTCCGCCTGCCCTGCCGCCTTTGATCCCTGCAGCCGCCCAGAGGTCAGCTGGCTGCGCGGCCACCCCCATTCTGGGGATGAGCAGACCGAGGCCCGGACATGGCTGGGCCCCAGGGTGACTCCGCCCGGCATCACAGGGCCCGGGCAGCCGCCTGCCCGTCTCTGTCCCCCGCACTGCCCTCGTCCTCGGGACTCGAGGGCTCCAGGCTGGGGAGGCTGGGGTCCTCACTGTGCCCACAGGCCCCTGCCAGTGGATCCAGGACGCCCTCTCCAGGTTTCTCCCTCGTGCACCGGGACACTAGGGCGGGACGGGTCCCCGGGGTGGGGCGTCCCAAGCGCTGCAGGGCGTGAGCTGCGTCTCTGGCCTCTGCACCCTCTGTGCCAGGTGCACCCCCTGTCGTGACACCCACATGCGTCCCGTCTCCGAGTCCCCTGGGCAGGACCGCCCTGGTCAGACCCCCGGGGTTCGAGGACTCCACGGACCCCAAGACTTCTCCTCCGTGGTCCTCTGTCCTGCGGCGGACCCAGAGGCTGCCCCTGTGGAAATCACCCCTTGAGGGGGAGGGAGAGCGGGTCTGGTCGGCCCGTCTGCCCCTTGGGAGCTCGGCAGGGCGCAGACTCGACCTCGCGCCGATAGTGAGCGCGTGGAGCCGGCGGGACAGGCCTCAGTGCCTTGGCTCTCCCCGCAGGAGCAGAACCCTTTCGAGCTGGCCTTCTCCCTGGACCAGGCCCACCACGGGGACCCGGCCTTCCACCCGCCGTGCGAGACCCGCCCTGGTGAGGGCCTGAGGGGGAGGGTGCGGCGCCGCCTGTGGGGGGGCGGGCGGCGGCCGACTGACCCCCTCCCGCCACAGACATGCCCGCCAGCCGGCCCATCGACATCCCCGACACCAAGCGGCGGGGCAAGAAGAAAAAGCGGGGCCGGGCCACCGACAGCTTCTCGGGCAGGTTCGAAGGTGAGTGGGCAGGGAGGAGGCAGGGGGGGCGGGGGACGGGCGGCGAGGGCCCCTCACGCCTTGCCACCGCTGCGCCCCAGATGTCTACCAGCTGCAGGAGGACGTGCTGGGGGAGGGCGCCCACGCGCGCGTGCAGACCTGCGTCAACCTCATCACCAACCAGGAGTACGCCGTCAAGGTAGGCCTGCCCGTGCTGGCACTGGCTGCAAGGGCGAGGGGAGACCCTCTGGCCGCCCGGGAGTCACAGCCGAGTGCGTGGCCCTTCCCGTGGAGGAAGGGGCCTTCGTGCCGAGGGCTCGGAGGGGCCTGGAGCGCAGGCCAGCAGCCCCCTGCCTGAGTCTGAGAGCCGAGGCCTGCCAAGGCCTCGTGGAGGAGCCAGCAGCCCAACCCCGTGTGCCAAGAAGCCTTCCAGGCTTCCCGCGTGACCTGCTTCTGGCTCCCGGCTGGGCGGGGTCCTGGGCGAGCTGGCTGCCTGGGAGGGCCAGGTGCCCCTGGCGAGTGGGGCTGGCCGGAAGCCTCGGCCCTGGCGAATGTCCAGGCCAGGCTGTGGCTTCAGCCAGCTCTTTCCCAGAAGTCTTCGTCCAAGGAGTAGGTGACCAGCCTGTTCAGCAAGGAAACGCGAGCTTCAAGTTTAGGAGTCAGGGGAGGCCCCTGGCTAGGCAGTGGGGCCACAGGGGTAGCGGGCAGTGACAAAAGCAGTGTTGTCCCTGGCCCCCGGACCTCCCAGGTGCGACTGGGCGAGGGCACGGGGAAACAGGACATCAGCGGGACCCTTTTGCCCGGCACGCCCCACCACTCAGCCCTGCAGGGCTGCCCTGCTTCCTTCCTTGTCGGACAGACGGGGGAACGGACCTCAAGGGGGTCCATGGCCTGGTGACACTGGTCTCATGCAAGCTCTGGATGCAGTCGTGGGGCACCTCGGTCATCTGGCTGCTGTGACCTGGGTGGTCAGTGCTGGCATCTGGGGGGAGCACAGGGGGCTTCCCGGTGGAGGTGTCGAAGTTGACTGCCGAAGTCCAGGAGGTGAAAGCTGGGACGCCAGCTGGACAGGGCAGAGCAGCCTGACTGCTGTGCCCATGGGCTTGAGGAGAGGTCTTGTCCTCTGGGTATTGGGCCATGGGGTCTTTGCGCTTGGGGGCTCAGGTGCTTGGAGCTGGGGGAAGCCACCTGGGGGACCTCAGGGAATTCCCTCTTGCCAGGAGGGACTGTGCTCTCCTCCCCAACGGCGGGGCACAGCTGGGCTTGACCTGGACCATCTGGAGGGCTGCCAGGTGGTGGCGTCTCAGGAGACGCCGGCATCTGGTGCTTCTGGGGCCTTTTGCCAGGGCGGGTGTGCTCGTCTCCTGACATGGGGGACAGCTAAGAGTAGCTGGGAGCTGGAGGGTGGAGCGCCACGTCCCTCCACCGGGCCACTGCGGTGGGCAGGGAGCCCTGGGCACGGGCAGAGGCCGCCAGAGTGTGCCACCTCCAGCCCTGCTCTGTGTGTGTGAAGGCGGCTGGAGGGGGCAGGACCCTCCGGAGGGGAGGGGGCGGAGGTTCAGGTGTGCTTCCTGAGGCTCGGCCCTGGTGGACTGGGGGCTGGCATGGAGCCAGGAGGCGGGGCTTGGTGCTGCTGTCACACGCAGGTGGGGCACGCCAGGCTGCCAGCCGAGGCCCCCGAGGGTCATGTGGGAGCTGCTGGTCTCCTGGTCAGCGGGGGAGGCCATCCTGCCCCGCGGACCCTGACGCCCTGTGGGGGCATTCTGCAGAGGCCGGCGTGGGGGGGGGGGGGAGCCCCTGCCTGGCTGTTCCCTCTGCCTTTCTTTCCGGGCCCTGCTGACTCTGAGGTTTTGGCTTCCGGCAAATCCTGGGCTGCATAGGACAGCCCTGCTTTCCGGAGCTTGAAGGCCTAAGCTCCGGGGGTGGCCTTTCAGGCGTGGCCTGGGGGCGTTGCTGACCCCGGGGCTGTGTCCCCCCGTTTCAGATCATTGAGAAGCAGCTGGACCACATTCGGAGCCGGGTTTTCCGGGAGGTGGAGACGCTGTATCAGTGCCAGGGACACAGGTGAGGGGACCTGCCCGCCAGGCCAGCTTACCAGGGGACGGACGGACCTGAGTGCCGCGCATCCACCGCAAGCATTTATTGAGCGCCCACCGTTGACCAGGCCCTGTGCTGGGCACTGTGGGAGGCCCGAGGCCAGCTGGCCGACAGCCGTCTCAGCCCCTGGGGCAGGTGGGCCGGGGGTGCCCTGGGCCTCAGGCAGCCTCGCCTCTCTCCTGCTCCCCAGGAACGTGCTGGAGCTGATCGAGTTCTTCGAGGAGGAAGACCGCTTCTACCTGGTGTTCGAGAAGATGCGTGGTGGTGCGTGGGGCGCCCAGCTGGGCCGGGGCACCTTCCAGAGGGTCCCAGACAGGGAGGGGCGCGTGGGGTCTGAGCGTCTCGTCCACACGGGCTGGGGGTGGAGGCTTTGGCCCGAGGACGCCGGCGTGGGGCTTCGCCAGGGGAGGCGGCCGCCCGCGGCGGTGACGCGTGCCCCTGTCTGGGCTCCAGGCTCCATCCTGAGCCACATCCACAAGCGGCGGCACTTCAACGAGCTGGAGGCCAGCATGGTGGTGCAGGACGTGGCCAGCGCCCTGGACTTCCTGCACAACAAAGGTGGGTGCGTCCCGGGCTCCCCAGCGGCGCGGGCCGGCCCGCCCGGAGCCCCGGAGCCGCCGCTCACCCCTCCGGGCGCTGTCGCCTCCCCAGGCATCGCCCACAGGGACCTGAAGCCAGAGAACATCCTCTGCGAGCACCCCAACCAGGTGGGCGCACCCGGCCGCGCGGGCGGGCGGGCGGGCGGGCCGGCTCGCGCCCCCGGCCGGCTCACGCCCCCGGCCCCTCCCAGGTCTCGCCCGTGAAGATCTGCGACTTCGACCTGGGCAGCGGCGTCAAGCTCAACGGGGACTGCTCCACCATCTCCACCCCGGAGCTGCTCACGCCGGTGAGGCCCGCGGCGTCGGCGGGGGGCGGGGGCGGGGCGGGCCGGGGGGCGGGGCCGGATGGCCCGGAGCCTGCGCGCCTGCGGTTGCGTAACCCGCGGCGGCCGCGCGGAAGGCTGGCGCTCGGCTTCCGGCCAGCGACAGCCGCTGATTGGCCGGGCGGGGCGGGCCCTCGGGCGGGCGCGGTGGGGCGGGCTGGCGTCGGCGTCGGCGTCCGGCGCTGAGTGGCCGGGCGGTGCGGGCGGGGCCGCGGGCGGGGCGGGGCGGGGCCACGGGCGGGGCGGGGCGGGCTCCCGGCACCTGCTGGTTGGGCGGGGCGGGCCCGCAGCAGCCGCTGATTGGCCGGGCGGGGGCGGGGCCTCGGGGGGGGCCGCGGCGGGGCGGGTCGGCGTCGGCACCCGCGGGGGGCCGGCCGGCGGCGACGTGAGCAGGGGCGGGTCTGGCTCCCGGCACCTGCTGATTGGGCGGGGCCAGCCCGCAGCAGCCGCTGATTGGCCAGACGCGCGCCGGGTGGGCGGGACCGTGGCCTCGGCCGGCCGGCCCCAACGACCCGTGGTTACCCGAGCCCGGGCTCCCCACGTGGCCACGGGAGTCCGGGCTGAAGGCGTCCCCCCCGCAGTGCGGTTCCGCCGAGTACATGGCCCCCGAGGTGGTGGAGGCGTTCAGCGAGGAGGCCAGCATCTACGACAAGCGCTGCGACCTGTGGAGCCTGGGCGTCATCCTCTACATTCTGCTCAGCGGCTACCCGCCCTTCGTGGGCCACTGCGGCAGCGACTGCGGCTGGGACCGCGGCGAGGCCTGCCCCGCCTGCCAGGTGCGAGGGGCCCTGGCCCTGCCACCCCCGCCCCCGCCCCCGCCCCGCGCCCGGAGCCTGCTCCGCCTGCTGATCGCTGGGGGTGCAGTGCCCGCCTCTTTCAGGGTGTCCAGGGGCTCCTCGGGCTTTCCTGCTCCAGGGACGGCAGGTGGCGCAGGTACCCGGTCGGCGAGGTCCGCGGCTTGGGGTGCTGGGTCTTGAGCCTCTTGTGGCCGGCCGGCTCGAGGCCAGCACGCTTGCCCAGGACGTCCCCCGGACGTCCCCCACGGCCGAGCCGGCGCTCCTGGTCCGCCACCCCCAGCTGCCCTCCAATGACTTCCAGCCCGGCGTCCCGCTCCCTTCCTCGGCCCCAGCGCCCCAGCGCCCAGCCGGCTGACCCCAGGACACCAGGCGCTCCAGCCCTCTGCCTGTGCGGCCCGGCCCCGAGTCAGGGCCCCTGCGGGCGGGCCTGCCGTGCCCGGGCTCGCGGGCCGTGGATGCACCCTGGCACGGCCTTAGTGCAGCCCTCCTGCTCCACAGAACATGCTGTTCGAGAGCATCCAGGAGGGCAAGTACGAGTTCCCCGACAAGGACTGGGCCCACATCTCGCTCGCTGCCAAAGACCTCATCTCCAAGCTGCTCGTCCGCGACGCCAAGCAGAGGCTGAGTGCCGCCCAGGTCCTGAAGCACCCCTGGGTGCAGGGGGTGAGTGCGCGCCCGGGGGGCTGGGGGGCGTTGCGGGGCTGCCCTCAGTGTGCCGCAGGCTGGGGCCGAGGGTGCGCTGGCCAGGCTGGCGGCTCAGCAGCTGCTCCGAGGGTGCCGCACCCCACAGCAAGCTGTCGGCAGGGGGCCCTGTGGGGGAGACCCTGAACCACCCGCCACCCCAGCCGGGGTCACCTGAACCCAGCTGCCGCCCTAGGGAGTGAGGCCACTGGGGCAGCGGCTGTGCTGGAAATAGAAGCTGGGGTTATCCTGTGTTCCAGGCATGGGGGCTGCAAACCCCTTTTGGGGATCAGATCTGTGACCTGAGGAGAGAGGGTGGGCGTGGGCTGGGGACTGTGGGAGCGTGGCCTCGGGTTCCTGGGGAACAGGTACCGCTTTGGGGGAGGGACGGGCCTGGGTTCCCCGGACATCCAGCTGGGGTTCACGGGTCACCAGGTGGGGTCCTGGTGATGGGGAGCTTGTGTTTCCCTTGGCCAGACACCCCAGACCCTGCTGACGGAGCCCACAGCGACCCCAGCCCCACCTCCGCCCCTGTCTCGTTGCAGTGTGCCCCCGAGAACACCCTGCCGACGCCCATGGTCCTGCAGAGGTGAGGCCCTGGGTATGGGGTGGGGGGTACGGGTTGAGGTGTTTAAGAATGCTGGGCGTGGTGGCTCAGCCTATCATCCCAGCACTTTGGGAGGCCGAGGCTTGAGAATTGCCCAAGCCCAGGGGTTTGAGACCAGCCTGGGCAACTTGGTGAGGCCTCATCTCTACAATAAGTCACCAAAATTAGCTGGGCGTGGTGGTGTGTGTCTGTAGTTCGGGCTGCTTGGAAGGCTGAGGCAGGAGGATCGCCTGAGCCCAGCAGGTCGAGGCTACGGTGGCCATGAGCGTGCCACTGCTCTCCAGCCCACTCAAAAAAAAACAAAAACAAATGCTGGGCTCGGTGGCTCAGCCTGTAATCCCGCACCTTTGGGAGGCTGAGGTGAGTGGACTGTCTGAGCCCGCGGGTTCGAGACCCGCCTGGGCAACTTGGCAAGACCTCATCTCTACGATAAATCAAAAATTAGCCGGGCGTGGTAGCGCGCGCCTGTAGTTCCGGCTGCTAGAAGGCTGAGGCGGAAGCATCGTCGGAGCCCAGCAGGTCGAGGCGCGGTGGCCGGAGAGGGCACTGCACAGTCTGGGCATTTGAGTGAGACTCCAACTCAAAAAAAAAAAAACAAAACAAAAAACCAAAAAAGCCCATATAGCCTGTGCAAGGGAAGCGGCACGCGAGCGTTGGGTCGATGCCATGGGCCTCTTCGTGGGGCCTGGCCCCAGGGAGCTTTGGGGTGGGGGTCGGGGGTGAGGTCCGGACGCCAGGACCTCCGGGGAGAGGCCGAGTGTCCCCAGCGACCGCCTGCCCACTCGCCTCCAGGAACAGCTGTGCCAAAGACCTCACGTCCTTCGCCGCCGAGGCCATCGCCATGAACCGGCAGCTGGCCCGGCGGGAGGAGGACCTGGCCGAGGAGGAGGCCGCGGGGCAGGGCCCGCCTGTCCTGGTTCAAGCTACCTCACGCATCCTGCAGCTGTCCCCGCCCTCGGAGTCCAAGCTGGCCCAGCGGCGGCAGCGGGTGGCGGGAGACCGCGCCTGACCCCGCAGGTCGCCGCCCGACTGCTGAGCTCCCGCCCGGCGGCCGGCCTTCCCCCGCGCCCGCCCCTGGAGTCCGGCGCGAGTGGGGCCGCGGGGCAGCTTCCCACGCGGGGTTTGGCCGCGGGTCTCCTGTTCCCGCCCGTTTTGTTTGTTTCTTCGTTTTTCTCCTTCTGTTAAAGGCAGCGCAGGTGCCGGGGAGGGGCGGGACACCCGCCACCCCCACCCCAGTTCGGCCCGCGCCCGCGCGCCCCCGCCCGCCGCGACTCGGGCGAGCGCGCCGGCAGCCAGGTCGCCACTTCCGGGGCGGGGAGCGCGGGCCCCGCCGCTCGCCCAGCCCGCGTTTCAGGGACGGCCCCTCCGCCGGCGACACGCGCGCCCGCCTCCCCCGGGGGCGGGGCGGCAGGGTCTCCGGCCTGGGGCGGGCCCGGGCCGGCCGCCCCGCCCCGGCCCCGCCCTCCGAGCGCCGACAATCTGGGCTTCCGCGGAGGCCGGTCGGTCCCGCCTCCCCCTCGACCTCGAGCTCCGGCGGCCGCCTGGCACGCGCCCCGCCCCGGGCAGCGGCGGGAGCCGGGACCCGCCTCGGCCCTGCCCGGAGCCGGCTCCAGCGGGGCGGGGCGCGGCCCGCGCCGTCAGTCAGCGCGGGGTCCCGAAGACCCGCCGGGCACCCGCGTGCCCCTTCTCAGGGCTCAGTCTGACCGCCGCCGCGTCCCGCCGCCCCGGGCCTGGCTCGGAGGCGCCGGCGCCCCCGCCCCGCCGCCCCCGCGCCCGCGCCCGCGCCCCCCAGCGGCGGGGCGGCCGCCTTCAGGAAAACGGCCGCGGCCCGCCCGGCGCGGCCGGGGGCCGCGGGCCCGCGCCGCGTGGAGTTCTATGCAATACGAGTTTCCGCCTTCCGCGCGCGCGCGGCCCTGCGGGCCTCCCGGCTTCGAGGCCCGCCGTCGGGCGCCTCGCCGAGCGACGCGCGGCAGCGGCGGGCCCTCCCCGTTTGGAAGAATACTTGAATGTCGGGCCCCGCCGCGCCCGGGGCTCGCGGTCGCGGCGGCCGGGCCGCCTCCCCGAAGAGCCGGGCGGCTCCGCGTCTGCAGCGGGGCCTCGCCTCTCGGGGCGCGGGGCCCGCCGGCGGCCCGGCCTCGTCCGCGGAGGCGGAGCGGCCGCTGTCCGTCCCGGACGCGGGGCGGCCGGCTACTGTGAATGCGCCCGGCCCGCTCCCGGCGCGGGGCGTCCCCGTTACGACGTTTAGAAGACAGGAGAAACCTCAACAACTTCCTGAAGTGGGGAAACATCCAAGCACTTTAATTCCATGGTACCAGGTGAACTGACAGCGCAAACGTTTCCTTTGCAACTGGCGATGCCGGAATTTTGTATTCTGTTTTGTAAGATTTAATAAAAGCCAGAAACTGCCGTGTGCGCAGCGCGGGTCTGCCGGCGCCGCGGGGGAGCCGCCCGCCCGCTGGCCCCGGCGCCGAGTCCGGGCCGGCGGGGCTGGCAGGCGGAGGCTCGCGCGGCGCCGCGGCACCGGGGGAGGCGGGGCGGAGGGTCGCCGAGGCCGGTTGGACGACGAGCGAGCGGGGGTCGCTCCGAAAAGGAGGCGGCCTCGCGTGCGGGGAGTTCTGCCGGGCCGAGGGCAGAGGCCCGGCTCCGCATCCTGGAGGGGGTCAGGGAGAGCTTCCCGGGCGGGAGCGGAACGGGGACGGCGAGACCCGGTGACGGAGGACGGAAGCCGCCTGGAGTCCCAGCCGCATCGACGGCTGTGGGCCTGCGTCTTGCTCCACGGGGAGGGCACGAGGGAGGCCAGGCGCGGCCCAAACAGGTAGCACAGGGCAGCGGCCGGCCCAGGAGGAAGACGGTGGCGTCGCCGCCGCCAGGGTGGAGGGGCGGGGCTGGGCGCCCAGAGGCGGGGTTTGTCCTCGCCGGGGCCGTGGCCTCGGGCCCGAGGGCAGCGGATGGGGCGGGGCCTTGTACTCGCCGGGGGGGGGCCTTGTACTCGCGGGGCGTGATGGTGCCCGGATGGGGCGGGGCTTAAGGCCCGAAGAGAGCGGAATGGTGCCCTGATGGGGCGGGGCTTTGGACTCGCCGAGGGCGCGGCTTAATACCCGAGGAGGGCGGGGTGGTACCCGGATGGGGCCGAGCGCTGGACCTGCGGCGGGCGTGGCTTAAAGCCCGAGGAGGGTGGGGGCTGGTGCCCGGGTGGGCGGGGCTTGGTGTCCAGAGCCGGCGGTCAAGTCCGCAGGGCCAGGATGCAGGAGGCCGCGGGCCGGAGGGCGAGACGGCCCGAGCGCAGAGACCCAGCGCCTGGTGGGGACGCGCCTGAGCCCGGGGCCGCGCCTGTCACGTGACGGGGCCGGGCCGCCCCCAACTTTTCAGGTCGCAGCAGATTGCGACCAACTCACACGCCTCGCGTCGCCCGGGTCTGCCAGCCCGTGGCTTTCCGCACGTGCGCGGAGTGGCCGCCTCTGACCCCAGAAGCAGCCCTCCCGCCCGCCGGCGCCCCCCGTCCGGCCCTCGGAATGCCCGTCCAGTCTCGGGGCAGTGGCCCGGCCCCGACGTCTCGGCACGGAGACAAGGCCGCCCGAAGGGTCCCGGCAGGCCGCAGCCCCCGGCCGCGCCAGGGGACCCAGCCCCGGTCGGGACTGCCCAGCCGGCCCGGCCCCGCCAGCCCTCGCCTGGGCGCAGGACCCCGGCTGCTGCGCCCACACAGCCAGGCGGTGGCCGTCGAGGTCACCTGTCCCCCGAAGGAGGGGCCGCGGGCCGGCCGTGCGAGCGCGAGGGCTGGCCGCCCCTGGGCCTCAGTTTCCCCACATGGAGCGCGGAGGGCTGGGCCAGATGGCCGCGGGGCGGAGCCTGGCCAGGAAGGCAGCAGCTCCGCCCCACTCAGGGCCCCACCCCAGCTCCTTCGTTCAGCCCGGCCCCATGCCCCCGGGCTTGTCTTCCTTCCTCCTCTCGCCCCTCCCACTCTTGGATCTGACCTCAAGGCTCCCGCTCAAGACCGCTCCTCTCTCTTGACCCCACCCCACGGAGGGTAGGACTCCCAACTTCCTCGCCAGCCTCTTGGCCTCCCTCCCTGCTCGAACACCTTTCTCCTAACACTGAAAACCAGCCATACCCCTCACCTCCTCAAACACCTCTCATGGTTCCCGGCTGCCCAGACCACCAAGAGCAAAGCCTTCATGAGGGCTGGCAGCAGTGACTCACACCTGTCAGCCCAGCACTTTGGGAGGCCGAGCGGGAGACCACCGCAGCCCGGGAGTACGAGACCGGCCGGGGACCCTAAGCCAGACCTCATCGCTGTACGGAATGCAAACACTGGAGGCACGCCTGCTGGCGCCGGCGGTCCCGGACACAGGGGAGGCAGGGGCCTCTGTCCCGGGGCGTGCCTCTGTGTCTCTCCCCAGACCCTCACCCCGACCCCAGACCCCTCCGAGACTGGACGACGGCCGGAGCCCGGCCACCGTAGCCAGCCGGAGACCAGGCCGGACCCACCATAGCCAGCCCCCGCCTCGACCCCGAGCCAGACCCAGAACACCTCGGCGGGAGGATCGCCTGCGGCCCGGAGTTCAGAGAGAGGAGAGAGAGAGAGGGACAGAGGAGAGGAGCCCGTGGGGGCTGGTGGGCGGGTCGCGATGCCTGTCTCCTCCGCACTCGGGGAGGCCGAGACGGGACGACGGCCGGAGCCCGGGAGCCGGACACCAGGCCGGACACCGCAGCCGGCCAGAGACCAGCCTGGGCCAGTCTCCATAGCCAACCCCGGCCGCGATCCCGAGCCAGATCCAGAACACCTCGGGTGAGGGCCGGCCTGGGCGGAAGGATCGCCTGCGGCCTGGAATTCCAGACCAGGCAGGAAGACCGGGACGTCGATCCTGGCCTGGCCAGAGTTGGGCGGACTGGGAGCCGGAGAGAAAGAAAGGGAGGAAGAGTGTGCACAGAAAGAGACAAGAGAGAGGAGGAGAGGAGAGGAGAGTCGAGGAGAGAGAAACCTTCTGCCCTCCGTCCTTCCCGCCTTCCCGCCCCCCATCCCGCACAGACGAGGGTCCCCCAAGCTCGGCAAGGCGCCCTCCTGCCCCAACGCCCCCCCAGGCCTCCCCCACTCGGGTGCCTGGCCGGTTTCCTACCGGCCCTCCTCTCGGGGACAGCGATGTGCCCCGGGGGGCCGGCCCTCCACCCTCTCCTCGCCCACTGGGCCCTTCCACCCGAAAGACGTGTGCCTCGCCCGGACATTTCTCCCCCCGCCCCCGCCCGTCTCCTCTGGCTCTGCAGCCGGCGCCCAGGGAACACGCTCTGCGCCGGGGAGCCTCCGTGGGCGATGCCGACGTTTCGGGAGACCGGGCCTGGCTCCGGGGACACCCCCGGCACCCCAAGCCCAGACCTCGCTGTCGGGATGGGGGCGGAGACGGGGTCTGCCCGCGTGGCCCGGGCTGGTCTCGGGCTCCTGGCCTCCGCCGTCCTCCCGCCTCGGCCTCCCCCGGCGCTGGGAAGGCGACCTTTGCGAGCCTTTTCGACGAAGGATCAAGGCCGGACTCTGGGCCGCCTCCTCGACGTCCAGCGCTCTGGGAGGCCAACTCCGCGGAAGGCCGGGGTGCAGGGGAGCGGGCTGTCCGGAGCCCGGAGCGCCAAGGCCGCTCCTCCTGCCCGGGCGACGGAGCGAGACCCCGACTCCCAGAAAAAATAAAAAGACCCGAGGAAAACCAAGGAGGGCCTCCCTCTGTGTCTGCCGTCGGGATCCTCGCGGACAGACAGAGGTCGTGGGGGGTGGAGACAGAGAGGAAAGAAGGGACGGAAGAAAGAAAGATAGCCGGCTCGGCGGCTCAGCCTATACTCCCGCCCCTTGGGAGGCTGAGGTGAGTCGATTTCCTGAGCCCGCGGGTTCGAGACCCGCCGGGGCAACCTGGTGAGACCTCATCTCTACAACAAATCAAAAAATCAGCCGGGCGTGGTAGCGCGCGCCTGTAATTCCGGCTACTCGGAAGGCTGAGGCGGCAGGATCGCCGGAGCCCGGCAGGTCGAGGCTGCGGTGGCCGGGAGCGGCCGCTGCACTCCGGTCTGGGCGACAGAGTGAGACTCCGACTCAAAAAATAACAAGAACAATAATCAGAGTTCGGATTCGGTGGCTCAGCTGGTCCTCTCAGAACTTTGGGAAGCCTAATCCATTAGGTCGCTGGAGTCCGCAGGTTTGAGACTGGCCCGGGCAAGTTGGCGAGACCTCGCCTCTACAAGAAATCAAAAGTTAGCCGGGTGTGGGAGTGTGTGCCTATAGTTCTGGCTGCGTGGAAAGCGGAGGTGGAAGGATGACCAGAGCCCAGCGGGTCAAAGCGGAAGTGGCCGCGAGCTGGATCACTCCAGTCAGGGCGACGGAGTGAGACTCCGACTCAAAAAATCATCATAAAATAAAAATAATCATTGGGGCCAGGCGCAGTGGCTCACGCCTATCCTCCCAGCACTTTGTGAAGCTGAGGGGAGAGGATAGTCTGAGCTCACGGGAGGCTGGAGACCCGACTGGGTCATATGGCGAGAGCTCGTCTCCACAATAAATCAAAAATTAGCCGGAAGAGGTGACACCCGCCTGTCGCTCTGGCTCCTTGGAAGGCTGAGGCGGAGAGATGGCTGGAGCCCAGCAGGTCGAGGCTGCGTTGGCCTCCGGCTCACCACCGCCCTCCAGCCTGGGTGACGGAGCGAGACGCCTACTCAAAAAATAAAAATAAAAAAAGAAGAGCAGCCGGGCTTGGTGGCTCAGCCTGTAATCCCGCGCCTTTGGGAGGCTGAGGTGAGTGGATTGCTTGAGGCCGCGGGTTCGAGACCCGCCTGGGCAGCGAGACTTCATCTCTACAATAAATAAAAAAAAAAAAAATCGCCGGGCGTGGTAGCGCGTGCCTGTAATTCCGGCTACTCGGAAGGCTGAGGCGGAAGGATCGCCGGAGCCCAGCAGGTGAGGCTGTGGTGGCCGGGAGCGGCCACTGCACTCCAGTTTGTGCAACCGAGTGAGAATCCCACTCAAAAAAAAAAAAAGAAGAGCATGCATCTGTGTCTGGAGTCGGGATCATCGTGAACAAAGATCATTGGGGAAGGAGGCCCCGGCCTTAAGCGTAGAGTTCGCAAGAGACGGTGGATCGGGAGACGATCGGGCTGTGGCTTAGGGAACACAAACGCTGGAGTCGCGCGTGGTGGCGCCAGCAGTCCCCGTTACATGGGAGGCAGCGGCCTCTGTCCCCGGGCGTGCCTCTGCATCTCCCCACGCCCGGCTCATCTTGGGATTTATTTCTGATGGCCGAGACGTGGTCTTGCCCCATGTCCCGGGCTGGTCTCGAGCCCGCAGGCTCAGGCCGTCCGCTCGCCTGGGCCTGTGAAGGGCCGGGGTGCCAGGCTGAGCCGCTGAGCCCGGCCCGGGGTGGTGGTGATGGCGGTGGTTGGTATGATCATTCGGAGTCGGAGTCCCGCTCTGTCGCCCAGGCCGGAGCGCAGGGGTCCACTCTCGGCCACCACGGCCTCCACCGGCTGGGCTCCGGCACCTTCCTGCCGTGGCCTCCTGAGTGGCCAGTACAACAGGCCCGCGCCACCACTGTCGGCTTATTTGGGATGGAGGGTAGAGACGAGGTCTCGTCCACTCACCTGGGCCTCCGAATGGCTGGGTGCCAGGCTGAGCACCTGTGCCGGGCCTGTTGCCGTTTTTGTTATTATGATTCTGAGTCAGAGTCCTGTTCTCGTGCTCAGGTCGGAGCACAGGGGCATGCTCATGGCCACTGCGGACTCACCCAGTTCGGTTCAGGTGATCATCCTGCCTCAGCCTCCCGAGTATTTGGAACTACAGCCTGTGCCACTGTGTCCGGCTAATTTTTTGATTTATTTTTTTTTGTAGAGATGAGGTCTCGCCTAGTTGCTTCGGCTGGTCTCGAACTTGGCAATCCACTCAGGCAATCCCCTCACCTCAGTCTCCCAAAGTGGTGGGATTACAGGCTCATCCATGGAGCCTGGACTTATTTTTTATTTCATTTTCTTTCTTTCTTTTTTTGGAGTTGGAGTCTCACTCTGTCGCCCAGACTGGAGTGCAGTGGCCGCTCCCGGCCACCGCAGCTCGACCTGCTGGGCTCCGGCGACCTTCCGCCTCGCCTTCCGAGTAGCCGAATTTCAGGCATGCGCACCACACCCGGTGATTTTTTTTTTTTATTTATTGTAGAATGAGGTCTGCTGCCCAGGGGGGTCTCGAACCCTCGGGCTCAGGCAATCCACTCACCTCAGCCTCCCAAAGGCACGGGATTACAGGCTGAGCCACCGAGCCCGGCTGGCTAATTTTTTTATGTGTTGTAGAGACGCGGTCTTGCCCTGGTGCCCGGGCTGGTCTTGAACCTGCGCCCAGGCCATCTACTGGTTTGGCCTCCCAAAGTGCTGGGATGACAGGCGTGAGCCCTGTGCTCAGCATGCATGGGACCTTCAAAGAGGCTCTCCTCTCTGTTCAGATTTCACCTGTGCACCCCCTCCTCCAGGAAGCCCTCCCCTGGATTGTTACCCTGGCCTTTTGCTGCATCCCCCAGTTTTCTGAAGGAACCCCATTTTCTGCTTCTCAGCATCCCCCCAGGGCCTCGTCTTTGTGGCATCTGGTCACTTGGACGCTATGGATGTGGTCAGCGGTGGGGGGGGTCTCAGCTCCCCCCAACCCCGCCCAGAGGAGGGTCGAGCTTCGGATGCAGAGCTCAGCTCTGCCATTCATCCACCGGTTTTTGGCCTCAGTTGCCCCTCTGTGCCAGGGGGCCCCTTCCTCGGGCTGAGGTCCAGCCCCAAGGTGTGGGGTCCAGGGGTGGGGGTGAGAGTCCGTGATCTGGGATTCGTGGACCACCCGGGTGGCGGGTCTGAGGTTCAGGCTCTGGAGTCCGGGGTCGGGACCCTGGTGGCCGGCGGTGGTCTGCTTGGTCTGGGCCTGCTTCAGGGCTGGGGCCTGGGTCCGGGGGCTGAGCAGGGTCTGGGGTCCGAGTCCAGGTGGGGCCAGGCCGGCCCCCTCCCAGCGGCTCCTCCTCTTCCTCTCAGGGTCCCTCCCTCTCCTCCCCTGCCAGGCCCTCCTCTGGCTCTCCTCTCTCCCTCGCCAGGCTCTCCCCGCGCTCTCCCTCCCTGTGCGGCTCCCCTCTCCCCCAGTCCTGCAAGGCCCTCCCCTCGCCTCCCTCCCTGCCGCCCCGCCTCGTCCCTCCCCCTCGCTCCCCAGGCCGGCCTTCCTCCTCTCCCCGCCTCTCCCCCCTCCCCTCTCCCCCTCCGGCCCAGCTTGCGCTCCCCGACCTCCCCCCCCCCCCCCCCCGGGCCCCCGCCCCTTCCTCTCCCCTCCTCTCCCCCCCCCGCCCCCCCCCTTTTTGGCCCCTTTCCCCTCGCCCGCCCTCCCCCGCCCCCGGGCCCCCGGCTCCGGGGGCCCTTTCCCCCCCCTCCCTCCCCCGGGGCCCCCCCCCTCGCCCCCCGGCCGGGCTCCCGGCGGCGGCCTTTCCCCTCCCCCCGGGCTTGCGCTCCCCGTCCCCCCTCCCCCTTGCCCCCCCCCCCCCCCCCCTCCCTCCCTCCTCTCCCCCTCCCTCCCTCCTCTGCCCCCCCTCCCTCCTCCCCCCTCCCTCCCTCCTCTGCCCCCCCCTCCCTCCTCTCCCCCCCCCCCCCCCCCCCCCCTCCTCTGGCCCCCTCCCCTCGCTCCCCGGGGCCCCGCGGGGCCCTTCCCCCCTCCCGCCTCTTCTCCTGCCCCCCCGCCCGCTCTGCGCTCCCCGGCTCCCCCTCCTCCCCTCCCCCGGCCTCCGCCTCCCCCTCCCCCCTCCTCTCCCCCCCCCCCCCCCCCCCCCCCCCCCCCCCTCCTGGCCCTCGCTCGCCCTCCCCCTCGCTCCCCGGCCGGCTCCCGGGGGGCCCTTCCCCCTCCCGCCTCTCCCCCCTCCCTTCTCCTCCCCGCCCGGCTCTGCGCTCCCGGCCTCCCCCCTCCCCCTCCCCGGCCTCCCCCCTCCCTCCCCTGCCCGGCCTCCGCTCCCCCTCTCCCCTCCTCTCCCCCCCCCCCGCCTCCTCCTCCTGGCCCCTCCCCTCGCCTCGCCCCTCCCCCTCGCTCCCCGGCCCGGCTCCCGGCGGCGGCCTTCCCCCCTCCCCGCCTCTCCCCCCTCCCCTCTCCTCCCTCCCGCCCGGCTCTGCGCTCCCCTGCCTCCCCCCTCCCTCCCCTCCCCGGCCTCCGCCTCCCTCCTCTCCCTCCTCTCCCCCCCCCCGCCTCCTCCTCCTGGCCCCTCCCCTCGCCTCGCCCCTCCCCCTCGCTCCCCGGCCCGGCTCCCGGCGGCGGCCTTCCCCCCTCCCCGCCTCTCCCCCCTCCCCTCTCCTCCTCCCCGCCCGGCTCTGCGCTCCCCGGCCTCCCCCCTCCCTCCCCTCCCCGGCCTCCGCCTCCCTCCTCTCCCCTCCTCTCCCCCCCCCCGCCTCCTCCTCCTGGCCCCTCCCCTCGCCTCGCCCCTCCCCCTCGCTCCCCGGCCCGGCTCCCGGCGGCGGCCTTCCCCCCTCCCCGCCTCTCCCCCCTCCCCTCTCCTCCTCCCGCCCGGCTCTGCGCTCCCCGGCCTCCCCCCCGGCCTCCGCCTCCTCCCTCCCCTCCCCCCGCCGCCGCCTCCTCCCGGCCCCCCTCCCCGGCCTCCCGCGCCGCAGCGACAAGATGGCGGCGGGTGGGAGCGGCGGGCGCACGTCGTGCCCGCCGGGGGTCGCGGCCGCGGGCCCGGGGCCCAGCGCCAACGCCGCCGCCCCGGCCCCCGGCAACGCGGCCGCCGCCGCCGCCGCCGCCGCCGGCCCCGCGCCGCCCGCGCCCGCGCCCGGCCCCGCCGCCGGCCCCGGAGGCGCGCAGGCCGCGGGGGCGCCCGAGCCGGAGCCGCGCGGGCCGGCCTACAACTGGCAGGCGGGCAAGCCCAGCGTGCAGGAGCGCTTCGCCTTCCTGTTCAACAACGAGGTGCTGAGCGACGTGCACTTCCTGGTGGGCAAGGGGCCCGGCTCGCCGCGCATCCCGGCGCACAGGTGGGCGCGGGCCCGCCCGCTCCGCCCGGGGCCGCGCGCCCCGGCCCCGGCCCCGCGCGCCCCGCCCCGCCCCCCCGCCCGCCGGCCCGGCCCCGGCCCGCCGCCCCCGCCGGCCCCCGCGCGCCGCCCGCGCCCCCCGCCCCCGCCCGCCGCCCGCGGCCCCGGCCGCTGGCCTTCCGTCGCCCTGCGTCGCCGCGCCCCCGCCCGTCTCTCGCCCCCGGCCCCCGCGTCCCGCCACCGCGGCCCCCGTCCCTGGGACCCCAGCCCGCATCCTGGATCCCTGACCTGCCCGCCCCGAGACCCGGGCCCTGCGGCCCCGCACCCCCGCCCGACTTTGCCCCCCGCGAGGCCCCCGTCCCTGCGCTTGGGACCCCCACCGCTCGCGACCCTCCCCCGCCCCTGCGCCCGGAACCCCAGGCCTTCCATCCCTGCCCTGCCAGCCCCAGGCCCTGCAGCCCCTGGACCCCTGGCCTCGCTGCCCGGGACTCCTCCCCCGGGCCTTCCCAGGCCCCTCCCCTCCTGGGGTCCTCACCCAGGACCCCCGCGCCCCAACTGCATCATCACCCAGTCCGGAACCCGTGGTCCACTCCCCGAAGCCCTTGCTGCCTCCAGTCCCGCCTCCACCTCTGCTGACCCCTGGGCACCCGCGTGCTTCCCCCACACCCCCGTGTCCCGAGCCCCCCAGGCCCTGCTACCCCCGCACTCTGCCATCCTGCACCCACAGACTTCGTGACCCCTGCCGCAGATCCCGGACCCTGTGACCCAGCCTCAGGCCAAGGTCGCCCACGCCGGGTCTAGGACCCAACCCCTCCAGCCCAGGACCTGGGGGCCGAGGCCGCCATCTCCCCCATCCCCCCACGACCCCGACTTCCACCCTGTCCCCCCGGGGGCCACAGACTTCCATCCCCAAACGCCTCCCCTAGAGTCCCAGCTCGTCTGGTCCCTGCATAAGGAGCGCGTGTGACCCAGACCCCCAAGGCCCCTGCCCACTCCTGGTCCCGCGACCCTGTGCCCGATGCTGGGGAGGGTTGGTGGGGTATTCTTGTTGCAAGCCCTGAAATGCTCCCCCGTTCTGGGAGTTCCATTCTCCCTATTGCCCTGTGCTTGTTCTGGGTATGTGTCACCTGGGTCCCCTCTGCCTGGGTCCTTCCTACCACGCTTAGCAGAGGGTCCCGGGACCTCTCTGGCTGTCCCTTGCCTGTCTCTGTCACCTTGGGTGGGGCTGGCAGGTCTGCCCCTCCCTGGCTGGGCTGTCCTCTGGCTCTGGGTGGGGGTGGTGCAGCTGGAGTCCCGCGAGGCGTGGGACTGGAGGACCCCAGGCTTGTGTTTCGGAGGCAGGCGGGGCCGTGGGCATCGGCTGACCTTGGGACGTGTGTGTGCTCCATGGATGGGGGTCTGATGGCTGGTGGCACAGCGGGCACAAGAGGGTGGGTGAGGAGCCCAGGAGAGAAGTGTGGGTGAGGGCTAGGGAGGGTAGCGGGGCCCAGTGTGGGTTAAGAGAGATAGGTGGGCTGGACAGTGACCCTTGAAACGAATGGTCTGGGCTATCCGTGCCTGCTCAGTTGCAAATCTGCATGGAACCTTTTTTTTTTTTTTTTTTTTTGAGTTGGAGACTCAATCCATCGCCCAGGCTGGAGTGCAGTGGCATATTCAAGGCCACCACCCCAGCATTGACCTCCTGGCTCTGGAGATCCTTCCAAGAAGCCTGAACCACAGGCACGCACTACCACACCCGGCTTGTTTTTGATTTGTTGTAGAGACCAGGTCTTGCCAAGTTGCCCGGGTGGGTCTCGAACTTGCAGGCTCAGACAATCCACTCGCCTTGGCCTCCCCAAATGCTGGGATTACAGGCAGAGCCACCGAGCCCAACCTAGTTTTTTGATTTGTTGTAGAGATGAGATCTTACCAAGTTGCCCAGGCTGGTCTCGAACCCAAGGGCTCAGACAGTGCAATCACCTTGGCCTCCCAAAGTGCTGGGATGACAGGCTGAGCCACCGAGCCCAGCCCAATTTCTTTATTTTTTTGTAGAGGCGAGGTCTCACTATGTTGTCCAGGCTTGGTCTCAAATTCCTGGGTTCAGGCGATCCTCCTGCCTCGGCCTCCCAAAGTGCTGGGATGACAGGCCTGAGTCACTGCGCCTGGCCCCCGTGTAACTTTGGACGCCCCCAAAACTTGGCTGATAGCTTCCTGTCGACTGGAAGCCTTACCCGTCCCAGAGCGGACTGGGACAGGCCTTGGCGGGGGCCCCTGCCTGGGACCGGGGTACAGAGGTTGGCCTTCATGATAGGGGAGACCAGGGCTTCCTTGCGGCTTCCGGGCTGTTCCCCGTCCAGATTAGCCCTGTCCACTCTTTCGGAGGCCCAGCACGTCATGGGTGCCTGGGAAATGTGTGTCAGACCGCTGGCCAGAGTAAAGGGCCTGTGTCCTCTCGGGGGCTGGAAGGAGGCGCTGACCGTATTCAGGGTAGCGTTCCCTAGATGGACGCATTGGCTGGCCCCATAAAATTAGTACCTGAAAATATCTTCATCCTGGCCAGACGCGGTGGCTCATACCTGTCATCCCAGCACTTTGGGAGGCCGAGGCGGGAGGATCCCTTGAGGCCGGAGTTTGAGACCAACCCGGGCAACCTAAGAGAGACTTTGTCACTAATTAAAGACAACCAAAAAACGAGTAAAACACCTTTACTGATTCTACCATAAAAATTCAGCAGTGCAGAGAAGTCTAGAAAGTAGAACATTCTGTGCTAGGGTCTCTCTTTTTTTGTTTGTTTGTTTTGAGTCGGAGTCTCACTCTGTCGCCCAGGCTGGAGGCAGTGGCCCTCCCGGCCCCCGCAGCCTCGACCTGCTGGGCTCTGGCGATCCTTCCGCCTCAGCCTTCCCAGTAGCTGGAACTACAGCCACATGCTACCACACCCGGCTAGATTTTTTGATTTATTGTAGAGATGTCTCGCCAAGTTGCCCAGGCGGGTTACGAATAGGGTCTCTTTGTAATTAAAAAAATTTTTTTTAAATTTTTAAAAAAGTTCTTTGAGTTGGAATCTCAGTCTGTTGCCCAGGCTGGATTGCAGTGGTATGCTCAGAGCCACCGCAGCCTCGACCTGCTGGACTCAGGCGATCCCTTTGCCTCATCCTACTGGAGCTACAGGCGCAAGCCACCACGCCCAGCTAATTTTTGAGTTATTGTAGAGACAAAGTCTTGCCAAGTTGCCCAGGCCGTCCCGAACCCCTGGTCTCAGGCAATTCAGTCGCCTCGGCCCCCCAAAGTGCTGGGATGACAGGCCAAGCCACCGAGCCTGGCCTTGTTTTATTTTTTTATGAGTCAGGATCTCACTCTGTTGCCCAGGCCGGAGTACCATGGTGCGATCACTGCTCACTGCAGCCTCAACTTCCCAGGCTCTGTAGTCCTCCCACTTCAACCTCCTGAGTAGCTGGGACTACAGACGGGCCTGGCTCGTGGTCCAGATTCCTTTCTGTTGTAGGTTTCTTTTTTTTTTGGAATTTGGAGTTGGAGTCTCATTCTGTCGGCCACGCTGGAGTGCAGTGGCCGCTTCCGGCCACCGCAGCCTCGACCTGCCGGGCTCCGGCGATCCTTCTACCTCAGCCTTCCAAGTAGCCGGAATTACAGGCGTGCACTACCACGCCTGGCTAATTTTTTGATTTATTGTAGAGATGAGGTTTCGCTGCCGAGGCGGGTCTCGAACCTGCGGGCCCAGGCAATCCACTCACCTCAGCCTCCCAAAGGCGCGGGATGACAGGCTGAGCCACCGAGCCCGGCCTGTTGTAGGTTTCTAATTGAAGTTCTTTGTGTTTGGAGAACGTGCTTTGATCTTGAAACTCTCAGGTGTGTTTTCCGGTCTTGCACGACGCGGTTTCTGCTGGAGCGTGTCCCACTGGGGTGTGCGGAGCCGGGTTGTTCCCCTGTGGGTGCTTGGGGGCCCCGTGAGAGTCGTCCGTTGGGAGTCGAGACTGAAGCCTCACGCTGTAACCGTCTGTCTATTCCTCTCTTTAGTTGTCAGCTCAACCACGTGGGTTTTAAGCTCATAACAAAAAACTCTGAAAAATATTTATTTTATCTTTATTTTTTCTTCTCTGTTTTTGTTTTTGTTTTGTTTTGTTTTGATTTGGGGGTCTCACTCTGTCGCCAGGTTGGCGCACAATGGCATGATGATGGCTCGCTGCAGCTCCGACCTCCTGGGCTCAAGTGAACCTCACGCCTCACCCTCCCAAAGTGCTGGAATTACAGGCATAAGCCACCGTGCCTCGTCTCCACAATAAATTTTAAAATGCTGTAAAATACTTGAAGAGGTTTATTCTGAGGTCCATGTGAGCAACCCAGGGCTGTGGCACAGTTCCAGGAGGGGTCCTCAGAACCCGTGCCCGAGGTGGTTGGATTGTAAAGATCGGCTTGCTTCATTTCTAGGGAGTCGGGAGTTACAGGCAAAATATAAATCACCACATCCTTGGGCCTGGAGAGGTGGAGCATCTCCAAGGGGGCCTGCAGGTTGGAGACGGGTGGGGGTTTTCTGCTGGGCAGTGGGTCGGAAGAGTGAGGCTTGGGCCCGAGGCAGGAGGATCGCGTGAGCCCAGGAGGTCGAGACCAGGCTAGAAATATTACAAAAATGAGCCAGGCGTGGTGGCACCTCTAGTCCCAGCTTCTTGGGAGACTGAGACGGGAGGATCGCTTGAGCCCGGGAGGCCGAGGATAACAGCTGTGATTGGGCCGCAGAGTGAGACCCCAACTCAACACAAAACAAAACGTATTTTGGGGTCAAATACTTTGATTTCCTCCAGGGCTTGCCACCCTGATGTCACGTGCCGCAGAGTCAGGCTGGAGTCTTGTGGCTGCAGCATCTGTTTCCATGCTGGTGCCGGGCACTTGTGCCTGAACACCGCGAGGGAACGGGTGTTGTCACGAGGTGTGGCTGACCCCCTTTTCTGTCTTGGCCTGCAGTGTGGTTTTTCGGTTTTTCCCTTGGCCCAGAGAGGGTCCATTCAGTGGTTTGGGGGTTTGAATTCTTCCCTTTCGGTCAGGGTCTCACTGTGTTGCCCAGGCTGGAATGCAGTGGCACCATCAGCCTCGACCTCCCGGGCTCAGGCAGTCCTCCTGGCTCAGCCTCCCAAGTAGCTGGGACTACAGGCGCCACCATGCCTGGCTCATTTTTGTATTTTTTCTAGAGCTGGGGCCTCGCTGTGTTGCCCAGGCTGGTCTGGAGCTGCTCAAGCAGCCTTCCTGCCTTGGCCTCCCAAAGCGCTGGGATGACAGGCCTGAGTTGCCCTGCCCAGCTGGTTTAGGGGATTTAAGGGTGGTTCCAGTACGTAGGATGGCACTGGCTGTTTGTGTACTGGGTGTCGCTTTTGGTCTTTAATTTGTTCTCCAAAGCTGCCAAGTGGTTATTTCCTTCTGAGTCCCTTGAGAATCATGTGTCAATTTTTTTTTTCTTTTGAGTCAGGATCTCACTCTGTTGCCCCAGCTGGAGTGCAGTGGCATGCTCACAGCCACTGCAGCCTCAACCCTGGGCTCCAGTGGCCCTTCCAAGTAGCCAGAACTACAGGCGCACACTACCGCACTCGGCTAATTTTTTTGATATATTGTAGAGACGAGCCCTCGCCGAGTTGCCTAGCTTGGTCTTGAATCCGTGGGCTCAGGCAGTCTTCTCACCTCGGCCCCTCTAAGTGCTGGGATTACAGGCATGAGCTACCGTGCCTGGCCATTTTTAAAGTTTATTTTTATTTTATTTTATTTTTTGAGTTGGAGTCTCACCCTGTCACCCAGGCTGGAGGGCAGGGGCACACTCCCAGCCACCGCAGCCTTGACCTGCTGGGCTCTGGCGATCCTTCCGCCTCAGCCTTCCAAGTGGCTGGAACTGCAGGCGTGGAACTACCACGCCCGGCTAATTTTTGCTTTGTTGTAGAGACGAGGTCTCACCAAGTTGCCCAGGTGGGTCTCAAACCCATAGGCTCACGGCCACCACAGCGCCGGCCTCTACTCACCTTGGCCTCCCAAAGTGCTGGGGTTGCAGGCTGAGCCACTGAGCCCAACCCGTTTTTTAAGTTTTAAGTTGTGGTAAAGTATGCAGAGCATAAGCTGGGCGCAGTGGCTCATGCCTATAATCCCAGCTGGGAGGCCAAGGCAAGTGGATTACCTGAACACACAGGTTCGAGACCAGCCCTGGCAACTTGGCTAGACCTCGTCTCTACAATACATCAAAAATTAGCCGGGGGTGATGGTGCGTGCCTGTAATTCTGGCAGCTTGGATGGCTGAGGTGGAAGGGTCGCCAGAGCCCAGCGGGTCAACGCTGGGGTGGCCGTGAGCGTGCCACTGCATTCCAGCCTGGGCGACAGAGTGAGACTTCGACTCAAAAAAAAAATAAATAAATGCAGAGCATACAATCCACTATCTCACCCATTTCTAAGGCTCAGTTAGGGGCGTTAGGCTTGAGTCACGGTTGTGTAGATGTCACCACCACCGTCTCCAGAACCTTCTCTCCCCAGACTGAAGCTCGGTCCCCAGAGACACTCACCCCCGTCCCCTTCCTGCCCCGGCACCCGCCATCCCACGTCCTGACTCTGTGGATATCACAGCTCTCAGGACCTCCTAGGAGCGGGGTCTCACAGGGGGTGTCCTCCTGTGTCGGTCTCACTGACGTGACGTCCTCAGGGTCCCTCCGTGTCGTGGCCTGTGTTGCAACTTCCTCTCTGTTCGTGGCCGAGTTGTGTCCACATGTGGCCGGGCCACGCCGGGTGATCTGTCTTCTCTCAGGGCTGTTCTGCATTTTGTCTGTTATGAATCTTCTGCTGTGGCCATTTGGGCATTTTAGATTCTTCTGGAAGAAGGGATTAGAGACACATCCTGGGGTCCAGCCAGGGGCGAGGGCAGCAGGCTGGGGGCCAGACCCCAAGGACCCGTGGGGAAGGGCCCGCCTGGGAGATGGCGGAGCTGCCCTGGGCCCGCCCGTGACGGGGTGCTTTGGAGGCCCGCTCCCTCGTCAGGATCTCTGTGGTGCCCCCCGGGCTCAGGGCCTGATGGGGCCTGGCTTGGAGTCTCCTGCTGGGCCCTTTGGGTCCCCATCGTCGGCCTTCCCTGCAGGAGGCTGGGTACTTTCTTTCTTGAGTGGGCATTTCTCACTCGGGACCCAGGCTGGAGGGCAGTGGCACGATCATGGCTCACCAGGGCCTCCACCCCTGGGCTCAGGCGATCCTCCTGCCTCAGCCTCCCGAGTAGTGGGAAGACAGGGGCCACCACGCCCAGCTAAATTTTTGATCGATTCTAGAGACGAGATCGCACCCAGGTGCCCAGGCTGGTCTCGAACTCCTGGGCTCAGGCAGTCCTTGCGCCTCGGCCTCCCAGAGTGCGGGGATGATGGGCGTGGGCGGCCGTGTCTGGCCCCAGGATGCTTTTTGAGACGGAGAGAAGACCCACGCTCGCGCTCTGTTTCTGGAACAGCCGGTGGGGGCGGAGCGCGTGGCCTGGTTCCCGAGGATGGAGCCGGGCAGGTGGTGGCTGCAACACGCCGCACGCGGGGCCTCGGGAGAGCAAGATTCTCCCCTGCAGTCCTGGAGGCCCAAGGCGGAGGCCTGGGTGTCGCAGGTCTGCCTTCCCTCCGGAGGCTCCGGCGGGGGGTGTCCCCTGCCCCGCCCGCTCTGGGCTCCTGGTGTCCGGGGCTCACGTGGCTGCTGTCTTTGCCCCGTCTCCACGCGCCGCCCCTCTGTCTCCCAGGGGAGCCCGGCCGTGGGTGGCCTTGTCTTGACAGGTCGCATCCCACAGGCCCTGTTTCCGAGGGAGGCCCCGAGCTGAGGTCCCAGCTGGACACGGCTCCCCGGAGGGCACTGCTGAGCCCACTTTGCCCGGCGCGACGGGCCGTCTCCTCTCCAGCCTGGCCCCCGGGACGCGGTCAGGCCCCGCGAGGCTGGAGGGGAGCCGGACCGAGAGGCGGAGGGGCTTTTCCCCTGGAGGGGGGGGGGCCCCGGCCGGCCAGGGCGGACCGCGCGGAGCTGGGCGGCAAGCGCCGGGTCTGCGGGCTCCGCCCCTCCCGCCTCCCGACCTCCTGCTACGCCCGGGGGCCCTTCCCCCCGGGCTCCTCGCGGCTCGGACGGGCCTCCCGCCCCCCGCGGCGCCACGTTCCTGCCGGCCACTCCCCCGGGTCGTCGGCACCACGAGGGTCAGGCCCCCTTTCGTGAGTGATGGATGGCGGAACGGGTCATCCGTGAGCGAGTCAATGACGGGGCGTTTAAGGAAGGGAGGGGGCGGCGAGCGGGTGGGAGTGACCGCCCGGCAGGGGCCCGGGCCCCCGGCCTTGGGCCCGGGCCAGGGCCTCCTCCCGCAGCCTCGGGCCTCCTTCCCGCCCGCCACCCCTGCCGCTGGCCCGGGCTCCTGTCCCTCGGTCGCCTCTGCCCCTCCGACGCCCCCCTTCCGGAAGCGTCCGCCGCCGCGGCCCTGGCGCGGTGGCCCCGGGTGGGCAGGAGCCCCGGGGGCACCCCTCGCCCGCCCCAGGCTGTCTGGCCCACCCGCGGTTAACGGGGTCTCCCCCGCAGGTTTGTGCTGGCCGTGGGCAGCGCCGTCTTCGACGCCATGTTCAATGGGGGAATGGCCACCACGTCCACGGAGATCGAGCTTCCCGATGTGGAGCCCGCCGCCTTCCTAGCGCTGCTCAAGTAAGGCTTCTGGATCCTTCCGGGCCGTGGGGGCGGGGTCCCGGGAGGGGGAATCGGGGAGCTGGGGCCCTGGAACATCCAGAGCCTTGGGGGGCGGGCGAGGGGCCCCCCTTTAAAAGTTATTTCTGTATCTTTGACATCGAGTTGTAATTCTCTACTGGGCACGATGGCTCGTGCCTGTCATCCCAGCACTTTGGGAGGCGAAGACAGGAGGATGCTTGAGGCTAGCAGTGCAAGACCAGCCTGGGCAACATAGCAAGACCCCAGCTCTACTATAAAAACAATAGTTGGGCTTATCCCGTAATCCCAGCACTTTGGGAGGCCGAGGTGAGAGGATTGCCTGAGTCCACGGGTTCGAGACCAGCCCGGGCAACTTGGCAAGCCCTCATCTGTACAATAAATAAAAAATTACCTGGGTGTGGTAGTGCGCACCTGTGGTTCCGGCTACTTGGAAGGCTGAGGCGGAAGGATCTCCAGAGCCCAGCATGCCACTGCACTCTGGCCTGGGTGACGGAGTAAGACTCCGATTCAAAAGACAAAAATGTTAGCCAGATGTGGTGCCTGTATTCCCAGCTACTGGGGAGGCTGAGGCAGGAGGACCATTTGAGCCCAGGAGTTGGAGGCTGCAGTGAGCTGCGATCATGCCACTGCACTCCAGCCTGGCCCTGTCACTAAAAATAAAAAAGAGGCCGGGCGAGGTGGCTCGCGCCTGTAATACCAACCTTTTGGGAGGTGGAGGCGAGAGGATTACCTGAGCCCGGGGGGTTCAAGACCAACCTGGGCAATTTGACAAGACCTCGTTTCTACAATAAATAAAAAAATTAGCCAGGCATGGTGGTGCACGCCTGCAGTTCCAGCTACTTGGGAGGCTGAGGTGGAAGGATCGCCTGAGTCTGGCAAGTCTAGGCTGCAGTGGCCGTGAGCGTGCCACTGCGCTCCAGCCTGGCTGGGTGACAGAGTGAGACTCTGACCCCCCCAAAAATAAATAAAATAAAAAAGAGATAATAATTCTCACATGATATAACTCACTCATTTAAAGTGTATAATCTAGATGGTATTTACTTCATTCGAAATGTTGGGCAACCTTCACCACTGTCTAGTTCCAGAACATTCCATCGCCCCAAGCGGAAGCCTCATCCCCACGCACTGTCACTCCCCAGCCGCTCCCTAGCCCCTGGCCCCCACAAACCCGCATCCCGTCTCCGTGGACTGGCCCGTTCTGGCCGTCCCATAGCAATGGAGTCACACCCCGTGTGTCCTGTGTCTGGGTCTTACCAACGGGACATCCGCGAGGTCCCTCCTCGCCGTGGCCCGTGTCAGAGCCTCCTTCCTGTTCATGGCTGACTCGTGTCCACGAGTGGACGGGCCACACCGTGTGAGCCGTCATCTCTTGATGACCCCTGGGGCTGGCTTGGCCTCTTGACTGCTCTGAGTATTTCTGCTGTGAACATGGGGTGCAGACACCCCCTTGAGACCCCGCTGTCCGTTTTCTGGGGCATCTGCCGATAAATGGACTCGGATTATGGGGTCACTCAGCGTTTAATTTTTTTTTTTTTTGAGTTGGAGTCTCACTCTGTCGCCCAGACTGGAGTGCAGTGGCCGCTCCTGGCCACCGCAGCCTCGGCCTGCTGGGCTCCGGGGAAACCTTGCGCCTCAGCCTTCCGAGTAGCCGAATTACAGGCATGCGCCACCACGCCCAGCTGATTTTTTGATTTATTGTAGAGATGAGGTCTCGCTGCCCAGGTGGGTCTCGAACCCGCGGGCTCAGGCAATCCACTCACCTCAGCCTCCCAAAGGCGCGGGATTACAGGCTGAGCCACCGAGCCCGGCTCGTTTAAATTTTTTGAAGAACCATCGTCCTGTTTTGCGTGGTGGCTGCATGTCTTAGGTTCCCACGATGGGCACACCACCCTGAACACAGTGGTTCACATCTGGTCTCAGAAGCTAAGCAGGGTCGGGCCCGGGGAGGGCCTGGATGGAAGACCACCTGGGAACGGCAGGTGCCGTGGGCTGGGAAAATGGGTGGGTGGGCTGGGCACGCCGGCTCCTGCCTGATATCCCTGTACTTTGGGAGGCCAAGGCTTGAGGATCGCTTGAGCCCAGGAGTTTGAGACCAGCCTGGGCAACATAGCAAGACCTCATCTCTACTATTAAAAAAAATTTTTAAAGGCCAGGCTCAGTGGCTCAGCCTGTCATCCCAGCACTTTGGGAGGCAAGGTGAGAGGATTGCCTGAGCCCGCGGGTTCGAGACCAGCCTGGGCAACTTGGCCAGACCTCGTCTCTGCAGTAAATCAAAAAGATTTAGTCAGACATGGTGGTGCCTACAGTTCCAACTACTTGGAAGGCTGCGGTGAGGCTACGGTGGCCAGGAGCGTGCCACCGACTCTAGCCTGGGTGGCAGAGTGAGACTCCATCTCAAAAGGAAACAAAAATCTTACGTTACAGTACTCTTCCACAAAGACTCACATGGGCCACAGCCTGGAGGGCCCTTGGGGACGTCATGTCAGTGAGACCCAGACACGGAAGGTCACCCCCTGTGTGATCCCACTCTTAGGAGGGCCTTGGGATCATCAGGTCCACAGAGACAGGACGTGGGAGGATGAGGGTGGGGAGGAGACAGGGTGAGCACCTCACGGGGCCGAGCTTCAGTCTGGGAGGAGGAGAAGGTTCTGGAGACAGTGCAGTTGATGGTTGCATAACCCGAGTGTGCTTAATTCTGCTGAGCTGTGCACTTAGAAGATATTAAAATGGGCCAGGCCCAGTGGCTCAAGCCTGTCATCCCAACACTTTAGGAGGCCGAGGCGAGAGGATTGCCTGAGCCCAGGGGTTCGAGATCAGCCTGGGCAACTTGGTCAAGCCTCGTCTCTATAGCGTATAAAAAAAGAAAAAGAAGAAAAATTAGCTGGGCGTGGTAGTGCACACCTGTACTTACAGTTACTTGGGAGGCTGAGGCAGAGGGATCGCCTGAGCCCAGAAGGTCAATGCTGGGGTGGCCGTGAGCGTGCCACTGCTCTCCAGCCTGGCCGACGGAGTGAGAATATGACTCAAAGAAAAAATGGCTAAAATGACAGATTTTATGTTATGTGTACATATATTTAAAGTTGGGGGTCTCACTGTCGCCCAGACTGGATTGCAGTGGCACGATCATAGCTCACTGCAGCTCCAACCTCCTGAGCTCAGACGATTCTCCAGCCTCAGCCTCCTGAGTAGCTGGGACTACAGGCACATGCCACCACGCCTGCCTAGCTTTTTTTATTGTGTTGTTTATTATTTTTGCTGTAGACAGGAGGTCTCGCTATGCTGCCCAAGCTGGGCTCGAAACCCTGGGCTCAAGCGATCCTCCCGCCTTGGTCTCCCAAAATGCTGAGATGACAGGTGTGAGCCCCTGTACTCAGCCGTTAGGTATATTTTTTCAGTTTTTAAAAATGAAAAGAAGGTAAGTAATATTCATAAACAGAAATTAAAACAGAAAACAGGTGCAGGCTGGCTTGCAGAATCCTGCCTCAGGTGACACTCCAGGCTAGAATGCCGACTTGGAGACTGTCTCTCGGCCTCTCTGTCTCTCCCCCTCCCTCCCTCAAACGCGCTCATTTTCTCGTTTGTTGTTTTGGGTTTTTTTCCGAGCTGGAGTCTCACTCCAGTATGCCCAGGCTGGAGTGCAGGGGCATACTCACGGCCACCCCAGCCTCAACCTGCTGGGCTCTGGCGATCCTTCCGCCTCAGCCTCCCAAGTAGCCGGAACTACAGGCGCACGCTACCACGCCTGGCTAATTTTTTGATTTATTGTAGAGACGAGGTCTCACCAAGTTGCCCAGGCGGATCTCGAACGCGCAGGCTCAGGCCATCCACTCACCTCAGCCTCCCAAAGCGCGGGATTACAGGCTGAGACACGGAGCCTGGCTCGCCTGGCTAATTTTTGATTGATTGTAGAGACAAGGTCTCGCCAAGTTGCCCTGGCTGGTCTCGAACTCCTGGCCTCAAGCGATCCTCCCTCCTCGGACTCCCAGCGTGCTGAGCCACCAAGCCTGGCCTTCTTTTGTTTTTGCTAAATATTCCTGGGCTGCCCTCCTGGAGTGTTCTGCTGATGGCATTCTGTTTCCACCGGTGGGCGAGGGCTTGTGCTGCATCCCCATAGGTACCAGGACTGTCACCTTCCAGGCCCCTTTGGGTCCTGGGGACGTCGGGGCTGGGTTGCTCTCGGGGGTGAGGCATTCTGGGCCCTGCAGGGCGTGAGCGGTGTCCCTGGCCTCCACCCCCTCCACGCCAGCAGCACCCCCAGAGTGACACCCACGTATGTCCCCAGATATCCCCAGCGTCCCTGGGAGGGTAGGACCATCGTAGGTGAGACCCTGCCCAGTCGTCAGCGGAATACTTGAGAAACCCTGGCCAGCACAGAGTCCTTCAGACCGTTGGGGCGTGCAGGGGTGGGTTGAACTTTGGTCCGGGAAGGGCCCAGACTCTGACACACCCAGCCGGCAAGTGACTCTGCTGCCTGGTATCCTGTTTCAACTCTTCGTCTGCCTGCTGGGTCCACCTTCTGTCCTCGGTGAGAACCTGAAAGAGCTGTTGTTTTCATTTCATCAAAAAGATGATTTACTGGAAAAAAAGAAAAAAACAACCAAAAAACTAAAGCCAGGCCCAGTGGCGCACGCCTATCATCCCAGCACTTTGGGAGGCAGAGGCAAGAGGATTGCCTGAGCCCAGGAGTTTGAGGCCAGCCTGGGCAACATGGGGAGACCTCGTCTCTACAATAAATAAAAAAAAAAAATTAGCCGGACGTGGTGCTGCATGCCTTGGTTCCAGCTGCTTGGAAGGCTGAGGCGGAAGGATCTCCGGAGCCCAGAAGGTCGAGGCTGCGGTGGCCGGGGAGCGGCCACTGCACTCCAGTCTGGGCGACACAGTGAGACTCCAACTCAAAAAAAAAAAAAGATTAGAGAGAAGGCCAGGTGTCTGTCATCCCAGCACTTTGGGAGGCCCAGGCGGGAGGACTGCTTGAACCCAGGAGTTCAAGACCAGCCTGGGCAATACAGTGAGATCTCATCTCTACCAAAAAAAAAAGAGAAACATAAACATAATAGTAAGAAAACAAGAGAGAAAGTAAACCAAAAGTTGATCTTTGGAAAGACCAAAATCGACCTTTAGCAAAAGAGAAGACTCAGATTACTAAAATCAGAAGTGGAAACAGAGATGCAACTGCCAATTCTAGAAAATTGCTCTGCTCGGCTGCTCCTTCCACACGGCTCTTTGAGCTGTGGCCGCCATGCTTCCTTAGCCGTGGCCCCTCCCCTGCCTTGGGGGAGGTGAATCTTCTCTTTCTCTTTCATTTACTTTCTAAATAAACCTTGCTTGAAAACTTCAACAAAAAGAAAAAGAAAAAGGACTGTAAGAGAGCAAATTAGATAACGTAGATAGAGTGCGTGCGTTCCTGGAAACACCAAATTTTTTTGAGTCAAAGTCTCTCTCTGTCACCCAGTCGACCTGCTGGGCTCAGGCGATCGTTCAGCCTCAGCCTTCCAAGTAACTGTTGGAACTACGGACACACCGCCAGGCCTGGCTAGTTTTTTGGTTTATTGTAGAAATGGGTTCTCGCCATGTTGCCCAGACTGGCCTCGAACCCCTGGGCTCGGGCAGTCCTCTCACCGCGGCCTCCCAAGTGCTGAGATGACAGGCGTGAGCTGCTGCACCCAGCATAGAATTTACCAAGACTAAATCACAAAGAAGTAGAAGATTTGAAGAGCTCTGTAGCTGGTAAGGAGGTTGAATCCATCATCGCAATTCTCCCGAGGAGTAACCGTTCCAGACCTGATGGTTTCACGAGTGAATCCTACCAGACACTTAAAGAAGCACTGGTGCCAATTCTCAATGTTTTCCCCCCAAATTGAAGGGGCGGGATCACTTCCTGACTCATCGTGAGGCCAAAGCTTGAAGAGCCAAAAAGATCTGGAAAAAGAACAAAGCTGGAAAATTCCAACTTCTGGATTTCAAAACTCACGACAAAATTGCAGTCATCAAAATCAAGTGGTACTGCTATCAGGACGGACATCCAGATCAATGGAAGGGAACAGAGAGGCCGGGGTAAACCCTTGCATTTATGGTCACATGATTTGTGAGAAGGGTGCCACGATGGTTTGATGGGGCCAGGGCAGTCCTCTCAACAAATGTTGCTGGGGAACTGGGAATCCACACACAAAAGAGTGAGGCTGGACCCTTGCTTATTGCCGGAAAAAAAAATTAACTCGGACCAGGCGTGGTGGCTCAAGCCTGTCATCCCAGCACTTTGGGAGGCAGAGGCGAGAGGATGGCCTGAGCTCAGGGGTTCGAGACCAGCCTGGGCAACTTGGTGAGACCTCGTCTCTATAATAAATCAAAAAATTGGCCGGGTGTGGTGGTGCGTGGCTGTGGTCCCAGCTCCTTGGGAGGCTGAGGAAGGAGGGTTGCCTGAGCGCAGGAGGTCGAGGCTGCAGTGGCTGTGACCGTGTCACTGCACTCCGCTTGGCTGACAGAGCGAGACTGACTCAAAAAACAGCAAAAAACTCAGTGCATTGAAGTCCCACATGTGAGAACTCGCTCTGTGAACTGCGTAGAATAACCACTCACCGGAAGCTTCATGACTTTGGACTTGGCAGTGATTCCTTGGAGACGACACCGACGGCACAGGCAGGAAAAGAAAATACAAATTGGACTTTGTGAGTATTTTAATACTTTGTATGACAAAGAAAAATATAAACAGCACAGGCCGGGCGCGGTGCCTCAGCCTGGCATCCCAGCACTTTGGGAGGCCGAGACAAGTGGATGCCTGAGCCCGCGGGTTCAAGACCAGCCCGGGAAACTTACAATAAAATTTAAAAAATTAGCCGGACATGGTGGTGCGTGCCTGTAGTTCCGGCTGCTTGGAAGGCTGGGGCAGAAGGATCGCCGGAGCCCAGCAGATCGACGCTGGGGTGGCCGGGAGTGTGCCCCTGCACTCCAGCCTGGGCGACGGAGTGAGACTCCGACTCAAACAAAAAACCAGCGCACAAATGCAGCCGTCAGAATGGGAGGAGATCTTCTCCAGTCGTCTGCGTCAGGGGCCCCCAGCCACTGACCCATGGTCTGCTGGGAACCATCCCAGCAGGAGGTGAGGGGCGGTGAGTGAGCACAGCTTCATCCACAGTTCCAGCCACTCTCCATGGCCCGCACTATCTCCTGAGCCCCCAGGGCCCGCGTTGGCCGCTTGAGCGCCCCCTCGCCCGCATGACCACCTGCGCTCTGCCTCCTGTCAGCCCAGCGGTGCCATCAGATCCGCACAGGAGCGCAAACCCTCCTGTGAACTGCGTGTGTGAGGGATCCAGGTGGCCCTGGAAGATCTGCTGCCTGATGACCGTCCACCCCACCCGTGGACAAACCGCCTTCCCCAGAGCCGATCCTTGATGCCCAAAAGGTGGGGACCCCTGGTCTCTGCCGTGAGGAATTCACATCCAGGATATACAAGAAATCCTGCACGTAACCGCAGCAAACCAGTTTAAACACGGGCACAGGCCAGGCGTGGTGACTTACGCCTGTCATCCCAGCACTTTGGGAGGCTGAGGCAGGTGGATCATCGAGGGATGATGGGTGAACACGGTGTGGCCTGTCCACATGTGGAGCATGACTCAGCCGCGAACAGAAAGGAGACTCTGACACAGCCACAGCATGGAAGGACCACAAGGATGTCATGCTCAGGGAGGCCTAGACACGTACGGACACGCCCTGTGTGGTCCCACTCCTGGGAGGTCCTGAGAGTTGTCAGATCCAGCGACTCACACCTGTAATCCCATGCTCTGTGAGGCTGAGGTGGGAGGATTGCTTGAGCCAGGGCTTCGAGACCAGCCTGGCAACATAACGAGACCTCATCTCTATTTTTTTTGGAGGGGGGGAGGAGTCTGAGTCTCACTCTGTCACCCAGACACACTCACGGCCACGCCAGCGTCGACCCGCGGGGCTCAGGCAATCCTCCCACCTTTGCCTCCCAAAGTGCTGGGGTGACAGGCGTGAGCCACTGCGCCCGGCTTGTAGGTTGCCCTCTGTAGATGGGCAGCTCATGATATTAGAGCACTCATAAGGTCGTGCACGCACCACCTCTGTCAAGCTCCAGAACGTTCTGCCTCCCCAAAGGAAGCCCGTCCCCATCTGCCGTCACTCCCTACCCCCTCCCTTGCCCCGGTCCCCAGGAATCCATGTCCTGGCTCAGTGGACTGGCCTGGTCTGGCCGTTCCCTAGAAATGGAGTCACCCACGGTGTGTCCTTCTGCGTCTGGGTCTCGGGATGTGCTGTCCTCAAGGTCCCTCCACACCACGGCCTGTGTCAGAGCCTCCTTCCTCTGGGTGGGCAGGTCGCGTCCACGTGTGGATGGGCCACACTGCCTGTCATTCCTTGGTGGACACTGATGGTGTCCACCTTCTGGTGACCATCACGACACTTGCCCCTGTGGACATTCAGGCAGAACATCGTCTGTGGACGGTGGTCTCGCCTCCTGGTTGTGGACCCGGGAGTGGCTTGCTGTGTCCAGGGGCTCTGTCTGTGGCTTTCAGGGACCCCCAGGCTGTCTCCCCCGTGACGCCCCTCACGTCCCCACGGTGTGGCCGAGGCGTCTGACTTTCCACACCTGGGCCACTTTTCACCCGCTCTCTTTTTTTTTTGAGTCAGGGTCTCTGTTGCCCTGGCTGGAGCGCAATGGCATGCTCATGGCTCCTGCAGCCTTGACCTTCTGGGCTCAGGTGATCCTTCCGCCTCAGCCTCCCAAGTAGCTGGGATGACAAGTGGCTAGTTTTTTGGTTTTTTGTAGAGACAGCGCCTTGCTATGTTATCCAGGCTGGTCTCTATCTCCTGGCTTCACTCAGTCCTCCTACCTTGGCCTCCCAAAGTGCTGCGGTGACAGGCAGGTGTGAGCCGCCGTGCCCAGCCTTCAGCTGCTTGCTTTATCCGCCCTCGCTTCTGAGTTTTGTGTTTTTTTGAGTTGGAGTCTCACTCAGTGGCCGCAGCCTTCCGAGTAGCTGGAACGACAGGCCCGCGCTACCACGCCCGGCTGAGTTTTGACTCATTGCAGAAACGAAGTCTCGCCAAGTCGCCCGGGCGGGTCTCGAAGCCCTGGGCCCGCGCCCTCCCAAAGCGCTGGGTCGACGAGCCGGCCAGCCCCACTCCTGGCCCCGCTCCGCGCGGCGCGGGTCACGCGGGGCCCCGCTCGCAGCCTCCACGAGCGCGCCCGGCCGGGGCTGTCGCGTGGGGCTCCGCGACTCGCCCGGCGGGGAGGGGAGCCGTCCCCGCGGCGGCCTCCACGGGTCCCCGGCGCGTGCCTGCCGCCGCGGCCACGGCTCGCGGGCCTGCCCCGCCCCGAGGACGAGGCCGCGCGGCGCGTGGGGGAGGCGGAGGCCGCCGGCGCGGCGGCCCTGCCTCACGGCCGCCTCGCCGCGCCCAGGTTCCTGTACTCGGACGAGGTGCAGATCGGGCCGAGACGGTGATGACCACGCTCTACACCGCCAAGAAGTACGCGGTGCCGGCGCTGGAGGCCCACTGCGTGGAGTTCCTGAAGAAGAACCTGCGGGCGGACAACGCCTTCATGCTGCTCACGCAGGTGGGCGGGCGGGGCCGGCGGGGCGGGGCGGGGGCGGGGCCTGAGGTCCGCGTTCAGCGCCTTCGTGCTGCTCACGCAGGTGGGAGGGCGGGGCCGGCGGAGGGCGGGGCCGGCGGAGGGCGGGGCCGGCGGGGGCGGGGCCTGAGGTCCGCGTTCAGCGCCTTCGTGCTGCTCACGCAGGTGGGCGGGCGGGGGCGGGGCCGGCGGGGCGGGGCCTGAGGTCCGCGTTCAGCGCCTTCGTGCTGCTCACGCAGGTGGGAGGGCGCGGCCGGCGGAGGGCGGGGCCGGCGGGGCGGGGGCGGGACCTGAGGTCCGCGTTCAGCGCCTTCGTGCTGCTCACGCAGGTGGGCGGGCGGGGCCGGCGGAGGGCGGGGCCCGAGGCCCAGGGCGCGGAGTTCGGAGGAGGAACCTGCGCGGACAACGCCTTCGTGCTGCTCACGCCCCGCCCCCGGGGGTGGGGCTGGAAGGGGGCGGGACTTGGCAGGGGGCGGGGCGCGGGTCAGGGACCTGCAGGTGCCCAGGGCACAGTTTCTCGAGGACAGCTTTGCAATGTTTCAAAACACTGTCCTAGGCCGGGCGCTGTGGCTTACGCCTGTGATCCCAGCACTTCGGGAAGCCGAGGTGACGGGATTGCCTGAGCCCACGGTTCGAGACCAGACTGGGCAACCTGGTGAGACCTCGTCTCTACAATAAACCCAAAGTCAGCCGGGCGTGGTGGTGCGCGCCTGTAGTTCCGGCTGCTTGGAAGGCTGAGGCGGGAGGATCGCCGGAGCCCAGCAGGTCGAGGCTGCGGAGGCCGGGAGCCTGTCCCTGCACTCACTCCAGCCTGGTGGCAGAGTGAGACTCCGGCTCAGGAAAAAGCCAAAAAAGAACCCACTATCCTGGCCGGGTGCGATGGCTCCCGCCTGTCGTCCTAGTGCTTTGGGAGGCCGAGCCGGGAGGGTCCCTGGAGCCAGGAGGTTGAGACCACCGGGGCCACATGGTGAGACCTCGGCTCTACAGCACATGAAAGAGCTGGCCAGGCGTGGTGGCGTCTGGAATCCCAGCCACTCGGAGGCTGAGGCGGTGGGAGCCCAGAAGGTCGCCTGGGCAGCACAGTGAGACTCCGCCTCTAGCAAGCCCCAGAAGCTGTGGCGGCACACCGCTTGTCTTGACGGCTGTGCCCAGCGCCTCCTCGAGTCCTGCACCGACGGGGCTCGGGGTCGGGCCAGCAGTGACTGGGCCACCTGAGTGTGGGGTCCACGCAGCCCGCCGGCCGCCCAGCTCTCAGAGCAGATCCACATCCTCTCGGGGTCAGATCTGGGGAAAGGCCTGCGCCTGTGATCCCCGCTGCCGACGAGGGCTCCTCGAGAACCTCCCTTTTCTCCCGGAAAAGTGGCGGGTGGGCAGTGAGGGGCCGAGGGTCAGAGGGGACCCCCGCAGGCCCGGTGCTGTCCAGCGGGTGGGGGTCCTGGTGAGGCCGACCGGGGTCCCCAGGAGTGGGCCTGGGGGTGAGGACAGGCAGGTGCCATCTGGGAGCCGTGAGCGTCTGGCCTGGCCGTCCGAGGCTGGCGGGGCCAGGGATGTCGGTGTGGCCCTGCGCGGGGGGGCTTGAGGCCCACAGGGCAGCCAGAGGGGACCGGCAGCACCGGCTCTGCTGGTGGGGCTGGAGGGTCTGGCTTCCTTGGTGGAAGGAACTAGAACCGCTGCCACCCTGTGTGTCGGCAATGGCCCTGCGCCCGGGGAGGGGCTTCTGGGCCAGGCGTCTGTGACCGCGCCGCGCGACCTGGAGCCAGGCCGACACCCGGGTGCCTCCGTCCGCCCCGCCTCCCTGTCCTGCAGCCCCGGGCAGCACCTTCAGGGAGCCCTGCCAGGGCCCGTGGGCGTGGGCCCGTCCGGTCCCTCCCGCCCACTGGGCCTCCCCTTCACTGAGAGCATGGTGGCTTCCAGTCCCCAGCATGGGGCCTGGGCTAGGGACATGACCGCCCTGGCCACGGTCAAGGGCGTCTTGGGGTCCGGAAGCCTCCTGGGGCCAAGCCCCGCCCCTCCGCTCGGCCACGGCCACGCCCCGGCCCGGCTCCCCCTGCCAGGGCCACAGTTGCGCCCCGTTTCCTGAAGCAGCCGGCCTGGGGTGGTGGGTTAAGCGTCACCTCCAGCCCCTGCCCCGCGGCCTCCTGCCCCGGCCTTCCTTAAGCCTGCAGTGAGCCGACTCGCCCCACCGGGCTGAGCCCCGGGGGAGCCCGGCCAATGGGCAGGCCAGCGCCCTGAGGCCGAGGCAGCCTGGGGCGAGGCCAGCCGGGCTTGTGGAGGGCCCGTGGCGCCCGGCACTGACGGCCCGTCCCTCCCAGGCGCGCCTCTTCGACGAGCCCCAGCTGGCCAGCCTGTGCCTGGAGAACATCGACAAGAACACGGCGGACGCCATCACCGCCGAGGGCTTCACCGACATCGACCTTGGTGAGGCCTGGGGTCAGGGCAGCGTCCCGGGCCTCAGCGGGGGTCCCCGGGGGCCCAGCCCAGGGGCACTCTGGTGGGCGGGGCTTTGCCACCCGCTGCCCGTCTCCAGCCGGGAGGGAAAGGTCAGTGGAGTCTGGGGCCGCGGACCCAGTGCGCTCGACCCCACCTGCCGGCGACCGTCTCGACCTCGAACACAGGGGCGGGAAGCTTCTCCGGCCAAGGGCCTGACGGTCCGTGCTTCTGGCTCTGCCGTCGCAGCCACTCCACACTGTCTGGAGCCCAGAGGCCTCGACAGAAACAGCAGGAATGGGGGGCCTGGGTGTCGATGAAACTTTATTCACCAGCACAGGCCGAGGGCCGGGAGCTCAAGGCCTGCGGCGGGCACCCAGTTCACACCGCCGCTCCCCGCCCCCCAGACACGCTGGTGGCCGTCTTGGAGCGTGACACCCTGGGCATCCGGGAGGTGCGACTGTTCGCCGCGGTTGTGCGCTGGTCGGAGGCCGAGTGCCAACGGCAGCAGCTGCCGGTGACGCCGGAGAACAGGCGGAAGGTTCTGGGCAAGGCCCTGGGCCTCATCCGCTTCCCGCTGATGACCATCGAGGAGTTCGCCGCAGGTACCGGGCCGGGCGGGGGGCCCCCACGCCCCCGCCCCGTGGGCACGCAGACGCCCTCCCGGGGCCGAGGGGCGGCCCTCGTCTGCTGTGGAAGACGCACCCAAGTACCCAGGACAGCCAGGCACGGGGGTCACGCCTGTCATCCCAGCACTTAGGAGGCCAGGGCGGGGGGATGGCTTGACCCCCGGAGTTCAAGACCAGCCTGGGCAACACAGCGAGACCTCGTCTCCACGAAAACACTTGTTGTTTTGAGTTGGAGTCTCACTCCACGGCCCAGACCGGAGGGCAGCGGCCGCTCCCAGCCCCCGCAGCCTCGACCCGCTGGGCTCCGGCGATCCTTCCGCCCCGCCTTCCGAGTGGCCGGAATTAGAGGCGCGCGCTACCTCGCCCGGCTGATTTTTTAATTTTTTTTATTGTAGAGGTGAGGTCTCGCTGCCCAGGCGGGTCTCGAGCCTGCAGGCTCAGGCAATCCACTCACCTCAGCCTCCCAAAGGCGTGGGATTACAGGCAGAGCCACCGAGCCCGGCTCAAGAAAAACCTTAAAAAAGTTAGCTGGGTATGGTGGCGTGCGTCTGTAGTCCCAGCCACTCGGGAGGCTGAGGCAGGAAGGTTGCCCAAGCCCAGGAGGTCGAGGCTGCAGTGGCCCTGACCTGGGTGACAGTGAGACTCTGACTCAAAAAAACAACACAGGTGGTGACATGCCCCAGGTGCGTCTGCGGCCTCCCGGCCCAGCCCTTTCTTCTGCTGGGCACAAGGCCACGCCTTGTGGGCGCCAGCTCCCGGCCTCTGCATCTGTCTGTTGTGTTTTGGTGACTCCAGGGCTCCCCGCCTTGGGCTTTCTCCAGCCTGTGGATTCGAGCGTCAGCATCCGGGTGGGACGAGACCCGTCTGACGGCTGCTGGGCTGCTGAGAGCCCGTGGGTGGGCCGCAGGGTCCCCTGCTGCAAGGCCTGGGGCTCCGGGAGCTGTGAGGGCGTTCCTCCCACCATTGTGCGGCTCTGGAGCCACGCAGGCCTGGAAGGCTCCGGAAGGCGCTGGTGCACACTCGCCGTCCATCTCTCAGCTCTCGCCTGACTTAGGGTCGCCAGATTTAGCAACACCAACAAAAAATAGCTACTCAGAAGACTAGGGTGGGAGGATTGCTTGGGGTCAGGAGTTTGAGACGAGCTTGGGCAACTTAGTGAGAAGTTAAAAATTACAATTAAAAATTTAAAATTGCCGGGCTCGGTGGCTCAACCTGTAATCCCGCGCTTTGGGAGGCTGAGGTGAGTGGATTGCTTGAGCCCCTGGGTTCAAGACCCGCCTGGGCAACTTGGTGAGACTTCATCTCTACAGTAAATCAAAAAATTAGCTGGGCGTGGTAGCACATGCCTGTAGCTCCAGCTACTTGGGAGGCTGAGGCAGAAGGATCGCCGGAGCCCAGCAGGTCGAGGCTGCGGTGGCCGGGAGCGGCCACTGCACTCCAGTCTGGGTGACACAGTGAGACTCCAACTCAAAAAAAAAAAAAATTTAAAATTAGCCAGGCGGCTGGGTGCGGTGGCTCACACCTATAATCCCAGCACTTTGGGAGGCCGAGGTGAGAGGATTGCCTGAGCCCATGGGTTCGAGACCAGCCTGGACAACTTGGTGGGACCCCCCCACCTCTACAATAAATCAAAAAATTAGCTGGGTATGGTGGCGCATGCCTGTAGTTCTGGCTGCTTGGAAGGCTGAGGCGGAAGGATGGCCGGACCGGGAGCGTGCCACTGCCCTCCGGCCTGGGTGACAGCATGAGACTCCCACTCAAAAAAAAAGGCCAGGCTCGGTGGCTCAGCCTGTAATCCCAGCGCTTTGGGAGGCCGAGGTGAGTGGATTGCCTGAGCCTGCGGGTTCGAGGCCCGCCTGGGCAGCGTGACCCCCTCTCTGCAAGGAGCCAAAACCCAGCCGGGCGTGGTAGCGCGCACCTGCAGTTCCAGCTGCTCGGGAGGCTGAGGCGGAAGGATGGCCGGAGCCGGCAGGTCGAGGCGGGCTGGCCGTGAGCGTGCCCCTGCACTCCGGCCCGGGCGACCGAGCGAGACTCGACTCGTGAGCAGGCCCCGAGGCTCAGGAGGCCGAGGCGCGAGGCTCACGGGCGCCGGTCGAGGCCGGGGCGCCCTGCCCGTGGGCGCCAGCGCCTCGGGAGCGGGCGGCCAGGGCCCGGCCTGGCCCGGACGAGCGCGGGCCTTCCGCGGGCGGGCGCCGCGTCCGGCCCCGGCGCGGGAGGCGGGCGCCAGGCCCCCGGGCCCCCGCGGGGCACCGAGGCGGGGGCCGGGCGGGCGGCTGCGGCGGGGACGCGCGTCCGCCGCAGCCGCCGCCCCGTGCCCGCAGGCCCCGCGCAGTCGGGCATCCTGGTGGACCGCGAGGTGGTCAGCCTGTTCCTGCACTTCACCGTGAACCCCAAGCCGCGCGTGGACTTCATCGACCGGCCGCGCTGCTGCCTGCGCGGGAAGGAGTGCAGCATCAGCCGCTTCCAGCAGGTCGAGAGCCGCTGGGGCTACAGCGGCACCAGCGACCGCATCAGGTGGGGGCCGGCGGGGGCCGGGCGGGGGCCGGGCGGGGGCGCGGCGGGCGGGCGGGGCGGGGCGTCTGCGGGCCTCGGGCCACGCGCCGCCGGCCGCTCGTCGGCCCGCCCGGAGACACGGCGCCCCTGTCGCGCAGGTTCTCGGTCAGCAAGCGCGTCTTCGTGGTGGGCTTCGGGCTCTACGGGTCCATCCACGGGCCCACGGACTACCAAGTGAACATCCAGGTGCGCGCAGGCCCGCCCGCGCCCCGGCCCGGCCGCCCGGGCGTCCTCGGGCCCCGCCCGGCCCCCGCGGCCCGCCCGCGCCCCGCGGCCGCCGGCACGCCAGGCCCCGCCCCCTGCCCGAAGCCCCGCCCCGCGGGCCTCAGGCCCTGCCCCGCGCCCCGGACCCTGCCCGAGCCTTCCCAGCTTCGGCCCCGTGTCCCCAGGCCCCGCCTCCCGGCGCCCCGCCCCCTGCCCGAAGCCCCGCCCCGCGCCCTCGGCCCCACCCAGGCCCCGCCCCCCGCCGCGGACCCTGCCCGGGCCTTCCCAGCTTCGGCCCTGTGTGTCCCCAGGCCCCGCCTCCCGGCGCCCCGCCCCCTGCCCGAAGCCCCGCCCCGCGCCCTCGGCCCCACCCAGGCCCCGCCCCCCGCCGCGGACCCTGCCCGGGCCTTCCCAGCTTCGGCCCTGTGTGTCCCCAGGCCCCGCCCCGCCCCCGGGCTCCCTCCCTGCGCCCCAGGCCCCGCCAGGCCGCCTGCGAGTGGACCCCGCTGCCGCACCCCAGGCCCCGCCCAGCCGCCCCGCGTGTCCTCAGGCCCCGCCCCGTGTGCCCCGGGCTCCGGCCGCGTCTGGCCCCGCCCTCGCGTCACAGGCCGCGCCCCACGTCCTCGGCCGTCGGTGTTCCCCGCCCTCCCCCGGACGCCCCCGCGGGACCCCCGGCACCCCCGGCCTGAGCACGCCCCGCCCCCCAGATCATCCACACGGACAGCAACACGGTCCTGGGCCAGAACGACACGGGCTTCAGCTGCGACGGCTCGGCCAGCACCTTCCGGGTCATGTTCAAGGAGCCGGTGGAAGTCCTGCCCAACGTCAACTACACCGCCTGCGCCACGCTCAAGGTGCGCCCGCCCGAGGCCTCGGCGGGAGGGGCGGCCCGCGGGGTCGCCGGGCCTCCCGAGCAGACGCCCGGGACCCCCGCGGCCGCAGGGCCGGCGCGGGCACTCCTGACCCTCCTGCCGCCCCCAGGGCCCCGACTCCCACTACGGCACCAAAGGCCTGCGCAAAGTGACCCACGAGTCGCCCACCACGGGGGCCAAGACCTGCTTCACCTTCTGCTACGCGGCCGGGAACAACAACGGCACGTCCGTGGAGGACGGCCAGATCCCCGAGGTCATCTTCTACACCTAGGCGCCGCACCTGCTGCCCACCCCGGGGCGGCCGGGGCCCGGTCATGGTCGCGCCTAGCCCTCCCTGGGGCCGCTGCCCACTGTGGGGGGCGGCCGGGCACCAGGGCGACACACCTAGGTGCCACCACCGCTGCCCACCATGGGGACGGCCAGGCCCTGAGGTCCTCACCATTCCTAGACCGCCCCGTGACCGCTGCCCTCCGTGGGGACGGCCAGGCCCCGAGGTCACCGCACCCAGGGACCCGCCACTGCCGCCCACCGTGGGGGACAGCTAGGCCCCGGGGTCATTGTCACACCTAGGCTGCACCGAGACGTCCGCCCACCGTGCGGTCGGCCAGGCCCCGAGACCATCTACACCTGAGCGCCCCGTGCCGCCCCAGCCCAGCTTCCCCTCGGCCATCTGTGCCCCTCCGGTCGCCCTCTGCATCCCAGGAGGGGCTTCTGTGTCCCTGGTGGCAAGCGTGGCTGATTCAGAGGAGCCAGGCGGCGGGGCGGCTGGCCGGCAGACAATCCCTCAGGACTGCCCTGGGCGGCCGGCGGTCCCTGCGCTGGGGGCTGTCGCCGCGGCCGGCTGGGCACTGTCTCTGCACACGGCAATGCATTTGGGGTTTGGCTTCCGGCCGGGACACGGCCTGGGGGCAGCTCCTGGAGCCACTGGGTGGGTTTCCCTCTCCTTTCATTCTGTGCCCGGCCCGCCGCCAGGACGCGGCTCACGGTGGGGCCCAGCCGCGGCCCTCGCTGTCCAGCCTCCCTGGCCCGGCGACGGGGTCCCTGCCGCGGGCACAGGGCTCGGACCCAGCGGCCCCAGGAGTGCTGCGGGGCCAGCCCACCTGGACGGGGCGCACGGGATACACTTGCCCAGCACCAAGGGGCTCCCGCCCCGCCGCGTGTCCATGCCCGAGACTCCTGGAACCCATGTACCCCCAAAGCCATGGAAGGAGTGCCCGCCTCACACCCCGCCCAGGTGATTTTTTTAATAAAGGAAAGAAACGCACCTGCCCTGAGCTGTGTGCTTTTGCCCGCCGTTGTCCCGGGGACCACCCTCCCCGCTGGAGCCGGGAGGAGGGCCAGGGAGGGTCGGCCAGGGGTCCTGGCGCCCTGCGGGGATGTCCCGTGGCGAACCCCGCCCCCCGGGCCACGTTGTCCACGGTGTTGGCGGTTGGGGAGACCTGTTCTCCCTGGAGCCTCCGGGAGGGACCAGCCCTGCCCACTCCCGGGTCTCCCGAAGCTGTGTGGAGACCCGACTTGCAGCAGCAGGGGGGGCTGCCCCGAGGGAGGGCCTCGTGTCCCCAGAGCAGAGGTCGCGGGCGCGCATTCTGCGGGGCTGGCGCGGCCCAGGCGGCTCCTCCCCGATGGTGCCTGACCTGCTCTCCAGCCCTGTCTGTGACCCTCTGGCGACCCCGTCACGGGTGGCCGAACGACAGCTCCGTCCACGGGTCCCTGGAGCCTGGGGCCCGAGGGGTGCGTGTGTGACGTCTGCAGCTGGCCCTCGGCCCCGGTGGAGGGGGGGACCCGTGGGCTCGGCCTTGGCGGGGGAGAGCGGAGAGAGGCTGCACGGTCAGGCCGGGAGGCAAGTCGGGAGTTAGGGCCACGTGGGGCGTCAGAGGGTCGGGGCAGGGCTCGGGCGGGCCTGTCCCGGGCTGCAGGCCCCGCTGTCCCAGCGGTCGCCGTGGCCAGGAGACGGGCGTCAGGCTGGGCGCGCGGGCCGCGCGGGTGTGGGACGGAGACCTCGCTCACAGCCGGCTCGCCTCCCGAGGACACATCCCAGGGACGGCGCAGAGGAGACAGCTCAGCCCCGCTGGATGAAAAGCCGGCATTCAGGGTTGCGGCCGGGAGCTCAAAACCCCGGGGCAGAGGACACCGCAGAGCGCAGGGCTCCGAGAACCCGCCCAGGGCCCTGAGCCCGCGCAGCCGGCCCGGGTGCGCGTGTGCTGGGCGAGCCGTCAGGAGGCGGGGAGGTGACGGAGACCCAGAAGTCGGGACACGCGGGGAGCAGGCGCTGGCGAGAGCCCGGTCCGGGTGGAGGGGCTTGCGGACACCCTGGGCTTCAGCGAGGGCACCAGCAGGGCCCTGCGCCGGGGGCGGGCTGCACCCCAGCGCCCTCCGCACGCCCAAGACGGAGCTTGGCAGGCTCTCGGTGAGCCACTGCACCCTCACTTCCTGCCAAGCATAAGACATCCATCCCTCTCGGGAGGAGGGTGACCCCGGCACGAGCCTCTGCCCCTGGTCCCCAAGCCCAGCATCCCTCAGAAAGCACAGAGCGCGCGCGAGAGCGCACAGGACAGACCCACGGGCGGACTGCAGGAGCTGAGTCCGGGGAATTTCTACGCTGCATTCAGGGCAACAGAGGAGAGGAGACCCCAGGGGGAAACGACGGGGAGGGCCCACCGAATGGAAGCAGCTCTCCCGTGCCATTCCAGAACGGAAGAACGCTGGCTCTGTGACTCAGGCGACGGCCGACCGGACACAGCAGGAGGCGGAAACAGCAAGCGAGAGCACAGGGCGATCGGAAAGCATCCGCGGTGAGGCCCAGCAGGCGAAAAGGACGCAGAAACGGCAGAGCGTGGCGACCACCAAAGGTCGGCCACAGGGAAACGCAGGGAGGCGAGCTCCAAGGCAGAGCGGCGAATCTTCCGGAACGGATCCAAAACGGCCCCTCCATTCGAGCGAAACAAGCGGCCCGGCGCGGTGGCTCACATCCGCAATCGCAACACTGTCGGAGGCCAGAGTCGGACTGCTTGAGCCCCAGGAGCTGAAGGCCAGCCGGGGCGACGCAGTGAGACCTTGGCTCTGCCGAAGCGGAGAAGCCGGGCTCGGGGGCTCAGCCCGTCGTCCCGCGCCTTCGGGAGGCTGAGGTGAGCGGATCGCCTGAGCCCGCGGGTTCGAGACCCGCCTGGGCAGCGAGACCTCGTCTCTATAGTAAATCAAAAAATCAGCCGGGCGTGGTAGCGCGCGCCTGTAGTTCCGGCCACTCGGAAGGCCGAGGCGGAAGGATGGCCGGAGCCCAGCGGGTCGAGGCCGCGGGGGCCGGGAGCGGCCGCTGCACTCCAGCCTGGGCGACCGAGGGAGACTCCAACTCAAAAAAAAAAAAGAAAGAAACAGAGAGACAGAAGACAGTGACCTCAAGTAGGATTAAGAACAAAAAAGGGGCAACCCCTTCAGGTCCCCGCCCACTGTAGGAGCTTTTCGGTCCTCTCGATAAACGCTTTTTTTTTTTTTTTTGAGTTGGAGTCTCTGTCCTACAGACTAGAGTGCAGAAGCACGCCGACGGCCGCCGCAGCCTTGACCTATTGGGCTCAGGCGATCCTTCCGCCTTAGCCTTCCAAGTAGCTGGAACTACACGCATGCTACCATGCCCACCTAATTTTTAAAAATTTTTATTATAGAGACAAGGTCTCACCGAATTGCCTGGGTTGGTCTTGAACCTGTGCGCTCAGGCAATTCACTCGCCTTGGCCTCCCAAAGTGCTGGGATTACAGGTTGAGCCACCGAGCCTGGCCCATAATGTAATTCTAAATAATAAGTTATGCAGAGAATGTTCTCTGGCTACAGTGCAAATAAACTCTAGAAAGAGAACAACAACAAAAATCCTGAGACGTTTGTTAATTAGGAAACATTTTTATATAAATATAAATATAGGCCAAAGAATAAGCCATATGGAAATCAGAAAATATTTTTAACTGAATGACTCCGACTCAAAAAAAAAAAAAAAAGAAAAGAAAAAATAAGCCAGCAGTGGTGGTGTGCGCCTGTAGTCCCAGCCACTTGGGAGACTGAGGTAGGAAAATCGCCTGAGTCCAGGAGTTCAAGGTTACGGTAGCAGTGAGCTGTGATCGTGCCACTGCACACCAGTCTGGGTGACAATAAGACCCCAACTCAAAATTCAAAAAATTAAGACCCTTCCTAGAACAGAGAGGAGAGGGAAATGTGTTCATGCATAGATTAGAAAAGATTTTAAATCAATGGCCTAAACTTTCATCTCCAGAAACAGAAACAAAAAAAAAACTAACAGCAAATTCAAGCCATAAAAAGAAAGATGAAGCCGGGCTCGGTGGCTCAGCCTGTCATCCCGCGCCTTTGGGAGGCTGAGGTGAGTGGATGGCCTGAGCCCGCGGGTTCGAGACCCGCCTGGGCAACTTGGCGAGACCTCATCTCTACAATAAATGAAAAAATCAGCCGGGCGTGGTAGCGCGCGCCTGTAGTTCCAGCTTTTTGGAAGGCGGAGGCGGAAGGATCGCCGGAGCCCAGCGGGTCGAGGCTGTGGTGGCCGGGAGCGGCCACTGCGCTCCAGCCGGGCCGACAGAGTGAGACTCCGACTCAAAAAAAAAAAAAAGAAAGAAAGATGAAAATAAAAATGAAACAGAAAGCAGATGTAATACAATGAAATCAGTAGTTACTTCTTCTAGGAAATCTTAGCAAAACCTGTTTTTTTTTTTGAGTCGGAGTCTCACTCTGCCGCCCAGACTGCAGGGCAGTGGCCGCTCCCGGCCCCCGCAGCCTCGACCTGCCGGGCTCCGGCGATCCTTCCGCCTCAGCCTTCCGAGTAGCAGGAGTTACAGGCATGTGCTTACCACACCCGGCTGATTTTTTGATTGATTGTAGAGATGAGGTCTCGCTGCCCGGGCGGGTCTCGAACCCGCGGGCTCAGGCGATCCGCTCACCTCAGCCTCCCAAAGGCGTGGGATGACAGGCTGAGCCACCGAGCCCGGCCTTTTTTTGTTTTGTTTTGTTTTTGTGAGTTGGAATTTCACTCTGTCACCCAGACTGCAGTGCATGGCCGCTCCTGGCCACTGCCGCCTCGACCTGCTGGGCTCCGGCGATCCTTCCGCCTCAGCCTTCCATTAGCTGGAACTACAGGTGCATCCTACCACATTCGGCTAATTTTTGATTTATTGTAGAGATGAGGTCTCGCCAAGTTGCCCAGGTGGGTCTCGAACCCACAGGCTCAGGCAATCCACTCACCTGAGCCTCCCAAGGTGCGGGAAGATCATAATTTTTAACTAGTAAAACAATGAGAGCTGGGCATGGTGGCTCACACCTATAATCCCAGTACTTTGGGAGGTCAAGATTAGAGGATTGCCTGAGCCCAGGAGTTTGAGGCCAGCCTGGGTAACACGGTGAGACTTTGTCTCTACAAAAGTAAAAAAAGTAGTCAGGTGCGATGGTCTACACCTGTAATCCCAGTACTTTGGGAGGCCAAGATCAGAGGATCGCCTGAGCCCAAGAGCTCGAGACCAACCTGGACAACTTGGCGAGATCTCATCTCTACAATAAATCGAAAAACCAGCCAGGCATGGTGGCGTGGGCCTGTAGTTCCAGCTCCTTGGGAGGGTGGGCAGGAGGATCGCCTGAGCCCAGGAGGTCAAGAGCGTGTGGCCATGAGCGTGTTACTGCACCTCAGCCTGGGCGACAGAGTGAGACACCGACTTAAAACAAAAAGAAAACCAAAAACCACCACAACAAAAACAGTGAAAGGACAGAATCCTTGCAGAAACCATATGTACTTAGACCCAAGACATCTAAAGGAAATGAGCTTGAGAAGAGGGAGCCCTTCCTCGGTGAGCAGAGGTGAGCCGCCACTGTCCCCGGGGACGCAGGGCTGGGCAGCAGGCAGAGGTGTTCTCTGGGGGGGGAGCCTGGATCAAAACTCCAACCCAGGGGGCTCGAAAACACTCTGCCAACTTTCCCCCTGGACTTTTGTTTGGTGCTTGGCTGGTCAGGGTGGGGGTAGAGGTGAGGAGGTAGGGTGAACAGGGCAGGAGTGGGGAGGGATGCCTCCTGCTGTCTCCCAGGGCTGGGCTGTCAGCTTCCGGCAGGAATGTGGGCCAGAGTAAACTCGGTGGGGCCTGCCTCAGACCCCAAGGTGGAGTGAACCCGCCCGACAGGTTACCCGGTTCCACCAACCTGATTGGTTCCTAACTGGAAAGCTCAGCGCCTGCACCCCCACTTCCTGTGTGCCCTTTCTGGGGCGGGGGTAATGTCTACTTATAATCCGCCCCACGGTGTTTGGCGTACAGTAATACAACAAGGGACGTGAGGAGGAAGGAGTGTCACCCCGAGAGGAAAAACTGCCGGCAGCACCTCTGAGGGGACCCAGATGTTAAAATTACACATCAAGGATTTTTTTTTTTTGAGTGGGGGGTCTTGCTCTGTCTCCCAGGCTGGAGTGCAGTGGCACAATCACGGCTCACCTCCAGGGCTCAGGCGATCCTCCCACCTCAGCCTCTCAAGTAGCTGGGACTACAAACATGCACCATCCCACCTGGCTCGTGTTTAATTTTTTTTTTTTTTTTTTTTTTGCAGGGCTGGGGGTCTTGCTACATTGCCCAGCTTGGTCTCAAACTCCCGGGCTCAAGTGGTCCTCCCACCCTGGCCTCCCACAGTGCTGAAATGACAGGTGCAAGCCACTGTGTCCAGCCAACATCAAGGACTTTTGAATCACTGCTACAAATCTGTGAGAGGATGGAGCAGAGAGAGTGAAAATACAGAGGGCTGCAACAGAAACAAAAACATTAAAGGGAGAGAGTGACAGACACACACAGAAACTCTCAAACTAAAAAATATCTGGAAACAATTTGCTGGATGGCTTAAGCGCAGACAAAACTCAACAGAAGAGAGAGCTCTGTCCAAAGACAGGTCACCAAAGATCATCCCAAAAGGAGACAGAACAATGAATCCGAAGAGAATGCCAGAGACCTGTGGGGCAATGCAAAACGGTCCGACATGGGAGTGACCAGTGTCCTGGGGCACAGCAGGAGAAGCGGCACAGAGGCGTGTAAAGAGGTAGCAGTCGAACAGTTTCCAATCCGATGGAAGACATGAATCCACAGACCCAATAAATTCAGCAAATGCCAAAAGCATAATAGACACAGAGACGGCCAGGTGTGGTGGCTTATGCCTATACTCCCAGCGCTTTGGGAGGCTGAGGTGAGAGGATCGTCTAAGCCCACGGGTTCGAGACTAGTCTGGGCAATCTGGCGAGACCTCATCTCTATAATAATAAAAAACTTACTGGGCGCGGTTGCGCACACCTGTAGTTCCAGCTACTTGGAAGGCTGAGGCGGGAGGATCGCCGGAGCCCAGCAGGTCCAGGCTGCAGTGGTCGCTGAGTGTGCCACTACACTCCAGTCCGAGCAACAGAATGAGATTCCAACTCAGGAAGAAAAAAAAAAATACACAACAAACACAGAGAATGCTATATCACGGTTAAATAACCAGACATAAAGATTCTTAGAAGCAGCCAGACAAAATTTTCCTTACTTTAAAGGAAATAAGAATAACTGACTTCTCAACAGAAATAACGGGATCATATATTTTTTTTTTTTTTGAGTTGGAGTCTCACTCTGTCGCCCAGACTGGAGGGCAGTGGCCGCTTCCGGCCACCGCAGCCTCGACCTGCTGGGCTCCGGCGATCCTTCCGCCTCAGCCTTCCAAGTAGCCGGAACTACAGGCACACGCTACCACACCTGGCTAATTTTTGATTTATTGTGGAGATGAGGTCTCGCTGCCCAGGTGAGTCTCGAACCCGCGGGCCCAGGCAATCCACTCACCTCAGCCTCCCAAAGGCGCGGGATTACAGGCTGAGCCACTGAGCCCGGTGGGATCATATATTTTTAATGTTCAAAGTGAAAAAACAATTTTTTAGCTGGGCTTGGTGGCTCAGCCTGTAATCCCAGCGCTTTGGGAGGCTGAGGTGAGTGGATTGCCTGAGCCCCGTGGGTTCGAGACCCGCCTGGGAAACTTGGCGAGACCTCATCTCCACAATAAGTAAAAAATTAGCCGGGCATGGTAGTGCGCACCTGTAGCTCCAGGTACTCCAGATCGCCAGAGCCCAGCAGGTCGAGGCTGTGGTGGCCGGGAGCGGCCACTGCACTCCAGTCTGGGCGACAGTGAGACTCCAACTAAAAAAAAAAAAAAAAAGAAAAAACAATTTTTTTAAAGTTGGCATCTCAACTCTGTTGCCCAGGCTGGAATGCAGTGGCACCAGCACGGCTCACAGCAGCCTCAACTTCTTGAACTCAGGTGATCCTCCCACCTCAGCCTCCCAAGCAGCTGGGACTACAGGCACATGCCACCATGCCTAGCCCATTAAAATGGGAGTCTTGCTATATTGCCCGGGCTGGTCTCAAACTCCCGGTCCCATGTGATCCTCCCATCCCGGCCTCCCAAAGTGCTGGGATGACAGGTGTGAGCCACCACGGCTGGCCCATAATCGCTTATGATGGTGCAAGCAGCACTGTGCCGTGCAGGCATACAGTTACCACCACCACACTTCCCGGCCTGGACAGAGGGTCCCCTTACCTCTAAGCCTGCTTTGACCACCTGGCTGCAAGCAATCCTCCCACCTCAGCCTCTTGAGTAGCTGGAAATACAGGCACCACCTCATTCTGTTCATTTTTTATTTTTGTAGAGATTGAGGGGAAATCTTACTTTGTTGTCCAGGCTGGTCTTGAACTCCTGGCCTCAAGCAATCCTCTAGCCTTGGTCTCCCAAAACACTAAGATTACTGAACTTGTGAAAAGACTGCTTTATTGTTGCCTCACTCTGTGTGTTGGTTTTGGAATGTTGGGTGCCAGATTCTCTTGCCTTTGTAAGTTATTTTATTAAGCCGCAATAATTATCCTTCTCTTTCAAATATAATTGTTTTTCTAGGCTACGTCTTAGAGTTGGTTGTACTGGTTAGTTTTTTTTTGTTGGTGTTGTTGAGTTGGCATCTCACTCTGTCGCCCAGACTGGAGTGCAGTGGCTGCTCCCAGCCACCACAGCCTTGACCTGCTGGGCTCCGGCGATCCTTCCGCCTCAGCCTTCCGAGTAGCCGGAATTACAGGCGTGCGCTACCACGCCCGGCTGATTTTTTGATTTATTGTAGAGATGAGGTCTCGCCTGCCCAGGCGGGTCTCGAACCCGGGGGCTCAGGCGATCCACTCACCTCAGCCTCCCAAAGGCGCGGGATGACAGGCTGAGCCACTGAGCCCAGCTATTGGTTAGTTTTTGCAGGGGCCCAACAGTGTGGAGATACAGGATTTTTTTTTGAGTTGGAGTCTCACCCTGTTGCCCAGGCTGGAGTGCAGTAGCACGCTCATGGACCATCCCAGCGTCGACCTGCTGGGCTCCGGCGATCCTTCCGCCTCAGCCTTCCAAGGAGCTGGAACTACAGGTGTGTGCTACCACACCTGGCTAATTTTTTGATTTATTGTAGAGATGAGGTCTGGCCAAGTTGCCCAGGCAGGTCTTGAACCCGTGGGCTCAGGCAATCCTCTCACCTCGGTCTCCTAAGGTAGGATTAGTTGTAGACTCACTGTCGCCCAGGCTGGAATGCGGTGGCACCATCATGCCTCACTGCAGGCTCGACCTGCTGGACTCAGGTGATCCTTCTGCCTCGGCCTCCCGAGTAGCTGGGACTATAGCCAGGCACCACCACACCTGCTAATTTTTTGGCTTACTGCAGAGATGAAGTCTTGCCAAGCTGCCCAGGCTGGTCTTGAACCCCTGGGTTCAGGCAGTCCTCTCGCCTTGGCCTCCCAGAGTGCTGGGATGACAGCTGTGAGCCGCTGTGCCCAGCGATTTGCTCATTTCTGAAGCCACAGTTTTTTCTCTCACGTGTCCTTCCTGTCTGTCCACCTCTGCCCTTGGTTTCTGAATCTGACTCAAGAGGGTTTTCTGTTTTCGGAGCTTCTCCCTGGCTCGGTGACGGCCCTTGGCCAAGTGCGGACTTCCTTCCTCAGCCGCTGGCTCTCCGGCTCCCTCCACACGGTCTTCTCAGCCAGGGAGGCAGGAGGCTGGGCCCCACGAGGGCCCTGCGGCCTCTCCCTGACGACCTCTCCGGCGTGCGCTGCCGTGGGGACGCACGTGTCCCCTCCAGGTGTTCGGGACCGCAGGGGAGAGCCCCGGAAGGGGGCGCTGGGCGGCTGTCGGGCTCCACCACCGGAACTCCTGTCCCGTCTCAGACCTGGCGCGGTGGCCTCACTGCCTCTCTGGCCCCAGGGGGCATCCCCCGTTCCACGAGCAGGGCGGACACGGAGGCTGTCTTGGGGACACGGCGGGCTTTCTCCCTGGCTCCCTCTGGGTCTGCTGTCGGTTTCCTGCTGCTCCCCGATCCTGGCCGGTTCCTCCCTCTGTGTCATTCCTCACCCTCACTTCCCGCTGGTCCCGTTCGGTCACCGCAGCCCCTTGGCCTCCCTGGCCGCCAGCCCCCAGTCCTTCCCCGACAGGCGGCCGCAGGTGTGGAGCTGCCCGTCTCTGGCCAAGGCCCTCGGGAAGATCACACGCCACACTTGGGTTGCTTTCGTTTTCTTTTATTTTTTATAAAAAGCCCCTAAATTCTATGGCTTCAAGGGAGCATCAGAGAAACGTAAATGCCATTTCTGTACACTTGGTAAAGCAAAAACTAGACTCACACGGCCACCGCCCTGGGCCCAGCCCCAAGCTGCTCTGCCCACCCGGCAGCCTCTGGGGACCCACTGGGGACACCCCTGCCACAGTCCGTGGCTCTTCCCTGGGCCCCCGCACAGAGCTGCGGGTGTGGCCAGAGGCTTTAAGGCGTTTGTCTCCCGCTGCAAGGCCAGGTGGCCAAGAGAAGACCAGAAGCCGGTGCCTGCCCCCGTGGTGCAGCAGGGCCCAGGGCCCCGAGCACGGCCGAGCGATGCCAAGTCGGTGGCCCCAGGTTCGGGCGCCTGGGCACAGCCTCCGGAGCAGGTGCGACAAGCACCCACCCAGGGCCCAGCCACGCACCGGCCAGGCGGGAGAGGCTGCAGCGTCCGAGCCGGCCGGTGCCCGCGCTTTGGTGCAGCATTTTGGTTGGGCTGGCCCCAGCCACGGCCCCGCCCCCCTCCCCTTTGGCTTCAGGGAGGCCCGGCGCCCGGGCCCCTCCCAGGTGGGCCCAGCAAGATGGCTCGAGGCGCCGGCCCAGGCCGGGCCTGCCCGCCCCTCGAGAAAACGGCCTTTGGATCGAGGGCGACAAGCTGGACTTTATGACTGAGGGCGGCGGGCGGGGGCTGGCGGGGCCCAGCCGCGCCGCAGCCCACACTGCTCCCTCCAGCAAAGAGACGGGGCAGGGTGGGCGTCTGGCTTTCCTTTTTCCTTGTTTTAAATCGTTAATGCTCTTGGAAGGGAGGACGAGACTCGGCCAAAGTCTTACGTGAGGGGCGACCCCCGTCCCGGGGGTAGGGCTGGTGGGCGGTCCAGGCCCAGCGCCCTCCAGTCTTCGTCCCGGCTTGGGCCGGAGTCTGGCCTGGCCGCTGTGAGTGGGCCGGGGCCTCCTGGGCAAGCTCACGCCCGAGGGCCTGCGTGGAGAAGTCACGAGGCGGCACCCCAGGTCACTTGTGCCGCTGCAGAGATTTCCTCTTTCTTCTCTTGAAGAAACAGCAGCATCTGCGGAGAGGGAAAGGAGGCTGCGGCCGGGCACGAGGCGGGTCCTGGGCGGGAGGCGCTGGCAGGCCAGGGCGCACAGGGGCGGGCAGGGCGAGGAGACGCGATGGCCGGAAGGGCAGGGCCAGGCAGGGGCGGCGGGTCAGGAGGAAGGGCAGGGCTGGCGCCCGGCCACCGCGTCCGCTCCCGCCCTCGAGCCCAGGCTGTCGCGTGGCCTTACTTGGTTTCGTCAGCCACCTCCACCTCTGCCGGGGCCGTGATGGGGGCGTTGGAGTGGCCAGCCGTGGGGTCGTCCGCGTTGAGCTCCCCGTTGGTGGAGTTCAGTGCCTGGGAGGAGCGAGGGGTCAGGCAGGCGTCCACACCCCTCCCTGGACGCGGGTCCCTGCCCGGCCCTCACCTGGGTTTTGCTGTGCGGCTGGGCCTTGTCCCGGAGCTGAGCCTGGGAGGGCAGGTCAGTGTGGACGGTGCCGATGGGTGTCGGCTGCGGGGGCAGGTGTCAGAAGGGCACAGAGGCTGGCCGCCCAGCCCCCACCGGGCCGCGGCGCCCACTCACCCGGGTCCTCCGGCCCGCCCGCGGGGCCCACCTACCAGGGGCTTCCCGGCCCAGTCGTACTCGTAGTCGAACACGAAGCCGCTGCGGTCGAAGAGGTCGGTGAAGAGCTTCCGCAGGTAGTCGTAGTCCGGCTTCTCGAAGAAGTCCAGGCGCCGCACGTAGCGCAGGTAGGTGGCCATCTCCTCTGCGGGCAGAGCCGGGTGAGGGCGCGCGGCAGGCGGCGGGCGGGCGGGGAGCGCGCGCCGGGCACCGGCCTCACCTGGGAAGCTCTCGCAGAGCACCTCGATGGGCGTGGCCCGCTTGGTGTCCCCGATCTTCTGGTAGCGCTCCTTGAGCGTGTCGGCCTGCGGGGAGGCGCGTCAGCCCGCGGACCCCGAGGCTCCTGCGGCCGCCCCCGCCCGCCGGCCGGCCGCCCGCCCGCGCGCACCTTGAGCCCCTGCCAGGGGAGGCTGCCGCGCAGGAAGTACATGAACATGTGGCCCAGCGCCTCCAGGTCGTCGCGGCGGCTCTGCTCTGCGGGGGGACAGGGGCCTCAGCGCTGCCCGGGCCCGCCCCCCGCCCCGCGCGCGCGCGCTCACCCTTGCCCAGGTGCGTGTTGATGCTCATGTAGCGCGCCGTGCCCGTCAGGCTCTTGTGCTCGCGGTACGGGATGTGCTTCTTGGTCTCGGGGTCCACGTACTCCTTGGCCAGCCCGAAGTCGATGATGTGGATGGCGTGCTGCCGCTTGGTGCCCGGGCGCCCCACCAGGAAGTTCTCGGGCTTCACGTCGCGGTAGATGAGGCTCTTGGCATGCACGTACTCCATGCGCGTGATCTGCGGGCGGGCGGGCGGCGGGCTCAGCGCGGCCTGGCCCGCCCGGCCCGCCCGCCCCGCCCGGCCCGGCCGCCGCACCAGCTGGATGGCGATCATGAGCACCGTCTTGAGCGTGAAGGTCCGGTCGCACAGGTCGAACAGGTCCTCCAGGCTGGGCCCCAGCAGCTCCAGCACCATGGCGTTGTACTTCCCGCACGGGCCGAAGTAGTAGACCTGAGGGACGCCCTCTGGAGCGCGGGACGACGGGAGCTGAGCGCCGGCGCCTCCAGGCCCGCCCCGCCCGCCCCGCCCGCCCGCCGCTACCTGTGGCGCTGAGCTGCTTGTAGAACCGGTACTCCAGGTGCAGCTGCGGGGCCCGGGACTTGATCGGCTCCTGGGGAAAGGGGACGCGTCAGCCCAGGCCCTGGTCGCCGCCCTGAGACCCCGGGCTGCACGGGGGTGGGAGCGGACTCACCAGCTTGATAGCCACGTACTCGTTTGTGTAGAGATTCTTTCCTGCGGGCCAGAGAGACGCGTGAGGGCCAGGGCCGACCTCGCCCCCGACCTCGGGAGCAGGGACGAGGAGGAGACCCCAGGCCCGCCTTCCCACGGGCACCCTGGCCTGGAGCGGCAGGAAGGGCCAAGCCCCCGGGGTGTGTGTCCCGCGAGGGTGCCCCACAACGCCCGTTCCCCGCAGGCCGCCTCCCCGTCCACCCCCTCCATCTCACAGGCTGGAAGGGACGTGGGGGAAGGTAGGGTTTCTCAGCGTCCCACACACCCTGCTTCTTCCCAAACCCAGGCCGGGGCCCCCCTGCGGCCCCCAGTGAGGCCCCAGCAAGCCCGGCACAGCCAAGCAGGGACTCTGCAGCACGTGACTGCTGGAGACAAAGCCCTCTGCCCCAGGAAGCACGCTAGTCTCACCCATCAGCCCACCACCAGGGAGACATCAGCTCCTGAGGCTGCTGGAGCCCAGGGAAACTTCTGGAAGGTGGCCGGGGAGTCGGCGCCCCCCAGCACGACAGCTCAGAGCCCCATGGTCCGCCAGCTCTGGACACAGGTGCCCACACAGGGGACGATGGCACATGGCCCCGAAGGCCCTCCCCACACCAGCCCAGGGCAGGCAGGCCAGCACACCGAGCACCTGCTCGGCTGAGGTCCGGGTCACATCTGTTGGGTGACCCGTCATAACCAGGGGCCCAACAGCCCCTCAGGCCTCGCCACTCCATGCCCTGGCCTGCATGTGCATGCACGGCACAGAGCACACACCCCACGCACACCGTGCCACCCATGCGGGAAAGCCATCCCAGCCCCACAGCCCCTCCCAGCACCCCACGGTGACCCCTTGTGTCCTGCTGACACGGCACTGCCCTCAGGTGCGGGCTGAACTGTGTTGCCTGCCGTGCAGCTCGCGGCTGCCTGGGCAGCGTCTGCTGCAGGAAGAGGCCTCAGTTCCTCCTCGCCGGCCACAGCTAGACAACCAGAGACCCTGACGGTGGTGGCTTGGACATCCCACCGTGACGGGTGAAAGCCTGGAGCCCCAAGTCCACATAGGCACGCCCTCACAGCGTCAGGCTGGGGTCCCTCGGACCCCAGGAGCCTTCCCTGGCCAGCCGTGTGTGGGTGTGGCCTCAAGAGCACTCTCCGGGGAGTCCTAGCAGGTACCTGCTCCCACGGAGCCCCAGTCCCACAGGTGTTCCCCTCCCGGCGTGGCATGCGTCTGCGGTGTGCCCGTGTCCTGCCGGGCAGCCCCCACCATGGGGACAGAACTGCGCTGGCTACTCGCGGCCCAGGGGACGGCCCGGCCACCTCCAGCCCGGACCCCACGAGCAGAGCTGCCTCCCGTGGCATCTGCCTTCCCAGCTCCCCTGGGGCCGGCCTTGCCTGTGGGCCCGATGGCGCCTCGGCCCTCCTTCGTGAAGCACCTGTTAGATGCTTGGCCCATTCTCAGTGGAATCGCCTGTCTGTCGTGACCGAGCTGGGGCTCTGAGGCGCCAGGGCCCTGTCTCTGGCGAGTGGGCGCTCTGCAGATGCCTCTTCCCGCCTGCGGCTCCCAGTGGCCTCCTCCCCTTGGGTGACGCCCTGCCGGCCTGCTCGTCCCCAGGGCACACCTGTTCGTGCCTGCTGAGGCAGCCTCGCCGGGCCCCACCCCATGGGCTGCCTGCACCTTAGCCCGGGGAGTCACGCTCTGGGTGGGAGGCGAGCGTGCCCGGCGCCTGATGTCTCCATGGGCCTAGACTCCTGGAGGCCGCTGCTCTGACCGACTTCCGGAGTCTCGCACAGGAGACCCGGCTGCGAGGCCCCTAAGAGCACACCCAGAGGCCGTGGGCCAGGCCCCTGGGGGCTGGCAGGCACAGGAAGGCGCGGGAGGCACACAGGTGGAAGATCCTGGCACCCCGACGTGCAGAGCCTTCTTGGACTCCTGAGATGGGCTGAGGCCCCTGAATGCCCATGTCTTGGGGGAAGGGCTCTGTGGCCGGAAGGAACAGCCACCCTCAGACCTGCTTGACAGAGCTGGAAGCCAGTCCTGGATGAAGCAAGATGAGCCACGGGACCTGTCGCCCCTCGGCTCGGGAGACGTCGTCACGGCACGTCAGCCGGTAACGCCAGCCCAGACACCGACAGACAGCCACACCCCACGGCAAGAAGAGAGGTCAACGGGGTCACAGGCGTCAGCCCTGAGAACAGTGCCGGGGCCTGTGTGTGTCCCCCAGAGCTCACGTGGGAGACACGTGGTCCTCTGCTCAGCAGTCCTGGGGGGTCCTGGGGGGGCTCATGGGGTGCCTCCCGCACACATAGATTAATGCAGCTACCACAGAGGGGCACCTCATAAAAGAACGGATTCAGCCAGGCACCATGGCTCAAGCCTGTCATCCCAGCCCCTTAGGAGGCAGAGGCGAGAGGACTGCCTGAGCCCAGGGGCTCGAGTCCGGCCCAGGCAAGTTGGCAAGACCTCGTCTCTATGACAAATCACAAAAACTAGCCGGGCGTGGTGACGTGCATCTGTAGTCCCAGCTACTTGAAAGGCCTAAGCGGAAGGACTGCCTGAGCCCAGCAGGTTGAGACTGCAGTGGCCGTGAGCATGCCATGGCATTCCAGCCTGGGCAAGGGAGTAGGCCTCCGACTCAAAAGAAAGGAACAAAAAAGAAGCAAAAAGACAGGCACAGCCCCTCTCCTGCTCTCTCCCGCCCTCTGCCTCTCACCGCAGGAGGAGGCAGCCAGGGCTCCCTCGGGGGCTTTTCGCCGCCAGAACCGAGAGCCATTTCGGTCCGTTATAAGCACCCAGCCCGGTACCCTGTGGCAGCAGCATGAAACAGACAAGACAACCAGCTGTTACAGATACACTCAAAGACTTAAAGGAAAAGTCGCCAGAATGAACGCGCAGATGCGAAGTCTCAAGAAAGAACTCAAATGGCACCAAAAAATATCCCCGTGACATAAAAAAGCCACCAGCAGCCTCCCCAGGCTGGACGCCGTGGGAAGGGGTGAGCTACCCAGGCCGGCGCTGGGTGAGACCCGAGGCCAAGGAAGACGGAAGAGCTTCAGGGCCCAGGAACGGGTCCAGACGCTCCCACCACACGAACGGCAGCCCAAGAGGAGAGCGGGGCTGCAGCAGGAACAGCCTCTGCCGAGGTAACGGCTGGACGTCTTCCCAAGCTAATCAAGTCTCGGAGCACAGATGCAGGAAGCTGCATAGCTCCAAGGAGGACAGACAGGAGAGAAGCCAGACCTGGCCAGCACAGCCAGGTCTGAGCCAAAGGCGAGGTCTTACATGCCCAGAAAGGGACACACAGCACGTGGGGACAGCACCGCACTCCAAGTTGCCAGGGAGATGCAGACAGACCCTGAGACCCGCCACACATCCCCCCACAGGCCGGACACCCCACATGCTGGGTGCTGCCAGCAGGGCTCCGCGGGAGGCTGTGTGGAGGCCAGCCTCGTGGGTCTCCCCCAGTCCTGCGGGCCAGGTTTAGACGAGGACACACAACCAGGCCTGGCAGGAGGACATCAGGGCAGTGATGCTCAAGAGTGCGACCGCGACAGCTGGGCTCGGTGGCTCAGCCTGTCATCCCGCGCCTTGGGAGGCTGAGGTGAGTGGATGGCCTGAGTCCGCGGGTTCGAGACCCGCCTGGGCAACTTGGCGAGACCTCATCTCTACAATAAGTCAAAAAATCAGCCGGGCGTGGTAGCATGCGCCTGTAATTCCGGCCACTTGGAAGGCTGAGGCGGAAGGATCGCCGGAGCCCAGCAGGTCGAGGCTGCGGTGGCCGGGAGCAGCCACTGCACTCCAGTCTGGGCGACAGAGTGAGACTCCAACTCAAAAAAAAAGAGTGTGACCGTGGAGACGCCTGGACACCCCTATGCAGGGAGGCGCCCCAGTGCAGTGGGATGCTGACACATGGCAGGCGAGTCCACAGAGCAGACGGAAGACACGTACGACTCTGAAATACTGCTCCAGACGAAGCCAGCCCTGCCCCACCGCCCTCTCAGCTGTCTGATGTCAGTATCCCTGATGACCACTTGGGTCCCCAAGCCACACAGGGCCACTCCCAGGCTGCAGAGTGGAAGACCGCACCAGGTGCATGTACGCGTGGGTGCGCGTGCATTTGTGGACGTGTGTGTCCATGTGTGTGTCAACACCTGTGCACGTGTGTGGCTGTGTGAGCATGTATTTGCATGTCTGTGTGTACAGGTGTTTGTGTGTCTGCCCGTGCATATGTATTTGAGTGTTTGCATGTGTCCGTGTGTCAGTGTACATGGGCACTTGCGTATGTGTCTGTCTGCGCATGTGTGTCACTGACTTGTGTGTGCATGTTTGTGTCTGCATGTGCATCTGTGTGTCATGCACGTGCATTTGTGTCTGCACGCTTGCACATGTGTCTGAGTGTGAGCACACGCACACGTCCTAAGAGGGTGCAAGGTGAGAAGGTGGTGCTCCCATGAGGGAAGCTCAATCCCCTAGAGGAGAGATGCACCCTGAGACCCCTAGGCCACAGGCCCCTTCACAGGTCAGCGAAGGTCCATGGCCCAAACCCAGAGGGGGCCAGGCGAGGGCTGGGGGAGATTCCAGTGGCCTCTGCCCGGGCCAGTGTGGACTCCAGCTCGGCACGGGCTCCCTGCGTGCAGCCCAGAGACCACGCCCGCCCTCCCCGCCATGGCCTCTCGCCTCCCGGGAGGGGACCAGCTACTGGAAACACACGGTCTCGTCTGTGCAGCACTGACAGCCACCATCACGCTGATTTGCTGTCCCCACGTCTGCCCAGAGACAGCACGTCATCGGCCCTGCTTCGCAGGTGAAGAAACTGAGGCAGGGAGGCGGGGACACGGCCGCAGTGCCTGGCGTGCAGATGGGGAACAGGCGCAGGGTCCGAGGGCCTCCCACCCTGCGCTCCTGGGACCCCAGGCGGGTGCTCCTGGAGGTGCGGCTGCGTCAGCCCCGCACCCTGGGTCTTGGTTTCCCGCATCTGACGCTTGGGGGAGGGGGACCCAGAGGTCGGGACCGCCTGGCAAGGCGGCCGAGGTGGGGCTGGTCCTGGGCCTTCACCTCCCATTTCGGCCCATCCTGCTGTCCTCCGCTGTGCCCCACTGCCAGACCCCGACGTGGTCGAGGTCGCAACGGTGCCGGGTGCTCGTGCCCACGGGGCAGACACCTTCTGTGGGGGTCAGGAGCCAAGCATCCTGCAGCACCAGGAATGGATGCAGCCGGTGCCCAGGAACGACAGGTCATCCCAGGCACAGCTCCTCGCGATGGGATCCTTGAGGCCAGGTGTCCATCTCCCGGGCCCCCAGGGAAGCCGCCCCGGCCAGCAAGCACCTGGACACCCGGATCCTCAGCCCCCTCCCACCACATGTGGCTGGCACACCAAGCTTAAAGTGGGAGGGGCCGGGGCACAGTCGCCACAGAGCACGGAGCTGAGGGCCCAGTAGGGGCCAGGCCGGCACAGGGACCAGGTGGTAGGAAGGACTCGAGACCCTGTGCAGCGTGGCTGGGCCGTGTCTGCCACCCAGCTCCTGACAGTCACCCCGAGGGCACACACCGAGATCCACCCCCACATCTCCTGGGGCTAGGATCCCCAAGACCTGCCAAGACCCGCTCCAACGCCACCTGGGGCCAGGCTCATCCTAAGACCCACCAGGATGGATCCACCCCCACGCCTCCTGGGAACAGGCTCACCCCAAGGCCTGCTGAAACCCACCCCCGATGCCTCCTGGGGCAGGGATCATGCCAAGACCTGCCGGGATCCACCCAATGCCCCCTGGGGCCGGGCTCACCCAAGAACTGCTACCATGGACACCTGTCGGGACCCACCCCCTGCCTCCCGGGGCCGGGCTCACCCCAAGACCCACACCCACAGGCACCCATGGGCCCCACACCCGCAGGCCCAGCCCGCGTCCCGAGGTGCTGGCTCACCTAGGCGCAGCTCCCCGAAGTTGCCGCAGCCGATCTTCTTGCCAACGCGGAAGTTGGGGCCCACCATCAGGACCCCCGAGCTGGCCCCAGTGCTCCGGAGGCCATGACTGCTGCGGCCCCCGCCAGCCTTGGACATCCTCCGGCCCTCCTCCGACTCCCCCTTCCCGCCTTTCTTGTCAAAATCCATAAGTTTGTGGTACCCCGGCCTCTCCACGATGCCTCCACGGGCGCAACTCCGAGGCTGCGGAAAGCCGGTCCCGGCGCCCTGGGGCTAGCGCATCGTCGTGGCGGGGCGGCGCGGGCGCGCGTGGCTACTGGGAGGCAGGCTCGCTCGCAGGCCTGGCCGCAGTGCTCATCTCGGTGGCCTCAGGGTCGCTCTCGGGGGGAGGAGACATCCTGCCAACGGGTCCCACCGCTTCAAATCTCGTGGCTCCCAGCTGCGGACAAACAGAAGCTAGGTCAGGACCCCCAAGGGCAGGGCGGGCCGGGCCAGGTGACCAAGGTCCACACCAGCCAGGTACGGGGGCGGGTCGGGCAGGGGGCCAGCCCACGCCCGCTGGGCACGGGGGTGGGGTGGGCAGGGATGACTGAGGCCCGTGCCAGCTGGGGCTCAAGGGGTCTCTGAAGGTTGGCGCAGGACGGGCCAGGCCGTTGGCGAGGTCAGAGGTCCCACTGGGGGATGCCCAGGGGCTCAAGGCATTTTCTGTGGGGGGGGTGGGCTGGAGTGCTCTGCCTGAGGGTGTGGCCGCCAGCACCGTGGAGGGGCCAGGCACCCCTGGCACTGGAGGTTGGCCCCAGCCCAGACGCAGGAGATGTCCCGCAGTCCCTCTCTCCGTGCCCAGGGCTGCTCCGAGAGAGGGGAGTAATGGATGCCAGGGCAGACAGAGCCGAGGGGACAGAGCCCACGCTGGCGAGGATGCAGGGGATGGGCCGGCTGAGCACGCGGCGGGACCCCACCCCCACCAGTCTGGGCTGTGGGTCTCCAGCAGCCACGCTGGGGGTCGGGCCGGATGCCGGGTAGCTAACAGCAGGGGTGGGTCGTGGAGAGTGGGGCTGGGGAGGGAACGGCGGGGTCCAGGGCACAGAAGGGAGGACACGGCCGCCCAAGCAGGGCCGGGCGCAAGGTGGGCCCAGAAACCCGTGGCCCCGACGGCTGGCCCTCCGCCTGAGCTCCCCGCCGGTCCCCGAGCGGGGCCACCCCGTCCAGCACTGTGCCCTCCTGTTCCCTCCCGCGGCCAGAGCTCTGGGTGGGAGGCAGGCTGAAGCCCCCCTCACAGCCCCAGGCAGGTTGGCCACTCGGTTCCCAGAACGGGGGCACAGGGGCACACAGTACTGGCGGCAGAACGTGGGGAGCCCGGTGGCCAAGTCGTGGCAGCACGCCTGGTGAGCCGCAGAGCTTGGGGCCAGTGGCCTTGCACGCTGCACCCACACCCTTCTCCACACCCCTGGGGTCACATCTGTTGCTCCTGCACGCAGACGCTGCAAGATACACAGGCGTGCCTTGGAGACCCAGCAGGCTCCCTTCAGACCGCCCGCCACGGCAGGCCTCACGGCCAAGGGAGCACACAGGCATCCTGGCCTCTGGGCACACGTCACGCCTGGACTTCCAGGAGTGCCAGGTGTCCAGAGCATGGCGTCGGAAAGAACAGCCCACACGTCCTCATTCTGCCCACACGGGCGGCTTGTGCCTGCAGTCCCAGCTACTCAGGAGGCCAAGGCAGGAGGAGCGCTCGGTCCGGGAGTTCAAGGCCGGCCTGGGCAGCACAGCGAGACCTGCCTCAAAAAATAAATGGAAATCCGTGATTGCTGAAGAGTGCCGGTGGTTGTCCGGGCCTCCCGTGAGTCGTGGTCCTCTCGCCGGGAGGGTGGAGGGTCTTGCCTGATGTCGACGGCCACTGACCGACCGGGATGGTGGCTGCTGAAGGTGGGAGGCCATGGCAGTTTCTTCAGACGCCACAATGAAGCCCGCCACACTGGCCGACACTTCCTCGTGAGAGATCTCTCTGTGGTGTGTGACGGTGACCGACAGCCTCTCGCCCACAGCAGGACCCTTCCGGAACTGGAGTTGAGCCCTCGCAGCTGCTGCCTTTGGGCCCGTTGTGGGAGGCTCGAAGTCCTCTGCTGTCGTTTCAACGTCCCCAGCGGCGGGCCCAGGGGAGCCTGTCTCAAGCCGCCTCCTTCTTTGCTCGTCCACGAGAAGAACCCCCCACTCAAGTCTGACCGCGAGACGCCAGCGAACCCGTCACGTCTCGGGCGCCATGTCTAGCTCTCCCTTGCCGTTCCCACCACATCTGCAGGCACTGCCTCCGCCACCAAAGCCATCCACATGGCCTGGAGTCAGCGTCTCCCAAACTCCTGTGAATGCTGACATTCTGACCTCCTGCCACGAGTCACGAATGTTCCCAATGGCACACAGGACGGTGAATCCTTTCCAGGTTTCTAACTCACAGAGGAGTCACTGTGGCAGCCGTAGCCTTGGGAAACTTATTTCTCAAATGACAACACAAGAAACTGAAGCAACTCCTTGACGCATGGGCTGCAGGGATGTCAGCAGGCAAGAAAACACAAGAGTATCCCCACAGGTCTCTGTTACGGCTCTCGGGTGACCAGGCGCCTTGTCAAGGAGTAGCAGTGTTCTGAGAGGAATCTTTTCTCATGTGAGTAGGTCTCAACAGTGGACTTAAAATATTCACTAAGTGGCTGGGTGTGGTGGCTCAGTCTGTAATCCCAGCACTTTGGGAGGCTGAGACGAGAGGACAGCCTGAGCCCAGGGGTTCTAGACCAGCCCGGGCAACTTGGTGAGACCTCGTCTCTACAATAAATCACACATACACCCCAAAAAGCTACCTGTGGGTAGTGGTGTACATCTGTAGTTCCAGCTACTTGGAAGGCTGAGGCAGAAGGATCGCCTACACCCAGCAGGTTGAGGCTGCAGTGGCCATGAGCATGCCACTACACTACAGTCTGGGTGACAAGAGTGAGACTCCACCTCAAAAAAAATTCAAGCCGGGCTTGGTGGCTCAGCCTGTAATCCCGCACCTTTGAGAGGCTGAGGTGAGTGGATTGCCTGAGCCTGCGGGTTCGAGACCCGCCTGGGCAACTTGGCGAGACCTCATCTCTGCAATAAATCAAAAAATGAGCCGGGTGAGGTAGCGCGTGCCTGTAGTTCCAGCTACTTGGAAGGCGGAGGCGGAAGGATCGCCGGAGCCCAGTAGGTTGAGGCTGCGGTGGCTGGGAGCAGCCACTGCACTCCAGTCTGAGCAACAGAGTGAACTCCAACTCAAAAAAACCCAAAAAAACAAAAACCACCACGGGGACTCCAGACGGGGCAACAGAGTGAGACTCCAACTCCAACTCCAAAAAACCCGCCACAGGTTGGCCATCAACGAAATCAACAAAATTATTCTGAGAATTGTGGGCTACAAGGAACTCACCATAGAGTATTATGTGCTTTACAATTATCTGCAAATCGTGTGCTGAGAAATTTACAACGCAGCACCACTCCACATCCTAGCTCTGAGGACTGGCTTGTTCTGGAAGTTTCCCGTAAATAGCCTCATACACTGTGTCCCTCCGTGTCTGGGTCTCACCGATGTGACGACCTCAGGGTCCCTCCATGCTGTGGCCTCCGTCAGAGGCTCCTTCCTGTTTGTGGCTGAGCTGTGTCCACATGTGGGCGGGCCACGCCGTGTGTTCTGTTTGCTGCTGGACACTTGGGCTGCATACACCTTTCGGCCGGTGGGTGTCTCCTTCTGGGAGCACCTGTGTGCGATTCCTCTGTGCATGTGTCTTCATTCCCAGGGGTCTGGACCTGGATGGGCCTGCCAGCTTGGAGGGATGTTCTCCCTCAATCCTGGTGGAGCTGTGGTCGGTTTCCCAAGTCGCTGCTGCCCGCTTGCCCAGCCCCACAGAGGCTCCAACTTGCGCCATCTTCAGTGGCACTTCTCCGGCTGTCTTCTGGGCACAGCCAGCTTGGTGGGTGTGGTTTTGCTTTGCATTCCTTGCTGACTCCTGGTTTACTTTAACTTATTTTTGAGTTGGAGTCTCACTTTGTCGCCCAGGCTCTCATGGCCACCACAGCCTCGACCTGCTGGACTCAGGCGATCCTTCCGCCTCAGCCTTCTAAGTAGCTAGAACTTCAAGCATGTGCCACCACACCTGGCTAATTTATTTATTTATTTATTGAGTTGGAGTCTCACTCGGTCGCCCAGACTGGAGTGCAGTGGCCGCTCCCGGCCACCGCAGCCTCGACCTGCTGGGCTCCGGCGATCCTTCCGCCTCAGTCTTCCAAGGAGCCGGAACTACAGGCATGTGCTACGACGCCCGGCTGACTTTTTTATTTATTGTAGAGATGAGGTCTCGCTGCCCAGGCGGGTCTCGAACCCGCGGGCTCAGGCAATCCACTCACTTCAGCCTCCCAAAAGCGCGACATTACAGGCTGAGCCACTGAGCCCGGCTAATTTTTTTATTGTAGTGATGAGGTCTCATCAAGTTGCCCAGGCTGGTCTTGAACTGGTGGATTCAGGCAATCCTCTCACTTTGGCCTCCCAAAGTGCTGGGATTACAGGTGTGAGTCACCACACCCAGGTTTCCTGGTTTATTTTATAACGTTTTGACTCCTAAAAAAAATCACCTTCTTTAAGATTAAAAAAATGAGGTCAGATGCAGTGGCTCACACCTATAATCCCAGCAATTTGGGAAGCCCAGGGGAGAGATTGCCTGAGCCCACAGGTTGGAGACCAGCCTCGGCAACTTGCTGAGACCTCATCTCTACAATAAAAAAAAAATTAGCCGGGCATGGTGGCACGTGCTTGTAGTTTCAGCTACTTGGAAGGCTGAGGCAGAAGGATTGCCTGAGCCCAGCAGGTCGAGGCTGTGGTGGCTGTGAGCACGCCACTGCACTCCAGCCTGGGCAACAGAGTGAGACTCCAACTCAAAAAAAAAAGGAAAAAAAAACAAAAAACAAAAAACGCCTGAGTCTCTTATGGAGAACTAAAAGAATGTTGAATGTCATGCTTTTTTTCCTTTTCTTTTTAAGAAACCAGGTCTCCCTCTGTCACCCAGGCTGGAGTGCAGTGACGCGACCAGGCCTGGCTGCAGCCTTGAGTTCGGGGACTCCAGCAACCTACTGCCTCAGCCTTCCAAGTCGCCGAGACAGCAGGTGTGAGCCACCACGCCCAGCCTTCGTGGATTTATTTATTTATTTTGAGTTGGAGTCTTCCTCTGTCGCCCAGACTGGAGTGCAGTGGCTGCTCCCAGCCACCGCAGCCTCGACCTGCTGGGCTCCGGCGATCCTTCCGCCTCAGCCTTCCGAGTAGCCGGAATGACAGGCGCGTGCTACCACGCCCGGCTGATTTTTTTGATTTATTGTAGAGATGAGGTCTCGCTGCCCAGGCGGGTCTCGAACCCGCGGGCTCGGGCAATCCACTCACCTCAGCCTCCCAAAGGCGCGAGATGACAGGCTGAGCCACCGAGCCCGGCTGCCTTCGTGGGTTTTTTAGAGAGGAGCCTTCGTCAGTGTGCTGAGATAGGCACGCAGCCCTGTGCCGGTGCGGGACACAGAGGTGACCGTGGTGGAAGAGAGACGGCCGTTGGCCCCACTTCGTCCTGCTTGGCAACTCCCACTTTTCCAGACGCTCCAACACACCTCGCCGCACAGGAGTGGGAGAAGCCCACACACCACCCTCCTAGCTTCTCCCAAGTCGCCCAGCTGACGAAGCCTGGCTTCCCTTGCCGGCATTCGGGGACGTCTCCTGGAGCGATGGCAGCGTCCCCAGAGCGCACCCAGGAGAGGCTCTGCCGTGGGCCTCCGCGGGGATGAGGCTGGGGCCGGGGACCAGCAGCGAGAGGCGTCTTTGTGCCTCACAGCTGACCCTGTGGCCCTGCTGGCACAGCTGTCCCCGGTCCCCAGGGGGCCCGGCTCCTGGGGCCCACGCGGCACGGCCAAACGTGGATGACCTGCTCACCCCCGCTGCGTGGCACCTGTGAAGCCAACGGGCGGGAGGCAAGGTGGGGTGGTCCTCCACAGCCCGGGAGCCCTGGGAGACGCGTCCTACCACCGGACCCTGGGACACATGCATGGCTGCACAGCCTCAGAGCATGCGCCGACTCGGGATCCACAGACCCTGGCTGCCTCTCCTGGGTGGGCTCGTCACGGAGCAAGTCCTGCTCAGAAGTCACCGCCTGGTCACCTGCTGTGCCACCAGGAACAGCCCCACTTGCAGGCATCTGCCTGCCTGCAGTCCCCTCCTGCCCCCTGGACACGTGTATCTGCAGGACGGGGCTCCCATGCCCCAAGGGCCTGTCTGCACACAGGGCTCCTCCTTAGTGCTCTCCTGTCCCTGACACCTGCTGGGCCCTTTCCCCTGAGCCGCCGGTGACTAGAGCCCGAGCACTGGGGACAGCACCAGGCATCGCTCACAGGGCCAGGTGAGGAGCAAAGCCTTGGCCCGCAGGTCACAAAGGACCAGAGCCCACTGCAGCCGCAAGCTGGGGGCACTCCCTGCTGGAACCTGTCAGGTCCTGGGACCCCATCTGGGACCTGGTGGGAAGAAAGCACCTGTGACCTAGGCGTCTGTCCTGCTGACACAAGCCTCGTCTGCGGTTGGGCCGCCACATCCTCTGTGGGCCTCGGGACAAGCACCAGCTTTCCGTGCCTGGCGGCCGGACTGGGGCAAGCCCTCCTGTGCTCCATGGAGCTGCCCACTGAGGGGTGGAAAGCCATGGACACCTGTTCCCATGACCCATCTGGAGGGCCCCCCGGGACCCTGAGTCCTCACGTCCAGCCCTGTGGCGGAAGCCTGGGGTCTATCAATGGTCCTGGTAACAATAATGACACCTACACTTATGGGACACTTACTGCATCCGTGGGGCTGGGCTACACTCTCCAGACACCCCAGAAGGCCTCATGAGAAACACTCCACGACCCCGCAGCCATGAGGGAAACTGAGGCCCAGGGTAGCGAAGCAACCACTGTCACACAAGGGTCTAGAGCAACCAGTCCCCCAACCCCAGCCCTGCCACGAGGCTCTGCGGCGGGCGACACTCACGTGCCCCAGTATCCCTACCAGGCCTATCCTGGGGGAGCCTGCAACAGGAAGGGCTGCCGGCCCGGCAGGGTGCTCGCTGCAAACACGCTGACCGTGGGGCTGGGAGGCGGCCAGTCGGCTGCGTCTGCCGAGGGTCGAGCGTGGGAGCCACATGTGCCCTGGATCCAAGACCGACAGAGCACTGCAGCCCTGGGTGTCAGGGCTCGCGGCATCACTGTGCCCTGCCCACCACGCCCTGTCTGGGCAGCAGGACACTGGGCACCATGCACGCCCGCTCCCCACCGACACCCTCAGACCGCCTTTCCCCACTGCGAGGAGCGGCACTCCAACTGCCCCCCCAGCGGGGGAGGCGCCCAGCTGGGAGGGCGGCAGGCAGGGCTGGCCCTGGCTGCCCAAGAGCCCAGGCAGCAGGCGAGCGGCCAGAAAAGGCGCGCCACTGCCGACGACGGGCACAGAACAGCCACCCGCCCACAGGGACCGCTCCAGCACACCAGCTCTCCATCCATAAGAGCCGCCACCCCAAGACTCGGCAGCACCTAGAGACGGCCGACCCCCACAGGTCAGCCGGTCAGAGCCCGGGACCACCACGCCCGCAAGGCAAGGACAGGGCCAGGCATCTCCCAAGAGGCTCTGCCCAGGGAGGCCCTGGGCCCTGGAGGGAAGCAGCCTGTGAAGGCTGGAGCCCAGAGCCACCAGCCTGTGGGGAGACCGCACCAGCCCCTGGCCAGGGAGGAGCAAGACCATGGGGGGGGTCCCGGGCCTGCCAGCCCTGCACTCTGCCAGGCTCCAGCCAGCCTTCAGGCCACAGCCGCGGCCCCTGGTGCCCCGCTCAGGCTGGGCTGGGGGCAGCCAGGAGCAGCAGGGACCGGGGACAGCGAGGGGTGCCAGGGCCAGCCTGCCTGTGGGTCGCCCACACCGGGCCGGTCTCCCAGGCACAGCCGGGCCAGGGCATGACCTGCGCTGTTCTCCTCGGGGTCCTCCATCTTGCCAGGGCCACAGCCAGCTCCCTGGGGAGGAGCCCAGGAAGCCCCTTCTCTGACCATCTCCAGTGATGTCACAGACCCTGGGCTGACATCACCAGCTCGAACTCTGTGGCGGAAGCCGGGCCCCTCCCTGGGGGGGTGAGTGCAGGCCACCCTCAGCCTCCATGTCCCTGGCAGAAGCGCCTGGACTCGGGTGTGGGCCCGGCTGTGACCCCATCCAGACAACCCTGCGTCAGCCAGACCCTCCCCCTCGGACTCCAGAGTCCCCTCTGCGCCTTGGGGACCCCGACACAGGAGACACAGGGACCGGCGACCACGGGCCCAGGCCTTCCCTGAGGAAGAGGAGACGCGGGTCACAGTACCCCAGGATCCCAGGCCCTGAGCGCCAGGGGCTTGTGCAGTCCACATCCCCCTAGAGGAGCATGGCTGGCACGCACGGGTCCCTGAAGCTGCTGCGGGTGGGCCCAGGGCAGCAAGTCACTGCCTGAGCCTGTCAAGCCCTGAAAGACGACATCCCCTGCAGGCTTGCCCTGGGCAGACCCTGGTGAGGGCAGGGTGGGATGGCTCCGGTGGGAATTTTCCCGGAAGTACAAGTGACCCCGACAGTGCAAAGAACTCTGGTGGCTAAGAGAACTGCCAGGAAAGGCCTTCAGTGTAGGAGCCAGGTGACCGTGGGACCTGGTTCCGGAACGCGGCAGGCAGGAAAGGCCTTCAGTGTAAGAGCCAGGTGACCGTGGGACCTGGTTCCGGAACGCGGCAGGCAGGAGCGTGGGCAGGAGCAGCGCGTCCCCGGGCTCCCAAGGGGTGGGAAGCAGGTGGGCCCGTAGGTATGGACTTCCCCCCCTGCCACCAGGTCAGCAAGACCGGCCGCCCCCCAGCTGCTCCACGGGAGGACGAGGACTGCGCCCCAGCCCATTCCCGTCCCGGCACAGCGAGTGTGTCTCCTCTCCCCATGCTTCTCTCGCCACCCCTTCTCTTCGAGGCTTCCTCTGCCGCGAGAACTGTGTGGGGTCCACACCCTGCAGACACGAGACCAACACTTCCAGCTGCAGGACGCTCCTGGGAGGTAAGCTGTGGGGGATTTCCAGCGGCACAGGCGTTGGCACCCCAAGCCCCCTGTGACAGCCCAGCAGGGTGCTGGAGACTCCATGTGGCTCAAGGGTCACCTGTGCCAAAAGCCCCTGCTGTGGATGTGTCGGTGAACCTCACGGTTGTGACTGATAGCCCCAAGAGAAGCAGCAGCCAGGCGCAGTGGCTCATGCGTATAATCCCAGCACTTCGGGAGACCAAGGCAAGAGGACTGCCTGAGCCCACGGGTTTGAGACACGCCCGGGCAATTTGGCGAGACCTCATCTCTACAATAAATCAAAAAGTTAGCCAGGCATGGTGGTGCGTGCCTGTGGTTCCAGCTACTTGGAAGGCTGAAGCAGAAGGATCGCTGGAGCCCAGCAGGTCAAAGCTACGATGGCTTTGTGTGCACCTCTGCCCTCCAGGCTGGGCGACAGAGTGAGACTCCAACTCAAAAAAAAAGCAGCAGCGGATGCCACCTGGACTCCACGTGAAGCTGTCACTAAGACATGAGTATCATCCACACAACTGCACAACGGCAGCATCGACTCAACACCCTGATGAGCCTGGCTCCTGGGTCAGGGGCAGGACCAAACCCAGACCCTGGCCCTTGTGGCCACATCGCCGGCTCAGGGACTCTCGTGGCGGAAGTCAGAGCATGTGATGCCAGAAAGTGGGCCAGGGCCAGGAGGAAGGGCTACCCCCTCCCAGGGGCCAGGCTGAAGCCACCAGGCAGAAGGTCCAGCCACCTGCAGCAGCCACAGTTCCTGAGGGCCCACAGCCTCATACACGACTCGGGGCTGGACAGACCTGGGAGCAAGACGCAGGCTGTGGACACGCACGCAAACCACCGCTCACGGCGCCCACACCCGTGAGGACGCCAGCTCCGACACATGCCTGGCCGGGCGCCGGCTCACGCTCGCACACACCCGTGCAGACCCGCGTTCCCGCTTCTGCGAGGCATCGTCCCTCGGAGTGGGGCCTCCCCCAGCCACAGACCCCCAGAGGCGCGGCAGCCACGCCCCTCGCGTCTCCTTCCCACCGCTCGGGACCGGCCTGCCAGTCACGGCTTCCTAACCCGAGCACCTGGCGACGTGACCAGCTGGAGCCCAAAAGCATCTGCTCCCCGGGCTCCAGCGCCTCAAAGGCACCGAGGGAGGACGCCCGAGATCCTGGCCCGGCAGTCACCTGCCCACCCCATCTGCCACCCGTGGCCTGGCAGGTGACCCTCCACGGCGCCAACCTTGCAGCCTCAAGCCCACGGGGGAACTCGGGACACACCCGGCAGTCGACAGCCGTGCAGATGTCCAGTGTCCCCAGCTCATGGCACCCAGGGAGCGCCCTGCATGGCAGGGCCCAGACCTCTGTGCAAGCCTGGCCCAGGGCTGGACGGTCGCAGCCGAGAACTGGTGGGACCTCACATGCTGAGTCTCCCTGGGGGAACAAGTGGAGGTTCCTGCAACTGCATGAGTGTCCCGGAGTCACCTCAGTTCAAGGTCTGAGGAAGGCAGGTCCATGGGCGACGCTCCCTGCAGCCACAGCCAGGGGAAGGGCCACTTGTCCACTCGCAGATGGGACCTTCCTGGATCCAAGCTGGGCCCCGTGTCATCTCATTCCAGGATGTGGGAACTTCCAGACAACTGAGGGCGACCTTTCAGAGTCCAAGGTGAGCCGAGCTGGGTGGTTCAGCCTGTAATCCCGCGCCTTTGGGAGGCTGAGGCAAGTGGATTGCCTGAGCCTGCGGGTTTGAGACCAGCTCGGGCAACTTGGTGAGACCTCGTCTCTACAATAAATCAAAAAAATTAGCCGGGCGTGGTAGCGTGCACCTGTAGTTCCAGCTACTCGGAAAGCTGAGGCGGAAGGATCGCCGGAGCCCAGCAGGTCGAGGCTGCGGTGGGCGGGAGCAGCCACTGCACTCCAGTCTGGGCAACAGGGTGAGACCCCAACTCAAAAAAAAAAAAAAAAAAAAAAAAAAGAGTCCAAGGTGAATTCAGCATGGAAGTAGAGTTTTTTGCCACGAGATATCTGCAGCGTCTGTTTCTTCTTCTTCTTTTTTTTTGAACCAGAGTCTCACTGTTGCCCAGGCTGGAGTGCAGTGGCACGCCCACTCACAGCCACCCCAGCATCGACCTGCTGGGCTCCGGTGATCCTTCCGCCTCAGCTTTCCAAGTAGCTGGAACCACAGGCACGCGCTACCACGCCCGGCTGATTTTTGATTTATTGTAGAGACGAGGTCTCACCAAGTTGCCCGAGCTGGTCTCAAACCCGCAGGCTCAGGCCATCCACTCGCCTCAGCCTCCCAAGGTGCTGGGATGACAGGCTGAGCCACCGAGGCGCCGGTTTCTGCATCTTCAATGGAGACCAAAGCAGACAGCATCCCGGTGTCTGGGCCTCAGGGCCCAAGCCTTCTCACATCCTGTGCTGCCCCCACCCTTCTCCGAGGGGCCACGGACCCAGCCGCTGCCAGTGTGGGCACCTCCTCCTGCCTCTTCCGGAAAGGGCTGTGAGTCTCAGCTGGAGTCCCGCGATGGACACCTTGCCCACAGGCGCGGCTGTGCCAGCATCGCACCCCTCTTGCGCCCGGAGCCCCCGCCTGGCCTCGCCTTGGGCCTCGCCTGCCTCCTCAGGGAGAGACCAGTCAGTGGTTCCTTTTTTTTTTTTAAAGTCGGAGTCTCTGCTGTTGGCCAGGCTGGAGTGCAGTGGCACGCTCACGGCCACCACAGCCTCGACCTGCTAGGTTCAGGCGATCCTTCCATCTCAGCTTTCCAAGTGGCTGGAGCCACAGGCACCAAAGTGTCTGGCTAATTTTTTATTTATTGTAGAGATGAAGTCTCACCAAGTTGCCCAAGCTGGTCTCGAACCCCTGGACTCAGGCAATCCTCTCACTTTGGCCTCCCAAAGTGCTGGGATCATAGGCATGAGCCACCATACCCAGCCTTTTTTTTTTTTGAGTTGGAGTTTCACTCTGTCGCCCAGGCTGGAGTGCAGTGGCTGCTCACAGCCGCCTTAACCTGCTGGGCTCAGGCGACCCTTCTGTCTCAGCCTTGACCAGTCGTTTCTTTTTTTTTCCCCCCATTCCCCCCTTCCAGTTGTTTCTTTTTTTTTTTTGAGTTGGAGTCTCACTCTGTCGCCCAGACTGGAGGGCAGCGGCCGCTCCCGGCCACCGCAGCCTCGACCTGCTGGGCTCCGGCAATCCTTCCGCCTCAGCCTTCCGAGTAGCTGGAACTACAGGTGTGCGCTACCACACCCGGCTAATTTTTGATTTATTACAGAGATGAGGTCTCGCCAAGTTGCCCATGCGGGTCTCGAACCCGCAGGCTCAGGCAATTCACTCACCTCGGCCTCCCAAAGCGCTGGGATTACAGGCTCAGCCACCGAGCCCGGCTTAGTTGTTTCTTAACGTGACGTGACCTGACACTGTCCTGGGCCTGGTGGGCCTGGTGGCACCATCCTTAGCGCAGCTGTGGAGTCCCTGGCAGCCGAGGTGAGCGCAGGATGGTCCGAGAAGACCAAGCAGGGTTTGACTCCTGCGTGGGGGAGACGTGGGGGCTTGGAGTCAGTGCCCCAGGCACCCGAGGGCAGCCCTATAACTGGGACGTGTGGCCCGCAGTCAGTGCGCAGGACCCGGCCACCAGCTGCCATCCGCTGCCCTCGCGGGCAGAAGCAGCTCCCTGAGAGCCGAGGACACCGGTCAGGCTGCAGTCCTGCCCCCGGCTGGCCCCACCTGCGACCAGGGGCACACGGGCTGGCACAGGGCCCTGGGCAGCAGCGATGGCAGGAGAGGCGGCGAGGGGGCAGGTGCCAGCAGAGCCTGGGCTCGCAGAAGCCAGCCAGACTGTGACGACAGTGGGACCAGACTCGCAGGCACAGCTCTGCCCCAGCCTGCCACCCCAGGGGCTGTGGCCTGCCACATCCTGACACATCCTGTGTCTCTGCTGTGCTGGAGAGCCCGGCTGGTGACAGGTGTGGTGGGTGGGGACGGGGGCAGGGGAAGGGAAGGAACAGGCAGGTGTCATGACATCTCTGGCCCTTCAGGCAAGGTCGGAGGGCTCTGGGTGTCCCTGTCAGAGAGGATCTCCTAGGAGGCCAGGGAGCCAGGCAGGGCCAGCTCCCATCAGCTCAGTACCCACCCACGGCGGCTCTGCGGGGTCCCCCCAACGCTGCCCTCTCTGGTGTCCGTCCTGCCACCGGGGCGCCAGTCCCAGCCTCGGTCTAATGGGTTGCTGGGCCCAGCCGGGCAGCACAGTCGCCCTGGCCAGGGAGGCCACTCCAGCGCTGGGACACGGCCACCCCTGCAGGCCTCTGCAGTGTGCGCTGGGCAGAGGAGCTGGTGCAGCCGAGACGTGCCTGCACCAGGAGAACCGGGGGCAAGGCGAGACCTCCCAGCCACCCGAGCCCCTCCCTGCTGGCCCCCGCACGGGGAACATGGGAACACAGGTGTGGGGCCAGTCCCCGGCCAGCCCACTTCCTCTCTCCTCACACAGGCCAGCCAGGCCTCAACCTCCTCATCCACGCAATGGGGACACACCGCCCGCCCACGGGAAGCCAGCGCAGGTCCCATGCTGGAAAAACGGAGGGAGCTGCCCAACGCAGGGGGACCTTCAGAGCTGCCCAGGCGTCCTCACTGCTGCCGCACGGAGACCTCGTCCAAGGCTGCCACGTGCCTGGTGGCACATGCTGTGCCAGCACCCATGGATCCCCACAGGTGTCCACTGGGGCGGTCACAGACCAGCCGGACAGCTTTCCCCAGCACGCCCGATGCCAGCTCGCAACAGACCTCATCCAGACGCAGGACACAAGGTGGACGGAGGACGAAGCCTGAGCCGCCACCCCCACCAGCACAGTTGCCCCTGCTCCTGGGCTCCCCTCCAGTGAAGAGAAAGCCACCCAGTCTGCACGCTGGGCACCCGCCATCTGCTGTCTGCACACTGCCCAGTCGGGCCCTGATGGACCACAAGCCTCCTGCAGGGTGGGGACCCACATGGGAGGCAGTCCAACCTACAAAAGGACATCATGGAAGCCCCAGGGGATGTGTCCACCAGCCCTGGGGAAGGCCTCCGCCCAGCGAGGGACTGGTGAGGGCCTGGGGCCTGCCCTCACCTCTCGGGGGCACCAGCCTCCAAAGATTCCCGCCATGCAAGAGGCTCCCCGTCTGCTGGGCGCCACCCGCCTGCCCCACTCCCAAGTTAGCGGCTGGCATCCCAAAAGCAGGACCGGCAGGAGGAAGACTTTAATTAAAAACTCACCTCCTTCCCTCTGCAACCCAGAGGTAATCACTGTGTAATTAAAAGGGAGGAGGGGGAAGCAGGAGAACCCGCATCAGCAGTTCAAGGACACCTGTCTGCGGCTGGCCTCGGGACTGGCCTCCAGGACTTGCCTACAGGCCACAGCGTGAGCTGACCCCCCAGGGGCTGGGGGGGGCAGTGCTGAGGCAGGAAGCCCCTCCCCGACACAGGAGGCCCCAGAAAGGCGGGCTGGGCAGCAAGGCAGAACCCCAATGCCCCCGCCGGCGAGGAGCAGGGCCGGCTCCTTCCGACGCACCCACCTGCCTGGCTCAGCGTCCCACGGGAGACACAGCCATCCTCTGGGCTGAGGCCCAGTCCCGTCCATCAGAACCCCCTGGTGCACGCATACCCGGCCCTCCTGACGGTCCCTCGAGCAGCTGCCAGAGCTCGCCGTGGACCCCGAGACGCGGCTGGGGGTTTGGTGGAGACACAGCGGAAAGCAAAACAAACTAGGTGACAACCGCGAACTTCCCCCTTTCAGACCTGCAGGCTGGCGAGGCTGCGCTCCCCACGGAGGCTCTGGGGCAGGGGGGGTGGACGCCTCCATCCCCGCCACCTGCACCGTCCCGATGGAGCCAGGTCCCCGATGGAGCTGTCCCGGCCACCCAGGCTTCCCGGCTGGGCCTCTGTACGCCCCTGCCCGCTCACACCCCCAAGCCCGAGCCTGCGGCCGCCACACACTCGGCTCCTGCACACCCACACCGGGACGGGAGACCCCGGGAGCCAGCGCCCCTCGGGCGGGAGCCCAGACCCGGGCCCCGCCGGGCTCCGCCCACCCCGCGAGCCTCCCACAGACAATGCCACCCACCACGCGAGGAGGAGCGGCCCCCACGCCCCCTGGCCCGGGCCGGCCCCGCGGCCCCCGCCCCGCCGGGAAAGGCTCCCCGAAGCGCGTTGGGGCCAGGAGCCGGGCAGGGACGCCGCGGCCACCGCAGGCCGGGCCCGGATGGCTCGCCCTCCCTCCCACCCGTGCGCTTCCGGAAAACAAAGCCGGGGCCAGAGCGGAAGGGGGAGGGCGAGCGGGCAGCCGGGAGTTCCCCGGCAGCGCCCGCAACAGGTCCCCCGGCGGCCCCTCCGCCCCCAGCGCGCCCCTCGGGAGCGCGGCGCCGGCCGGGGCAGAGGCGGGCAGGGGCCTCCGACCCCGCAGGGCGGCGTGGGAGCACCCGGTGAGTGGGCGCGGGGCCGCGGCGGCCGGGGGCGCGGTCGGGGCCGGGGCCGGCGAGGGGCGCCGGGGGCGGGGCTGGGGTCGGGGCTCGCCGCGGCGTGGCGCCCTGCGCGTGGGGCCAGCCGGGACGCCAGCCGGGGGCGCCGAGGCCCTGAGTGTGGGTCGGCAGCCCGGAGCTGGGGGTCGCCGGGGCCGCTGGGCCTGAGTGTGGGAGGCGGCAGGGGCTGGAGATGGGGGTCGCGGGGCCCGGTGTGGGGTCGGCGGGGCGGGGGCCGGGGGCCGCCGGCGCCGAGGTGAGGCTCGCCGGGCCCCGAGCGTGCGGGCCGGCGGGGCAGGGGCCGCGCTCGGGGACGGGGGTGGGCGCCGGGCGCGTGGCCGCGGCCGCCGAGCGCGCGCGTTACCTGGGCTCCGCCGTGGCCGGGCCCGCGGGCAGCGGCGGGGCGGGCGGGCTGGCCTCAGCAGCGCGGCGCGCGCCCCCGCTCCGGGCCCCGCGCCCGCTCGCGCTCCGGCTCCGGCTCCGGCGCCCGCTCGGGCCCGCGCTCCGGCTCCCGAGCCGCCCGGGCCGGCCTCCGCATGTTCGGGGCGGGAGGCGCCCGGCTCGCCGCGCTCCGCCGCGCCCGCTCCGGGGCCCGCGCGCCTTACGCCGCCAGCGTCGGCCAGCGGGGGGCGGCGGCCGTACGCGCGCCAATGCGCAGGCGCGGCCGGGTGCGGGCGCGCGCGCCGCCCGCGTCGCAGCGCGGGGCGGGGCCCGGGGCGGGACCCGGCGGCTCGCGCGTCGCTTTGCGACGGCGGGGGGCGCCGCGCGACGGCCGCCGCACTTTGCGTCCGCCGCGGGGCCGCCGGGCCCCCCCCCGCAGGGAAGCCTGGAGGCGAGCGGTCGCGGAGGCGCGCGCGGGCGGCGAAGGGGCCGAGCGCCGCCCCCTCCCCCGGGGGCGGGGCTTCCGCCGGCCGGCCCCGCCCGCCGTCGCCTTGGCGACGCGTGGCGGGGCGCCCCGGCCCCGCCTCCGCTTGTGTGGCGTCACGGTCTCGCCATCTGACGTCCGGGGGCGGGGCCCGCGTGTCGGGCGTCGGGCGGGGGGCGGCGCAGGGCCGGGAGGGGACGCGCTCCTCGTTCGTGGCCAGTGCCCGGCGGGCAGGGGCGGCGGCGGGGCTCCCGGGCGCCCGGCCGCCGCGGCACGCGAGGAGCGAGGACCGCGAGCGCCGAGGCCCCGCCCGGCTCCCGTCCGCCCTGGGGCCCCGGGCAGCCGGTCCAGCGGCCGCCCCGCCCTCCCTGCACGTGCCGGCCCGGCGCCGGGGACGCCCGGCGCGTGCGGCTGGCCCCGGGGGCGGGTCCCGCCCGGCTGGCCTGCCGCCGCCCCGAGCGGGAAACCTGGGCCGCCGCCGCGCGGGGGGACGGGGCCTCGAGGGAAGGGCCGCCGGGCGACGTGGCGCCGGTGGACGGGACGCCGGCACTCGGATGTGTGTCCCGCGGAGGCTCGCGCCGGGCATCCGCACTTTGGGAGGCCGAGCTGGGAGGGCCGCCAGAGCCCAGGGTTGCCAGGCCAGCGGGGCAGCTTGGCGGGACCTCTCTGCAATAAACGTTTAAAAGAGCCGGGCGCAGTGGCTCACGCCTGTCATCCCAGCACTTCGCAGGCGGAGGCGAGAGGATTGCCGGAGTCCAAGGGTTCGAGACCAGCCTGCGCAGCTCGGCGAGATCTCGTCTCTACCGTAAATCAAATAATGAGCCAGGCATCGTGGCGCGCGCCTGTAGTTGCAGCTACTAGGAAGGCTGAGGTGGAAGGATCCCCTGAGCCCAGCAGGTCGAGGCTGCAGTGGCTGCGAGCATGCCACTGTACACCAGCCTGAGTAACAGAGTGAGACTCTGGCTCAAAAAAAAAAAAAAGAGCCTGCCCATGGCTTTGAGAATCGAACCAACCAGGCGCGCTGGCTCACGCCTGTCATCCCAGCACTTTGGGAGGCTGAGATGAGAAGACTGCCTGAGCTCACGGATTCAAGACCGGCCTGGCCAACATGGCGTGCCCCCTGCCCTCCAGCCTGGGCGACAGAGTGAGCCTCCAACTCAAAGAAAAATAGAACAGTGAGGAAGACTCTTGGCCTCAGCTCCTGGGGAGGCCTCAATCCCAGGGGAAGGGAGGCACCACAGGACAGCTTCAGCTGCTGTTGCGAGGTGGTGAGCTGCCCAGCGCCCAAGGGAAGGACACCTTTGGCCAAGTGGTCGGAGAAGGCCGAATGCTGAAAGTTAAAAGCCGGACGCGGCGAGATTGGGAGGAAGAGGGCATCATTTGCAATGACAGTCCCGCCGTCCTGGAGCAGACGGAAACCCGCAAGGCAGGTTCGGCCAGAATGGGGCCCCGCTGAGCCCTCCACGACACAGGTTCCAGTCCCTGTTCTGCAGTGGTGTGAGAGGCAGGCGGTCCCGGCCCCGTCCGTGTTCCCTGGCCAGTCAAGGGTGGGGATATCACTCCATGAAGAAGCCAAGCAACCTTTCTCACCGCGTCACGATCCTCTCTTTCCTGCCTGCGGCGTGCTGGACTGTGTGTGTGTCACGCCAGTCGCCTCCAGTTGGGCCCGCTGGCTGCTCAGTCTGTATGCGGTGATCCCATGTGGTGAATGAGTGAATGAATGAATGAACCCCACAGCCCTCCCAGAATGTGGGGAACTCCGGTTTTATTTCCACAGACCTCTCTCTCCCGTCTCTTCTCTCCCATTCTTGAGCTTCAGAGACGTCTACTCTCAGGGACACAACCCCTGGGAGTGCAGGGAGACACTGTGGCCTCCCATCCAGAGGTTATTGTGCCTTAAACTTGAGGTCTGGCCGGGCTCGGTGGCTCATCCTATAATCCCACGCTTTGGGAGGCCGAGGTGAGTGAATTGCCTGAGCCCGCGGGTTCGAGACCCACCCGGGCAACTTGGCGAGACCTCGTCTCTACAATAAATCAAAAAAATCAGCCGGGTGTGGTGGCACGCGCCTGTAATTCCAGCTACTTGGAAGGCCGAGGCAGAAGGATCGCCGGAGCCCAGCAGGTTGAGGCTGCGGTGGCCGGGAGCGGCCACAGCACTCAGTCTGGGCGACAGAGTGAGACTCCAACTCAAAAAACAAAAACTTGAGTTCTGCCAGGCATGGTGGCTCACACCTGTCACTTTGGGAGACCGAGGCCGGAGGACTGCCTGAGCCCAAGAAGTGGAGAACAGTCTGGGCAACATAGAGAGACCTCATCTCTGCAAAAAAAACAATCAAAAAGTCAGCCGTACATATTGTTGTCCACCTATAGTCCCAGCTACTCAGGAGGCTGAGGCAGGAGGATTGTCAGCCCAGGCGGCGAGGCTGCAGTGAGCTATTAGCGTGCGACTGCACTCCAGTCTGGCCTACAGAGTGAGACCCCCCCAATTCCAACAAACTGAAAACGAGTCCCAGCCTTGCCCCTGTGAAAGAACGGCTTGTGCAGTTGAAAGAATGTGGAAACCAAGGCCAAGGCTGGTGCTGTGCCAGCCAGAGGCTGTGTGACTGCGGGTAGGTCGCTCGCCCCCTCTGGTCCTTCATGTCTTAAATAGCTGCCCCCCCCATAGAACATGGGAATTAATAAATTCATGAATGACAAATTGCCAGCATCAGTCTCTCAGCCTCAAATCTATTTCTTTCTAATGACTTAGGATCTTTGAAAAAGCAAATGGTCTTTGGGGCTTTCTTGTGTTTAACTCATTTCAAATGAGGTCCCCGCACGTTCCTAATCCCTTTCAGCTTTGATCACGGCTACACCATTAGGAAAAGCTGGGGGTGGGGTAAACAGCTCCTTTGGGGGGGTCTTCATAAAATAAGAGCATTGTAGGCTGGGTGTGGTGGCTCATGCCTGTCATCTCAGCACATTGGGAGGCAGAGGCGAGAGGATTGCCTGAGCCCAAGGATTCAAGACCAGCCCGGGCAACTTGGCAAGACCTAATTTCTACAATAAATAAAATAAAATTGGGAGACCTTTTGCCAGGTCCCCTCCTACCGTGAGAACTTTTCGTCTTCTTAACAAATCCTACTTTCTTACCTTCCAAAAAAGAAAAAGAAAATTAGCCCAGTGTGGTGGTGCATGCCTATAGTCCTAGCTGCTTGGAAGGCTGAGGCGGAAGGATCGCCGGAGCCCCGCAGGTCGAGGCTGCGGTGGCCGTGAGTGTGCCCCCGCGCTCCAGCCCGGGCCAGAGTGAGACTCCGACTCAAAAATAAAATAGGCCGGCTCAGTGGCTCAGCCTGTCATCCCAGCACTTTGGGAGGCCGAGGCGAGTGGATTGCCTGAGCACGCAGGTTCGAGACCTGCCCAGGCGACTTGGCGGGACCTCATCTCCACGATAAATCAAAAAAATGAGCCGGGCGTGGTAGTGCACGCCTGTAGTTCCGGCTCCTTGGAAGGCTGAGGCGGAAGGTATCGCTGGAGCCCAGCAGGTTGATACTGGGATGGCCATGAGCTTGCCACTGCACTCTGGCCTGGGCGATGGAGTGAGACTCCAACTCAAAAAAATAAAGTAAAATAAATAAAAAGAGCATTGTAAGGACACGAGGACAATGAACTGTTACCCTCCTTGGTTTCCCCCACCCGGAAAGGAAAGCAATATCCCAGTCTCCCAGTAAACCCCAAACCACCGTGGATTTGAGGGGGAGACAGGTAGGGAGCAAGCACCCTTTCTGTTCCCTTCCTAAGCTCGCGTAAGAGGTTTGTCCAACCGTTTCCTGCAGAGAGACCCCAGGTCAAGGCTCAGGGCTGTATCCCCTTGTCCAGTGACAGCTCTGACACAAGCCCTGGTTCACACTTCTTTTTTTCTTTTATTGGGGGGTTGGCGTCTCACTCCGTCACCCAGACTGGAATGCAGTGGCCGCTCCCGGCCACCGCAGCCTCGACCTGCTGGGTTCGGGCCATCCTTCCACCTCAGCCTCCCAAGGAGCTGGAATCACAGGCACATGCCACCACAACCGGCTAATTTTTTGACTGATTGTAGAGACAATCAATGCCACATTGCCCAGACTGGTCTGAAGCCCCTAGACTCAGGCAGTCCTCTTGCCCCAGCCTCCCAAAGTGCTGGCATTACAGGCGTGAGCCCACCACACCCTGTTCACACTTCTTTTCTTTTTCTTCCTTTTTTTTTTTGATTTATTGTAGAGATGAGGTCTCACCAGGTTGTCCGGGCAGGTCTCGAACCTGCGGGCTCAGGCAATCCCCTCATCTTGGCCTCCCAAAGCGCTGGGATGACAGGCTGAGCCAACGAGCCCGGCAACATTTCTTAAATTCGAATTGAATTATGCTCCTTGCATACCCTCCCCGCAGGAGAGGATTCTGACTCACACGCCCCCATTTTCCAGAGGTGAAAACAGAGGTTGAGCGAGAGAACATGAATTGCCTGCTGTCTCCTGGATCAGAACCTCCAGCACCGCTGTCTTGCACTGGTGGGCAGCGCTGCCTCCCGGTGTTACGAACCTGGGGGCCAGGACCCCCTCCCCACCTCATCCCAGTGGCTGTAGGAAGACGTAGCTCAACCCAGGGCGAGGCACTGATTGGGACAGGTCAGAGTTTTCTCTGTTTGGAAGTTGTGAGCTATAGAGAAGAGCTATACAGGGGTGACAAGGTACATGAGAGGCCAGGAGGGGAAGGAGCATTGGGAGCCACAGAGAAATTGCAGCCTTGAGACCCGAGTGTGGGGGCGCACATCTGCAGTTCTAACTAGTTGGGAGGCTAAGGCAGGAGGATCACTTGAGCCAGGAGTTCGAGGCTGCAGTGAACTATAATCAAGCCACTGCGCTCCAGCCTGGGAAACAGAGCAAGACCCCATCTCTAAAAAGAAAGAGAGGAAGAAAGAGGCCAGGCACGGTGGTTCATGCCTGTAATACCAGCCTTTTGGGAGGCCAAGGCAGGAGGATTGCTTGAGGCCAGGAGTTTGAGACCAGCCTGGGCAACATAGCAAGACTACGTCTCTACAAAAAAATAATAAAGTTGAAAAGGAAAGAAAGAAGCTGAGACTCTCAGGGTCCAAAAACTGTCCAGTCCACCTGCTGGGCCTTGCACGCCCGAAGAATAGCTCCCAGGGCCGGGATTTTGCCCTCATCACTTTGGTCTGTACCATGTGAGTCCCCGGCCACCTCTGATTGGCCCAGGCTGAACCAATAAGATCCTGTCCTGGGAATGTTGCCTGTGGAGGAGCCAATGGCACCCAGCTCTGGTGATGGGAACTGGGCAGTGGCCTTCTGCCATCATCGGCCTCTGGGACCTCGGCCTCCCATCGTTTGGGTACAGAGAAGGGTGCCCCCAAATCCCGAGTTCCCTGGGTTTCCTGGGATGTTGGGATTTCAGTGCTGAAACCTGGAAAGTCCTGGCAAACGGGGCAGGGGGTGGGTCTCGGTCACCCTGAAGGCGGGGCGTGGTGAGGTACCCGTTCTTGCCCCCACTTCTGGGGCCAAGGCCTGGCAGGGGGGAGGGTTGCCAGGTGCCCCTCAAAATCCATGTCGACCTGGAACCTCAGAATGGAACCTTACTTGGAAAGAGGGTCATCACAGATGTCGCCACTTGAGACGAGGTCACATTGGAGAGGAGACGGTCTTAATTCGAATGGTTGGGGTGCGCCTAAGAAGAGACAAGCTGAGCACGGTGGCTCACACCTGTCACCCCGGCACTTGGGGAGGCTGAGGTGGGAGGATCACTTGAACCTGGAGTTCGAGACCAGCCTGGGCAACATAGTGAGACCCCGCCCCCCCCATATCTAATTTTTTTTTTTAAAAAGGCCGGACACGGTGGCTTAAGCCTATAATCCCAGCACTTTGGGTGGCCAGGGTAAGAGGATTGCCTGAGTCTGCGGGTTCGAGACCAGCCCGGAAAACTTGGCGAGACCTCGTCTCTATAATAAAATAAGATAAAACATTAAGCCGGGCTCAGTGGCTCAGACTGTAATCCCACGCCTTGGGAGGCTGAGGTGAGTGAATTGCCTGAGCCCAAGGGTTCAAGACCCGCCTGGGCAACTTGGCGAGACCTCGTCTCTACAATAAATCAAAAATTAGCTGGGCATGGTAGCGTGTGCCTGTATTTCCAGCTACTTGGAAGGCTGAGGCGGAAGGATCACTGGAGCTCAGCAGGTCGAGGCTGCGGTGGCTGGAAGCGGCCACCGCACTCCTCTGGGCGACGGAGTGAGAATCCAATTCAAAAATAAGAATAAAAAAAAAAAATAAAAAATAAAAAATTAGCCAGGCTCGATGGCTAAGCCTGTAATCCCGCACCTTGGGAGGCTGAGGTGAGTGGATTGCCTGAGCCCACGGGTTCAAGACCCGCCTGGGCAACTCGATGAGACCTCATCTCTACAATAAATCAAAAAATCAGCCGGGCGTGGTAGCGGGTGCCTGTAATTCCGGCTACTGGGAAGGCTGAGGCGGAAGGATCGCCGGAGCCCAGCGGTCGAGGCCGCGGTGGCCGGGAGCGGCCACTGCACTCCAGTCTGGGCGGCAGAGTGAGACTCCACCTCAAAAACAAGAGAGACAGACAGAGGAGAAGGCCATGTTATGGCCCAGGCTGAGACCGGACATGATGAAGGCTCCAGGGGGGTCCTTCCTGCCTCTTCCACCTTCTGGGGGCTCCAGGCATCCTGGGCTTGTGGCTGTGTTGCTCTAGCTTCTGCCTCTGTTGTGACATGGCTGTCTCCTCTGTGTATCTGTTCTCCTCTTCTTTTTTTTTGAGTTGGAGTCTCACTCCGTCGCCCAGACTGGAGTGCAGCGGCCACTCCCGGCCACCGCAGCCTCGACCTGCCAGGCTCCGGCGATCCTTCCGCCTCAGCCTTCCGAGGAGCCGGAGTTACAGGCACCCGCTACCACGCCCGGCTGATTTTTTGATTCATTGTAGAGATGAGGTCTCGCTGCCCAGGCGGGTCTCGAACCCGCGGGCTCAGGCGATCCACTGACCTCGGCCTCCCAAGGCGCGGGATGACAGGATGAGCCACCGAGCCCGGCTCTTCCTCTCTTTTTCTCTCTATCTCTGTTTCTGTTTGTTTCTCTTCTCTTTTTGTCTGTCTCTGTCTCTCTATTGCACTATCTCTCTGCCTCCCTCTCCATCTTGGTCTCTCTGCTGCTCTATCTCTTGCTGTGTCTGTTGCACTCTCCGTCTATTTCGCTCTCTCTCTGTCTGTCTTTCTTTCTTTTTTTTGAGTTTGAGTCTCAGTCTGTCATCCAGCGCCCAATCTGGAGTGTGGTGGCATGCTCACAGCCACCGCAGCCTCGACCTGCTGGGCTCCGGCGATCCTTCCGCCTCAGCCTTGCGAGTAGCTGGAACTACAGGTGCGGGCTACCACGCCCAGCTAATTTTTTGATTCCTTGTAGAGACGAGGTGTGGCCAGGTTGCCTGGGCTAGTCTTGAACCCACAGGCTCAGGTCATCCACCCGCCTCGGCCTCCCAGAATGCTGAGATTGCAGACTGCGTCACCGAACCCAGCCTCTGTCTATCTTTCTGTTGCACTGTCTCTCTCTGCCTCTGGTCCCCTTTCTGTCTCCCAGCCTTGGCCTCATTCTGTCACCCCAACTGGCATCTCCCCTGGCGGTGGCAGGTGGGGCCCTGGCTCGGGGTGGCAGCCCTGGACAAGCCGGAGCTCCTCTCCCCGGATGGTGACAGCATCCCAGGATGGTCTCTGACTAGCGTTGGGTCATGTGGGCGCCCCCATCCCGCCACAACCAGCCTGGCCTGGTCCCGGCACTGCCCTGCGACAGAGGCGGACTCCATGCGGGGCAGCGCTTGGGGACGTGGGTCAGAAGGGCGGGTCCCCCTCGGGCAGTCATCATGGGGACACAGCGGACCCTGAGCGGGTGGCAACAGCTGCCCACGGGCTCAGCCTCTGCGGCGGCTCCGATTACAAAGGGCTTTCCTGCCCCTCTGGATCCACGCCCAGTCCTGGCCCCACTGGCCCCGCTGGCCTCCCTGCGAGGGAGAGTCCCGGCCATCATGGCCGGGACGGGCAGGGACACGCCCTGGACCGCAGAGATCTCGACTCACACCCTCGGCGGACAGCACACATGGTCTTGCCGTTTTGCTGGATTTGCTCCAGGAGCAAGAGAGAAAGCTCATTCCCAGGAAGGGGGAGGGGAGGAAAAGGGGAAGAGGAGGAGGAGAAGCTGCCCCTGCAGTTGCCCCTGAGCCAGTCCCGGCCTCCGCCCCATCTGTCAAAGGAAGGAACTCAACTGCCAGATTGACTTCCTCCTGCTGTGTGGGACTGGATTGATTGGTGATGCCTGCCCTGTTTGCAAGGAGAGAGGAGGGTAGGGTGGACATCACTGATTGATTGGTGATGTCTGCTTGTGCAGAGGAGGGAGGAGAGGGAGGGATTCACTGATTGATTGGTGATGTCTGCTTGTGCAGAGGAGGGCAGAGGGAGGAGGGTGGGGAGGGAATCACTGATTTTTTTTTTTTTTGAGGTGGAGTCTCACTCTGTCGCCCAGACTGGAGTGCACTGGCCACTCCCGGCCACCGCAGCGGACTCAGGTAATCCACTCACCTTGGCCTCCCAAAGGCACAGAATTACAGGCTGAGCCACCGAGCCCAGCTGTTTTCTTTTTTTTAAATTTTGAGTTGGAGTCTCACTCTGTCCCCCAGGCTGGAGTTTGGTGGCACACTCACGGTCACCCCAGCGTCAACCTGTCAGGCTCCGGAGATCCTTCTGCCTCAGCCTTCCAAGTAGCTGGAACTACAGGCGCGTGCCACCATGCCCAGCTAATTTTTTGATTTATTGTAGAGACAAGGTCTTGCCAAGTTGCCCAGGCTGGTCTCAAACCCCCAGGCTCAGGCCATCCTCTCGCCTCGGCCTCCCAAAGTGTTGGGATGACAGGCTGAGCCACTGTGCCCGGCCCAGAGTCATCATGTTTTCTTTTTCTTTTTTTTGAGTTGGAGTCTCACTCTGTCACCCAGACCGGAGTGCAGTGGCTGCTCCCGGCCACCACAGCCTCAACCTGCTGGGCTCCAGCGATCCTTCCGCCTCAGCCTTCCACGTAGCCGGAACTACAGGCACGTGCTACCATGCGCGGCTAATTTTTTTATTTATTGTAGAGATGAGGTCTCGCCAAGTTGCCCGGGCGGGGGAGTCACTGATTGATTGGTGATGTCTGTTTGTGCAGAGGAGGGTAGAGGGAGGAGGGTGGGGAGGGAATCACTGATTGATTGATCAATTGGTGATGTCTGCTGTGTGCACCAGGAGAGAGGAAGACAAAGCAGGCATCATTCAGTGATTGAATGGGGGATGTTTGCCCAAGAGGGAGGAGGGCAGCCAGGACATCACGGATTGGTGACACCTGCCTTGGGCACCGAGAGAAAAGGGCATCAGTAATTGATTAATCGATTTGATTGACTCATTGATTGGTGATGTCTGACCTGTACACAGGAAGGTGGGCATAGTACACATTGTTGGTTGATTGATTGGTGATGTCTGCCATGCACCAGGAGAGAGGAGCGCAGGGTGAACACCACTGATTGATTGCTGGGTGGGTGATGTCTGCTGTGTGCACCAGGAGAGAGGGCAGAGTGGACGTCATTGATTGATTAGTGATGTCTGCTGTGTGCACCAGGAGAGAGGAGGGCAGAGTGGACTCGATTGATTGATTGGCTGATTGGTGAGGTCTGCTGTGTGCACCAGCAGAGAGAGAGAGTAGAGTGGACTCGATTGATTGATTGGTGATGTCTGCTGTGTGCACCACCAGAGAGAGGGCCAAGTGGACATCGTTGATCGACTGACTGACTGATTGGCAAGGTCAGCCCATGCATGGGAGGAGTGGAGGGCAGGACCTAACACCTGTCATCCTGGTACTGGGGAGCCCCCACATCCTGGCACCAGTGATGCCACAACTTTCCTCGACTTCCTTGTTTCAAGTCATTCCAGAACCTTCTGAAGATTAGACCCAGGTGCCCCTGGTAGGGCGCGGACAGCCCATGGGACCAGCAGGCGGAGGCTGCCACCAGCAGAAGAGCCTTCCCACTGGGAGGCCGGGTGGGCCAGCGCCGCATCCTAAGGGTCCAGCCAGGGAGGGGCGTTGTGGGGTGAGTGGCAGGTGAAGAAGGCTGTGAGAACAGGGGCCACCCTCACACACCCCACTGGACGCCACCTGCAGAGAGTGCTCTTGCTTTGCCGAACGGGGTCCTCCAGCACCGGGGTCCCCTTCCAGCCTCGCATGGCGGTGGCCTGGGTGTGGTGACGCATGCCTGTAGTCCCAGCAATTTGGGAGGCTGAGGCAGGAGGATCACCCAAGCCCAGGAGGTCCAGGCTGCAGTGAGCTACGATCATGCTGCTGTGTCACAGAGGCCAGCACGGAGGGCAGCTCGTAGCAGAGGGACACAGGCCGCAAGAAACAAGGACCCCGACGCCCCAGAGAGGACGCGGCCCCAGGGCCTCTCCCACCCAGAGCCCCGCCCAGCCCAGCTGCGCGTCTGGCCCAGTGAGGCTGCAATGCCTGCAGGAGGGTGGCATTCTGGGCCCAGGCATGGGGATGCCCACCGCATAAACAGACGCGCAGGAAGAGAAAGTCTTCCAAAAACTGGGTGTGGCCTGGCGCGGTGGCTCACGCCTCTAATTCCAGCTCTTTGGGAGGCCAAGGCAGGAGGGTCATTTGAGGCCAGGAGTTCCGTTCCAGACCAGCCTGGGCAACAAAGCAAGACGCCGTCTCTACACCAAACAAACAAACAAACAAACAAACAAAAACACTAAAATTAGCCAGGCATGGTGGTACCCGGAGGCCCAGCTACTTGGGAGGCTGAGGTGGGAGGATCACTTGAGCCCAGGCGTCTGAGGCTGCAGTGAGCTTTTTTTGGTTTTGGTTTTGAGTCGGAGTCTCGCTCTGTGGCCCAGGCTGGAGGGCAGGGGCACGCTCATGGCCACCGCAGCCTCGACCTGCTGGCCTCAGGCCATCCTGCCTCTGCCTCCTGAGTAGCTGAGACTACAGGCATGCCTGCCGTGCTCAGCTAACTTTTATTTATTTATTGTAGAGACGAGGTCTCGCCAAGTTGCCCAGGCGGGTCTCGAACCCGCAAGCTCAGGCAGTCCACTCGCCTCAGCCTCCCAAAGTGCTGGCATGACAGGCTGAGCCACTGAGCCCAGCCTAATTTTTATAATTTTTGTAGAGATGGGGTCTCGCTATGTTGCCCAGGCTGGTCTTGAACTCCTGGGCTCAAGCCATCCTCCCGAGTTGCTGGGATTCCAGGGACATGCACCACGCCTGGCTAATTTTTATTTTTGTAGAGATGGCGGGAGGGTCTCACAATGTTGCCCAGGCTGGTCTTGAACTCGGCTCAGGTGACCCTCCTGCCTCGGCCTCCCAAAGTGCTGGGATGACAGGCACAAGCCACCACACCCGGCTTTTTGTGTGTGTATTTTTTCAATGTGCGGTTGCTCTACATACGTGTGTTTCTGTTTCTATGTAGGCATGTTTTACATATGTACCATATGCATTTGGCTGTTGTCGGGGTCTCACTCGCCCTGTGGCCCAGACTGGAATGCAGCGGCACGATCGTAGCTCACTGCAGCCTCGACCTCCTGGGCTCAGGTGCTCCTTCCGCCTCAGCCTCCCAAATTGCTGGGACTACAGGCATGCGTCACCACACCCAGCTCATTTTTGTTGTTTTTGGAGCCGGGGTCTCACTCTGGGGCCCAGGCTGGAGTGCAGTGAGTGGTTTAATCACAGCTTACCGCAGCCTCGACCTCCCCAAGTCGTTGGACTACAGGTGCCACCCTACCTGGCTCATTTTTTTGTATTTTGTGCAGAGACGGGTCTGGCTAAGTTGCCCAGGCTCAAACATAGTTTCTCAGAAACGTTGAACAGGGACTTGGGAACAGAAGTCTGTGTCCGGGTGGGGGGGCGGGGAGGAGAGGGTGCCTTCCCAGGGTTTGTGACCCTGTAGGACAATTGACAAGGTCAAGGTGGTTTGGACCCAAGGGCAAGATTTACAATAAGGACCTGCTCTCACAAGGAACAAGGAGCCGGAAATCCCAGAGGCCTTCCTGTAGGTGGGTTCCCCAGAAGACAACATGGTGGGTTCGCCTCCATGACGGCGTTGCTCTGGCCTTCGCACGGTCCCTGCCTCCCAGGAGGCTGGTCCCTGTGTGTCCCTCTCTGCTGCCGTCCCCCACCTGCGGGTTCCCGCTGATGCCGGCCTGGGTGTTGCGTCGCCCCGTCATGGGGTCCAACACCCCGCCGGCACCTGCATGAGCGCTGCTGCGAAACCACCTTTGTCCTGGTAGCAATTAGGGCGGATGAGCGTGGTGGGCTTGGCCACGACGCGGCTGGGTGTGGTGGCTCACGCCTGCCATCCCAGCACTTTGGGAGGCCACCAGTCCAGCTAATTTTTTGACTTATTGTAGAGACGAGGTCTCGCCAAGTTGCCCAAGCTGGTCTCAAACCCCGGGACTCTGGCAAGCCTCAACTCTGCCTCCCAAAGTGCTGGGATGACAGGCATGAGTCACCGCGCCCAGCCTAGATTGTATGAAATTTTTGAGACAGAGTCGTGCTCTGTTGTCCACACTGGAGTGCAGCGGCAGGTTGTAGCTCACTGCAGCCTCGACCTGCCGGGCTCAGGCGATCCTCCTGCCTCAGCCTTCCAAGTAGTTGGAACTATTGGCGTGTGCCACACGCCCGGCTAATTTGTTGATGTATTGTAGAGATGAGGTCTTGCCAAGTTGCCCGGGTGGGTCTCGAACCCATGGGCTCAGGCAATCCTCTCACCTTGGCCTCCCAAAGTGCTGGGATTATAGGCATGAGCCAGCATGCCTGGCCTTTTTAAAAAATTTTTTACAGCCGAGCTCGGTGGCTCAGCCTGTAATCCCACGCCTTTGGGAGGCTGAGGTGAGTGGATTGACTGAGCCCGCGGGTTCGAGACCCGTCTGGGCAGCGAGAGCTCATCTCTACAATAAATCAAAAAATCAGCCGGGCGTGGTAGCGGGTACCTGTAATTCCGGCTACTCGGAAGGCCGAGGCGGAAGGATCGCCGGAGCCCAGCAGGTCGAGGCCGTGGTGGCCGGGAGTGGCCGCTGCACTCCAGTCTGGGCAACAGAGTGAGACTCCAACTCAAAAAAAAAAAAAATTTTTTTTACAACGGAGTCACTCTGTCGTCCCGGCAGGAGTACAGTGGCATGCTCATAGCCCCTGCAAGCCTCAACCTTCTGGGTTCAGGTGATCCTCCCGCCTCAGTCGCCCAAGTAGCTGGACAAGCACACACCACCACACTCAGCTAATTTTTGGTTTTATTGTCGAGACGAGGTCTCACTAGGCTGCCCAGGCTGGTCTCAAACTCCTGGTCTCAAGCGATCCTTCCGCTTCAGCCTTCTACGTAGCCGGAACCACAGGGGTGCACCCATCACGCCCAGCTAATTTTTTGATTTATTATAGAGACAAAGTCTCACCCTGTTGCTCAGGCTGGTCTCGAACTCCTGAGCTCAGGCAGTTCTCTTGCCTCCGCCTCCCAACATGCTGGCATTACAGGCGTGAGCCACCCTGCCCAGCCGGGACTGCATGACCTTAGCAACTGGCAGGCGGCCGCCCTGAAGAATGCCACGCAGAGCATTGTGGGGATGGGCCTGAGGCTGGCATGGGGGAGTGGCCACAGGAGTTCAGGGTCCTGCTGAGTCCCTGGGGAGCCCTGGGCTGGGAGGAGAAGGATGGGATATATATATATATATATATATTTTTTTTTTTTTTTTTTTTTTTTTTTTTTTTTTGAGTTGGAGTCTCACTGTGTCGCCCAGACTGGAGTGCAGTGGCCGCTCCCGGCCACCACAGCCTTGACCTGCCGGGCTCCGGCGATCCTCCCGCCTCAGCCTTCCAAGGAGCCAGGACTACAGGTGTGCGCTACAACGCCCGGCTCATTTTTGATTTATTGTGGAGATGAGATCTCACCAAGTTGCCCAGGCGGGTCTCGAACCCACGGGCTCAGGCAATTCACTCACCTCACCCTCCCAAGGCGCAGGATTACAGGCTGAGCCACCGAGCCCGGCTAGGATGGGATATTTAAGTGCAAATGGAGGCTGTGGGGACCCCGTCCAACCCCGCAGCACCCATCATGCCTGAACATGAAAGCACACACACAGGTGTCTGCGCAAGGATGCACACACAGATACACCCACAAATGCACACACAGGTGGACACGCATGATGCAAACACAGATATGCACACAGATGGGCGTGCACACATATGCACACAGACGAACACAGATGCAAACACAGATGTGCACAGATACACACCATTACCCAGAGATGCAAAGAGATACACTCATATGCACATACAGATGCACCCAGATACAGATTCGCACACAAATACAGAGAAATACAGACGCACAGATGCAGACGCGTGCGCGCACACACACCTATTAGTTTGCCAGAGCCACCATAACAATGTGTCACGGGCTGGGCAGCTTTTAACGAGAAAAGTGCATTTCTTACCCTCAGTTCTGGAGCCAGAGCCCTAGACGAGGGTGTCACGGGGCTGCATCCTCCCGAGGCCAAAGGCAGCCATGTCCGGGCCCTGCCCGGCTCCTGGCAGCCAGCCATCCTCGGCGATCCTCGGCGCGTCACCCCGATCTCAGCCTCCGTCTCCACTCGGCATCCTCCCTGCATGTGCGTCTGTGTCCTGCTCCCCTCCCACGAGGACCCCTGGTGTGGCCAAACCTGGTGCCTTTTCCAAGTGAGGGCACATCCTGACGCCCTGGGGGTTGGGGCTGCAGCCCGTGGACTTGGGGACAGTTTCTTTTTTTTTTTTTTTTGAGTGGGAGCCTCACTCTGTCGCCCAGACTGGAGTGCAGTGGCCGCTCCCGGTCACCGCGGCCTCGACCTGCCGGGCTCCGGCGATCCTTCCGCCTCAGCCTTCTGAGTAGCTGGAACTACAGGCGCGCGCTACCACGCCCGGCTGATTTTTTGATTTATTGTAGAGATGAGGTCTCGCCAAGTTGTCCAGGCGGGTCGTGAACCTGTGGGTTCTGGCAATCCTCTCACCTTGGCCTCCCAAAGTGCTGGGTTTATAGGCATGGGCCACAACACAGATTCTTATATGAAAAACACAGACAGCACAGGCCCGGGTCACCCTGCCTCCCATCACCCTATTTTTTTTTTTTGAGTTGGAGTCTCACTCTGTTGCCCAGGCTGGTGTGCAGTGGCAGGCTCACGGCCACCCCAGGGCTGACCTGCTGGGCTCTGGTGATCCTTCTGCCTCAACCTTCCAAGTAGCCAGGACTACAGTTGTATGCTACCACGCCCGGCTAATTTTTTTATTGTAGAGACGAGGTCTCGCCAAGTTGTCCAGGCTGGTCTCGAACCCGTGGGCTCAGGCCATCCTCTCGCCTCGGCCTCCCAAAGTGCTGGGATGACAGGCTGAGCCACCGAGCCCGCCCACCCTAGTCCTTTGGGCATGGCTCCCTGCAGCTGCCATCACAAGGTACCCCAAGCCGGGTGTCTTTGTGGCAGGCAGATCTTTGCAGTTCTGGGGACAAGAAATCCCAGGGGAAGACGTGGGCCTCCGAGGCCAGGGGCAGCCTGCCCTGGCCCCTCCTGACCTTCCTCGGTGTGTGGACGCCCACCCCAGTCTCGACCTCCGACCCCACGCACATCCTCTCAGCATCCGTGTCCCAGCACCGCCCCCTTGTAGATGCCATTTAGGCCGGGCTCGGTAGCTCAGCCTGTCATCCCAGAACTTTGGGAGCCCGCGGGTTCAAGACCAGCCCAGGCCACTTGGAGAGACCTCATCTCTACAATAAATCCAAAAACCAGCCGGGCGTGGTAGTGTGCACCTGTAGTTCCAGCTACTTGAAAGGCTGAGGTGGAGCCGGGCTCGGTGGCTCAGCCTGTAATCCTGCACCTTTGGGAGGCTGAGTGAGTGGATGGCCTGAGCCCGCGGGTTCGAGACCCGCCTGGGCAGTGAGACCTCATCTCTACAATAAATCAAAAAATCAGCCGGGCGTGGTAGTGGGTGCCTGTAACTCCGGCTACTCGGAAGGCTGAGGCGGAAGGATCGCCGGAGCCCAGCAGGCGAGGCCGCGGTGGTCGGGAGCGGCCACTGCACTCTAGTCTGGGCGACGGAGTGAGACTCCGACTCAGAAAGTAAAAATAAATAAATAAATAAAAAAGTAAAGATGCCATTTAAGAGGACTCGGGGCCCCCGACAGCCTTGATCTAACAATTCCCTCTGCAAAGACCATGTCCAGGTGAGGTCATGCTCCGAGGTCCTGGGGTCAGGACAGCAACAGGTGAACTCAAGGACACAACTCGGCCCGTTCACTGGCTTCTGGCTGTCTGGTCCCCAAGCTGCTGCGTCCCCATGGTGGCAGGCTGCCCCGTGGACCCCAGCCCACCCCCAACCCCCGTGTCCTCGCAGATGTGCCTCCACCGCCCACAGGCCGCCTCCCGCTGTGCCTCCTTCCCGCCAGGCACTCTCGGACGCTCTCGGTTTTGCCCCAGCCACTCTGACACTTGCTTGTTTTTAGGGCCTGTGATGCTGGCTTTCCATTTTCTGCGTTTCCTTGTTCCAGTGAAAAAGGTGGAACATAAGGAAACCAAGACAATGTAAGACTGAAGCATGCAAGGTGCGGTGGCTCACGCCTGTCACCACAGCACCTTGGGAGGCTGAGGGAGGACCGCTTGAGCCAGGAGTCTGCGGCCAGCCTGGGCAACAGAGTGAGACCCTACGATAAATAGAAAATAAAACATCAGCGGGGCATGGAGACGGCTGCAGTCCCAGCTACTCGGGAGGCTGAGGCAGGAGGACAGCTAGAGCTCAGGAGGTCACGGCTCGGTGAGCCACGAACTGCACTCCAGCCCGGGGGAGACAGATTGAAACTCTGACTCAAAGAAAGGTGGTTGCAGGATGTCTGGGCCTCGGGGACCGGGGTCCACTCCGAGCAGGAGTCCTGGCAGGGGCCGCCGTCAGCACCGCTGCTCGGGCGCACAAGCCCTCAACGGCCAGAGCAGGCTCAGGCTGGTTCTGGCTCCACCACCCAACCAGTGTGCTCTGGGGCCCCTCCTGGGACAGGATGGCTGGACACCTGCGCTCGTGACGGGCACACACACCAGACGCAGGCCCGGCTCGGCTGATGCAAATTTATTTCCAGGGTACTCTCATGTGACAAAACTCCCCAAGGCCACGAGGCACAGCGCGTGGCCGGGGCTGCCCAGACCCCAGAGCCCCGCACTACTGGCCTTTCCAGCCCTCCCACCAGGGGCTGCATGGCAAAGGGCCTGGGAGAGGCAGGCACGGTCTGGGACCGGTGGGACTCCTGTCCCAGGGCCAGTCTCCCAGACACCGCAGTGCCTCTGCACAGCCTGACACGGCAGCTGAAGCGGGGAGACCCCTGCCCTGGGGGCATTGGGGGCTGGGGGTGGCGGCCTGGGTGGGGAAAAACTTCTCGCAGCCCGACATGGACGTCATCCCAGGGGCGGCGTCACCCCGGCCCCACACTGGCTCTTTCCCTGGGGCCAGGAGCATGGTGGGGGTGAGGAGGAGGAAGGGGAGTACCGCGGTCTCTCGTAAGGCACAGGCCTGCCCCGCCCCAGGGCCGCTCTCCTGAGAAGACGCCTCCCGCTCCGCAGACCGAAGGTGCTGTCTCCACATCTGAGCAAAAGGCGCTCCATCACCTGCATGCTGGGGCATGGGACCTGCACGCGCTGCTGGGCGCCGACGGTTTCCCCGGGTGGGTGCGTGAGGAGCGGCCGTGCTCCCCCACAAGGAATCGCGTCCTGGGCATGGGGCAGACAGAGCTCTCATGGAGCCCGAGGGAGCATCACCCACAACCGCCGGGGCCAGGGCTCCAGGCCCTCAGGTGCTGGCAGAGCCCAGGGGGGCAGGGCTGGGCAGACGGGAAGGACAGCCCAGCACCAGGCAGCGGGCGTGGCCCTGTATCCCTTGCACTGGTCAGAGCAAATGTTGGCACGGAGACAGGGACCTGGAGCAGGCTGGGCGCACTGAGGACAGGCTGCCCGCCAAGGCCTCTGTCACCATGTGGGCCGGCAGTCAAAGCCAGGAGTCTCGCCCTGGGAAGGGGGTGAGGCCTGCCCTGCGACAGGTGGGTGTGGGCGCGAGACAGAGCCCAGCACCAGACCCACCCCACCGCAAGGGGCTCTGGGGGCTGGACGCTCAGGCCTCAGGCCTGGGGGGAAGGCGTGGCTGCCACGTGGACATCCAGGACACGCATCCCCAGGAAGGTGTGCTTGCGCCTGAGGCAGGGGCCGCTGTTCTGCTCTCAGGGGTGAGAGAACACAGGGGTGCGGCCCTCGCAGGAGCAAGCCCCACAGCTGGCACCCTCCTGCCATCCTTGCTGGGGGGGGCAGGCTTCAGCCCGCAGGGGAGCGGGGAGGCCGTGGGGGCGGCAGGGCTGGGCTCCCCTAGGGCCACTGGCTGCCGCCCGCTGGGTAGCTGGGCACAGTGGGGTACTCGGGCAGGCTGTTCCCTGAGAAGTTGCTGAACTGCGCCTCCCGCGACGGGGGGTTCCGCCACGCGCCTGAATTCCACTCTGTCTGCGCCTTCTGGAAGCTTCCGCCAGCCCCTCGGTAGATCCTGTGCACCTGCGGGGACAGGGGATGGGGAGGTGGGAACAGCTGGTGCGACACCCCAGACTGGGATCAACACCGGTGAGGTCTGGCATTCTTCCCGTGACCCGCACAGGGCCCGGCCGCGCCCACCCACACTGCGCCCTCGCCGTGTCAGCATCTTGTGGCCAGCAAAGCCAACGCCGTCCCTAGGGCACGGCGTCTTCGGGGTTGTGCGGGCCACTCTGCATCAAGCCACCGGCAAAGCCTGCATCTGTCATGCAGGCCGAGGGCTTGCACTGAGAGGAAACCAGTGCCACTGTGCGCTGACACAGCGGTCGCCGCGGCGCTCCCGGGGCCGCGTGAGTCGGGATGGCAGAAAAAGCCAGCCAGGCCTCCTCGCAGGGAAACAAGCCCCACAAGGAGGCAGCCAGAGCAGCACCGCGGCACCCTCGCCGCCAAGATTCCGGCTGCTCGCTGAGCGGCGTCGGACAGACACAGGCCAGAGAACGCCCGCCAGAGACCCTGGCCCTTGGGACTGACACCAGCGTCCCGGTGTCATGGCCCCGGCGCCTGCCGCTCCTGTGCCAGTGACAGGACACACGGGGAGCCCAGTAGGAACTTTGGAGGCCTGGCCTGAGCCAGGCACCCTCCTCCCAGAGGCCAGCTCCCCCAGGAGTCCAGCCCCGCACGCTCCCAGGGCCAGCGCCCCCGCCCGCCACAGGCTCTCCCTCATGGAGGGGCCGGTCCCACTCAGGCCAGGCCTCTCCTATGAGCGTGGCCCTCAGGACTCCCCGGTTACCCACGTCATCACTGTGGGGCCATGGCGGGGCCTGTCAGGTGGCCGCCTCACTCCCGGGCTCTGGAGGCTGGCCACCTGGGCGCAACCCTCGCCTGACATCTGCTGCCTTGTGGCGGCCCTGACCACCCCAGGGCTCTGACCTCGGGAGCCACTGGATGGGGCCTGACGCAGGGAGCGCACCATCCCGAGGCTGTCCCAGGTCTGCGGCCTCCTGGCTACAGAGCCTCAACCACCCGCTGCCACCATGTCTGGCCCATCTGTGACCATTTCCCCTGCAGACACCCAGGATGGACACAGATCCCAGCCTGCACCAGCCCACCTCGGAAACACTGGCCGATTTCTAGAAACCACTGCAGCTTTAATTTTTATTTTAGAGACAAGGTCTCACTCTGTCATCCAGGCTGGAGTGCAGTGGCACGATCACGGCTCACCACGGCCTCCACCTCCCGGACTCCTGCCTCGGCCTCCCAAAGCGCTGGAATCACAGGCGTGAGCCACCACACCTGGCCCCACGGTAACCTCAGTAAACAAGGAAATGGCCTTCTGTTCTGACCTGACACTCTCCGTCCTCAGCCCAGCAGAATGCTTCTGCACCTTCCAAGGGAGCTGTGTCTGGGACCCTGGGTTGCACCTCCCCACCACAAGACGCACGCTGGAGCCCGAACTGGTCCCACAGACAACGTGGTCTACACTCAACTCTGATCTCCTCCGGGTCTGGACTCTCAGCAGGGCCAGGCGTGCCCGGCTCCACAGGAGTCAGGTGCTGCTCTGAGCGTCTCTGGTGACGCTTCATGCACGCAGGGGATGAAACATGTCCTGCATGACCCCACAGGTTCACCCACCTGGGATGGCCAGGTGGCAAGATGCATGGAGAGAAGAGGGTGAGGAATGGACATCCTGGGACTCGAGGACTCACCTTCATGATCACGATGGCCATCATGGCGGCCGACATAGAGAACATGATGGCCGGAAGCAGCATGACTATGGCTGCCCCGATGCTAGTCTGGAAGAACCCGATCGCTGCCAGCCAACCACTGCAAAGGGCGAGAAAGCGCATGGGTGCCAACACGCCTGCTGGACAAGGGCCCGCTGTCCTTCATATGTACAGAGCTCGGACAAACCAACAAGAAAAAGGCAAACCAACCTGAGAGTGGGCAGTTCATACGAGGACCATCAAGTGGCTAATAAACACACAAAATGATGCTCAAATCCACCAAGGAAGACGTGTGAGAGAGCAAGGTCTCCCTTTGCACCCTCATACCAGCAAGCGCTGGGTCTGCAGGCCACGGAGACCTGAGTGTCAGCCTGCTTTGAGCCTTTGGGAGCAATGTGGCACCGTCATGAAAGACCCAAATGCTGGCTCCTTTCATCCCACATATTCGACTTTCCCAAATGCTGCGTAAAGAGAGGTCTCCCTCATTGCCAGGGTTGATCTCTGGCCTCAAGCTATCTTCCTGCCTTGGTCTCCCAAAGCGCGGGGATCACAGGGGTGAGCCGCTGCGCCTGGCCCTTCTGCCTCTAAGAATTCGCCCAGAGCACTTGCTTGTGATCATGCAAGTCTGGGAGAACCTGAATACAGCTGGTTTGGAACAACACAGCCGTAAAGCTCCACCCCTGCAAGCCAGACCACCAGGGAGATGACAGAGAAACAGCGGAGGGGCCTGCAGAGGTGGCACCAGCGCGTAACCGGGGGTTCAGTTCGCCCTGCCCGCATGCAAGGACAGCACCAAGCACCACATGCCACCAGAACAGGAGGCAGAAAATGCCATTCTGAGATTTGTTTTTTTGGCAGGAGATAAAACCAGAGTCCCAAACTCAGGAAACATCAAAGAATGCACGAGTAGGCCCCCTCCCGCCGCCGCCCCTGCGCCCACGGTTCACCAGAACCCCCCCCCACCATGGTGCTTCCAGGGAGTTACGGAGACATGAGCAGGACTGGCAGGCACATGGGGTCGGTGCCACCCTCAGGGGCTGGCACGTGGACCCTCACTGTGCTCTGCTCAGAGTTACCGTGCCCTGCGTCGGGGGTTCCGTGATCTTTTTGCTGTTCCTTCCTTCATTTTTTTTTTTTTTTGAATTGGAGTCTCACTAAGTCGCCCAGACTGGAGTGCAGTGGCCACTTCCGGCCACCGCAGCCTCAACCCGCTGGGCTCCAGCGATCCTTCCGCCTCAGCCTTCCGAGTAGCTGGAATTACAGGTGCGCACTACCACGCCCAGCTGATTTTTTGATTAATTGTAGAGATGAGGTCTCGCTGCCCAGGCGGGTCTCAAACCGCGGGCTCAGGCAATCCACTCACCTCAGCCTCCCAAAGGCGTGGGATTACAGGCTGAGCCACCGAGCCCGGCTATTCCTTCATTTTTTATTTGTTTCTTTATTTTGAGTTGGAGTCTCACTCCGCCACCCAGGCTGGAGTATAGTGGCATGCTCACAGTCACCGCAGCCTTGACCTGCTGGGCTCTAGTGATCCTTCCGCCTTGGCCTTCCAAGTAGCCAGAAAGAACTACAAGTGTGTGCTACCACGCCGGGCTAATTTTTGATCGATTGTAGAGATGAGGTCTCACCAAGTTGCCTGAATGGGTCTCAAACCTCTGAGTTCAGGCAGTCCTCTCGCCTCCGCCTCCCAAAGTGCTGGGACGACAGGCTTGAAGCACCATGCCCAGTCCTCCTTCCTGTAAAAATATACTTTCGGCTGGGGCTCGGTGGCTCAGTCTGTTATCCCGGCCAAGTCTGTTATCGGGAGGCCAAGGCGAGTAGATTGTCTGAGCCCAAGGGTTCGAGACCAGCCCGGCAACTTGGCGAGACCTCATCTCCACAATAAATCAAAAGTTAGCCGGGTGTGGTAGTGCGTGCCTGTAGTTCCGGCTACTCAGAAGGCTGAGGTGGAAGGATTGCCAGAGCCCAGCAGGTCGAGGCTGGGGTGGCCATGAGCGTGCCATTGCACTCCAGCCTGGGCGACGAAGTGAGACTCCAACTCAAAAAATAAAAACAAAAATAAACTTTCTCTGGAATAACGTGGACTCCGACGAGCAACAGAGACTCCAGGCCTCCCGCCGTGCCCCGCCACCCCCTGCCTCTCTCTGGGGACGCGCTGGCGCACACCCTCAGCTGGCTGTGCTCTGCACACTCACCACAGCACCCACACACGTGCGTCTGCGTCCCAGGCCTCCGGGACGCCCCCCGCCACGGGCCCTCCTGCTCCGAGCCCCCGCGTGGCTCCCGCGTGTGACTGCCCTCCCGGCTACACAGCCAGGCCCTGCCAGAGTCACTCATTCGGGTTGCGTCCAGGTCTTTGTGACCACACGCTGCTGCAGCTGGTGGCCAAGACTGCACCACTCGGGGGCAGCGAAGCCCCGAGAAACACAGGGGCGGGGCGGCCCAGTCCCACCCCACGGGCAGCATGCTGCAGGCGGGACCACAGCACATCAATGGTGGGCACACGGGCACTGGCGCTGGGAACTGCCACCCCTCATCCCGAGTCTGAGGAAGGCTGCCTCTTCCAAGCTTGTCTGGACTGCCTGCCTCAAGTCCCACTCGGGCCGTGGCCACGTGCCCATCTCTGCATGCCCTGGAAGACGGCCTGGCGTGCTGCCCCACGGGAGTCAGAGGAGCCCGCGAAGTCCCCGCAGGGGCTCACCCGTGCCAAATGCCAGGGCCAGGCCTGCCCACCACCCCACTCAGGTTCAGGCGTTGGGAGGCCAGCCAGGGCCCGGTGTGAGCGCAGCCGGGAAATCACGTGGGTACTGGGCTGGGGCCTCTGGGGACAGGAGGCACCCAGGGAAGCAGGGCTGGGTACCTGCCGGGCAGCTGCCGTGGGAATGAGCCCACTCACGACCCCACCTCAGAGCTCCGGTGACTCTGGGCTCCACACAAGCGGCTGCACTCGCGAGAGGGCCAGGGCGCCCACCAAGGGGTGGGGGCCGAAGGCTGCAGACCAGGGAACCAGGGGCCACCCCTGGGGATGCCTGTGCCCTCGCCTGTACTCTGACGTGAACATACCAGGGAGAGATGGAGCCCAGCGCACCAGGATCCACACCGGGAATGCTGGCGGGAGCTGGGGAAATGGAACGCGCCCAGTCCAGGGCAACAGGCCCTGCCGGGGGCTCCCGTGGGTGCCGGGGACAACACAGGGAGGCTGGGGGGTGGGTCGCTCTGTCCTGCCTCTGCACTTGTCCTGTGAATCCCAAATTACTCCAAAGTCAAAAGCCTATTTAAAAACCCAGAAGCGGGAGACACGTGCGTCTGAGCACTCCCGTGCGCCCGTTGCAGACGCCAGAGAACTGCACTTGGTCTCGGCGCCACGACAGAGTCAGGCTGCGCGTGAGGCTGTCTGTGCGCGTGTCCTTGTACGGCTGGAGTCTGCTCCCGAACCCGCCAGGCGGAAGCGACACAGGAGGCGGGTCTGGCCAGGCTGGGGAGCCTGCGAGCGCACCCCAGGAACCCGCCCCACGCACACCCACCGGGCCCCGCCCCATCCCCGCACCCCAGCCCGTGGCCACGCAGAGGCTCACCACGCGCCCCATCCCGAGAAGCCGACTGCCTGGATGACTGTCAGGATAAACTGGGCTCCAAAGATGAAGAAGAATGCCATGAAGTTAAAGGAGCTGTCGGCTCTGCAGGGACAGAAAACAGGGCTGTCACTCGGGGCGGGCCCCGCCCAGCCGCACAAGGAGGACGCAAAGCCAAGGCGGCTGGCCGGGGGGTGACTTTCCGAGATGCTGAAGACACGCCTGCCAGTGAGCCGGTGCCAGCTCCAAGCTGAGGGTGACTGCTCCCACGGAGGGACCAGCCCGGCGTGTCTGGGCCACAGTGGACGCCAGGCTCTTCCGCCCCAGGCGGCTGCGGGCGGGGCCTCGCCCAGGAGCTGCCAGGGCTGGAGGCAGGCGGGCTGGGGAGGTTGGGAGGCCCTTCCCGAACCCTGGGGGCTGCTGGTGGCCACCCAGGCCCCCTTCACCCCAGTCACGCAGCATCTCGATGTGAGGGGCAGTTCCTGCCCCCCCTGGGAGCCCAGAAGCCTGTCCCCACTTGCTCTGAGTCTGGGGTCTCGGGGCCCCCGGGGGGCCAATGACATACACACGAGCAACGCGGGGGCTGCAGACAATGCCCAGGACAGCACGAGCCACAGCGGCCAAAGGACGCCCCCCGTGTCCAAGGGATGATGGATGCACATGGCGTGGCCTGTCCACGTGTGGGCACCACTCGGCCACTCGGCTCCAACACAGGGCACGGCAGGAAGGGACCTTGGGGACGTCACGCTCAGGGTGACCCAGACACAGAAGGACACACACGGCATGACTCCATCTACGTGAAATGTCCAGAACAGGCCAGCCAGCAGGGACAGGACACAGATTCGTGGCAGCCAGGGGCTGGGGACAGGGTGGGAGTGATGGCTGATAGGGACCCAGCACGTCTTTGGGGGAAGGTGAAGGAATGATGGACGAGGTGGCAGTGATGGCTGCAGCCTTGTGAACTTGCTAAGACACTGAACTATGCACTTTAAGTCGGTGGGTTGTGTGGTAGATGAAGCTTATCTCAATTAAGTTACTAATTTAATTTTTTTATTATTTTATTTTACTTTTTTTTTTGAGTTGGAGTCTCACTCTGTTGCCCAGGCTGGAGGGCAGTGGCACGGTCCTGGCCACCGCAGCCTCAACCTGTTGGGCTCCGGTGATCCTTCCACCTCAGCCTTCCACCTCAGCCTGGAACTACAGGTGCACGCTACCATGCCCGGCTAATTTTTTGATTTATTGTAGAGATGAGGGCTCGCCAAGTTGCCCAGGCGGGTTTCGAACCCGCGGGCTCAGGCAATCCACTCACCTCAGCCTCCCAAAGGCACGGGATTACAGGCTGAGCTACTGAGCCTGGCTAGTTTTTTTTTTTGAGTCAGAGCCTCACTCTGTCACCCAGGCTGGGGTGCAGTGGCACGCTCACAGCCACCACAGCCTCGATCTCTCAGGCTTAGGTGATCCTTCCACCTCAGCCTTCCAAGTAGCTGGGAACTACAGGCATGCACCACCATGCCCAGCTGATTTTTTTGATTTATTATAAATTCGAGGCACTCAGCCTGGTCTCGAATACACTTGCCTTCACCTCCCAAAGTGCTGGGATGACAGGCATGAGTCACCCCAACCAGCTAACAAAGTTATTAAACAAAACAAAAACCCGGCAGCCACTGGCTCTGGCCCATGGGCCATCACCTGCCAACCTCTACCCTCCAAGCCAAACAAAAATGGCTTCTTGTGACTGGACCAGGCCGCAGGTCTGGACCAGGACCATCCAGTCTTGCCAGGTCCTGGGTTCCCTCCGTGGGTGGGGATGGGACAGGACCCAAAACACACATGGGAGGCATCTCAGCCTCACAGGAACTGAGCAGACCTCACAGACCCCAGGACGGAGGGTGGGACAGACCCATGCAGGCCAGACCCCTCACTCTAGTGGTGCTGACATACCGGAAGGCCTTGTAGGCAGGTCGGAACCAGCACACGTAACTGCAGGGCGTGAAGAGCAGAAGCCAGACGAACGCCAGGCCGAAGTTGCTCCCAGAGCCCCCGGCGATCCACCAGGCCAGACAGGCGACAAGGTTCACCCCGAGGGTGGCACAGTAAACTGAGGGTAGGGAGGGGTGGGGGGAGGAAGGTGAGCCAGGACGGGAGGGTGTGTGCCCCTGGGATGCCCACTGGGCACCAGGGATGCCAGCCGAGCACAGGAGATACCTGCCAGGCACTGGGAACATGTGCCGGCCACCGGGGACACCTGCCGGGCACCAGGGACACCTGCCAGGCACTGGAGATGCCAGCCAAGTGCTAGGAATACCTGCCAGATACTGGGGACACCTGCCAGGCATAGAAGACAGGTCCAGGATGCAGCCTTGGTCATCGCAGGGACCACAGGGTCCAGGCAGACACGGAGTGGACAGTGTCTCGTTACAGGGAGGGGACAAGGGCTCGGGCTCTCATAGCCAAGACGCTGGTCACCCACCCTCCCGGGCCGAGGTCACTCAAGCCTCAGGGCCTGTGCTGGCACCAGGACCGTCGCAGCTGTGGTCAGCAGCCCCCACACTCCCCGCCACGCGAGCTCACACATCCACAGCCGGTAGATCCTCTTCACCAGGACCTGGTGCTCGATGGGGATCTCGTCGGAGAAATTCTGGTAGAAGCAGGGCTTCAGGGGCAGGAAGGCGGGCAGCGGCGGGAAGTTGTTCTCCTTCCCTGCAGGGCAGACGCCACGGTCAGACTGGGGTCCCTCCAAGACGCCCCAGGACGGCCCCGCCCATCCCGGTGTGGAGGGACCCTTTACAGAGAGACAGGACACCGAGGATTTTCTGCCAGGAGGCAGCGTTTATTCATGCCATCACCAGCTCAGCGGATTCACGTCTAAAGGTTGAGCCCCGAACGCGGCGGGGCGTCGTCTTATGTACTTTCTGCTTTCTTTCCTTCACGTTCTAGTTCCTTTGTTTCCCTTATAAGGCATCATATGACAATATACGTTCTGATTGGGTATTTCATAGCTCAGGGTTGCAACCAGGTTACACGTGCGCACCTTGAAATTGATTGTTCCACGTTTCTTCCTCTCTGATCTGGGAAGGCCCTTACCACACCAGGACCTGTGGGTCTGTCCCACTGTGGCACAAGGGCGCCTGCAGGCGGGACAGAGTGAAGGACCTGAGACGGGAGACAATCCCGTGACCTGGGCCCTTGTGAGAGGAGGCAGGAGGCCCAGAGACGGAAAGAGGCCGCGCTGCCGGTTCTGAGGTCGGAAGACGGGACAAGGCAAGGAGTGCGGTGCCTCTAGACACCGAAAGGGGACATGGGGGGCAACTCTGTCAGGTCCCCTCCCACTGTGGGAGCTTTTCTGTCCTCTCAACGAATCCTGCTTTCTCAAAAAAAAAAAAAAAGAAAGAAAAGAAAAAGAAAAAAGCACTAGGACACGAAGCCCCCAAGGGGCAGCCCCTCACAGCTTGGTGCAGACCTCTGCCCAGGACGTCAGGTGGCAGGCTCTGTTGTCCCAGGGCACCACACTCACAGCCCCCTCCTCCACCTTAAATGTGTGCGTCCTCACCCAGAGGCTCCCTAACCCTCTCTCTGCCTGGCCCCATTTGGGTATCTGAGCTGCCGAAGCCAGCACAGTGTGTGATCATTTCAGCCCAGGAAGCTCACGCAGAGTCAGTGGGCAGAGTCCAAATGCTGTTAACATCTGGGACTCCAGGAAAGGTTCCGGCAAGTGGAACACACGTTCTGTGATTTCCCAAACAAAGCACCACACATTGCGCAGTTTAAAGCAACAGGAATCTGTTTCCCATAGTCGTGGAGGCAGAAGGCTGGGCTCCAGCGTCCTGCGGCCGTGCTCCCTCCAGGGGGGTCTTCCTGCCTCCCCAACCCTGGGGCTCCAGCATCCCTCAGGCTGAGGCCACGTGGCTCCGTCTCTTCCTCCGTCTCACCTGGTCCTCACTCTCCGTGTCTCTCACGAGGACGCCAGTCAAGGATCAGGGCCCACCCTACTGCAGCACGACCTTAGCTTCCCTTGATCGTATGGGCCAAGCACTGCTCGTGGGGACTGGGGTGAGGATGTGGACACGCCTTTGGGGTCCTGGTGGGGCCCTTAGCAGGAGCCGTGTGGACCCTGGTGCTTTAGCTGGTAGTGCGGCCTCTGGAAACACTCCCTAGAGACCTGCCAGGGTCAGACGGCAAGCAAGACCCCTGGAGACCCCGTCCCCACGAGCACCCGTGCTGGCTGGGGAGACCAACAGCGAACGCCATAGGTGAGCGGCAGGGCCGGCAGGAGGGGCCTGGGCCCGGCACTGGGGCTGTGGAGAAGGCAGCCCAGGGGGTCTGGGGGCATCCAGGCCAGGGCACAGCCAGTGCAAAGACTCTGGACAGGTTGCTGGCCTAGGAGTGAGGAGACCCAGGGGGAGGGCCCCCTGGAGGAGGCCCCACTGCAGGGTCCCCAGCTACCATGTGTGCTGGGCCCTGCCTGCGCCCGACAGCCCCGGGCAGGACGATGCCACCCTCTGCCCCTGGCACTGGCGTACCCGGCTGTGCTAGGCTTCGGGCCTCGGGTGTCAGCAGGCAGGTGGGCTGGGGAGGGGACCCAGGACCCGGCCACAGGACAAGACCAGGAGCAAGGGCTCCCATGGGAACTGGCACCATCTCCCTTCCCGCCTGGGGACACTTCCAGGGAACAGAGAAGGTCTCACACTGCGGGGCTGCTGCAGACTGACCTGCCATTTCTGCTTCGGCCAACCCGGTGCGGGTGGAAGCCTGCGGCTACCTGGAAGAAAGACAGCGACAGTCAGGCAAGCCCATGGCCACAGGGGGACCAACACCCGCTGCTGTGCAGGCCGCCCTGGGTGGGTGTTCGCCGCCCACCTCACGCCAGGGCTCTGGGCTCCTGCCGAAAGCCCGACCAGGCTTTGCAGACTGAGCTGGCACCACAGGCCTGATGTGTGACCCTGGGGTTGCCTTTCTCAAGAGCCCAGCGGGTGCCATCAGTACTGGCAAGAAAGGAAGGGTCAGGCTGCAGCCCCCGTCCACCACCCTGAGCCAGCAGGTGCCTGGATCCCAAGGTCCCACCCTCATGCTCCCCCTTCACACCCAGCTCCTGCCCTCAGTCCACAGATGGCTCCAACCGCCTCTGGCCACTGCAGGGCCCACTCTCCCAATGCAAGACTGAGAACCGGCACGAGCTCACGGCTGTGTGGCCTCAGGCATGTCGCACACCTCTCTGGACTGTGGCTGTCACCCCTGTGAGCATCAGAGAGCCCGGGATCCCACCAGGTCTGAGTAGCACCCACAGCCCTTCTGCGCAGGATCCCACAGGCTCACCCTGTGGAGCAGGCCGCCGCAGGACGCACCAACAACACCCAAATGGAGGGCTGGCTCCGTGGGGTCCAGCGACCCACCAACAGGAAGTGGGCTGGGCCAGCATGGGCTACGGGCCGCCAGCATGGTGCCCGTTGGCCATCTTTGCCCAGCAGAGTCAAACCGTCCCAGTGCCTGGTCCAGGAGCCAGGACCCAGGACCCACCTCTCGCCGTGACCTGGGCTTCCATCTCAGGACGAGCTGCCCCCTCACGCTCCCCACCTGCTCCTCCTCCCTGGCCCCCCACCACATGCAAGGAACCAGGTCGGGAGTGGGTGGATCCGCCATCCTATCACCAGGACGGAGCACATCCCTGCTCTCCCCCCCGCCCCTGCGCTCTGCTCCATGCCCCTGACCACCAGCCAGCCCCATGCGTGGGCCCCCTCCCTGAACCTGGAGGCTCACGGTGGCCCTGGTGTCCTGTCCACTGCACGGACTCCACAGGCAGAGGCCCCTGCCCGCCATCTCCCCTGTCCCCCCAGACTCAGAGAGGCCAGGACCATTTGGGTATCTGAGCTGGCCATACAGACATCTCCCCTGTCCCCCCAGACTCAGAGAGCTTGGTCCATACAGGCTCAGCAGACCTGTGTGGTCTGGCCGTGGACACTTGCTGGGCGGAACCTCAGGCCCTGCTGAGTCCTGTATGGACCAACGTTCCAGCCCTAACTGTCCTATGGCCAATGCACATTTGCCTCCTCTTGTCACTGGGAAGGACAGTAAATAGGACAGCCCCAAAGCAGCCTCCGAGTCAGCTGACCACAGACTGGCTGGCTACAGCATCCAACGCACCCGGCATGCCCAGGCTCGCCTGGAACCTTCCAGACTCCAGAGGCAGGGAGGGAGGCGGCACTGGGCCCCCCTGCGCCCCGGAAGCAATTCAAGCCTCTGCTCCCTTAGCAGGCACCCCCAACGAGTCACCCAGGCTCCACAGAAGACCCCCCAGCCAGGCCTCAGCCTGTCAACAGACACCACTTGGTTTGAGGCTATTTATTCCCATATGGGAGGCGCTTTCTGACACGGGAGACGGGGACACTACCACGGAGACCGCACAACCGCAGAACAGCCCACAGCTTGGGCGGGACCCCTGTGGCCGGTGCGGAAGGCTCGCTCCCAGCAGGAGCCCAGAGCAGGTGGCAAGCAGGCCTGGCAAGCGGCGAGTCCTGGAGCTCCAGATGGCCTTGATGGCAGTCCCAGAGACCGCGGAAGGGGACCTGCCCCCAGCAGCCCAGAGGAGGTTCCAGAGCAGGTGGGGTGTGGCATCTACGTGTCAGGGTCCAGGCCGCGACACTGGTCCTCCAGCACACCGCGGAACACCTGGAAGCGGTGGTTAAGGTCGGGCCGCGCGTGCACGCGGAAGCGGGTGCCCAAAGCACCGTCGGGCGAGGGCGCCCCGTAGAAGACACGCAGGATGCGGGCGTGTACGAGGGCCATGGCACACATGGCACAGGGCTCGCGGGTGACGTACAGGTCGTAGCCGGTGCACACGTAGGGCAGGCCATCCCCACTCTCCTCCTTGTCCAGCTTGCGCACAGTGCCCGCACGGATGCTCGGGGGGGCCGCGGCCGGGGCGAAGGAGCAGGTAGGGAAGGGCCCGAAGTCATAGGCACCGCGGCCCTGGCCCTGTGCCACGAGGTCCACGCACACCATGACGGCGTGCATCAGAGGGCTGGCCACGCCCCTGCAGTCGTGGCCTGTGGCCAGCACGCGGCCTGAGGCCGGGTCCACCACCACGGCGCCCACGGCCCTCAGGCCCCGCTCCGCCGCCTGCTGCGCCGCCTGCACGGCCCGCTCCATGTGGCTCTGCATGGCCGCCCGCTCCTGGCCGAGAAGAGCTGCCCGGCCAGGGCGCGGGTCACCTGCTTGTCCTCGTGGAAGGACGTGGGCCAGTGGGCCCGAGCCTCCTCGTACTGGCTCCGGGTTAGAGGCGGCCGGGCCGGCACAGGCACCAGGAAGGGCTGGCCCAGGCCACGGGGGTCCACGGCCGGCAGCGGGAGGAGCTCGGCCAGCGAGCAGGCACCCGCAGCAGGTCCCGCCAGGCACAGCAGCAGCTCCAGCGCGTGGGGGCCGCCGCGTGGGGGCAGGGTCGCACCCGCTTGAGGTGGGGCTGCCCAGGCAGCGGGTGCACGGCCGACACCTCCCGAAGGAGGCGCGAGGTCTGGCGCGTGTCCAGCACGGGCGCAGCATAGGCCAGCACCAGCTCCACGGCGCCAGACTGCTGCTCCGACAGCACCGGGAGGGCCTGCCACGGCACCGGCTCGCACTCTGGGCTCCCGGGCTCCTCGCGCTCCCGCGGCTCCACAGCAGGCTCCATTCTCTGAGGGCGACTGTGGGAGACAGATGGCAGGGCGTCGCCGTCAGCTGCGGCCCGGGGAGCTGGGGGTCCGTCCCGGGAGCCGGCTCCGGATGGCTGGATACGTCTGGGGCTTGTCCGAGCTCCAGCCAGGGACCCTGATGCGGCCACACTCCCTTGTGTCCTACCGGTGCTCGGCTTGCAGACTCCGAACTGCCACTGGTCTTTACAAGTGGAGCTTAAGGCGGGTGCAGTGGCTCAGGCCTATTGCCCAGCACTTTGGGAGGCCGAGGCGAGAGGACTGCCTGAGCCCTCGGGTTGGAGATCAGCTCGGGCAACCTGGCGAGACCTCGTCTCTACAATACATCAAAAAATGAGCCGGTGTGGCGGTGCATGCCTGTAGTTCCAGCCACTTGGAAGGCTGAGGCGGAAGGATCGCCGGAGCCCAGTGGGACGAGGCTGCAGTGGCCGTGAGCATGCCCCTGCACTCCAGCCTGGGCAAGAGTGAGACTCCAACTCAAAAACAAAAGCAAACCAAAAGAAACAGAACTTAACTCACGTGCCAGAAGATGGGTTTGCGACTCAGTGGCCTCAGCATGCTTGAAGCTGTGCAGCCTTCACCACCACCAAATTCCAGGACATTTCATCACCCCAGAACAACGCATCTCATCACCCCTACACACACCAGACCTGGGCCACTGAGTCAGAGACCGGAAGCACGAGCCACTGATGTGCCACAGCAGCTTTCAAGACATAAAGGCTGCCAGGCACCATGGTTCACGCCTGTCATCCCAGCAGTCTGAGAGGCAGAGGTGAAAGGATTCCCTGAGTCCACTAGTACGAGACCAACCTGGACAACTTGGGGAGACCTCGTTTCTATAATAAATCTGAAAATTAGCCAGGTGTGGCGGCACACACCTGTATCCCCAGTTACCTGAAAGGCTAAGGCAAAAGGATCGCCTGAGCCCAGCAGGTCGAGGCTGCAGTGGCTGTGTGCATGCCACTGCACTCCAGCCTGGACGATACAGCAAGACTCCAATTCAAAAAAAGATGGAAGGGGCACATGGCCGGCAACTGAGAGCAACCATCCCCCGATGGCCAGCAAGGCTTCAGGACCTTGGTCCTGCAGCCACAGAAACCCTGGTCTCCAAAAGCAAACATGAGCTGCAGGGTCACTGTTCAGTCAAGCCTGATGAGGATGCGGCCGGACCGCCACCTGGAGCCCACCAGGGGAGACCCAAGCAGAGGACCCCGGCCACATCTGCCCAGGCTCTGACCAGCAGAACCGGGGCCTGACAGGTAACATTTTAAATCACTGGATTTGCCATCGTTTGCTACAGTGACAGAAAATAAGCCAGGTGTGGGGACAGAGGGCCACCTCCCAGGACCACACACAGCCTGGTGCCAATGCACAACGGCCGTTTCCAGGTAGTTTCTGTAAAACACTCACCACCTGGTCTGCAAAGGGCTGGACGGGAGAAAGGCCATGCCACGCAGGCCGCAAAACGTGAGCCCAGCACCACCCTCTCCCAAGTTTCCTGTCCCATGCCCACATCCCTGTAGCCAAGGTGGACCCTGGCTGTCTGGTAGGTCTGCCCTCCCTGTCCCCTTACCTCACTGGTCACAGCAGAGGCCCGGAGGGAATGGAGCTGTGTGAGGTGTGCCGGAGGCAGCCTCGGTGGGCTAGCCTGGGACCCCGCCCCGCCCAGCCTTCCCCAGATGCTCCTGGCCCACAGGGCTGAGCAAAGGCTTGCATGTGTCACCCGGGCCTGAGGTCGCCAGCTGTGTCCTTCCACAGCACTAATGAGAACTGGGAGGCCTGCGTGTCACTCCGCTGGTGAGGACAGGGCTGGGATCTCCTGGCTCTTGGCGCCCAAGGCCCTGGCTCCTGGCAGGACAGCCCACCACCGGCAGACACAGACGGCGGGGACGAGGAAGGCACTCGGGACAGCAAGCTTCACGTGGGGGACAGCACTGCTGGCTCAGCTGCCCCACCTAACCTTCCGGAAGCCGCCAGCTCAGCTGTCCCGACCTCCCGACCCGCAGGCGCCCCGCCCAGCTCGCCTGCGCCAGAGCCTGCCTGACTGCCACATCCCGAGGCCAGACCCGAACCAAGACCACGACACTCCCGAGCGGCCCAGCCTGAACCTGCTGGGTGGAACACGAGGAAGAAACAGCCACAGTGCGGGGCGGCCACATGGCCCCACAGCCACCCCCTCGAGCAGAACTGAGCGAGCACCACGGGCCGGAGGCTGCAGCCGGGACCCTGGGCTGGAGCCCCACCCTCACCAACAAGGTGGTCCCTGGAACCGCCCACTGTCACACAAGACTGCCCCGTTCACACCAGGAGCCGGGACCAGGCAGGACCTGGGAAAAGACCAGTCCCCGGAGACAGGCCACAGCATCACTAGGCCGGAGAGGGACGGCCTGTCCTGGGCGTACACGTGGCCAACTCACAGGAGCGGAAAGGAGGTGTCCTTCCAGGACTCTGGCCCTGCATCCACTTGCACCAGGGAGGCAAACACAGGCTCCCGCAGGCCAGCGGACCCCAGCAGCCCGAAAGGCAGAGCAGGGAACGGAGGACCCAGGTGGGAGCACCACCGCAAGGGAGGCTCAGAGGCTGTCTGCAAAACGCCCCCTCCCCCGCCCTTCACTCAGCGTCCAGAGGGAAACGAGAAAAGAAGCATCCAGCACAGGAAGCCAGAAGCACAGCCAGGGCCGCTTCCCAGGGCTCGGCGCGAGGTCCCTGTGCCCCAGGCCTGTCGTCTGCCCTGATGTGTGGCCCGGCCCTCCGCCTGGCACACCAGGGCCTCACGCACCTGTTCCTTACCCAGTGCAGGGAGGGGGTGGGCCATGACCGCAGGGAAGCCACGCCCAGTACACCCTGGGGAGCTGCTGCACACTGAACGTCCATCCCCTAAACCCCCTTTGAAGTCCTCACTCCAGGGAATGGCCGGAGTCTTTGGCAGGTGACGAGGTCGGAACAGGGTTCCATCCCGACCCTGCTGAACGGCCCACCCAACTGCCCCGTTAGGGCAAGGCAAGAAGGCGCCAGCCCTCTGCAGGCGGCCACGGGCTCCGCCGGCACCTTGGCCTGGACCTCCAGCCCCAGCACTGCGATGCACGACTGTCCCGGCCGCCTGCCCACGGTGGCCTGCACCACAGGAGCGGTCCAGACACGGACATCCAGGGGCCCCTAGGAGGGCCCCGTCCCTGCGCCTGCATGCAGACCACCTTTCCGACGGGAGCACTTCGGAAACGCCTCCACCCGTGCGTGGGAAGGCAACACAGTGTGCAGGTCGGCCGCTCCCACGTGGCCACAGGCCCAGGCAGCCGTGGAGCTCCTGAGCCACGTCTGGCCTACTTGCACCCTCGACGGTGGCTGGACAGCACTGGGTGGGGAGGCCGTGGCGCTGGCGTCAGAGTATCTACACTGGTTCCAGGGTGAAAGGTTTCAGGTTTGCTAAATATACCATGGAGACGAACTTCAACTTACTTCTTTTGGACTTTTATTTTTCCTGAGTTGGAGTCTCACTCTGTCGCCCAGACTGGAGTGCAGTGGCTGCTCCCAGCCACCGCAGCCTCGACCTGCTGGGCTCCGGCGATCCTTCCGCCTCGGCCTTCCGAGTAGCCGGAATTACAGGCGCGCGCTACCAAGCCCAGCTAATTTTTTGATTTTATTGTAGAGATGAGGTCTCGCTGCCCAGGCGGGTCTCGAACCCACAGGCTCGGGCAATCCACTCACCTCAGCCTCCCAATGGTGCGGGATTACTGGCTGAGCCACCGAGCCCAGCTCCTTTTGGCACTTTTTAAAACGTGGTTTCTGGCTGGACTTGGTGACTCAGCCTGTCATCCCAGCACTTTCAGAGGCTGAAGCGAGTGGATTTCCTGAGTCTGCGGGTTCGAGACCTGCCTGGGCAACTTGGCAAGACCTCGTCTCTACAATAAATCAAAAATTAGCCAGGCGTGGTAGCACGCACCTGTAGTTCCGGCTACTTGGAAGGCTGAGGCGGAAGGATTGCCGGAGCCCAGCAGGTCGAGGCTGTGGTGGCTGGGAGAGTTCCACTGCACTCCAGTCTGGGCAACAGAGTGAGACGGCAACTCAAAAAAATAAATAAATAAAACGTGGTTTCTGAAAACCTCATCCCCCACGTGGCACACATGGTATTTCCACAGAACAGGGCTGCTCGGGTGGTGTCAGAGCTGAGCCACGGACAACCCGAAAACAATCCCAGATGATCTTGGACACCAGGGCCCACCCGGACCACATGTCCCTGCCAGCGTCTCAGGGAGGACGACTCTCAATGCCCCTGCTGAGTCCGTGGCCAGTGACCTCGGGGGTACGCTGAGGCCGTCTGAGGGCAATGAACAGAAAACATGGAAGTGGCTACAGTCGAAGGCCACATGCCTGCAGTTCCCACAGGAGAGTCACGCCGGGGACCCCACGGCTCGCATGGCCGCCCAGGCCACAAAGACCCACTGTCTCAGGGCAGAAGAGAAACACAGCACCATTTGTCCCTCTGAGACTACGACCTCTGTCTGAGGGAAAACAAAACCAGCGACACAGAGGAGGCTGCCATCAGGACACCGTGCCGGGCCTGCCAGCCCTGGGAGGGCAGCCACAAGTCAGGGGGACAGTGACACCCTTTATGGTCAAGGTAGTCCTGGCCCTCGCCGTCAGGGGCCTTGCCGCCGAGGGTCGGCTGCACCAGGGACAGGACCCCGGCAGGGACTGCCCCTCCCTGACAACACCCACCCAGGCAGCAGGTGCACACTAGACCCCCTCAGGACACTGGGCACTGCACCCACCCACGACGGGCTGTGGCCAGGGGTCCCAAGAGGATGTGACCCCAGCCTGGTCTGGTTCTGAGCAGGGGTGAGTCAGGCTCCACTAGAGACCCTAGGACACCTGCGGGCTGGGCACCCTCACCTAACCCCACAGAAAGGTTGGAGCTCGGGCCTGGGTGTGTCTCCCAGGAAATCCACTCAGCCCAGCTAGATGCCCGGCTGTGACGGCTCAAGCACCTGACCCCTCCAGGCCTCAGTTTCTGCCCTACAAAACGGGAACTCCGTCTGCTGGGCATGGCTTTCAGGCGCCTAAAGGGACAAAATGCACCAACAGACACCATGCTGCCCAGGACACAACAACACTCCACAAATGAGCCCCACAGCTCCCAGGGACGGAGCAGCAGGACCAGTGGGCTGAGTCCAGGAGGGCTCCCTGGAGACAGCAACCCACAACCGGGCCTGGGGGGCAGGCAAAGCAGGGGAGGGAACGGCCAATGCTCAATCTCTGGACACACCTACAGTCAGGTGGATGCTTGCTTCAGCTGGGGTTTCCAGGATGTGGCCCCACACAAGGCAGACAGGCAGGCCGAAATCCACATTTCTATCTTTTTAAACAAACCAGGATCTTGCCATGTTGCCCAGGCTGGTTTCGAACTCCTGGCCACAGGCAATCCTTCCACCTTGGCCTCCCGAAGTGCTGGGATTATAGGTATGAGCCACCGTGTCTGGCCCAAACCTGCAGTTATAAGCTCCCTGAGTTGGGCTGCCAGATGAGATATAGGACACTCGCCAAGCACAGTGGCTCAACCCTGTCATCCCAGCATTTTGGGAGGCTGAGGCAAGGGGATTGCCTGAGCCTGCAGGTTCGAAACCCGCCCAGGCAACTTGGCAAGACCTCGTCTCTACAATAAATCAAAAACTAGCCGGGCGTGGTAGTGCATGCCTATAGTTGCAGCCACTTGGAAGGCTGAGGCAGAAGGATCGCCAGAGCCCAGCAGGTGGATGCTGGGGTGGTCGTGACGTGCCACTGCACTCCAGCCTGGGTGACAGAGTGAGACTCCGACAGAAAAAAAACAACAAAAAAGAGATACAGGACACTCAGCTGAATACATTTCAGACAAGCAGGAAAAGCTTATTTAGTGTCAGGATATCTCACGCAATCTTTGGAATACACTGACACAAAGAAAAAAGTCTTCATCGTTTCAACAGAATTCCACCTTAACGGGGTGTCCTGCCACGTTTGGGGGGCTGACCCTACAAGGGGCCTTCGGTGCACAAAGTTGGAAAACCTGGGCGCATGGGCGGTCCCTCCGTCCCAGCCTTCCAAGTAGCTGGAACCACAGGCGCGCACCACCACAACCTGCAAATTTTTCTTGATTTATTGTGGAGACAGGTCTCCCCAAGTTGCCCAGGCTGATCTCGAACTCTTGGACTCAGGCAACCCTCTCGCCTCGGCCTCCCAAAGTGCTGGGATGACAAGCTTGAGCCCGGCCAATCGTGGTCGGTTTCTAGGATGTTCTGACAAAAGGGAAAGAAGACAGCCTCACCGGAAGGAAGCTGGGAAAGTGGCCGCCCGGAGGCAGGAGACTGACTGCGATGACCCCGGACACTGCGTACCGGAAACAGCTGGGGCGCACGGGGCCGCGAGCACGGGTCACAGGGGCGCGCGCACGCGCAGAAAGGAGACGGGCTCGGGGAAGCGAGGGGCGCTCAGGGCAGGCCGTTACGGCGCGCGCGCGCACTCGCGCTGTCTCCTCGCGCCCCCGCCCGCACGCCGCGCGCCCGCCCGCCCGCGGCCCCGCGACCCCCGGGCCAGGTCCCTCCCTCGTCCCCCGCACGGCCGGCGCCCCTCATCGCCGAGAACCGTCCCCGTCGCCGCCCCCACTGCCCCTCAGCGAGAGCTGGGCCTGAAAAACTCGAGACCCGGGGCCGCGCGCTTACCTGAAAGAATCGGGCGCGAGCGCTGCGCTTCGCCAAGTCCTAGCAACCGGACCGCCCCGCCTCGCCTCGCCTCCACCCCCGCCCCGCCTCCGCCCGGCGCCGCGGAGCACGACGGGAGCGTAGTTCCAGGGGCGGAGTCGTCGCGAGGGAAAGGCGGGGCCGGGAATACAATCCCCAGAAGGCCGCGCGTGCAGCCGTCTTGCCCCGCCCTCTCCGGAAAGGCGCTCACGTGATTGGCGGAAGGACTCGGGCCGTGCCGCGTTACTCTGGGCAAGCGTTGACTTGCGGGTTCGAGACCCGTTGGGCGGCGGATGGAAAAAAAAAAAAAAGCTTCTGAAACTGGAGGTCCGTGGGAAATCAGCAAAGCCGGGAGACTGAGGTCGAGGGGAGACTAGACACCTGTCCTCAGAGACCAGGATGGAGCCAGGGTGCAATTCTGCCCTTCGATGCTATGCGGATGACCACAGCCTGGGGCCAGGGCGGACTCCGGCCTCAGTTTGCCTGAGCAACTGCAATTTTGTCAACCATTTCAGCTACTCTTTCCAGTAGAGCAGGTTTAACCCAGTGGTTCTCAACGAGGGTGGGCACATTTCTGGGTGTCGCGACTGGGGTGGGGCTACTGGCATGGGTTGGGTGGAGGTCAGGGATGCTCCCCGACACACTGCAGTTCCTGGGACGGCCCCATCTCCGCTAGATCGGGGCTCAAATGCAGAAAAACCTGGTTTCATCCCATCGCCCAAGAGCAGGTAAATTCCGGTTTAAAGGGCCAGAAGGAGGAAACAGTTGGTGTGTTCCATTTCTTTCCCCTGTGGTCTCTGGTAACTCGATGCTCGACTCCTCCAAGAACAAGGAGTGTCCCACCAAGATCACCAAAGATCCTCCCTGGGAGGGGGTGGTGCAGGGAGATCTCCCTCACCCCAGCTCCTCAGCCCCGTGGGACCCCAAGCATGGAGTCTCCTGAGTTTCCTCTCTCGGTGTGCAAAGGTTTGCCTGGTCGCCCGATTCCTGGGTAAAGCACCATTCCAGGAATCTATTTTCACTCAGCTGGTCACTTTAGTTTTTTCTTTTCTAAATTAAAAACTCAGACTAATGTGAGTTTTCTTTTTTCTTTTTTTAGTTTCTGTACACACATCTCCATCACCGAATGTCTCGCTCAACCTAGCCAAGAACCCGTTTTGCTAATTTGTTTAAATTGTACAAAAAAAAAAAAGCCTTCATTTGGAAAGTCATTAACTCCAAGGCCCAAATTTTCTGCATCTAAAAAAAAAAATGAATCTAGGCCGGACGTAGTGGCTCATGCTTGTCAACCCAGCGCTTTCGGGGGGCAAGGTGGGAGGATCGCTTGAAGCCAGAGGTTCAAGAGAAGCCTGGGCCACACAGCAAAGCCCCTGTCTCTACAAAAAAACTAAAAAATCAGGCTGGTCATGGTGGCTCACGCCTGTAATCCCAGCAATTTGGGAGGCCGGGCTGGAGAATTGCTTAAGCTCAGCAGTTTGAGACCAGCCCTGGGCAATATAATGTGAACTTGTCCCTACACAAAATCAAAAAATTAGCCAGTGTAGTAGTGTACACCGGTAGTCCCAGCTACTCAGGAGGCTTGCTGAGGTGAGGGGATCACCTGAGCCTAGGAGTTTGAGGCTATGATGAGTAATGATCATGCCACTTCAGCCTGAGATCCTGATTCAAAATAAATAAAAAAGGCCAGGCACAGTGGCTCAGCCTGTCATCCCAGCACTTTGGGAGGCCAAGGCGAGAGGATTGCCTGAGCCTGGGGCTTCGAGACCAGCCTGGGCAACTTGGTGAGACCTCGTTTCTACAATAAAATCACAAAAACTAGCCGGGTGTGGTGGTGTGTGTCTGTAGTTCCAGCTACTTGGAAGGCTGAGGCGGAAGGATCGCCAGAGCCCAGCAGGTCGACGCTGTGGTGGCTATGAGTGTGCCACTGCACTCCAGTCTGCGCAATAAGAGTGAGACTCCAACTCAAATAAATTAATAAGTAATAATAAAAAACTCAGCCAGGGCCGGGCTCGGTGGCTCAGCCTGTAATCCCGCGCTTTGGGAGGCTGAGGTGAGTTGATTGCCTGAGCCCGCGGGTTCGAGACCCGCCTGGGCAACTTGGCGAGACCTCATCTCTACAATTAATCAAAAACTAGCTGGGCGTGGTGGTGTGCATCTGTAGTTCCAGCTACTTGGAAGGCTGAGGCGGAAGGATCGTCGGAGCCCAGCAGGTCAAGGCTGCGGTGGCCTGGAGCGGCCACTGCACTCCAGTCTGGGCGACAGAGTGAGACTCCAACTCAAAAAATAATAATAATAATAATAAAAAACCTCAGCCAGGGCCAGACTCAGTGACTCAGCCTATAATCCCAGCACTCTGGGAGATGGAGGCAAGAGGATTGCCTGAGCCTGCGGGTTCATGACCAGCTTGGGAAACATGGTGCGACCTCGTCTCTACAATAAATCAAAAAATTAGACCAGGGTTAGTGGCTCGGCCTGTCATCCCAGCACTTTGGGAGGCCGAGGCGAGTGGTTCGAGACCAGCCTGGTGGGAGGCCGAGGCAAGTGGTTCGAGACCAGCCCGGGCAACTTGGTGAGACCTCGTCTCTACATAAATCACAAAAACTAGCCGGGCGTGGGGTCATGCATCTGTAGTCCCGACTCCTTGAAAGGGTGAGGCGGAAGGATCGCTGGAGCCCAGCAGGTTGACGCTGGGGTGGCCATGAGCATGCCGCTGCACTCCAGCCTGGGTGACAGAGTGAGACTCTGCCTCAAAAAAAGAAGAAGAAATTCATACTTTGTTTTAAGCAGTTGAGGGATAGGTAAAAAGCTGTTTCTGCCTTGGCAAGTTCTCAGTTTCCCTTAGCTCAAATTAATCCATATTCCAGGGTGGCATCTTTTGGCGTGACATATTCTGAACACTTCAACTCTTTATTTTATTTCATTGGTGTTTTGTTTGTTTTTTTTTTTGAGTTGGAGTCTCACTCTGCCGCCCAGACTGGAGGGCAGTGGCCGCTCCCGGCTACCGCAGCCTCGACCTGCTGGGCTCCGGTGATCCTTCCACCTCAGCCTTCCGAGTAGCTGGAACTACAGGCGCGCGCCACCACGCCCGGCTTATTATCCCTTTTTTAAATAAAGGAAACAGCTGAATCCCCTCGTCACCCAGTTGTATGTCAAACTATTTGATGTCATGCGTAGACTTGTGGGTCGCCCTTCCCACAGGGTCACAGACACCCCTGGTAGGGTTTGTGTCTGTCTGGGCGTCCTGCGTGCCTCTAGCCCAGCTAAAAACGGGGCCTGACAAGTGACGGAGGCCACACAAGCCTGTGCCCAAGCACTGCAGCTAGGGAATGTCACGAGGCTGGATGAGCATCCCATCCACTGGCCGATGGTTCCAATTACTTCTTGCCACAGCCCAGGACATGTGGGCCTGCCTCAAGAAGGTTCCGTCCATTTTCCTCTCAGACTGGAGTGCAGTGGCCGCTCCCCCACCGCGCCTCGCCTCTGGGCTCTGGCGATCCTTCCGCCTTAGCCTTCCAAGCAGCTGGAACTACAGGAACGCGCTACCATGCCCGGCTAAGTTTAAAAAAATTATTTTTAGCCGGGCTCGGTGGCTCAGCAGCTCAGCCTGTAATCCTGCGCCTTTGGGAGGCTGAGGTGAGTGGATTGCCGGAGCCTGCGGGTTCGAGACCCGCCTGGGCAGCGAGACCTCATCTCTACAATAAATCAAAAAAACAGCCGGGGGTGGTAGCACATGCCTGTAATTCCGGCTACTCGGGAAAGGGTGAGGCGGAAGGATCGCCGGGGCCCAGCAGGCAAGGGTGCGGTGGCCGGAGCGGCCACTGCACTCCATCTGGGCAACCGAGTGAGACTCCAACTCAATAAAAAATATATATATATATAAATAAATAAATAATTTTTTTTTTTATGGTAGAGATGAGGTCTGGAACCCGCAGGCTCAGGCCATCCACTCACCTCAGCCTCCCAAAGGTGCGGGATTACAGGCTGAGCCACTGAGCCCGGCAACAGAGGGATTCTTTTGCTTACTTACAATATCTGCTCCATCAGGCTGGACTTCTTTTGTTGTTGCTGTTAGAGTCTCACTCTGTCACCCAGGCTGGGGTGCAGTGGCACGCTCACGGCTTACCGCAGCCTTGACCTGGGCTCAGGCGGTCCTCCTGCCTCAGCCTCCGTCCTGAGTAGTTGGGGCGACAGGCACCACCACGCCCAGCTAATTTTTTTCATTGTGGAGACGGGGTCTCACCAAGTGGCCCAAGCTGGTCTCAACCTCTTGGCTCAGGCAATCCTCCCTCTTCGGCCTCCCAAAGTACTGGGATGACAGGTGTGAGCCACTGTGCCCGCCCAGCAGGGCCCTTTGCTCCCGCTGTGTGAGGCTCCACGCATGTGCAAGGAACTTGCCATTGTGTTATTGTTTTACCAAGACACACAGGATCACCCCGGCTTCCCTGGGAACCCAGCACGCGCCTGGCAACCCTCTAGAAATGAAGCGGGCACTGTCGCCACCTGCCGACCAATGCCAGCTTCGCCCAAGCCTGGGACTTCAGGCCGATCCCAGAAACAGCTGCCACGATTTGACCCTTCCCAGAAAGTCCACATCCATCACTCCTGGCTCCTGACACGGTCCCCCAGCCCAGAGGTGGTCACAGAGCAGAGCCACTGTGAAAAAGCTCTGGGCTGGGCCGGGCACGGTGGCTCATGCCTAAAATCCCAGCACTTTGGGAGCTCAAGGTGAGTGGACTGCCTGAGCCCACAGGTTGGAGACCAGCCTGGACAACCTACAAGACCTCATCTCTACAATAAATCAGAAAATTAGCCGGGCATGGTGGCAGGTGCCTGCCATTCCGGCTAGTTGGAAGACTGAGGCAGAAGGATCGCCTGAGCCCAGCAAGTCAACGCTGGGGTGGCCGAGAGCGTGCTACTGCGTTCCAGCCTGGGCAATGGAGTGAGACTCCGACTCAAAAAAAGAAAAAAATTAGCCAGGCATGGTGGTGCCTGTGGTTCCAGCTACTCGGGAGGCTGAGGAGGAAGGATCGCTGGAGCCCAGCAGGTCGAGGCTGCAGTAAGTCTTGGTTGTGCCACTGTACTCCAGCCTGACCAACAGAGGGAGATCTGGACTCTAAATAAATAAATAAACCTGCTGGTCTTGGTGACTCAGTCTGTAATCCCAGCACCTTGGGAGGCCGAGGCGAGTGGATTGCCTGAGCCCATGGGTTCGAGACCCGCCCGGGCAACTCAACGAGACCCCGTCTCCACAATAAATCAAAAATCAGCCATGCCTGGTAGCATGCGCCTGTAGTTCCAGCTGTTTGGAAGGCCGATGTGGAAGGATCGCTGGAGCCCAGTGGGTCGACGCTGGGGTAGCCGTGACCATGCCCCTGCACTCCAGCCTGGGCAACAGAGTGAGACTCCAACTCAAAAAATAATTAATTAATTGATAAGTAAATAAAACCAACCTCCAAGGCAGTGGTATCTGTCATGGCATCTTGAGAATATGAGTTCACTGCCTCGTGAAATGAGTGCTCACATCCAGTGAAAGACTCGAACACATGTTCATGGCAACTCTGTTCGTGATAGTCCCACCCTGGAAACAGCCCACACAGCCTTCAGGAGAGTGGATCAAGACAATGGGGAGGGGGTGTCTGCCATCTAATACAATGCAGGAAGGAAGGAGGAATGACCAGGCGTGGTGACCCCTCCCTGAAATCCCAGCACTCTGGGAGGCTGAGGCAGGAGGATCACCTGCGGCCTGGAGTTCAAGACCAGCCTGGACAACAGAGTGAGACCTTGTCAATATAAAAATTTTTTAGATGGGCTGGGCGTGATGGTGCCTGTAGTCTTAGCTACACAGGAAACTGAGGCAGGAGAGCTGCTTAATCTCAGCAGTCTGAGGCTGCCATGAGCTATGATTCTGCTGCTGCCCGTGCAACAGAGCAAGTACTCGCCTCAAAATTTTATTTATTCTTTTTTTTTTTTTGAGTTGGAGTCTCACTCCATCTCCCAGGCTGGAGTGCAGTGGCACATTCATGGCCGACCCAGTGTCGACCTGCTGGGCTCTGGTGATCCTTTGGCCTCAGCCTTCTGAGTAGCCGGAATTACAGGCATGCGCTACCACGCCCGGCTGATTGATTTATTGTAGAGATGAGGTCTCGCTGCCCAGGCAGGTCTTGAACCCATGGGCTCAGGCAATCCACTCACCTCAGCCTCCCAAAGGCGCGGGATTACAGGCTGAGCCTCTGAGCCCTGCTTATAATTTTTTTTTTTTTTTTTGAGTTGGAGTCTCACTCTGTCACCCAGACTGGAGTGCAGTGGCTGCTCCCGGCCACCACAGCCTCGACCTGCTGGGCTCTGACGATCCTTCCGCCTCAGCCTTCCAAGTAACTGGAACTACAGGCGCGCGCTACCATGCCCAGCTCATTTTGATTTATTGTAGAGATGAGGTCTCACCAAGTTGCCCAGGTGGGTCTCGAACCCACGGGCTCAGGCAATTCACTCACCTCAGCCTCCCAAAGGCGCAGGATTACAGGCTGAGCCACCCAGCCCGGCTTATAATTTTTTTTTAATGGGACAACCCTTCAGGTTCCCTCTCACTGTGGGAGCTTTTTTGTCCTGTCAGTAAATCCTGCTTTCTAAAAAAAAAAAAAAAAAAAAAAATATATATATATATATACACACATACATATTTAATTTATATATATAAATAAAATGGACCAGGTGCAGTAGCTCAAGCCTGTAATCCCAGCACTTTGGGAGGCTGAGACGAGTGGATTGCCTGAGGCCAGGGGTTTGAGACCTACCCGGGTAACTTAGTGAGACCCCATCTCTACAATAAATCAAAAATTAGCCGGGTGTGGTAGCATGCACCTGTAGTTCCAGCTACTTGGAAGGCTGAGGCGGAAGGATCGCCAGAGCCCAGCAGGTCGAGGCTGTGGTGGCCAGGGGCGGCCACTGCACTCCAGTCTGGGTGAGAGTGAGACTCCAACTCAAAATAAAAATGACTTCTGGGTATGTCTGGGTATTTCTAAACAAGGCTAGTATTGAACGTCCGCTCGCCGGGCTCGGTGGCTCAGTCTGTAATCCCAGCACTTTGGGAGGCTGAGGTGAGTGGATTGCCTGAACCAGTGGGATCGAGTCCCTCCTGGGCAACTTGGCGAGACCTCATCTCTACAATAAATAAAAAAAAAAAAATTAGCCGGGCGTGGTAGCGCGCACCTGTAGTTCCCGCTACTTGGAAGGCTGAGGCGAAGCCGGGCTTGGTGGCTCAGCAGGGGTGGGGGTGGGGTGCGCCCAGGCACCAGAGCTCGAGCAGAGGGGCCTCCATTTGGACCCCAGGCCTCTCCGCTCCGCACGGGTGAACACTGTCTTTCTGCGCCCCCCCACCCCCGCCAGGGGAATTAGACTTAAAAACAAAGGTGGGGGCCTGGGTCGTTGGCTCACACCTGTAATCGCAGCAATTTGGGAGGCTGAGGCAGGAGGATCCTTGAGGCCAGGAGTTCGAGACCAGCCTGGGCAAATTGGCGAGACCTCGTCTCTATAATAAACTTAAAAATTAAGCTGGGCTCGGTGGCTCAGCCTGTAATCCCGCGCCTTAGGGAGGCTGAGGTGAGTGGATTGCCTGAGCCCGCGGGTTCGAGACCCGCCTGGGCAGCGAGACCTCATCTCTATGATAAATCAAAAAATCAGCCGGGCGTGGTAGCGCATCCCTGTAGTTCCGGCTACTCGGAAGGCTGAGGCGGAAGGATCGCCGGAGCCCAGCAGGTTGAGGCTGCGGTGGCCGGGAGCGGCCGCTGCACTCCAGTCTGGGCGACCAAGTGGGACTCCAACTCAAAAAAAAAAAAAAAAAAAAGGCTCAGTCAAGCAGAGGCCCTTCATCCGTGGGGGTGGGCAGCCCCAAACCCTGAGGGTGGATAGAAGGAGGGGACTCTTCCCTTCTGCCCCCTCCAGTAGGCTGATTGGCCTCTGGGCCTGGGGAAGGACAGCACTGGCTTCCCAGCTTCCCAGGCCTCAGACTTGGGCTGAAGCACGTCCCAGCACTCGTGGGTCTGCAGCTTGCAGACGGCAGGTTCTGGGATTCCTCAGCCGTGGGTCCGGGGATTCCTTGCCCTCAGGCCTTGGGACGCCTCAGCCTCAGCCTCCAAAATCACATGAGCCAATTCCTCACAATAAGTCTTTTCATACCCATATTTCTTTTGTTTTTCTGGAAAACTCGATCTGGTATGAGCTCCCAAGGTACTCCTATGCTTTTTCTTCCTTTGAGTCGGAGTCTCACTCCGTTGCCTAAGCTGGAATGCCGTGGCATGCTCACGGCCACCCCAGCGTCGACTGTTGGGCTTAGGCGATCCTTCCACACCAGCCTTCCGAGGAGCTGGAAGTACAGGCGCGCGCCACCGTGATTGGCTAACTTTCTTGCCCCGACTGGAGTGCAGTGGCCGCTCCCGGCCACCGCAGCCTCACCAGCTGGGCTCTGGCGATCCTTCCGCCTCAGCCTTCCGAGTAGCCGGAACTACAGGGATGCGCTACCACGCCCGGCTGATTTTTTGATTTATCATAGAGATGAGGTCTCGCTGCCCAGGCGGGTCTCGAACCCGCGGGCTCAGGCAATCCACTCACCTCAGCCTCCCAAAGGCGCGGGATTACAGGCTGAGCCACCGAGCCCAGCTTAAATTTTAAGTTTATTATAGAGGCGAGGTCTCGCCAATTTGCCCAGGCTGGTCTCGAACTCCTGGCCTCAAGGATCCTCCTGCCTCGGCCTCCCAAATTGCTGCGATTACAGGTGTGAGCCAACGAGCCAGGCCCCCTCCTTTGTTTTTAAGTCTAATTCCCGTGGCGGGGGTGGGGGGGGCGCAGAAAGACAGTGTTCACCCGTGCGGAGCGGAGAGGCCTGGGGTCCAAATGGAGGCCCCTCTGCTCGAGCTCTGGTGCCTGGGCGCACCCCACCCCCACCCCTGCTCAGCCAAGCGGGTGTTGCTATTTTAATCGGCCCCGCACTTCCTTCCTGGTAGTGTCAGCAACCCACTTCCTGGCCGGGTCTCACTCTCTCCCCTCTGGGAGGGGCGTCCGTTCACCAACACTGATGTCCCTGACCCCAGCCAGGACTGGCCCCGTTGTTGGCGGAGGCCAAGCTCAAAACGGAAACACAGGACCCCTAGGTCAAAATGATTAGGAATTCCAAGACAGTGCCCACAGAGCGCCAAGCCACACTCGAGAGCAGGCCCTGGTGACCGCTCAGGCCTCAGCCGACATGCTGGTGCTGGCCCAAGCCCTGCCCCAGTCCTGTAGTTGTGTAGATGGTTATTGACTTATTTTATGGTGCAACATACACAGCCCATAAAATTCACCATTTTAGCCGGCTCGGTGGCTCAGCCTGTAATCCTGTGCCTTTGGGAGGCTGAGGTGAGTGGATGGCCTGAGCCCGCGGGTTCGAGACCCGCCTGGGCAGCGAGACCTCATCTCTACAATAAATCAAAAATCATCCGGGCATGGTAGCGCATGCCTGTAATTCCGGCTACTCGGAAGGCTGAGGCGGAAGGATCGCCGGAGCCCGGCAGGCCAAGGCTGTGGTGGCCGGGAGCAGCCACTGCGCTCCAGCCTGGGCGACAGAGTGAGACTCCAACTCAAAAAAAAAAAAAAAAAATTCACCATCTTAACCGTTTTAAGTGCACAACTCAGCGCATCACACCCTCGTGTGGTTGTGGTATTGCCACCACCATCGTCTCCAGAACTTTCTCCTCGCCCCAGACTGAGGCTCTGTTCCGTGAAATACTCACCCTCCCTCTGACTCCAGCGCAGGACATGGGGCTTTTACAGCCCAGCTGGTTCTGGTTGGGGAAGATGGCGGTGGCTGGGGTGGCAGCTGTGGAAAACTTTTGGCCTGGATGTCAGCAAGGCGATCCTGCAGGGAGCCTAGTCTGCGGGGTCTCGGTCTGTCACCCAGGCTGGCGTACAGTGAGTGGCATGATCATGGCTCCCTGCAGCATCGACCTCCTGGGCTCAGGTGATCCTTCTGCCTCAGCCTCTCCAGGAGCTGGGGCTGCAGGCGTGCGCCACCACGTTTGGCTAGTTTTTTATTTTTTGTAGAGATGGGATCTCGCTTTTTTGCCCAGCAGGCTGGTCTTGAATAAACTAGTCTCTTGTCTAAAAAAAAAAAAAAAAAAAAGAAAGAAATCCTCACCTCCATCCCCTCCCCAACCCCCAACACCCACGAATTCACATCCTGTCTCTGACAATTTTGGGGACCTCCTAGGAGTAGGAACTCACAGGGCATGTTCTTCTGTGTCTAGGTCTCACGGAGTGTGATGGCCTCAGGTCCTTCCACACTGTAACCAGTGTCAGAGCCTCCTTCCTGTTTGTGACCAAGTGAAGGCCATGCCATGTAATCATCATCCCTCTGTGGACACGAGATTTTTTTTTTTTTTTTTAAGTTGGAGTCTCACTCTGTCGCTCAGACTGGAGTGTAGTGGCCTGGCCACCACAGCCTTGACCTGCTGGGCTCCGGCGATCCTTCCGCCTCAGCCTTCCGAGTAGCTGGAACTACAGGCGTGCGCTACCACACCCGGCTAATTTTTATTTATTTATTTATTTATTTTTATTTTTTTTTTTTTTTGAGTTGGAGTCTCACTCTGTCGCCCGGACTGGAGTGCAGTGGCTGCTCCCGGCCACCGCAGCCTCCCCTGCCGGGCTCCGGCGATCCTTCCTCCTCAGCCTTCCGAGTAGCCGGAATTACAGGCGTGCGCTACCACGCCCGGCTGATTTTTTGATTTATTGTAGAGATGAGATCTCGCTGCCCAAGCGGGTCTCGAACCCGCGGCCTCAGGCATCCACTCCCCTCAGCCTCCCTCCCAAAGGCGCAGGATTACAGGCTGAGCCAACGAGCCCAGATTTTTTTTTTTCTCATTCTGTTGCCCAGGCTGTAGTGCAGTGGCATGCTCACTGCTCACCGTAACCTTGGCCTTGGCTCAAAAGAACCTTCCTCCTCAGCCTCCAAGTAGCTAGAACTATAGGCACCACCATGCCCGGCTAATTTTTTTATTTATTGTAGACATGAGGTCTCACCACGTTGCCCAGGCTGGCCTCAAACTCCTAGCTCAAGCAATCCTCCCTCCTTGGCCTCCCAAAGTGCTGGGATGACAGATGTGGACCCCTGCGTTCAGCCTCCTGCACTTTTTTGACTTCCGGGCCTCAGAACAACCTCAGTTGAGGCTGGGATCCTCCGTGGGCAGGTAGCAGAGACCGGGGACTCTGGGGCAACCCTTGACAGCCCCAGGGAGTCCCAGACAGCTGAATCCCAGGCAAGGGAGCCAGTGCTGGAGGCCAGAGACCCAACCACACCCTGAGGATTCAGAAAATGAAGAGAATCAGCCCTGGGCAGTCTCCGGGCCTGAATCTGAACCCTTTCCTGGCATCTGGGTCCTGAATTTGAGGAAAAGGGCCTTGAGAGGGGTGGCCTGGGACCTTCGGTCTACCTCTGAAGTGAGTTAAAGAGGAGAGTCGGGCTGGGCTCAGTGGCTCAGCCTGTAATCCCGCGCCTTGGGAGGCTGAGGTGAGTGGATTGCCTGAGCCCGCGGGTTCAAGACCCGCCTGGGCAGGCGAGACCTCATCTCTACAATAAATCAAACAATCAGCCAGGTGTGGTAGCACGTGCCTGTAATTCCGTCTACTTGGAAGGCTGAGGCGGAAGGATCGCCGGAGCCCAGCAGGTCGAGGCTGCAGTGGCCGGGAGCGGCCCCTGAACTCCAGTCTGGGCGACAGCGTGAGACTCCAACTCAAAAAAACACAAAAAACAGGGGAGTCTTCAGCCTCAGCCAGGTACAGGGGCTCATGTTTGCCATCCCAGCACTTCGGGAGGCGGAGGCGGGAGTGTTGCCTGAGCTCAGGGGTTCGAGACCACCTGGGAAGTGGCCAGACCTTGTCTCCACAAAAAAATCCCAAAGCTGGGCTTGGTGGCGCCTGTAGTCCCAGCTACACGGGAGGGACTGAGTCCAGGAGGTCGAGTCTGCGGTGATCTGTGATCGTGCCACCGTACTCCAGCCTGGGCCACAGACCCTGAGTCCAAAAAAAAAAAGAGAAGAGTTCTGGAAAGGAGAGGGGGCCAAGACTGCCTGCAGGGGTAGGGGGCATTTTGAGCTGGGACAGGCACTAAGGCCCTGGAGGGGCCATGGTAGCAGAGCGCAGGCCTGGAAGGGAAAGGGACTCCAACTAACACGCCCCCTGCGGCCGGCCTGCCTTCTGCCTCTGTCGCCGTCACGTTCTCAGAGGCCTGCCCTGACTTTGACCTTGCTTTCTTTTTTTTTTTTTTTTGAGTTGGAGTCTCACTCTGTCGCCCAGACTGGAGGGTAGTGGCCGCTCCCGGCCACCGCAGCCTCGACCTGCCGGACTCCGGCGATCCTTCCGCCTCAGCCTTCCGAGTTGCCGGAATTACAGGCATGCGCTACCACGCCCGGCTGATTTTTTGATTTATTGTAGAGATGAGGTCTCGCTGCCCAGGCGGGTCTCGAACCCGCGGGCTCAGGCAATCCACTCACCTCAGCCTCCCAAAGGCGCGGGATGACAGGCTGAGCCACCAAACCCGGCTTGACCTTGCTTTCTAAGAGATTCCTCAGTAGTTTTCTCCCATTGTGTTCCCAGCCCCTATTCTTTTTTTTTTTTTTTTTTTGAGTCTGAGTCTCACTGTCACCCAGGTTGGAGTGCAGTGGCACGCTCATGGCCACCGCAGCCTTGACCTACAGGGCTCTGGCGATCCTTCCGCCTCAGCCTTCCAAATAGCTGGAACTACAGTCATGATTTATTGTAGAGATGAGGTCTCCCCAAGTTGCCCAGGCTGGTCTTGAACCCATGGGCTCAGGCAATAGTCTCACCTCCGCTTCCCAAAGTGCTGGGATTATAGCCGTGAGCCACCTTGCCTGCCTTTATTCTTATCGGCTCTCCTCTGATCTCTTCATTGCGTAATGAGCTCTCCCCTACACTGTGGGCTAAGTCCCCAGGGACCAGGGCTCGCCTCAGGCATGAAATTTAAGGGACATCCCACATTTTTCTTTTCTTTGTTTTTGGAGCCAGAGTCTCACTCTGTCACCTAGGCTGGAGTGCAATGGCACGCTCACGGCCACCCCAGCCTTGACCTGCTGGGCTCAGGCAATTCTTCCGCCTCAGCCTTCCAAGTAGCTGTAATCTCATACTTTCGGAGGCTGAGGTGGGAGATCTGTTGAGGCCGGGAGACGGAGATCAGCCTGGGCAACATAGCAAAACTTTGTCTCTACAAAAATATTTTTTTAAATTGCATTAAAACTTAAAAAAATCCTGATGACTATTTCGGCGTCCCTGTAAATTTTGCTTCCGAGGTGAAAGTTTGCTTCCGTCCCTGGAATGAGTGGAAAATGCCGAATGAATGAATGAATGAATGAATGGAGTTCGGTCCCCGCCTCCCCGCGTCAGACCCCGCCCATCGGCGCTGAAGCCCCGCCCCCAGGAGCCAGGCCTCGCCCCCCTGACGCAGGCTGCGCCGTCGCCCGGAGCCTGCGGCCCCCGCGCGCGCCTGCGCGTCACTTCCGGGGCGGCCGCGGGAACGAGGCTCACTTCCGCCCGCGGCGGAGCGGCGGCGGCGGCGGCGGCGTGCGAGGTTGGGCCGGGGCGGAAGAGGGACTGACGGACGCACGGCGAGCGGCCGGGAGCCATGGAGCGCGGCCCTGGGGCCGGAGGGCGCGGGCCGGGGCGGTGAGTGCCGGGCCGGGGCGCGCGGGTGGCCTCGGGGCGGTGCGCGGCCGCCGGGCCGGGCCGCGGGGCAGGGGCACCGGGTTGGACGCCCCGGGGCCCCCGCGTCCCCGGGCGGCCACGGGCCCGGCCTGAGGACCCCGGAGCGGCGGCGGGGACCGCGGCGCGCGCGACTGTGGCGAAGCCCCGTTGCCGTCCTTCCAGCCCCGCCGCGCGGGGCGAGCGCCGCCCTCCCGGGACTGCCCGTCCCGGCCGCGGACCCCGCCGCTGCCCCGAGGCCGGGCTCCGTCCCCCGGCCCTCCGCCGCCCCTGTCCGCGGAGCCCCGCTTCTGCCCGCCAGCGCCCGGACGACCTTGCCCCTGGCCGGTCTTCCTGCCGCCGGCGACACCGGGGCGCGCTTCCCGGCCTGCGCTGTGTCCCGCCCTCGGCGTGCGGCCAGGGGTCTTTCCGCAGCCCTCACCCTATGCTGGCCGTCCCCTGCTCAGGCCTCCTCCGTGGCTCCCCATGTCCCCCAGCACGAAGTCTCGGCCCGGCCCCCGGGACCCTTCTGCCACCCTCTTTCTCCCGATTCCTGCAACTCTCTTTCGCATTTGGGTTTTGCTCGGACTCTCGCGTCTGTGCCGGGCCCTGTCACCGGGCCACTCTGTCTGCACCCTTCAGGCTGCGCCTTCCTCTGCGCCACTTTGCCCCCCGACCGGCTGGGTGAAGTACCATCTCCGCCTGCCGTATGTAGGTCAGCTCACAGCATCTGCGTCGCTTGGTCGCTTGTTGGCCCGCAGAGGAGTGCCCAGTGGGGTGCTTGTCGATGGGTTCGGGGTGTCGGGGGGTGGGCCCAGCAAGCGAGGCATCTGGGTGTGCGCTCCCCAGTCGGCACCCATGAGTGACACAGGGGAGTGTCCGGTGCCTGTGGTCTGAGAGGAGACTGCCCCTTCCTTGTCAGAGCCAGCTGGCCCCGGGGCTGCCCGTGCTCCTCCTGGGGCTTTGGTGATCGAGCAGAAGCAGTCCTGGTCTGCCCTCACGGTGTTTCTGGTTTGGGGCTGGGGGACCCGGTTAAAGACTGGAATATGAGCTGTGTAACCGTGCGCACACTTGGGGTCCTGCGCGGGGTGAGGAGTCCTGCCTAGGGTGAGGAGTCTGAGCACGTTGGGTGTGAGATGGGAAGGGTGGGTGGGCTGGGGAGGGGTCCCCAGCAGGGGAACTGTGCAGCGGGGTGGGGGTTGTGATCTGGAGCGGTAGCCTGAGTGGGCTGTGAGCTGGCAGGCTGCTCTGGACCCTGAGGGTGGCGGGCAGTGGCGCTAGGCTGCTGGGGTGGGGGCGCGAGAACACATCCCAGGTGGGTGGTTGCAGTCCTGGTGGAGGTGAGAGGGGCAGGTGGGGCCAGAGACCCAGGCCATGGACTGACTACACTGGGTCTGGAGCGTGGGGGTGGGGTGTCAAGGATGGCACCCGTGTTTCTGCCTTGATTGGGAGGCCTTGTGCACCCTGGGGTGCCCCCTCATTCTCCGGGGCTTCCAGGGTCTTCTTTCTGCCCACTGGGCTCTAAGAACTCCTTGGGATGCCAGCTGTTCTCCAGACCCTTCCAGGCCCCCAGTTCCAGCCCAGCGTCACCAGCGGGGGGACTGGGACCCTGAGGATATGTTGAAACTGATGTCCACCTTGATACTGGACACTGGGGCACATCGTTCTCTGGGGTGAGCGTCCTGGGAATGGCAGGACCCTGGCTTCCACCCCACCCATGCCAGGAACACCCAGTTGTAACAACTCAGACTGTCCCCAGACACTGACAAGTGTCCCCGCGAGGGCAGAGTCGTCTCCATTTGGGAACCAGGACCAGCGCGACGGGCTGTCCCCTCTGAAAAGTGCTGGCCTGGGAGGTCGCGTCTGCCTGAAACTCGGGCCCTGGATGCGTCCTGGTCCCGCCTGTGCTCACAGCTCCCTCCTCCCTGTGTGCCCCGCACCCGTGACTCCCCGCTTCCCAGCCTCGCGTCTCCTGAGGGAGCAGGTGTGTTGCTGGCCCTGAGACTGCTCCGTGGTGGCAAGGGTGTCCCACGCACTGTCGGGGGCCTGTGGCTGTGTGTGTACTGCGTGTGTCTCTGTGTTTGCGGGCGCCTCTGAGCCATGTCTCCAGGCCTGTGTGTGCCATGAATGGGCTGCTGCTGAGCGGGTCTTCGTGTGCTGTGACCCCGAGCACGCGGGCGTCTGCCTCACTCTGGTCTCTGAGGAGCGGTCACCGTGCAGGGCGTCCCTCAGACCCGTGTCCTCCTTGTGTCTGGTGTGGGCAGCTCACACACGGTTGTGGTCGCTGTGGCGACTTCGCTCTGGCTGGCCGATGTGTTTCGTGGCTGAAGTGCGCGGCGCCACTCGACAGCCCCCTGTAACTCCCCTCCTCGCCGCCTCCTGGGAGGTAGTGGTGTCCCCTTTTACAGATGAGGACTCTGAGGCCAGGGCGGGCCAGCGACTGGCCCGAGGTTCTGGACCTGCCAAGTCAGCGCTGGAGGAGGGAGCCCAGCCTCCCGGCCCCTCCCAGGTTCCCTGGTCTCCGCCGCCGCCCCAGGGCCCCAAGCACAGGCCAGGGCCATTGTCCCTGCATTGTCCCTGCTGCCTGGGCAGAGATGCATCCTGCCTTTGTTTCCAGAGCTTCTGTTGTTGGACTTCCTCCTGGCTGATGCTCTCGGGTCCTTTCGGCCCGATCGTCCTGCCTCGGCCGCCTTCACCCGAGGTGGCTGTTAGTCTGGGGAGAGTGTAGCTGCAGCGTGGGCTGAGGCCTGCGAGACAGTTTTCCTGGACTCGAGCAGGGGCTGCATGTGGGGGCCGGGCCGGGCCGGGCCCTGGAGGCAGGGGCGAGTCTGTCTCACTGGCCGGGTGGCGGGGGTGAGGAGGGGAGGCTGTGCTCAGGCCCCCCAGGAGCACACCTGGGCCCGTGTTCTGTTTTTCCACAGGGCTTCCCGCTACTCGATGTGGACGCCTGTGGCTGTGAGGCTCCCGGGGGCTCGACTTGGACCGCGATGGGGCCGGGCTGTGGCCTCCTAAGGGGGCTGTCGTCTGGGGCGGTGGCCGGGGGGCGCCCACCCCCTGCCCACGACTCGGAGCACCCTCAGCACCTGCTGGGCCAGGCCGGGCGGTGTCATCCGCGGGGACTGTGGGGGAGGCCCAGCGCGGGCCCGGCGCACGCCATGAACGGGCTGTCGCTGAGCGAGCTCTGCTGTCTCTTCTGCTGCCCGCCCTGCCCCGGCCGCATCGCCGCCAAGCTCGCCTTCCTGCCGCCAGAGCCCACCTACTCGCTGGTGCCTGAGCCTGGGCCTGGTGGGGCTGGCGCTGCGCCCTCGGGGGCTCTGCGGGCGTCCTCGGGTGCACTCGGGCGCTGGAAGCTCCACCTGACAGAGCGCGCGGACTTCCAGTACAGCCAGCGCGAGCTGGACACCGTGGAGGTCTTCGTGACCAAGAGCGCCCGCGGGAACCGTGTCTCCTGCATGTACGTGCGCTGCGTGCCCGGTGCCAGGTGAGCCGCAGGGCTGCGGAGCGCGCACCCTGGGACATCGCCTCCCTGGGTGCTTGGTGGGCACTGGAGGGCCGTCAAGCTGGAGGGCGTGGGTGGCCTGGTCAGCCTGTCATCTTGCCAGAGGGGTGGCCGGGACCTGGGTGTGAACAGGCTTGCTCCCCTGGGCCCAGTGAGGCCTGAGCCTCCCACCCCGCCCAGTCCGGAGGCCTCAGCCCTGCTGTGGGTGAGGACCCAGGCTCAGGGAGGTGCCCCACGTGGCGGGCGGGGGCCTGGCTGCCCCGCTGCCGTCTTCCCGTGGCTGTCCTTCCAGGCAGAGGCACCGCCCTGGACTTCGGGGTGCACCCACTCTGCGTGCCAGCCGGGGTTCAGACGCCCCAACCCAGTCCAAAGGGCGAGTTTGCCTCTACTGACTGGGAGGGGCCTGGGGCGCTGGAGGGAGCGGTCTAGGGACGCGCGGCCGCCTGATCGAGGTATGGCCTGGGCAGCTTCTGTCCTGAGGCGTGACAGCCTCGCAGGATGGCCACGGAACGCAGCAGAAGGGCTGGAAGCGCCGCGTGGCCCAGCCGGAGTGGCTCTGCTTCGTGGGGACAGGGCTGGGACAGTTACCCCCGGCAGGAAGGGATCCTTCCAGGAGGGGCAGACAGCCCCTCAGCAGAGCCGCCACCTCCCCTGGGAGGGTTAGGACAGTGGGCCTGTCCCCTTGTCGTCCTGGGGCTGCCCAGGCCCTGCCGCTGGAAGGCCACAGGAAGGGCTCGAGCAGGCGAGGCTGCAGCAGCATCCTGAGAGCGAGACCGATGGTCCCAGTGTCCCCCTTCACGGGGGGACCCAGGCTCCACTGCCGGCCACACAGGTGGAGGATCCGCCGCATGGCCTGCGGCCTGTCCCCCTGCCAGCCCCGTCCCTTCCCTGTGGGGCCACCTTGGAGATGGGCGGGGCTGTCCCTGTCGCGCTCCCCTCTCTGGCTGTTAGTCCTCCGGGAGGGCGTGGCAGGCACGGGAGTCCTCCCGCCCTGGGGACGTGAACAGCCCCGCCCCCCAGGTACACGGTCCTCTTCTCCCATGGCAACGCGGTGGACCTGGGCCAGATGAGCAGCTTCTACATCGGCCTGGGCACACGCATCCACTGCAACGTCTTCTCCTACGACTACTCGGGCTACGGCGCCAGCTCGGGCAGGCCCTCCGAAAAGAACCTGTATGCGGACGTGGATGCCGCCTGGCAGGCGCTGCGCACCAGGTGAGGCCAGGTCAGCCGGGTGGCCTGGGATAGCTGAGGGGGCTGGAGCCAGATAGGCCGCCAGCCGCCCTGCCTGCTGCCCCTCCCCACCCCCACGCTCGCTGGGGCCCGTAGCAGTGTCCGAGGGCCGCCCCGCGCCTGGGCTGCTCTAGAACCAAGCAGTCATGCCCTGCTGCAGGCCTGGGAGCCTGGCCCCCTGGCACCCGCCTGGCACAGGGACCCAGCCTGCGCTTCCCAGAGTGTGGGGCACCTGCCGAGCTGGCTTCCGTGGCACCTCTTCCTGCCCCACTGCCTGAGGCCCTGGCCGTCACACCCGCCACGGCCCGGCTCTGCGCTCTGTGCACGTGTTCCTCTGTCCTGCTGCTGGCATCCTGCAGAAACCAGCTGGGAGTCGCGAGTGTGGGCGCTGGCGTCTCAGGCCAGAGCAGGGCCAGGGCTCGGGGCGAGGGCAGCTCCGTCGGGTTGGACGTGTCTGTCCGGGTGGCAGTGAGGGGCTCCTGCCTGGAGCAGGTAATAGGGCGGGTGGCTTGGCATACTGGTGGCTGCAGCAGTGGGGGTGGTGAGAGGGATGGCAGCTGGTGGGATGGGGACGCGGTGTCAGCTGCCCAGGTGAGATGCCGACTGCCTGACTCCGTCCACTGGGAGGGCACCTGGGACGCGTCAGGCGCTTGTGGGAGAGAACGTGGAGTCGGAACTGGGCATGGGGCCTTGGAGCTGGTGCTGGATCAGCTGGGCCAGCGGCTGCATGCCGGTGTCCTGAGGGTGGGGAAGGGGTCGGTGGTACCACGGTGGCCCAGGCTCTTCCACTGGGAAGGCGGTACCCACCTCCCACAGCCCCTGTCCTCACCACTGGTCTGTGATGTACCCGGCACCTCACGGGTGCCAGGACTCCCAGGGGCCCCAGCCTGGGCCGAGACATTTGGGGACACGGATGCCTCCACTCACGACCCAGGCAGTGGGAAAGACCCTTCCCCTACTGCACCAGCAAGGGCTTGCTTTTTTGTGTTGGAGTTGGAGTCTCACAGGCCAGAGTGCAGTGGCATACTCTCAGCCACCACAGCTGAGACCTGCTGGCCTCAGGCGATCTTTCCACCTCAACCGTAGCTGGAACTACAGGCATGCGCCACCACACCTGGCTAAATTTTAGATTTATTGTAGAGATGAGGTCTCCCCATGTTGCCTGCCCAGGCTCGTCTCGGAACCCTGGGCTCAGACAATCCTCTCGCCTCCGCCTCCCAGAGTTGAGATTACAGGCGTGAGCCCCTGCACCTGGTCCTTTTGGAGTCAGAGTCTCACTCTCACCCAGGATGGAGTGCAGTGGCACACTCACGGCTACTGCAGCCTTGATCTGCTAGGCTCAGGCAGTCCTTCTGACTCAGCCTTCCAAGTAGCTGGAACCACAGGCATGTGCCACCACAGCCAGCTAACTTTTTGTTTGTTTTTTAGAAAGCAGGATTTACTGAGAGGACGGAAAAGCTCCCAGAGCAAGAGGGGACTCGAGGGGCTTGTTCTAACTTTTTGGTGTATTGTAGAGATGAGGTCTCGCCGAGGTGCCCGGGCTAGTCTTGAACGCCCAGGCTCAGGCAGTCCTCTCGCCTCTGCTTCTCAGTGTGCTGGGACGACAGGCGTGAGCCGCCGCGCCTGGCTCTGCTAGGGCTTTCTAATCCGGAAAGCCTGACAGGTGTGGGGCCCGGGGAGGGGGATGTGGGGCCCGGGTCAGCCTTGTCAAGCGTGTGCCTGTGGCTGTCCAGGAAAGGCAGGAGACTTGCCAGGCTCCTCCCGCCACTCACGACCTCCAGGCTGTGGCGGGGGCAGGGGGCCGGGCCAGGGAGTCCCGGCGGGAGGGGCGCGGGCGCGGCTGACCCGCCCGGCACCCCAGGTACGGCATCAGCCCGGACAGCATCATCCTGTACGGCCAGAGCATCGGCACGGTGCCCACCGTGGACCTGGCCTCGCGCTACGAGTGCGCCGCGGTGGTGCTGCACTCGCCGCTCACGTCCGGCATGCGCGTGGCCTTCCCGGACACCAAGAAGACCTACTGCTTCGACGCGTTCCCCAAGTGAGCGCGGGGGGCCGGGGCGTGGGGGGCGCGCGCGGCGGGGCGCGGCCTGACCCGCCCTCGCCCCCAGCATCGAGAAGGTGTCCAAGATCACGTCGCCGGTGCTCATCATCCACGGCACGGAGGACGAGGTGATCGACTTCTCGCACGGGCTGGCCCTCTACGAGCGCTGCCCCAAGGCCGTGGAGCCGCTGTGGGTGGAGGGCGCGGGCCACAACGACATCGAGCTGTACAGCCAGTACCTGGAGCGCCTGCGCCGCTTCATCTCGCAGGAGCTGCCCGGCCAGCGCGCCTAGGGGCGGCGGCGCGCCGGGCTGCGCGTGGCCCTCCGGCGGCCGCGGACTGTGCGGGGCGGAGCGGCGGGGAGAAGCGGAAGCGGGGGGACAGATTAAAGATTTAAAATTTTCGGGCTCCTCTCCTTCGCTTCCGGCCCGGCCCGGCCGGCGCGCGCCCCGAGCTTTCGGGAAAGCTCGCCCGAGTCCCCGTCCCCGAGGAGGGGCGGGCTGGGCTGGGCCTCGAGGGCCGCTTGCCTGGCGGCGAAGCAGCGGGACCGCCCGCGGGCTCGGGCCCCCGCCTGTCTCGGGCCGGCCGCAACTCCTGCGGTGGGCGCGGCCCCCGCCCAAGGGCCCTGCTGCCGTGGCGGGGCGGGCCTCCTGCCCGTGCTCGGAGCCCCGGCCTCGACGGACGCCGGACGAAGTGGGGGCACCGAAGGGGCCGGCCCTGGGGCGGGCGGGGCGCAGGCCCCGGCGGCGCTCGGGCCTCGGTCCGAGTCGTCCCCGGGCTGCCCGTGAGGACGGGGCCGCTCCGGCCTCACGGACCCCAGCTCGGGGGCCCCGGCTCCCTGCGACTTCCGGAGCGGGCGCCCCAAGCGGAAGCCGGTGTCCCGCGGCCGGCCCGGGGTTGGACAGAGGCTCCAGTGGGTGGCGAGGACCGGCGCCACGGCCGCCCCGGCTAGCCCTCGTCCCGGCGCCGGGCCCCGCGCCCCCGCGAGGGGGGCGGGGCGGTGCTTCAGCCCGGGCCGGAAGGCGCGGCGGCCGCGGCGGGAGCGCGGGCGGAAGCGGAAGTGGCGCCGCGCGCGCGGAAGTGGAGGCGGCCGCGGCCCCGGCGGTAAGTGGCGGCGGCTCCAGCGCCGGCCCTGCCCCTTCCCGGCCGCTTCCGCCCTCCCTGCGGGCGCCGTGGGGTCCTTCCGAGCCCCCGTGCGCGCACCGAGGCCGAGCACGGTGCCCGGGTCGCGGGGACGGGGGCGGCGCCGGAGCAGAGGAGGCCGGGCATGCCTGGACGGTCTCCGCCCGCCCGTCCTCCCTCGCCCCCGGACTCGGGCCGGGCCCCCGCCTGGCTGGCGCTTTTTAATTAAGAAAAAAACGGAGGCTGGTCAGGGAGGGGGGTCTCGCTGTGCTGCCCAGGCCGGTCCCGAACGCCCGGCGCGAGCGAGCCTCCCGCCTCGGCCTCCCGGAGCGCTGGGATGACAGGCGCGCGCCGCCGCACCAGGCCTGGACTGGCAGCTTCGGCCAGCGGGGGCGAGCCTCTTGGGGCTTCGGCCCGACCTCCCTTGGGCTGGCCGTTTTTGCCGCCGGCGATGGCCGTGTCGAAATTGGAAAAATGCGTGTTTGTGTACATGCGTCTGTTGCCTCTTGATACTGGTTCGCGTCCATAAACACGGACATGTTGAAAAGGCGCCGGCCTGTGTGTCCCGTTCTTGGCTCTGGGCGGCGGCGGCGGTTTTCCCGGAGCCCTTCACACGTTAAGGAGACGAGCCCTTTGTTAAAAGCGATCTGTTCCTGTCTTTCACTTCGATTGTGGGACTTCGTGTTTGTTATGTCGCTTTTTTGTAGCCAGGCATTCATCCTCGTCCTTAGTGGTCGTTAGTTTCTCCCTCCTGGCTCCTGCCTTCTGTGTCATGCTCGGAAGTGTCTTCTCCACTTCAGGATGACAAAACACTTGATACGTTTTCTGGAAACGCGGTGATTCTTTTCTCTCTTTTCTTTAATTTTTGTTGTTGTCATTTTTTAAAGCAGGATTTATTGAGAGGACAGAAAAGCTCCCACAGCGGGAGGGGACCCGAGGGGATGACCCTTTTCTTTTTAAACGGTTTACTAGAAAAGAGGAGAGAGAGAGAGAGACGTTGGCGCTGGCACGGGCCGGAGAAGCCACCCCTTCTCTCATATATATTTAAGTTCCTTGCCTAATTTTAGAAAGTGGGGAATGAAGTAGGAAGCAGAACTTTTTTGTCCCCAGACTGTTGGCCCCGACTCGTCGTCCCCAAAACAGCCATGCTTTTCCGGCAGCGCCATCTTCGCGGCCTGTGGCTTTGAGTCTGTGTCTATCCGGGCTCCCCGCAGTGGACCCGCTGTCTTCCTGGCCTGGAATCCCCAGGCCCAGCTCCTCTGGTGGTCCTTGTGTGGGTCTCTCTCTCATGACCCTAGGCGAGTGTGTCCTGTTGTCCCACCCCGATGCGCTTTTTTGAAAAAAGTTGGAATTTCTTGTATTCATACATGAACTTGAGATAAAATTGTCATCACTGATTTATTTAGAGTCGGGGTCTCACTCTGCTGCCCAGGCTGGAGTGCAGTGGCACAGTCACGGCTCACCGCAGCCTCCACCTCTTGGGCTTCAGCAGTCCTCCCGCCTCAGCCTCCCGAGTAACTGGGATGACAGGCTCCACCACGCCTGGCTCATTTTTTTAACTTTAGTTTTAATTTTTGAGTTGGAGTCTCACTTTTGTCGCCCAGGGTGGAGTGCGGTGGCACGCTCACGGCCACCACAGCCTCAGCCTGCCTCAACCTTCCAAGTAGCTGGAACTACAGACGCACATCATCATGCCCGGCTAGTTTTTGTGATTTATTGTAGAGATGAGGTCTCACCAAGTTGCCCGGCCTGGTCTCGAACCCCCGGGCTCAGACAATCCTCGCCTCAGCCTCCAATGTGCTGGGATCACAGGCTGAGCCACCGTGCCCGGCCCATTTTTTGACTATTTTTGTAGAGACAGAGACTTGCTATGTTTCCCAGGCTAGTGTTGAACTCCTGGGTACAAACAATCGTCCTGCCTCGACCTCCCTAATTGCTGGGATGATAGGCATGAGCCCGCAAGCCTGAGCCAAGTTGTCATCTTAGAGGGTAGATGACTTGAGTGTAGCCTGTGTAACACTAGTTCTGCAAGACGCTGATGAAGAGGATTTTAGAAACCCAGGTGTGTGGGCCTCCCTGCCACCCCACAGGCCATGACCTTATTGCAGGGGAGCGACCTTGGCCTGAGGCAGTCCCACTCTTCCAGCTGCTGTGACCGTGTGCCAAGTCCTTCCTCAATACCAGGTCGCAGTGTGCACAGCACTTTCCCCCTGTGTCTGCCCATTTCATGGAAGGGGCCAACTGAGGCAGGGCCCATACCACCCTTGAGCCTCCGTCCTGCTTGGCGCCCAGGGAGCCAGTGTCTGCTCAGGGACCCCATCCCCTTGGTGCGCTCGGCCAGGCCGTGGGAGGACGGCCAGCTTGCCTGTCTCCATTTTGCGGGCTGTCCGGACACACCTGTTCACAACTGGTGGCTGGTGGCAGTGGTCCCCTGGGCAGGCTCCCACAGCTGAGGCTCAGTCCTCGGGGTCACCTGCACATGGCGCTCTCAGCACAAGGCCCTGCATCCTGTGGGCAGGCCAGCCGGGGTCCCAGGGCAGGACCTGCCAGGCATGTGGCTGCAGGGTTGGTGAGAGGTGTGAGGTGCACCTGCCTGGATGGTGCACCCTTCCCGGGGCGGACCTGGGGGCTGCCGATGGCCCGTGGGCCCTGGCCTGATGTTCACAGGGTCCATGCTGGTGGCTTCCGGTCATTGCTGGGGGGATCCACCGCCGGTCCGCAACTCCAGAAGAGGAAGGATGCCGTTCTGTGTGACACTTTCCTTCCCCTACCCACCGTGGCCGTGATGCCAGGGGCCTCTGGGCCACGCTCCGCCTCCTGCCTCCCCAGGCTGGGACTGGCACTGGCGCCTCAGGGCCTGGTGTTGGTGAGACTAGGTGAGGGGCCCACCTGTCCCCTGCGACAAACGGCCCCCACGTCACAGCAGCCCACAGGCCAGCCCAACCCCACTGTCCACTCCTCCCAACTTGAGCGCCTCCCAGGTGCCAGGTGACCGTCCCCACCTCCCCCACCAGCGGCAGCCCGAGCCCCGGAGAGCTCCACGGCGCCTGACACACCCCCACCCTGGCAGGATGGGCGGCTCAGGAGGGAGTCGGGATGCCGGTCTGCCCGGGACAGTGAGCTCTGGACCGCCAGGCCATTCTCGTCCCAGCAGCAGCGGAGAGCGGGCACAGACCAGGCCAGGAGCAGCGAGCGTCCCTGGAAGGGAAGAGGAAGATGGCTGGGATGAGCCCCTCCCGGCCACTCGGCGGGACAGAGTTCAGCAAGGTGGTCTCTCTGAAGCCCACCACCCTAGCAGAGTGGCTTTCTTTTTTTTCTCCGAGTTGGAATCTCACGCTCACCCAGGCTGGAGGGCAGCGGCCGCTCCCGGCCACCGCAGCCTCGGCCTGCTGGGCTCAGGCGATCCTTCCGCCTCAGCCTTCCGAGGAGCCAGCACTACAGGCACGCGCTAATTTTTTGGTGTATTGTAGAGATGAGGTCTTGCCATGTTGCCGAGGCTAGTCTCAAACCCCTGGACTCAGGCAGTCCTCTCACCTCAGCCTCCCAAAGTGCGGGGATGACAGGTGTGAGCCACCATGCCCAGCCCAGAGTGTTTTAAAAAATCCCACCACCCAGACCAGGCGTGGTGGCTTTTGCCTGTGATCTCAGTGCTTTGGGAGGCCAAGATGGGAGGAACGCTTGAGCCAAGAGTTCAAGACCAGCCTGGACAACATAGCGAGACCTCGTCTTTGCCGAAAGCACACAAATTAACCGGGTGTGGTGGCACCTGGAGTCCCAGCTACTCAGGAGGCTGAGGTGGAAGGATTGGCTGAGGCCAGCAGGTCGAGGCTGCGGTGGCCATAAGCATGCCCCTGCACTCCAGTCTGGGTGACAGAGTGAGACTCCCACTCAAAAAACCAAACAAAAATAAAAACGCTATCACCACGTGCCTGGACTGTTAGGGAAGGAGAGGCTTTGCATGGTCTTCAAGAGACCAGGCGGGACTGGCAAAGCAGGGCCTAGCTGTCCCCTCCAAGTCCTACACGTGAAATTCTCAAGGCCCTACTCTGGGCCCCTGGAGGAGCTGGGGGCATCGGATGCAGACGAATGGGCTGGGCCGGGCCAGGTGGAATGCCCGGGTCCGGCTACATCTGGTCTCCTCCTGCCCCCCATAGGTCAGTGGCAGAGGCCTGGCTGTGCCCCAGCAGCCCCTAGCAAGGGTCCCCAAAGGTGCCGGGCTTTCCGGGCGAAGCATGTGGGGCCACAACTCGCCCCGGCCTCCAGCCCACCTTTCCCTCCCAGCCGCAACCTGCACCTCCCGAGCTCCCAGCTGCTCATCCCAGCGTGTGGCAGCCGGACTGGACTCCGGTGAGCGATTTAACACCTTAATTTAGAAATAAATGTGGACAGGCTTTGGGGATCGGCGCTGGTTACATAACGAGACATGCACCGTACTCAGACTGTGGCTCTTCTCAGAGAGTGGCGTCCGGATCCTGCCAGGCAGGGGGTCCCCAGGGGCGGGACTTGGCATGTCCTTGACAGGACCACCAGGCCGAGGTCGCATCGGCCAGTGTGACCTTCCCAGGAGCCCGCTGACCCCTTTTCTGCCCCGTCCCCTTGCCCTGGGGCCCCAGAGGTCACGTCGGAGACACCCGCGAACGAAGAGGCTGTGGATACGGTGAAGACACCGTGAGGGTCCTGTGGGGCGGCCGTGCCTTGCTGTGTCCTGGGCTTTCTACCCCGTGTCCCCGGCGGGACCTTTGGTTCTGCCTGATTCTCCAGGGACCACATGGCCCGGTGACTCTGTAACTGACCTTTCCACCCTTGTTCCATTACAAACAGTATAATCCAGTCTCCTGTGTGCTTCCTTATGACTTTTTTTTTTCTGAGTTGGAGTCTCACTCTGTTGCCCGGGCTGGGGTGCAGTAGCATGCACACTCACGGCCACCCCAGCCTCGACCTACTGGACGCTGGTGATCCCTCCACCTCAGCCTTCCAAGTTGCTGGAGCTACAAGCACGCGCCCTCATGCCTGACTAATTTTTTGACTGGTGGTAGAGATGAGGTCTCGCCAAGTTGCCCAGGCTTGGGTCTCGAACCCGTGGGCTCAGGCAATCCTCTCACCTCTGCCTCCCAAAGTGCCAGGATAGGCCAGGCACGGTGGTTCAGCCTGTAATCCCAGCACTTTAGAAGGCCGAGGCAGGAGGCTTGCCTAACCCCGGGGGTTCGAGACCAACCTGGGCAACTTGGCGAGACCTCGTCTCTACAATAAATCACAAAAACTAGCTGGGCGTGGGGGCGTACATCTGTAGTTCCAGCTACTTGGAAGGCTGAGGCGGAAGGATCATCAAAGTTCAGCAGGTTGAGGCTGAACTCAAAAACAAAGTGCTGGGATCATAGGCGTGAGCCACTGCGCCCAGCTGTTGGCCTGCCTCTATTTATTTAATTTACTTTTTTTTTTGAGTTGGAGTCTCACTCTGTCGCCCAGACTGGAGTGCAGTGGCCGCTCCCAGCCACCGCAGCCTCGACCTGCTGGGCTCCGGCGATCCTTCCGCCTCAGCCTTCCAAGTAGCTGGAACTGCAGACACATGCCACCACGCCCGGCTAATTTTTGTGACTTATCGTAGAGACGAGGTCTCACCAGGTTGCCCAGGTTGGTCTCGAACTTGTGGACTCAGGCTTCAGCCTCCCAAAGTGCTGGGATTACAGGCCGAGCCACCACGCCTGGCCACGGGCTGCCTTTAAAGCAAGACCAAGCAGCGCCATGGGTGTGAGCTGCTGTCGTTATGCCGTTATCATTATTCAGTGTCCCTGGACTAACTTTTCATATTTGTTTAAAAATTTTTTATTTGGCAATAACTCCAAGAGTTGTAGAGGTAGGGCACGGTGGCTTCTGTTTGTCAACCCAGCACTTTGGGAGGCTGAAGCAGGAGGATCACTTGAGCCCAGAAGTTCAGGACCCCACCGTGGGCAACATAGCAAGACTCCCATCTCTACAAAAAAATACAAAAACTAGCTGGGCATGGTGGCACCCACTTGTAATCCCAGTTTAGTTGGGAGGCCCAGGTGGGAGGGGATCCCTTCAGCCCAGGAGGTCGAGAGTGTGGCAAGCCATGATCGTGCTACTGCACTCCAGCCTGGACGACAGAGTGAGACCCCAACTCTAAATAAATAAATAAAATTCCACCAAAAGCCGGGCTCGGTGACTCAGCCTGTCATCCCAGCACTTTGGGAGGCTGAGGTGAGTGGATTGCCTGAGCCTGCGGGTTCGAGACCCGCCTGGGCGGCGAGACCTCATCTCTACAATAAATCAAAAAATCAGCCGGGCGTGGTAGCGCGTGCCTGTAATTCCGGCTACTCGGAAGGCTGAGGCGGAAGGCTCGCCGGAGCCCGGCAGGTCGAGGCTGCGGTGGCCGGGAGCAGCTATTGCACTCCAGTCTGGGCGACAGAGTGAGACTCCCACTCAAAAAAAAAAAAAAAAAAAAAAAATTGCATGTGAGTAAAAACATGTGCCGAGTACAGGAAGTCCTACTAAAACAATTAGGGCTGGGCATGGCGGCTCATCCCCATCATCCCAGCACTTTGGGAGGCTGAGGAGGGAGGATCACTTGAGGCCAGGAGTTCGAGACCAGTCTGAGCAACTTGGCGAGATCTTGTCTCTACAATTAATCAAAAAATTCCCAGGCGCGGTAACTCACGCCTATGATCCCAGCACTGGGAGGCCGAGGTGAGAGGCCTGGGCCCATGGGTTCGAGCCCAGCCTGGGCAACTCGGCGAGACCTCATCTCTACAGAAAATCAAAAAATTAGCTGGGCGGGGTGGCGTACACCTGTGGCTTCAGCTATTTGGAAGGCTGAGTCGGAAGGATCACCTGAGCCCAGCAGGTTGAGGCTGCTGTGGCCCTGGGCGTGCGGCTGCACTCCAGTCTGGGCGACAGAGTGAGATTAAATAAAAAACTGTTTCCAGGCTCCGTGGCTCAGCCTGTAATCCCGCACCTTGGGAGGCTGAGGTGAGTGAATTGCCTGAGCCCACAGGTTCGAGACCCGCCTGGACAACTTGGCGAGACCTCATGTTTACAATAAATTAAAAAAAAAAAAATTAGCCGGGGGTGGTCGCATGTGCCTGTAGTTCCAGCTACTTGGAAGGCTGAAGCGGAGTTGGAGTCTCACTCTCGCCCAGGCTGGAGTGCAGTGGCCCGCTCACAGCCACCGCAGCTTCGACCTGCTGGGCTCTGGCGATCCTTCCACCTCAGCCTTCCAAGTAGCCAGAACTACAGGCATGCGCTGCCACGCCTGGCTAATTTTTTCAATTTATTGTAGAGGCAAGGTCTCACCAAGCTGCACAGGCTGGTCTCGAACCCACAGGCTCAGGCAATCCACTCACCTCGGTCTCCCAAAGTGCTGGGATGACGGGCTGAGCCACCGAGCCCGGCTGTCATAGCTTTTTATTTTTATTTTTTGAGTTGGAGTCTCACTCTGCCGCCCAGACTGGAGTGCAATGGCCGCTCCCGGCCACCGCAGCCTCGACCCGCTGGGCTCCGGCGATCCTTCCGCCTCAGCCTTCCGAGTAGCCGGAACTACAGGCACGCGCTACCACGCCCAGCTGATTTTTGCTTTATTATAGAGATGAGGTCTCGTCACGTTGCCCAGGTGGGTCTCGAACCCGCGGGCTCAGGCAATCCACTCACCTCGGCCTCCCAAAGTGCTGGGATTACAGGCTGAGCCACCGAGCCCGGCCTGGACACACCTTTTAAGTGATGTCATCTAAGTATTACTTTAATCGAATCACAGTAGCCCTGCATGGTGTGACGCTCACACAGCCGTGCTACCATTTTCTCTGACCGTCCTGCCTGACATCCGATGACGCTGGGATTCATTTGATGAATGCCAGCTCCTGGGTGAATGTCATCCTTAAAATTGTGCACATGTCTTTGGCACCCTGTAGATGTGGGCCACCAGAGTACCCCTGAACAGGAACCTTCGGGGGGTGGGGGTCGGGCCCGCGCACCATGGGCGGTTGCCTGAAGTCCCAAGATTGCTGGCCTGGGCACGGTGGAGGCCCAGACTGGCCTTGCCATGGCTGGCCTGCAGGGGAGGCCTCCCGGAGGCTCCTGCTGGCCCGCTGGCCCGCTGTGTGTCCAGCTGCAATGAGCCCTCCAGGGCAGGGGTCCCCTCTGGACTCAGGAAACACCCATGGAAAGAACCAGCGTCCCGCTTTTTGGCTGTCCTGACTCCAGCCCCCCCTGCCTGGGGGTGGCCCTGGGCAAGAGCCCTAGACGCTGGCCTGTCTGTTCAGCCCCCAAGTTGTGGCGACCGGGAAGCATCTGAGACTGTGGGCGATCTGGGGGACTGAGGACCGCCCAGGCAGGCCGCCCTCCCAGGCCTTCAGAGACACTGCCGAGGCCCAGCAGGCCGGGGAGGCCAGCCTCCAGCGCCCACCTGGATGGCAGCCGTCCAGGGTGCGTTCAGGAGCCCCCACCCGGCAGAGGGGCCCAGTGTGTGCAGGGGACCGTGCCCTCCCCTCCTCTGTCCAGCCACTTGCCCCGGCTTCTGGAGAGAGGCAAGCTGACCGAACCAAGGAGGGTCGAGCCAGGCGGGCGACAGAGGGGAGACAGGCCAGGCTCGTTAGCGTGGGTTGCAGGTGGGGCCAGAAGCCCTACGTGGAGCCAGGGCTGCTGTCCGTCCAGGCCCAGCCCAGGGTGGGAGGTCGCTCGGGCCAAACAGCTCCGCCCCCAGGAGGCCGCTGTGGCCAGGGCACGGCCCCCACCGCCCCGCGGGAGCTTGGTCCGGACGAAAGGGGCAGCCCCCCCCCCGTCTTGGGCCTGCGGGTTTGGGGGACCCCGGCCATCTGTGTCCCCGGCGAGGCTGCCGATATATAAACGTGGCCTGGACGTCCTCGGGGAGCTCTGGGAAGCCCACCCGCTGGCCTCAGTCTTCCTGTCCGCGGATCGAGGCCTGGGGCCGGGAAGCCCCAGCAGGGCGCGGATCCTTGGCCTCGCCCACGGCCCGTGCCCAGCCCTTCCTTAGAGGTCGGCCTCTCTTCCCGTCCTCCCACCCGACCCTCCGGCAGCCCCGGCCCTCCGCACCCTCGGCGGGGCGCGCACGAGGAACTCCGGAACCGGGTGCAGAAGGGAACGAACGCGGGCTCGGCCGGCCGGGCCGCCCCGCCCTCCTGGGCCCCGCTGCGGGGGACACGGAGCGCGAGCCCGGGCGGCCGCGGGGCTCCGGGAACAGCGAGGGCGAAGCCTAGAGAGGAGGCAGGAGGACTCCGGGGCGCGCGGTCACGGCAGGGCCACAGGCTGGAGAGGGGGGAAGGGTCGCGCACGTGGCCTGGGGGCGGGGCCGGCCGCTTCCGCACCCTAACCGGGCCACGTGGGGATCGGAACCCTCCCCCCACCGCGGTCGGGGGCGCGCCCGGGGCCGGGGTGGAAGCGACCGGAGAGGGGCGGGCTCCCGCCGGCCGCGCGCCCGGCGTGGGGTGGGCGCGCCTGCGAGGAGGCGGGGCGCGCGCCGGGAGGGAGGGGCGTGCCGGGACGGGGCGGGGCGCGCTCTGGGGCGAGAGGGGCGTGCCGGCGAGGGGCGGGGTCGCCGGCCTCCCGCCCGGCGTGGGGGCGGGTGCTCCGAAGCGGGGTCGGGGGCGCGCCGGGAGCAGGCGGGGCTCCCGGGCCTCGCGCCCCGGCGGCTGGAGGGCGCGCTCGGGCTGGGGACGCGGGCGCCCTCCCGGCAGGAGTGGGCGCGCCGCAGGGCGGGCTCCCGGCCCGAGCCCCGCCCCGGCGGCCGCGCGCGGCGCGCGGGGCGGCGGAGGGCGCGCCGGGCGGGGGGCGTGGCCGCGGCGCCCCGAGGGGCGTCCTCCGGGCGGGGCGGGCTGTGCCGCCCCCGCGGGCTCCGGTGCGTCAGGGCGCGTCAGGCGGGGCGGGGCGGGCCGAGCGCGGGCGGCGGCGGCGGCGCGCGCCGGGCCTCCTCCTCCTCCGCCTCCGCCTCCCGCACTCGAGCAGCCGCCGCCGGCCGGACGGGCGCCGCTCCCGCCGCCTCCGCTCGCCCGCCGGCCCGCGCCTCGGCATGTCGGCGGCCGTGGCGTGCGTGGATTACTTCGCGGCCGACGTGCTCATGGCCATCTCCTCCGGCGCCGTGGTGCACCGCGGGCGGCCCGGCCCCGAGGGCGCGGGCCCCGCCGCCGGCCTGGAGGCGCGCGCGGCGCGCCGCGAGGCCGCCTCGCCCGGGGCCCCGGGGCCGCCCGCGCCCCCCGCCCCCGGGCCGGGCCCCGGGCCCGCCGCGCCCCACCTGCTGGCCGCCAGCATCCTGGCCGACCTGCGCGGCGGGCCGGGGGCCGCCTCGCCCGCCTCGTCCTCCTCGGCCGCCTCGTCCCCGACCTCGGGCCGCGCCCCCGGCGCCGCGCCCTCCGCCGCCGCCAAGAGCCACCGCTGTCCCTTCCCGGGCTGCGCCAAAGCCTACTACAAGTCCTCGCACCTGAAGTCGCACCTGCGGACGCACACAGGTGAGCCCGGCCGCGACCCGGGGCCGTGCGGCGCGGCCTCCGCGCCTCCGCCCCCGCCGGACCCCGAAACTGCGTGGCGCGTGGGGGGCGGGAGGGGGCGCGCCCGGGCCGCCGCCGCGCCGGCCGGCAGGGCGGGGCCTGGGTGGGTGGGGCGCGCGCGGGGGGCGTGGCGGCCACGCGGTCTGGCGGCGCGCGGATGGCGGCGGCGGCGGCCGGGCTCCGCGGACGGGACCGGAACCCCGGGCGGACCGCGGCTCCCCGCGCCTGGCCGCGCTCTGCGTTCCTTTTGCGTTCTGGTCGGGGTGGTGGGCGTCGCGGTTGGAGCTCGGGGCTCTGGGGCCCTTCCCGGCCCCCCCAGCCTCAGTTTACTCATCTGTGCCGAAGGAGGAGGAGCCGCGTGGCCGTCTCCGGGGTGGCCGCGCGGATTCTCCCCGGAGGTCGGCGGAGCCCCTGGCGCGGGGCCAGGGGGGGTGCGGCACGCGGCACGCTTTCTTTCCGCCTCTGCTTTTCAGCGAGGAGGAGGGTACGGCTGGCAGTGCGGGTTGGGGCTCGAGTCCGGGGAGGGGGACTTTGGTAGGGGGGACCCCCGAGGGCGTCAGGTCCTCACCACGTTTCGCCAACGCGTTTCTCCCGGCCCCTCTGGTGAGAGGCGTGGAAGGCGCCCAGGGTGGGGGGAGCGATCCGGCGGCACCGACGCCCCCGCAGCTCAGCCCCGGGGGCGGCGACGGGAACGGGGAGGGGGGAGGCGCTGGCCGGTCTTTCCCCCCTGCTCTCTGCGTTGGGTTCCACTCTCCGGACTGGGGTTTGGTGAGAAGCAGGAGCGGGTAGGCCCTTGGCGTCCGGGCCAGGTTTGGGCATTGGAGTTGCGCGTCTCTCCCTGGCAGGACAGGGAGGCGGGGTGGGGTCTGGGGCGAGCTGTGGGGCCGCCTTGGCCTGGGCCTTCGGGCCTCGCCCCTTGGTAGCAGAGAGTCTGCCTGCTCTGAGCCTCGGTTTTGCCATCTGTATACAGGGTGCAATGCTGTCACTCTCTGAGGTCGCAGTGGGGGGTCACTTTGGGCCACCGGGCGCTCCACGGGGACTCGGTGCACTTGGAGCACATGGAGCGGGGCAGGGGGCGGAGGTGGCCCCGTGGTGAGGCCGAGATGGAGCCGGCCGCCGGCGGGGAACAGAGGAGGAGGGCCCATCCTTGGGGGGCCGGGAGCCAGGCTTGGGCACCCTCGGCTGCAGAGTCGGCGAGGGGTGTGGGGGCGGTGGGCGTGGTGGGTGCCGGCAGCCCCTCCCTGTCCCCATCACCGGGGCCTTGGCGCCTCTGCCCACTTCGGGGCACCAGGACAGGACTTGAGGGGGGGTCTGCGGTTCTCTCGGGGTGCGCCCTCGGTGGTCTTTCCTCGGGCAGGCAGGGGTGCTCGTGTGTGCCGGGAGGGGCGACCAGGGGCCTGGGAAGAGGAGGCGGCAGGCTGGGGCGAGACAGAAGGGGCGTTGTCTCTCTAGGCCGCGGTGGGGGTCCAGGCAGGCCCCGCGCGCCTGCCAGCTGGATGTGGGGAGAGCTGAGGTGGGAGCATGCTGGGGGAGGGGGGAGAGGGGAGGGACCCCGTGCGTCCTCAACCCGAACCCGGATTGGCCGAGAGCCTTTCCCATCCCAGCCAGAGGCCTGGCTTGGTCCTTCCCGGACTCCATGTGACTTCCTGGGTTAAATGAAGGCGTGGCCAGGTCACCTCCTCCCTTGAAATCCAAGGGCCACTTCAGTAGGCCCCAGGTGGCGGCAGTGGCTGCCCCTAAGCCAGCAGGGAAGGGAGAAGTGGGTGCCGGGTCCAGGAGGGTCACCCCAGGGGCCGGTGAGAAACTGAGGCCTGGGGCGCACCTGCAGGGGTGGGTGGGAATTCTAGTGCAGCACCTTGTGTCTGCCCGTGCGGTGGGGGAGGACGCTCCCCTTTATAATAACCACTCGGGACCTTCGAGGACAGTCCTGGCCTGGGCATCTTCGCCTGGGTTTCCAAATGACTTCTTCCTCCAGGGGAGGGAATGGCCACAGGCTGGGCGACAGATCTGGAGCGGGACCCCAGGGAAAGAGTCCTGTCCCCGCCCACCACCGCCTGGGGTCTGCCTCCTCCTCCGCGCAAAGGGAACACCAGCGTGAGCCCATTTGACAGCTGCTCAGACTGAGGCTAAGGCATGGCGCGCCCTCCTGGGATCTCGGCTCCCTGGCCCCAGGGGAGAGGAGGCTGGGGGGCGGGCGGTGGGGCTTTTCTCCATGGGGTGGGGGAGGGCTGCCGCTCACGGTTCCCTGCTCCAGCCCCTGGCCTGGCCGCTGCTCTGCTGCTCTCCCGCGTGGGGCGGGGAAGGACTTTGGAAGCCGTGGGAGATGTTGACGCCGTTGTCATGGTTACCGAGCGTGAGCGCCAGCGGGGCGGGGGCGGGCGGAGAGGCAGGCTGCTCCCGACTCTCCAAACCTGCATCCCCGGGCCCCCATCCCCGAATCCCCAGAGAGGCTGCTGAGAGCCGGGAGGGGGTCTCTCATCCGGGGTTCCCCCGCCTGGCACTCACAGGAACACGTTGGGCCCGTCGTTCTTTGGGTGGGGGGCGGTCCCAGGCACTGCGGGGCACAGAGCAGCCTCCCTGGCCTCTACTCAGCGATGACGGCCAGAATGTCCCCAGCGCCCTGTCACCCAGCCCTCAGGAAACTATGTGGGGGCCATGGGGGAACAGACGCTGGTGATGGAGAAAGCACTTCCTGGAGGTGAAGGCCCCAGGCCCGCCGGGAAACCCGTGTTCAAGGGACAGAGTGGACGCCGGCCCTGGGGTGGGGGTGTGAGGTGGGGAGGGGGCCCAGCAGGCAGGGTGACTGTGCTTAATCCTGAGGGCGGGGGCGGGAGCCCAGAGGCAGGCCATGCTTTGCAGAGGAAAATCCATTTATGCAGAAGGGATTAGGACCGAGAGGGCTTGGGGAGGGCTGGGAGGAGACGGGAGGGAGCCAGGTGGGCCGCTTATGAATTGAGGGGAGAAGCCCCCAACGGGGGGGGCAGGAGGGAGGCTCTGGGCGGCTGCTCTGGAGCGGGGAGCGCCGGGCCCTGGTAGCCGGAGGATGTTTGCTGGAAAGGCCCCCAGGAGGAGAGACAGGTGGGAAACAGGCTCGGGGGCAGAGCTCCCTTGGGATAGTGATGGCCGTGCTGGTGGGGGGAATGCAGAGTGCTAGCAGCTTATCTGGGGAGGGTCAGGGAGGGCCCAGGCCAGGCCCCGGTTGGGAGGAGGGGACTACCTCCCCCACCAACCCCCTCAAGCCTGTAGGGTGGGGAGGACCTGGCTGCAGGTGCCCAGCTAGTGGGATGGGGGAGGGTGCCCCCAATGTTGTGGGAGTGATAACCACCCCCCACCCTGGCGCCCTGATAAAGTGGCCCAGATGAGCTGGGAGTTGGCAGCCGATACCAGGAGAGGAACTGGCCTCCCCGGGAGGGTGGCGGGTGGGCTGCCTGGGTGTGGCCTTTTCTTTTATTCTCCCTTTTTAGAGACAGGGCCTCACTCTGGCCCATGCTGAAGTGCCGTGGCCCGATCATAGCTCACAGCCTCGACCTCCTGGACACAGGCGATCCTCCCGTCTTAGCCTCCCAAATCCTGGGACTGGAGGCACCACCGTGCCCAGCTCATTTGTGTACTTTTTGCCGAGGTGGGACTCGCCGTGTTACCCGGGCTGGTCTTGAACTCCTCCTGGCTTCAAGCAGTCTTCCAAAGCGCCAGGATTACAGGCCTGAGCCACCAGGCCCAGCCTCGGGCCACTTCTAGAACAGAGGTTGCGCGTTGTCCAGGCTCCCTTACTGGGCGCCCAGAGCCCCTTGTGGGAGGTGCCAGTCTGGGTGGGGAGGAGAGGTTTGCTCAGCTTTTAAGTAAAAGAGGGAGCCGTAGTTCCTGCCCGAGGGCGCAGGGGCAGCCGTTATCTGCTTCTGCTTAGGCCCGTGCATGCCCTCTTTCTGCAGATATGCGTTAAGTGCCTCCTGCGTTCCAGACTGGCTGGGCACTGTTGGGGACCCAGCTATGACAAAGTGCCTGCTTTCAGCTCCCAGCTGGGTGATGGGGGGGTGATATTACACCCACGAGCTGCCAGCAGTTTGGAAGCCTGGCATGGAGGGGGCTGGGGTGCCAGCAGAGGCAGGGGAGGTCACTCGGGTGATGGGAGGAGAGCACACCGTCTGGGTGACCCTGTCAGAAGCTGCTGCGTGGGTCCCGGCGTGAGCTGGGAGGAGCCAGGGTGGGGTCTGAATAGATTCTGGAGGTGATGGGATTTGCATGGGGCATGTTTGGTGGGAGCAACAGAGGAGCGCGGGTTTGGGAAATGGCTGGGAGCAGGGTAGGGGAAGCCAGGGTCCAGATGGTATTCAAGACCACCCTGGTTGGGCGCGGTGGCGCAAGCCTGTCATCCCAGCACTTTGGGAGGCCGAGGTGAGAGGATTGCCTGAGCTCAGGGGTTCTAGACTAGCCTGGACAATTTGGCGAGACATCGTCTCGATAATAAATCCAAAAATTAGCCGGGCGTGGTAACGCATGCCTGTAGTTCCGGCTACTTGGAAGACTGAGGCGGAAGGATCATCTGAGCCCAGCAGGTCTGGCTGCGGTGGCCATGAGTGTGCCACTGTCCTCCAACCCGGGCGACAGAGTGAGACTCCAGCTCAAAAAAAAAAAAGACCCCTCACAAGCTGGCAGAATCTCCTCAGGGCTCAGGAAGCCCCCTGCCCCTCCTCGCTTGGGTGAGAGGGTCCCACCCGCCCCCTCCCTCGGGCAGCCGCTCCTGGGATGCTCGCTTTCGTTGCCTGTGCCCCTCCCCCCACGGAGTCGACCCCACCTGGCAGACAGGTAACCGAGACCCTGCGAGCCGAAGCCGGGCCCTCCTTCCTGGCTGGGGGCTGGGCCGGCTTCCCAGGACGTCTCGGCCTCCCAGTTTCTGAGCTGCGCGGCACCGAGGCGGCTGTCCCGAGCTCACCCGGGCCCCGCCTGAGTCAGAGGGTCAAGTCCACGCGGCCCCGCCCACACTGCCCTCCCCGCGCGGCCGCGTCCGCCGGCGCCGGGCTCCAGCCAGGTAGCCTGGCGCGGCCGGCGGACTGCACCTGGGGCCCGGCCGGCTGCAGCCGCCCGTCGGGCCCCGCGTGCTAGCCCTGCCTCCCCCAGCCCCATTTCCCGCCCCCCACCGGAGGGGAAAGGTAGAGGGTGGCGGGGCCGGGGGTTCCGACAGCGCCCCTGCCCCGCCGCCCGCGTGCGCACGTGCGCGCCCCGGCCGCCGAGCGCGGGCGGGGCTGGCAGGCGCCCAGGCCGGCGAGGCGACCCCGGCCCGGGCCCCCGGCCCCGGCGGGAGCGGGACCACGTGAGCGGGGCCGGCTGGGGCTGCGGATGTCCCCGCCAAGCTACGTGCGGCAGCTGTGTTCCCAGCGGCCGCGCGCGCCTCCCGACCCGCTCGCCCCCCTTGCGACCTGCAGAGTGGAACGGGGCGGGGGCGGGGGGGGGCGGGACCCGCCCCAGCGCCCCCAAAGGGGAAGTGAAGCCCGGCACAGCGGCGGCGGGACGTGCCCTCCGCCCCCACCCCGCCTGCGCCCTGCAAGATGGCGCCAGGGCTGCAGGCCCCTGTCGGAGCGGGGGGAGTCGCTCCCCCACCCCCCGGTCTGCTCCGAAGCCAACAGCCTTGCCCCCACCACCAGGCCCTCGCCATCCCCGCAGGCCTCAGCCCTTAGGAGCCGTCAGAGCGCGGTGGTCGCGGTGGGGGTCCCTTCCGGGGCTGTTTTGAGCCTGGGGTGCCCGCGGGGGGATCCCCCACTCCAGCTGCTGTTGAGCCTGTCTCCTGGAGAGTTCCGGGGAGACGGGGGTGCGGAGGGGGCAGCCCCAGGGACTTGGGGCTGCTGGTGCCAGCTGCGGAGCTCACAGCCGCCTGGGGGGCCTCGGACCCCACGTTCCGCCGTACTGAGCGCCGGTCGGGTGTCAGGGAGGAAGGACGGGGTGGGGAGCGAGAGCCTCTTCCTGGGCCCTTCCCCTCCCTCCATCGGGCCTCCCCGTCCTCGGGCAGAGATGTCACCAGGTCGCCGGCCCCGGCCCCTCCCGCCGACTTCTGGCCACCCTGCGCTCCCCCGCTGGGAGTCCGGCTTTGGGCTCCTCCAGGCCCGGGGCTGGAGCGGGCCTTCCTACCCGGGCTCCATCCAGCACCACCACGGGGTCGCACACGCGGGCCCAGGTTTTATGCACAAACCCCGGCTTCCAAACCCCCGGGCGTCCTCGAGCCAACGCCTGGAAGTCCAGGGTTAAGGGGCGCACAGCCATCGCCCGGGCCTGGCCCTCCGCGGGCCGCGGAGACCCTGCCGGCCGGGGGGAGGCCGACCTCGCGCTTGTCACGCCGTGGTTGTGAGGCCTGACTGCGGGGAGGGTTGGGGGGCGAAGAGCCCCCCGCGGCGCGAGGGGCGCCGGCCGGGGGGCAGGATGGGCGCGGCGCGGCCGGGCGGTGGGAGGGGTCTGCGGAGGAAGTTGCCGCCGGGCGGCCCGCCCCGCCCCGCCGCCCCGCGCCATCTGTTCCGCGGGGGCGGGGCGAGTCCGGGCGCTGCGCCGCTGGCCCCGCCCCCGCCGGAGCCACACCCCTCGCGGAGGCCCCGCCCCCTCCCTGGCGCCTGGGCTTTCGCTCGCTGGGACCCCGGGGCGGCGGTGGGCGCGGGCGCGGGCGGGCCCGACGCCGGCTGCGCCCGCTTCGTCGAGGCTGCAGGCGGCCCGGGGGACTCTGCTTGTCCCGCTGCCCGTAGAGGGGCGGCGCGCGGCAGAAGGCCCGTGGCCGCGGCCCCTCCCCCGCACCCCGCGTGGGCATTTGGGAAAGGGGGTGCTGGAAACACCCTGGAGGCTCCTGAGTGTCCCACGGGAGGGGTGGGGACAGCGTGGCTCGTTTGCATACCGGGCAGCCTCTCCAGAAACCCAGCCTGCGTCCTGAGCACGCGTGGAAAACCGAGGGGAGACCCTGGTCCCTGCTGGGTCCGCCTGGGGGGGTGGGCGGGAGGGGAGGGGAGGGCAGGCCCGTGGGACTCACCCTCAGGTGTCTGGAGGTTTTACTTAGAGCAAACTCGCCAGGTGTGCTTGGCACCCTTACAGGTTTAAGTTTATTATATTATGTCTAGAGACGCGATCCAGCTCTGTCCCCTTCCAGGCTGGAGTGCAGCGACTCAGTCCTAGCCCACTGCAGCCTCACCTCCTGGGGTCAAGCGGTCCTCCCACCTCAGCCTCCCAAATGGCTCGAATTGCAGGCGTGAGCCACCGCAGGGCTCAGCCTTTACCCAGAGTTCAGCCCGATGACCCCTTGGGATCTGCTAGGACGTGTCCGCTCCTCCTCCTCGCTGACCGTCGTGTGTGTCTCTCTCTCTCTGCCCCTGTGTCCAGGCGAACGCCCCTTTGCTTGCGACTGGCAGGGCTGCGACAAGAAGTTCGCGCGCTCCGACGAGCTGGCCCGCCACCACCGGACGCACACCGGCGAGAAGCGCTTCTCCTGCCCACTGTGCTCCAAGCGCTTCACGCGCAGCGACCACCTGGCCAAGCACGCCCGCCGCCACCCCGGCTTCCACCCGGACCTGCTCCGGCGTCCCGGCGCCCGCAGCGCCTCTCCCAGCGACTCGCTGCCCTGCAGCCTGGCCGGCAGCCCCGCGCCCAGCCCCGCGCCCAGCCCCGCCCCCGCCCCCGCCGGCCTGTAGGGCCCGGCCCCGCCCGCCCTTGGCGTGACCTCGGCGCGGCGGGCCAGCCCCGGGCGGCGGGGAGCCTCGGCCCCTTCCCGTTGCGGACCGAGGACGCCCCTGCCCGCCCCAGGGAGGGCCCGAGACTGGACCTGGGTCCGCTGGCCCCGACGGGTGGCCGTCCCGTGTCTGTAAATAGCCACGATTCTTTCCATCTGTGCAGCGGGGCCGTGGGGCGCCCTCACCTTCTCCCGTCACCCCCTCTTCCTCCCAGGGCGGGGTGCAGGGGCCTTGGGGACCGGAGCGCTTGGAGACGCCCCCAGGCCCGGCCCTCCAGATTGGAATGGGAGGTTCAGAGCCATAGGAAGGAACAGGGGTTCCCGGGGTCCCTGCCTGTCCACCCCGCCCCCGCCCCACCGAAAGCCATTGGAGGAGTTCAGGGAAAGGGGGTGCAGCCTGGCCGCCCCCCACTCGGGAATCTCAGGTGTCCACAGGCTCTGCCCATGGGAGGGCACCCCGCGCCCCAGGCCTCAGGGGAGGGCCGGGCGGGGGAGGGGTCGGGGTGCCCAGGGTGCGTCCAGGTCTTGCTTCTGAGACCTGGGGGGCAGGGAAGGAAAGCGGGGTTCTTCCCAAGAGCGTTTTGACTCACTTTTGGGTGGGGAAGGGGGTTGAAAGTTGAGATCCGGAGCAAATGCGGATTATTTATTTTCCTGTCTCTGCTGGCGTGGAGGGCCCGGGCCCCTCTGGGTGGGCGTGTGTGAACGCAAGACTGCAGGGGAGTTTGGCGCCCGGACCGGCCTCCCCACCCCTGCCGGGGTCCGGTCCCCAGCCTGGGCATTCGGGGCATCACTTGACAATCACATCGCCCGCCTGGGACTCCAGAGCCATCGGGCGGTGCGCGCTCCCCTTTCTGGGCCTGCTGGGGTTGGCGACCCTTTGGAACTGGGGCCGGCGGGATGCTGGTGCTCCCCAGGCCTCTTGGGACCTGGGACTCCCAGGGTCCTGCCCCCGGGATTCAGGGGGACCGGCCACTCAGCCTCCTGGGATAGCTCGTTTTTTTGGACCGGGTAGAATATTTTTTCAGGCGCGGATTCCTTTCTTCTGGGCCCCAGTGGGTGGTCCGGCATCCTCAGGGGGTGTGAGTGTGTGGGGGGGTCTCTGGGTGGGAGGCCATCTCGGGCTGCCAGTGTCATCCCACTGTGGCTTGGGTCGGGTTTCCCCCTGCCTAAGACCCGCGCCCGGTCTCCGGCGTGGGGGCTGGCGGGCTTGACTGGCACTGGAAGGCAGGATCCGGGGATGGTGCCGCGGGTCCCGGGGGGGGGAGGCGGGTGCCCTTCCGGAGCTGGGCTCGGAGGGTCTGCCCCGTCCCACCTCTTGGGGGGGTCCTTGCAAGACTGCTTGTGGGCTCCCCATTCGTGCCCCCAGGTCCCCCCTTCGGCGACGCTGGTGAGATGCCTTAGCCTGTGGGGGGTGGGAGCCCCGCTTTCCCTCGTGACTTGTCTGGTCTCTTGGTGGCCGCTGCCGGCTTGCAGGGCCGCGGGCTCAGAAGTCTGCCGGCCCCTGGCCGCGCTCCAGGGGCCGGGGGCCTGGAGAGACCGGCGCCCGCCTGCGCCCCTGACCGGGTCCCCGCCGTCGGGCGGGGGCCCTGCGGCGCGGAGGGGGAGGACCCCGAGGGACGTGCGCTTTCCGTGGGTGGCGCCCCGCCCCGCCCCGCCCCGCCCGGCCTCGTCCTTGTATTTAATTAATTAAACGAGCCCTTTTCTAAACCCCGCCTCGGCGTCCGTGTGGTCGTTTGCCGCCGCCGGCCCCGGCCTGCGGGCGCTCCGTGCCACCCACCTCCGCGGCCCCAGGGCCGTCCTCCTCGGGAAGCCGGGGCAGCCGGCTGGGGGACCCGGGGGCTGCCGGGGCGGGGCGACTCCGCCGGGCCGCGCGGCCTGGCACGCAGCGCCCCGCCCCCGAGCGCCGGAGGGGCTGCCCGCGGCCGCGCGCTGCCCGGCGACCCCCCTGCCTGGCACGGCCGCGCCCCGCCGGGCTTCCCGCCCCGCGCCCCGGCACCCGAGACGGATGGCGAGGCCCGGGGGCGCCTGTCGCCCGCCCCTTCCGGCGCCGCGGGGCGGGGGGAGCCCGCGCCCCCGAGCTGCAGGGGCGCACGGCAGGCTCCTCCCGGGGGTGCCCAGGCGCGGCCGCTCACGTGCCGAGCGCCTACTGTCTACCGGCTCGCCCGTGGGGAGCGGGCGGGGGGCTGACTCCGGGGAGGAGGGGGGTCCTTGGGGCGCACCTTGGCGCTGCTGGGGAGAGCCTCGAGCCCGACTTAGGTGGAACGCCCCAGACGCCCACCGGTGCCCAGAGCCCGAGGGCGCGGCGCGGCGGGGCGGTCGGGGAGGAGGGGGCGGGGCGGTCGGGGAGGAGGGGGCGGGGCGGTCGGGGAGGAGGGGGCGGGGGGCGGGCCCCTCCCGGTCTCCGTCCGCTTCCCGCCCGGGGGGGCCGGGGCCCCCTGGCGGCCGCCTCTGGTATCGCGCGGCCGGGCGGGCTCGGGCCTGCCCGCCCCGCGGCGCGACGGCCAGGGGGCCCGCGAGGACCGCGTCGGCCCGTCGCCGGCTGCCCTGCGCCCCCTGCGCCCCCTGCCGGCCCCGCCCTGGGGCGAAATCGCGACGACGGGGTCTCCACGCGCAGCCCCGCCCCCGACCTCTCGTGGACACGCTCCCACGGCGGGCTTATTCACCTGCCTTGCTTCTTTTCGGGTCGGAGTCTCACTCTGCCGCCCAGGCTGGAGGGCAGCCGCACGCTCGTGGCCACCGCGGCCTCGACCTGCTGGGCCCCGCTGATCCTTGCGCCTCGGCCTCCCCAGTTGCCGGGACCACAGGCACGCACCACCATGCCGGCTAATCTTTTGATTGACTGCGGAGACGAGGTCTCGCCAAGTTGCCCAGGCGGGTCTCGAGCCCCGGGCTCAGGCCATCCCCTCGCCTCGGCCTCCCGAAGTGCTGGGAGGACGGGTGAGCCCCCCATCGTCTGCTGGGCTCCACTCTCCCCCCCCAGGTGTCCCGGAAACAGCACCCGCCTTGCGTGACCTCGGGGGCGCCTGGCCCGCCTGCAGGTCCCTCCCCCCACGCCACCCCGGTCTTCGGCGCCCCCCAGTCTGTCCTCCCACGGCGGCCACCAGAGGGCACTTGTGAGCCCCTGAGTGAGGTCCCATCTCTAGCCCCCCAGGGCTCCTGCCTCACTGGGAGTCAAACCCCAAGTCCTGCCCGCAGACCCCAGTGCCCTTCACCGCCCAACTCGTCTCCTTCCAGTCCTCCCCCCTCCCTCTCTCCGCCTTGGCCACTCCGCTCTTCCAACCTTCCAGGGCCTTGGAACGGGCCTGTGAGCTGCCTGGAATGCTCTTCCTTCAGAATCCTGCTGGACTTCCTCTTTACCTTATTTTTTGTGAGTTGGGGTCTCATTCTGTCAACCAGATGGGAGGGCAGGGGCGTGACCGCGGCTCGCCGCAGCCTCCAACTCCTGGGCTCAACTGGTCCTCATGCCTTGTCCTCCCGGGTAGCTGGGATGACAGGCGTGCACCCCCACACCCAGCTAATTTTTTTTTTTGAATCGGAATCTCACTGTCGCCCAGACTGGAGTGCAGTGGCCGCTCCCGGCCACCGCAGCCTCGACCTGCTGGGCTCCGGCGATCCTTCCGCCTCAGCCTTCCGAGTCGCTGGAGCTACAGGCGCGCGCTACCACACCCGGCTGATTGCTAATTTTTTGTAGAGACGAGGTCTTGCTATGTTGCCCATGCCGGCTTCGAACGCCTGGCCTCAAGCGATCCTCCCGCCTCGGCCTTCCAAAGTGCTGGGATTCCAGGCATGAGTCCTTGCATCGGCCTTTTTCCTTTCCCATGGCATTGCTGCCTCGTGTCAGGCTGTGTCCTCCACTTAGCTCCTTGCTCATTGTTTGGTGGCCTTCCTGCCTCTGCCACCTCCTCCATCAGGGTGGGGGGCACTGCTTTGCTCTCAGATGTTTCTACACTGGCTGGCACACAGTAGGTGCTCGGCAAACATTTCCTGAATGAATGGCCAAGACCAGCTGGCAGGGATGGAGCTGTCACAGGCGACAATTCCTTTCATAAGCATCATTGGAGCCCGGCCTCCCTATCTGGGATGCAGAGGCTTGGAAGTCAGCTCAGACCCTCTGCAGAGCCATCCCGACCCAGCCCAACCTACTGTCCCTGCCCCGTTTTTTTTTTTTTTTTTTTTGAGTCAAAGTCCCACTGTCACCCAGGCTGGAGTGCAGTGGCAAGATCATGGCTCACCGGGCCTCAACCTGCTGGGCTCCGGCGATCCTTCCGCTTCAGCCTTTCAAGTAACTGGAACCACAGTCATGAGCCACCACACCTGGCTAATTTTTTGATTTATTGTAGAGACGAGGTCTCGCCAAGTTGCCCGGGCTGGTCTCAAACCCCTGGGCTCAGGGAATCCTCTCGTCTCCTCCTCCCAAAATGCTGGGATGACAGGTGTGAACCACCATGCCCAGCTTGTTTCTTTAAAATTGTTGCAAAGGAGCCGGGCTCGGGGGCTCAGCCTATAATCCCACGCTTTGGGAGGCTGAGGTGAGTGGATTGCCTGAGCCCACGGGTTCGAGACCCGCCTGGGCAGCGAGACCTCATTTCTACAATAAATCAAAATTTAGCCAGTGGCGGCAGTGCATGCCTGTAGTTCCAGCTACTTGGAAGGCTGAGGCAGAAGGATCACCAGAGCCCAGCAGGTCGAGGCTGCAGTGACTGGGAGCAGTCACTACAGTTCAGTCTGGGTGACAGAGTGAGACTCCAACTCAAAAAAAAAAAAAAAAATTGTTGCAAAGGGCCGGGTGCCAAGGCTCAAGCCTGTCATCCCTGCACTTTGGGAGGCAGAGGCGAGAGGATTGCCTGAGCCCAGGGATTTGAGACCAGCCTGGGCAACTTGGCGAGACCTTGTCTCTACAATAAATCAAAAAAATGAGCCAGACATGGTGGTGTGTGCCTGTAGTTCCGGCTACTTGGAAGGCTGAGGCGGAAGGATTGCCTGAGCCTAGCAGGTCGAGGGTGCAGTGGCCGGGAGTGTGCCCCTGCACTCCAACCTGGGCCACAGAGTGAGACTCTAAGTCAAGAAAAGAAAAAAAATTGTTGCAAAACACACACACACACACACACACACACACACACACACACACGACATTCACCATTTCAACCATTTTTTTTTTTTTTGAGTCGGAGTCTCACTCTATCGCCCAGACTGGAGTGCAGCGGCCTCTCCCGGCCACCGCAGCCTCGACCTGCTGGGCTCCGGCGATCCTTCCGCCTCAGCCTTCCGAGTAGCTGGAGCTACAGGCGCGCGCTAACCATGCCCAGCTAATTTTTGGTTTATTATAGAGATGAGGTCTCGCCAGTTGCCCAGGCGGGTCGCGAACCCGCGGGCTCAGGCAATCCACTCACCTTGGCCTCCCAAAGGCGCGGGATTACAGGCTGAGCCACCGAGCTCGGCACGAGACCCTTGTCTTTATGGGAAAAAAACTTAAGCCAGGCTGGGTTTGGGCTTAACTTGGCTGGGTCTCGCCAAGTTGCTTGAACCCGCGGGCTCAGGCAATCCACTCGCCTCGGCCTCCCAAAGTGCTGGGTTGACAGGCTGAGCCACCGAGCCCGGCCTCAGATTGTTCTTAAGCCGTGGCTACCCCACCAGAACTTCCCTGTCCCTGCCTTGTTCCTTGTCCGTCTGATTCCGGGCATTATCTAGCTACTGCAGGGACTGGTGTACGGCAGGAGCTCAATATTTTCTGAACAAACGAGTGAATGTGGAGGTGGTCATTAAACTGCTCCCAAGAGTCCGCGTGGGAGAGATTAAGGCATTTACAGAGGGCAAACTGTATTCCAGGGCGAGGTGAGGTTTAGAGTGTGAACGGAGCCTCCGACGCGTGAATTTCACCTGGTCCAGGTAAGACCCGCCCGCGGAACTCTCCTCGTCCAGCAGAGGGCGCTTTAAGGCGCTATGCCAACGAGACGCAAATGCATGCAAATAAGCCATGGCCGGACCCTGCGCGGCTCTTTGGGTCAGGCGCGCGGCGGACAGCCCAGGCAGCGCAGGGGCCCGGCGCTCAGCACGGTGCCGCCGCAGCCGCCTACGGTTGGGCGGCGGCGCTGGCGAGGCTCCCTGAGACCGCGGGCAGGGCAGCGCGCACCCTCCTTACTTCCTCCCGCGGCCGCGTGTCCCGGCCCGGGGGGCCACCTCCCGTTCGGCCCACAGGGCCCCGCGTTTGTGAGCAGGCGCGCCGCGGGCAGCCCTCCCAGGGTCCCTTGCGGTGGCGTCCCGGGGGCCTCCGGGGGCCTCGGAGCAAGATGGCGGCGGCGGGGTCCGGGAGGCGCGGGCGGCGGAGAGCGCGGCGCCAGTGAGGGGGCCCGGGGGCCCGGGCGGCTCCGGGCCGGGGCCCCGCCGCGGGACGGACCATGCTGCGCTCCACCGGCTTCTTCCGGGCCATCGACTGCCCCTACTGGGCTGGGGCGCCCGGGGGGCCCTGCCGGCGGCCCTACTGCCACTTCCGGCACCGCGGGGCCCGGGTCCCCGGCGCGCCCGGCGGCGGCGGAGCGACGCCCCCGGCCGCAGGTAACGCCCGCCCGCCCGCCGCGGGCTCACGCCGTCCGGGGCCGGGTGCCCCCGCCCGCCCCGCCCGGGGCCCCCCGCCGGCCCAGCCCCTCCCCGCACGCCCACGGGCGGCGGTCCCGGCCGCCGGCACCGGGACCGGGACCGCCCGCGCGAGGGCCGGGCCCCTCCGCGCTGCCGCCGTGACCGGGCGAGGTGTCAACAATGGACAATGCGGGGACGCGCCCGCCAGCGCCGTCGCGAGGGCGGGGCGCCGAGCCCAGGCCCGGCGCCGCGGGGCGCTCGGCCGACCGAGCGGGCGACGCCGGGGTCCGCGGGCGCCTCCTCCTGGGCCCCCGCCCCGCGTGCGCCCTCCGGGGGGAGGCCGGCCGCGCCGCCCCCCGGCTCTGCGTGCCCGCGCCCGCGCCTCTCGGGCATCGCGTCCGGAGGTGCTCGGAGCCCTCGCCGCGCGTCCGGCCCTGGGTCCAGCGCGGCCGGACGGCGAGGAGGCCCAGCCGCCCGCGGCGGGGCTCCGGGGCAGGGCCTGGCTTTGGGTCGGGCGGGAACGGGCGCCGACCGACGTGACACGGCCACGGCTACGTGGGGCGTGGGAGGTATGGGATCGGGGCGAGAGGCGCATCACCGCAAGGACAGACCTGGGGGGCGAAGTCGCTAGTGCCCCCGTGCTCCCCGTGACCCCTCTGCAGTCCTAGGTCGCCCGGTGTCACGAGGGGGGCCCCGAGAGGCGGAGCGCCAGCCTGGGCCTGCACGGCTCAGCCGAAATTGGGCTCCCGTGACTTTGCTCCCTCTCCTGTTCCATCCCATCTTAGTTTCTGACGTTCCGGAATTGGCATCAAACGTTCTGTCTGCGTTTCCCCGTGTACATCTGGGTTCAGGAACTCCTTTCAAAAGAGGAGCACCTGTGTTGCGGTCAAATAACAGGCTGCTTTCTCTGTTTTGCCAGAAGACGAGGGTCTCGTGTTCCCAAGTCTTCCCTTGTGTGTTCACAAGGATGCCCTGCCCCTGCAGCCAGGTGTCAGTGGCCGGCCGGATGCAGGCGTTTGCGCTGCAGTCTCTCCTCTGGGGAGCCTGAGTGGGGACCCGGAGCTGCGGAAGGGTGTGGCCTCGCCCCGGGAGCCTGCCCACAACGTGCCTCGGCAAGAGGTCGAGGTGCCTGGAGCTCGAAGCCCGCGGGGCGAGGGATGGTGGCTGGTGGCGAGGCCGTGGGGCCAGCCTCACTGCTCCGAGGTGCCCTGCGCGGCTTCTTGGCTTCTGCCTGCTGATCCGTGCTGTGTGCGCCTTGGGTCAGGACCGGCCCCTCGCTGCTCCCTCGGCCGCCGACATCCTGACTCTTCGAGTCCCCACGTGGCCTCCAGCCTCCAGCCTGAGTGGTGATTTCTCCTCCCAGCGTACTGCCCACGCCAAGTCTTGACCCGTCTCGGCCCGTTTCCCAGAAGATCATGTTTGGGGTCCTTTTGGGGATGCAGTCCCGTCTGCCCCGTGTGTCTGTTTCTTGTTTGCTGGTGAGAAGCAGCAGCCTTTTCCCGTTTCTTGCGGGTGGCGGGGCCTCTTGGTAGGTCGGGGTGAAGGCTGCCTCCTGCTGCAGAGAGCCGGGAGCATGTCCCAGTTCAGCCTTTCTTGCTGTGGGCTTCTCTGACCGTTTCCTTCTCTGTGACACGCCCATCGGACTGTCCTCTGGGAACCCAGGGAGAGTGCACGTCCTGTGTCAACCCTCCAGAATTTGACAGGCTGTTTCTCTGGGGTTTATAGAGGTTAAAGTTAGCTGACCTTGGCCATGGTCTCTTGGGCTCTGTGAGGGGACAGGGAAGAAGCAGCTGTCTGGTTGCCTTGGTTTTCACTCAGCAAGTGCTGATTTTGGGGGATTCTGTTTCGGTTTCTAAAGCTGTGGTCTCTGTTAGACACTCTCGTGACCTCTTGCCTGCAGGGGCAACTGACGTTGGCTCAGCCCTTTTGAGGACTCCAGGGTGGACAGGGCTTTGGCTTCCGGGGAGGAGATAGGCAGTCATGCTGGCATTCCCAGGCTGGGTGCGGATGGGTGCCAGCACAAGGCCAATCCCGGCCCTCCTTCAGGGCCGGGCTGTGCCGTGCGACCCTGGCCTGGGAGTTGGATGCTGCTGGCAGGGAAACCGAGGCTGAGTGAGGAAAGCCCTTTGCCTGTGCCTCCACCTGATGGATCTGGAGCCCTGGGAGGTCCAAGGCAGGGACGGGGCTCTGTGGGCAGGAGGTGGGAAAGGGTCGGTGGGATGGACCCTGGCCCTGGATCAAGGCCGGTGTGACCTTGGCCAGCATCGCCAGGGGGCTCTGAAGCTTCCTCCTGGGTTCTCGTCCCAGACCCGTGCAGCCGTTTGGAGCTGGCTGGACCTGGCCACCCTTGGGGTGGGTGCCGTGTTCACCTGAGACCCTGGGAGGTTCAGGCCTGACTTCGTGGCCACCTTCTGCACCAGACCTTGCCGGAGTGTCGCCGGCTGTGGACAGCTGCGCCGGCCAGGCCGCTGCTCTCTCAGGTGCCCAACCTTGGCTGAGGCCTAGAGGGAGGGGTGGGGCCTGGTCCCTCCACGGATCCCAGCCAAGGGTCCTGATCTGGCCCCACCCTCCCCCACCAACCAGGCTGCCCTGCAGTAGAGGAAGCAGCTTGGGACGTTTGGGGAGAGCTGGCCCTTCACATGGGAGGGGCTGTGCAGCCTCAGGGCCGGCCTTCCTTGACCTTGCTGCTCCTGCAGAAGTGCCCTCCAGAGTGGCCAGCTTCCCCAGGGCAAGGCAGAGCCAAGGGAACCTGTGCTGGGACGCGCAGCCTTCCCAGGGGGCCTCCAGTCCTGGCCTTTGGGGGCCGCGTCCTGCCCTCTTGGGGGCGGCTGTGATGGGACGCGCTGTGTCTTGGGCCCGCAGCCTGCTCAGGGTCCGGTGGCCGTGGTGGGTGGCGTTCCGGGCTGGGCCCTTGGCGGCGTCCTAGCGGGCTCTGCTGTCTGCGGGGCAGGAGAGCTGGGGCCAAAGTCTTGGGCCGTTTGCTTTGGGTGGTTTCTGCGCAGCTGCGGAGATGCTGGGTGGGCGCCGCCTGCAGGGGCCTGGCGCTGGCCTCGGGCGGTGGGCTCCTGACCTCCCGCCGTGTTGACTGGGCCGGGGACTCCTCCTGGCCCTTCTGATGGACCTTGTGGGCCCCAGGACCATGCCTCAGTGACCACAGAAGCACCTGGGCTGCCCGTGACCCCTCGACGGTGGTAACCGTGATCCCGTTCTCCAGTGGGGAAAGCCACTCGCCTGCGTGTTTAGGGGGCGGGATGAATTGGTGCGGTGGGCCGGCCTGGCCCTGCTCGCTCCCCGTCGCCCATGCCACCTCTGGGCCCACAGGCGTCCTTACCCCCTCAGGCTCGGCGCCCCGCCCGGGGCACCGTGTGGGGACCTGAGGGACGGCCTGGAGGCCCCACCAGCCACACGGCTTCCCCTTCGCTGCCGTGGAGTCCGGCGAGGCTTCAGGTCTCCAGGGACGTGGATGCTCTGCCGGAAGGTGGGATGTGGGGGGCGGCCAGCGGCCCTGAGGACGGTGGGTCTGGTTTCACTTCCTCTGTGAGCTGACCGGGAACTGGAACTAGAGGGGCGGGAGCCTGTGCTCACCGCTCTCCTGGGCGCCTGCTCCTGGTGGCCGGCCCGGCTGTCTGTGGGGTGGGCGTACCCCCTTTGGGGACTTGACTGAGGTGCCTGCTTGGCGGCTTCCTTGTGGAGAACGCACAGCCCCGCAGGCAGCCGGCGCTCTCCGCTCTCCATGCTGAGGCCTGGCCAGGGTGTGGAGGACCCAGGCATGGGGGCCTTGGCAGACAGTGTGACTGGCCAGGGCCTGCGTCCTGGGAGCGGGTGCCTCAGGGCTCCGGGGATTCGGGTGTGGACACGTGGTTGGATTCCCTCGGGTGGGGCCACCTGTGCCTCGAAGGAGCCGAGCGCCCCAGGGTGACAGCTGGTGTGGGCCTGAGCCACTCTCCTTTTTCAGCCCTTGCTGGGGAGGCTGGGGGTCCTGGTGTATACCAGCCTGGGAGCCGGGACCCTGAGGGCCTGGGGGTTTGGCCCTTACCAGTGCGTGGGCGCTCACCAGTAGGGGAGGGTTCTGTTGTTTTCTTTGTTCCAGATTAAAGGTGGGTGAGAGCAGGAGAAGGGGTGCATTTCCAAAGCAGCTGCTTTCCAAAATTTTTTTTTCTTTTTTTGTTTGAGTCAGAGTCTTACTCTGTTGCCCAGGCCTGAGTACCGTGGAACGCTCACGGCCACCGCAGCCTCGACCTGCTGGGCTCCGGAGATCCTTCCACCTCAGCCTTCCAAGTAGCCAGAACTACGGGTGCGTGCTACCATGCCTGGCTAAGTTTTGACATATTGTAGAGACGAGGTCTCGCCAACTTGCCTGGGTGGGTCTTGAACCCCTGAGCTTAGGCAGTTCTCTTCCCTCTGCCTTCCAAAGCGCTGGGTTGACAGGCGTGGGCTGTCGCACCCTAGAGGCCTGTGGGAGTTGGTGCTAGCTGAGAGGCACTGGGGCCCACGCAGGTGCCTAGTCGTGCCCCGCCCTGCCCCTCGGGCCCTCAGTGGTGTTTTGCTGCCTCTGGAGACTCCAGGCGAAAGGTACAGGTGCCACCATCTGGCTGTCCCCTGGGTGGAGCAGGGCCCCAGTGAAGGTTTTCTGTTGTCACTTTCTGTCGTGCGGCGTCTGCAGGGGACCGCCCCCTCCTGCTCAGCCCGCTGCTTTCTGAGCCTCTCTTGGCCTCGGTGACCCAGCCCGCACAAGGGGCCACAGCGTCCACGTGTGATGCATCGTGCAGGCCGTCCGGTCCCCGTCCTTTGCAGAGAGACGTCCAGCAAGGGAAGGCCGTCCCCACGGGTGCGTGCCTAGGGCTGCTCTGTTCTCCAGCCGGCCGCGAGCAGTAGCTGGACATTCCTTGGAGCGATCGGGCTCAGAGCCAGAAGTGCCCTGTGCCTGGCCCCCAGTGCTTTGGGAGGCCGGCGGGGAGGAGGGCCCGGCCCCAGGAGGTCAAGACCAGCCTGGGCAGCAAAGTGAGACCCCCACTCTGCAGCACGTGAAGGATAATCTGCCGGGCACGGTGGCGCCTGTGGCCCCAGCTCCTTGGGAGGCTGAGGCAGGAGGATGGCTGGAGCCCAGCCGGTCGCAGCTGCAGCGAGGCGGGCTGGTGCCACTGCACGCCAGCCTGGGCGACAGCGGCAGTCTTTGTCTTTAGCGGAAAGAAAGGGGTACAGAACGGGAAAGGAAAGAGCAAGGGTGGGAGGGCCGACTCCGGGCTCCGATCGCTTCCCATGGCCTTTCCTCGTGGCTCGCTGAGGGCCCCGTCCTGAGCCCCACCCCTCAGCCCACGGCGGCTGCGTGGCGGGGGCTGGGCCCGCCCTCCTGCTTCCCGCCTCCACCGGGGGCCGTTTGGGGGAGCTGGGACCCAGGGCTTTGCCTGGACACACGCTGCTCTGTAAGGCCAGGAGTGGGCCCCAGGTGCTCCCAAGGCCTTTCTGGATCCGTCTGGATTCAGCGAGTGTCTGTGGGACCCGCCTCAGGAGCGTAGGAGGAGGAGGGTCGGGTGGGGTGGGCTGGGGTCTGGGAGAGAGGGCAGTGTGCACTTGGAGTTGGGCGAGTCTGCTAGCGGCTCGTTGCCAAGCTGGGTTTTGAAGGGTAAGTAGGAGTTTGCCTGGTGGCTGGGTGAGTTTGGGCTCTGGCAGTCCAGGATCCCAGGAAGGGAGAAACCTGCCAAAAGGCCTGGATGTTCTCACGCTGTGTGGTTTAGGGGGCGGCCGGGGGCTTGTGCTGCTGCCTAGGAGGCTGCCCCCAGCATCACAGCTACCCAAGGCAGCCTGGCAGGGATGGCGCTTGTGGCTGGCACTGGCCCCTTGTCCCTGGCAAGGCCTGGGAGTGCTGCCGCGGCCTGGCCAGTCTGCGACCCTCCACTTCTGGCTTCTCTTCCCGTCGCTGCAGACGCCCGTTTGCAGGAGAGTCTGTGTGCTGGAAGCTCTGCTTGCGTGCCGTTCGGCTACTCATTCACCCACTCGTTCATTCTTTCCTTCCAGAAACCTGCAGACACCGGCCTTGGGTCAAGCCTGCGGTGCCGAGGAGAGCCTGGCCGGATGGGGCCGGGCCCAGGAGGGCACCGAGTCCTCGCCCTGGGGCTCCCCGGCCTGTCGTCCCTCGTCCCAGCGGCCATGTCCGTCCCAGCCCTGCTGACCCTCACGCGTCCCCGCTTGCTTGTCCCAGGGAGGTCCCCATCCCACGTGCCCTAGCCGGCGAGCGAGGGGCCGCGTCGGTGGGGTCCCTGTCATGCCTTTCCAGCCGCCTGTGTGGCAGGCAGCATGTGGGCGCTGTGCTCCGTGGGGACTCTCGGAGGCCCGCCGGGAAGAAGCGGGCTTAGGAGGAGTGGATAAGCCAGGGAGGGCATGCTGTGTCCTCTGCGGTCTGGGAGGAAGAGCCCATGGCTGGCATGGGTAGGCCGGTCACTCCATGTGCCCAGTGGCCAGAGCAGCTCATGCTCGGGGAACCCCGACTTTGGGCGGCTCGTTCCTGGGGCTGCGGTGGCCCGGCCCTCGGAGCAGCTCACCCCTTGCTGCGAGCACCTTGCAGCGCTGCCGGGCCCCGGGTGTCCCTGGGCCTTAAGGGTGGAGCGTGGCCCAGAGATGCAGTGGGAGAGTGCAGCGTAGCCTTACATGGAGTGGGACGGAACCCCTGCCATCACGGGCCTTGGGGTGGGGTGACAACCCCCACGCTTCAGCCGCCCACAAGCTCTTTCCAGGCGGTTCACGCTCGGGTCTCGGGCCTTTGGAGCGAGCAAGCTGACCTCGGTCTGGCCAGAGCCTGTCCCAGTTCTGGTCCCAAGCAGTGAGTGGGGACCGCCCTCCCTTCCCCCCACCAGTCTGGAGGGGCAGCCGTGGGTGAGGAGCTCTGGGCTGCTTTGCCATCCCTTGAGTCCTGTCGGGCAGCCTGGGCGCCACACTGGTGGGGGCGTGTCTGGGAGCTGGGGCTCAGGTGCAGCCCTGAGGCCCCGGGGAGGGGGACGGCCCTGCCAGCCTCCGTGCTGGAGTCCCTGGAGGGGATTTGGAGCTGCCCTACCGCTGCCTCCCGTGGGCCAGTTGTCGGGGGTGGCCTGGGGTTCTCCCCCTGGAGGGAGGAGTGAATGGCGGCCCTTTGTGTCTGGGTTCAGGCTCCTGTCTGTCCAGGAGGCTGCACTTGGAGGGTCGCGGGCGCCTGGGTGTCTGGGAGTGGTGTTGGCAGAGTCCCCCGAGGCTCGGCTGCTGGGGGGCCCTTTGTTTGTCCACCCTCTGTGGGGACAGGCCTCGGGCGCTGTCACTCAGACCCCACTTTCCTGCAAAGCCCGGCATGGGGTGGGTGCTCAGACCCGTGGCCACAGCCGGCCCTGTCCCCACCGTGTGCAGGAAGCCAGCGTGTCCTCCGTCACTGGCGTCTTAGGAGCGCGTCCCCTCCTGTCCCCTATCAGGGCCTCTCCCGCCCATGCGGCTTCCCTGGGGGCCGGAGTCGGGCTCCACCTGGTGATGCCCCACCTGGTGATGCCGGCTCCACCTGGTGATGTCTCCAGGGAGGGCCTGTGCTCCGGGCAGTGGGGCCTGTGCGTCCTCCTGGGTCCCGCCAGCCCCACGCAGGGCCAGCCTGCTGCGACCGCCCCTTGGGCTGGGTGGGTGCCATACCCGCTGACTCCCTGCTGGAGCCCGAGGCCCGCGGGGCCACGGTGCTGCCTCTTGGAGAAGGGGCTGGGCTGAGGGCGGGCCCTTCAGAGCTGCTGGGCTCCGTGTGGGCGGGAGGGCCTGGGGTGGGGCCAGCCCTCACTGGCCTCGGTCCTTGCTGTCCCTGGGCTGACGGGCAGGGGCCCCAGGAGGATGTCTGGCAGCTCCGGGCGGGCGCCTCGTGCTCCTGGCCTTGGCACTGTGGCTGTCTTCCGGCCGTGCCCTGTGGTTGGAGCTCACGTTGGGCGTGAGCACTCCGGGCCATCCTGCGTGGCAGGTGGTCCGTGGGTGGGCGGGCAGTGTGGGGAGCAAGGGGGAATGGGTGCAGGTTGGCAGGCCCGAGGGCAGGCTTGGGGGTGGGGGGGTCTCTGGGAAGAAGTGCTGTCATTGCCGTCACCAGCCGGCCCTGGGCTCCGAGGAACTGTCACGGGGCTGCGGGTCGGAGTTGGGTGGGAGCTGGCGGACCCCAGGCTGGGGACTGGGCGGGTGCCCGGGCCCAGGCCTCTTCCCGCCACTCCTCCCTCTCGGACCCCCTGGGGTCTCTGCCAGCCAGGCAGGGTGGCCTCGTGATGAGCAGCCCCCGTGAGCCAGAGGGGCTCCCGCCCCAGGCCCTGCCCTTGGCTCCTCCCAGTGGGGCGTGGCTCGTTCTGTTCTCTGAACGCAGCCAGGGACTCAGCTTACAGGCGCTGGAGCCGGGCCCCCAGGTGCCGCCCACTGCCGTCCAGAGGGACTCCTCCCAGTGGGGTCACCCTGCTGGCCCGTGCCCCTCTGGAGCCCCTGGGAAGGCTTCTGACAGGCCCCCCAAGGGCCCTGCCTGCCGAGGTGGGGGAGGGACACGCTAGCGCCTTGGTCTTCTGTGCTGGGTCCCCGAGCCTCAGGTGGCCTTTGGGGGCTCTGGGATGTCACGTATGCTGTTCTGAGCTGCGGCATCTGTGCGTGGAGCTTCCGGACCCGGCTGGAGCCACTCAGGCTAGGATGCTGCCTCCCGGTGCCCATGAGGACACTGAGGCTGCAGGGGCAGGGAGGAGATGTGACCTTCAGGGTCTCGACCGTGGTCTTCCAGCCCACCCACGGGGCTTCTCTCACCTCTGGGGCAGCTTGGAGGTGATGAAGGCTCCACCTGGGAGTGGGAGCTGCCCCGCCTGGCTGGGAGCCCAGCCTTCCTCAGAGTCGAAGCCTCAGGCGCTGGGGGCCGCTGCCCTTGCGCTGCTGGCTGGAGGCTAGAGCAGGGTTCGCCGCCCTTAAAGGACGGACAGTTTGGAGAAGCAAGCCCCAGGCCCGTCCCTCTCCTGCCCACTTCCCCGGGTCTTCGGGCCTTGCAGGGCTTGGCTCCGCGCTGGGCATGGGTGGCATTCCTAACAGGACACCAGGGGGCTTGAAGGAGGTGGCCTCTCCCTCCAGACTCCAGGCTGCCAGGAGGCCTGGACTCGAGGCTCGGGGGCGTCCTCTGTGGGCCTGTGTGTCCCTGGCGCTGCTGGTGCTGGCCCTGTCCTCGAGCCAGAGCCACCCCTCAGCCCCGCCCCGCCCCAGGCTCCTGGGGAGGCAGCCTCAGGGCAGGTGTTGAGACCAGCGTCCCGGCCCAGCCCTGGCCCTCAGGGACCCACTCAGAGGTGCTCCCGTCTGTGTCGCCACAGCCCAGGGCTGAGTGGCCCTGGCCTGGCCTCTCTAGTCTCCTAGGCAGTGGCCAGGGTGGGGGGCCAGACCCAGCTGGGTCCGGGAGGACCTGGAGCCTCCTGCTGGGGCGAGCCAGGAGGGCTGCCCTTGACTTTGTGCTGATTTCACCCCACCAGGCCCAGCAGACCCTCCTGACCCGACTGTCCCTCCCAGAAGGGCAGGAGGGCCCCAGATCCGTGACGCCTGTCCCTGGGCAGCCGCCAGCTCCCTGCCTAGCTGTGGCTACGTCCCAGTGTCCTTGGGGGACAGGAACGCCTGTCTCTGCTGCCTGTCCACTACTAGTGCAGTGGATTTTGTTGGGGTGTTTCTCCCTTGTCCACACCTGCCGTACAGCCTGGCAGCTCTGGGCGTGGTCGGGTGGACATGCGTCTCATTCTCTTTTCTAAATGCTACTTTATTTCTTATTTTATTTTTTTGAGTTGGAGTCTCACTCTGTCGCCCAGACTGGAGTGCAGTGGCCACTCCTGGCCACCGCAGCCTCGACCTGCAGGGCTCCGGCAATCCTTCCGCCTCAGCCTTCCGAGTAGCTGGAACTACAGGCGCGCGCTACCACGCCCAGCTCATTTTTGATTTATTGTAGAGATGAGGTCTCGCCAAGTTGCCCAGGCGGGTCTTGAACCCACGGGCTCAGGCCATCCACTCACCTCAGCCTCCCAAGGCGCAGGATTCCAGGCTGAGCCGCCGAGCCCGGCTCTAAATGCAGCTTTAAAGGGGGGCAGCACGCGCAGGGGCTCCAGGTAAAGGCTGAGCAGCCGCCCCGGCCCTCCCCCTGCCATTCCCCCCCCTTCCCCCCCAGGACCCTCTGGAGTCCCAGCCCGGCTGCTGTCCCTGCTGCCTTCCCTGTGCTGCGTGTGGGGAACAGGGGGCCCCTTCTCGCCTTGGCGGGGAAGACCGTGTTGCGCCCTTGGCTGCGCGGCCATCACCCAGTGGAGCCCCAGCCGCGGCTCCAGCCGGTCACCTCGCGCTGCTGTCCGAGAGGAAGGCACGCTCCCTCGCGCCATCCCGGAGGCGAAAAGTCCAAGGGGCCTCACGGCCTGACCCCAGGCTGGGCAGGCTGGTCCCTCCTGGGGCCGCCCTTGCCGGCACCCGGCGGCGCCGCCCCCTTGTCTCAGGCCCATCCTCCGTCCTCAGAGCCAGCAGCGCGGTCTGACTCGGAGCCTCCCGCCTCCTCTTCCGAGGAATCGTTGCGCCTCAGGGTCCTCCATCCCACCTGCAGAGGCTCTTTGGCCTAGAGGGACAGACCCACGGGTGCCGGGGTTGGGAGGCTTGCCAGGAGGAGGGACTTGGGGGCAGGGCAGGGAACGGGCTCTCTGCTTCACCGCCCGCGGCCAGGCAGGGTGGCGGGAGGGTCTCCTGGCAGCGACTGCTCTGGGCGCCCAGCACACAGGTCAGTGTGTCCTGCACAGTGTCGGCGGGCGTGGGGGTGTTTCCTGGGTTTTGTAATGAGCAGAGGCGCCACTAACGCCAAACATGCAGGTGCCACCGCGCGCAGAGCCAGCGGCCGAGCGTGTCCATCCCTCCACCCGGCGCCGTGTGGCTTCCCTTCCCTCCTCTGCTGTCGGGCTTGTGGCTCTTGGCACCTCGAGTCCCTTTGTCGGTGGGTGGGGTGTTCAGGGTGCATTAAGGCAGGATCTGTTCGCTGCCCAGAAGGCCCCGCCCCTGGGCCCAGGTTCTGTTAGAATCTGGCTTCTGCCGTAGAGACTCGCCACACGTGGCCGCCTTCCCCATTCTTGTTTCCTGTGGAGCCCCTGGCTAAGGGGGCCTTCCTCAGCGCGGTATCTGCGGGCAGGTGCTGCGGGTTCTGAGTGCAGTGTCGCAAGGCTGGGCCCTGGAAGCCCAGCCTGTGCCTGCTTCTGATGTCTGGGGTCTAAGGTGACAAACACCCACAGGCTTCAGGAGTTAGGACAGAGACATCTTTGGGACTGGCTGCTGCCGACCAGAGGGCATCAGACCTATGAATTTTTTCCGTGGAGACGTAGTGGTTTCATTCGGTAGAATTTCTAGACTTTTTGTTTTTGAGACACGGTTTCAATCTGCAGTCCAGGCTGGAGTGCAGAGGTATAATCACGGCTCACTGCAGCCTCCAACTACTGGGCTCAGGCGATCCTCCCACCTCAGCCTCCCAGGTAGCTGGGACTACAGGCGCTACCTAACCCAGCTACTTTTTCTGTTTTTTGGTAGCTGCAGGGTCTCACTATGCTGCCCAGGATGGCCTTGTACTCCTGGGCTCAAGCAACCCTCCCACCTCAGCCACCCAAAAGCGCTGGGGTGATTGGCATGAGCCACCGTGCCCAGCATTGTCTAAGCTTCTGGGACAAAACACTCGAACGTGGTATGTTACTCCTTTCCCTGAACTGCCGCCTTTGTTTGCTCGTGTCTTTTTTTTTTTGAGGTGGAGTCTCACTCTGTCGCCCAGACTGGAGTGCAGTGGCCGCTTCCGGCCACCGCAGCCTCGACCTGCTGGGCTCTGGCGATCCTCCCTCCTCAACCTTCTAAGTAGCCGGAACTACAGGCACGCGCTACCATGCCCGGCTAGTTTTTGATTTATTTTAGAGACGAGGGCTCGCCAAGTCCCCCGGGCGGGTCTCGAACCTGTGGGCTCAGGCAGTCCTCTTGCCTCGGCCTCCCAAAGGGCTGGGATGACAGGCTGAGCCACTGAGCCCAGCCCCTGCTTGTGTCTCATTTAGGACTTCTGCACCTTCAGTCCACAAGTGAGTCTCTGTGATTGCATTTTGTTGGCATTGGGGTTTGCCGGTCTCCTAGGATGTGCCCCAGGGCCGTGTAAATAACAGCATCACATGTCCCCTGTCTCCTGGGAAGGCCATTCAGGTTGGTCCTGTCTAGTGAAAGTGTGCTTGAGGCCGACTGCAGTCCCAGCCACTCAGGAGGCCCTACGGGAGGATTGCTTGAGGCCAGGAGTTCTCAGCCAGGCCAGCCTTAGAGTGGGATCCCGTCCCGGCATCTGCGCTATCCCTGCTCTCCACCCCAGTTCGTGATGTTTCTCAAATGTTGCGTGTCCTTGAGACACGTGATTCTTTTTTCTTTTTTACACCGGTGGGATCACATCCCCGATGTCTTCCTCTTCAGGCTTGTGTGCATGCCTTGGGGTGGCCCCTCAGCTGGGGGTGTCCTCTGCCCACCCAGTCCTGCTCGGCCTCAGACACTTGTGTGACATCTGCTGCTGCAGGGCTGGCTGACCCGGGGCCGTTCCCAAAGGAGGAAGCGTCAGGAAGGAGCCCACGGCTCACGCTCATGGGGCATGGCAGCGCCCACAGCACACGGCTGCCAGTGAGGGAGGTCCCTCGCATGTCCCCTGCCAGGGCCCAGCCCTGCCCCTGTCCCGACCCAGAACCCTGACCGTGGGCACTCCACCCCACCTGGCCACACAGGTCTCCACTCTGTTCCGGTCGGTGTGTGCATTCCATGGTCACACTGGGTGGGCTCGGAGCTGCCGGCTGGCCCCCTCGGCTGCCCTGCCATGACACGGCTGCGAGCCCCCCACGCCCCTCCGTCTCCCTCAGCTTCTGCTGGCCAGGGCCGGGCTGAGCCAGCGGTGTGACCTGTGCCAAGCTGGCCACCCAGTGCCTTGGGGGGCACCTGTGTGTGTGGGTCCCTGGCTCCTGCAGCTGCTCATAGCTGTCCCCTCTCCCCTCAGGCCTGGGCTATGACCCCTGCAACCCCGAGCTGCCCAAGCCCCCCACGCAGAGGGAGAATGGCGCCTTGGGGCTGGGGGACGAGCTGCGCTCGGACGCGCAGGAGCTGGAGCTGGTCAACCAGGCCATCGAGGCTGTGCGCAGCGAGGTGGAACAGGAGCAGCGGCGCTACCAGGAGCTGCTGGAGACGGCGCGCGAGTGCGGGGCGGCCGAGGCCCCTGCCCTGGCGCCCCGCGACCCCGCCGGCCCCGCCGCGGGCCTGGATGCTGCCGCCTTCCCGCTGGCCTTCGACTACAGCCCTGGCGGCCACGGCCTGCTGAGCCCCGGTGCCGGCTACCAGCCCACCCCGCTGGCCCCCGCCGAGCCCGGCGGCAAGTACTCGCTGGCATCCCCAGATGGCGCGCGGGGTGGGGGCAGCGCGCTGGAGTATGTCCCCAAGGCCGTGAGCCAGCCCCGGCGGCACGGCCGGCCCGTCCCCAGCGGCAAGTATGTGGTGGACAACTCCCGGCCCTCCACGGACCTCGAGTACGACCCGCTGTCCAACTACTCAGCCCGGCATCTCAGCAGGGCCAGCTGCAGGGACGAGAGGGCCGCCAAGCGGCCCAGGGCCTCCCGGGGAACTGAGCGCTATACGCCTGCCCCCAAGAGGCCCTGTGACCCCTTCGGCAGCTGCGACGCCAGGTTCTCCGACTCTGAAGATGAAGCTGCCGCCGCCCCGGGGGCCGAGCCCGCCCCAGCCACGGACAGCCCCCCCCGAACCCGGGCGGGCCCCGCGACCAGGGCCAGCAGGCAGCCGTCCAGGGAGGGCCTGGAGGCCGAGGGGGGCGCCCTGCCAGAGACCAGGGAGACGGCCGTGCAGTGCGACGGGGGTGACCTCGGGCTGCCCACACAGGACCCCAGCGAGGCGCCCCCGGCCAAGCCCGGCTCCCCAGCCCAGGCCGCACAGAATGGGGGCTGCCCCAGGGACGGGAAGCCCAAGAGGAAGAAAAGCGGCACCCCCGCCACCCCCGGCCGGAAGGACGGTGCCCAGAGGAAGGACAAGGGCACGGACAGGGCCCGTGGGCGGCCGGGGGAGAAGCCTCGCGGCGGGGGGCGGAGCCCGCAGGCCGGCAGCCCCCGGCACAAGGCTGTGCGGCAGGACGCGACCAAGAAGAAGCCTGCCGCAGCCTCGCCAGGGGCCAGCTCGGGGAGAGGGAAGTCTGACCGGCCCGGGCGGCGGCCCAGCCCCCCACACGGGGACCCCCAGCCGGCGGCCGGCAGGGAGCCGGCCCCGCCGCCCAGCAGGAAGGGCCGCGCCCCGGCCCTGCCGGGAAGGCTGGGGACGCGCAAGGCCCGCTCGCTGGACGAGGGCGGCCCCCGCGCCGCCCCCAAGCTGAAGCAGCGGGCCCTGAGCCACGCCGACCTCTTCGGCGACGAGAGCGAGGACGAGGCCCCAGGCCCGGGGCCCCCCCGTGCGTGGCCGCTGGCCCCCCCTGGCCTCGGCTCGGGCTCGGACTCGGACTCGGACTCGGACGCCAGCCTGGGCTTCCCGGAGGCGCAGGGCCCGCCCAAGCGGCCCGAGGCCTCCCTGCCACCCGCGCCCGCCCCGCCCTCGCCCTCGCCCTCCTCGTCCTCGTCCTCCTCGGGGGGCCACGTGGAGGCGGCCGTGGACTACGCGGCCCTGGAGAAGGAGGTGGACTTCGACTCGGACCCCATGGAGGAGTGCCTGCGCATCTTCCACGAGTCCACCTGCGTCAAGACGGAGGACAAGGGCCGGCTGGCCCGGCAGGTGAGGGCGCCGCCCGGCGGGAGCGGTGTGGCTGGCTCGGGGCCTCAGGTCGGGGGAGCCCTGGGCGGCCACCTGCTTCCCTGGGGTCTGTCCAGGGAGGAACTGGCTGGCCTGCCCTCTTGGGCCTCCCCTGCCTCCGGCTGCCCTGTTTCCCCTTCCAGCCTGCTCCCCCTTTAGCCTTCCCTCCTACTCCTCTGTCCCCGCCCTTTAAAAAAACTCATCCTTAGGGTCTCTCCGTGTTGCCCAGGCCGGAGCGCAGTGCTGCGGTCATAGCTCACTGCCGCCTGGGCTCCCTGGGCTCGAGTGACCCTCCTGCCTCGGCCTCCACGCAGCCAGGGCTGCGGCACAGGCCACTGGTGCCCCCCTCCCCCCCCTTCCCCACCTTCTGCCTGTCCTCCCTCTGCCCAGCCCTGACCCGCTGGGTCTCCTCTTGCATCTGTGTCCCCACGCTGGCCGCCAGAGGGCACTCGCCTCCCACACTGTCCTGGGGCTCCGTCCAGTTCTTCTGGCAGAATCGCTGGCTCTGCCCTCGGCTGCATGTGCGTGACCAGGGACGGCGCCCTCCAGGCCGACGCTGCCCTGGGCCAGGCGGGGGAGGTGGCTGTGGGCACACGTGGGGTGTGTGCAGCCCCGAAACTCAGGAGGCGGCTCTGGGCCGGGCTCGGCCCCAGGCGGGTGTGGACTCTGCGTCCTCAGCGCGGGCGGGGCCGGGCGCCTCCAGGCGTGCCGGCACGGTGAGGTGTGTGGGTGCCAGGAGGGAGGCGCGGAGGCGAAGCCCTGCTGACGGGTGTGTTTCAGCCCCTGAAGGAGCAGCAGGGCGAGGAGAAGGGGCCTGCGGGCCTGACCACGCTGCTCCCCGGGCAGAAGAGGAGGATCTCCCACCTCGCCAAGCAGGGCCCGGAGGTGAGGGGCCAGGGAGTGAGGGGCGGGCCAGGGAGGGCCGTGGCCTCCACCGCCCCTGCCCCTGCAGAACCAGGGTCTCCTCGTCCGCCCACGGGGGGGCTTGCTCGGCAGACTGGCGTGAGGGGACTTCACAGAGTTCACGGAAAGTACAACGAAGTGATGGCGTCCACAATGCAAACTTGGCTTTGCAACACAAGCTCTGTCAAGGTCAAGACGCCTCTTGTGGCTGAGGGGCCCGGCCGCTGGTTCATCCCGAAGGGACAGAGGGGGCTGGGAGCACGGCCATGGCAGTGTAGGCCGTGATGTTATTCACGGAAGAGGAGTGGGTGCCCTCTGCAGGGGGTTCTGCGGCTCGGAGCGGGGGGAGACCCGGGCCTCTAAGGCAGGTGTCTGACGACGCCTCTCGGAACTCAAGAGGCCGGCATGGTGGCGGCGCCCGTGACAGCCCTCGGCCAGGCTGAGGCGGGAGCGTCGCCTGAGCCCGGAGTGGGAGACTGCGATTGTGCCACTGCATTCCAGCCTGGGAGACAGGGAGACCCCGTCTCTACAGAAATAAAAAACCAGACTTATTCTTAGCACCTCACACTAGGTCCGGTTCAGACATGTTGCTGGCTAGTTCAAGTTTGTTTTGGTGCAGGAAACTCGTGAAGCCGACGCACAGACTTTTCACGATCAGCATTTTCCACTGACTTTTTGAAGCTCCCTTGTTGTACTAAGCACTGCCCGGTCCTGGGCAGAAGCGGGTCCCACCCACTGGTTGTCCTCAAGTTGTCCACAGTGTTGGGAGGGGACATGGAGCAGGGAGGGGTGGCCCGGGGCGATCCGGCCTCCAGCAGGTGTGCTGTGCAGGGGTGGGAGTCAGCCCAGGACAGGCAGAGGCAGGACTCCCAGTGGCAGGCGGGAGCCCCAGCTGCCTGGGTCACAACCCCTCCCCGCGGAAGATCAGGTTGGGGGCTTGGGTGCGCCAACACCTCGGCGAGGCCTGCCCCACCTGCCCTGTGCCCGTATCAGGGCCGAGGGCTGTGCCTGGGTGTGGGAGTCGGGAGGGTGGCATGGCAGTGAGGGCCCCCACTGCCTCTGTGCCTGCCGGGGCTCCCAGCAGCTGGGGACGTGGCCCAGGAGGCGGCCACCCCGGTGCTCCTGCAGCCCCGTCATCAGCCCACACTGGACTGCCCGCCCTGGGTGCCCAGGTGTGACCCTGGCCCCGACTCTTGTGGTCACCCAGGCAGAGCCCCCGAGGAGCCGCCCAGCAGCACCCCCGGCCCGGCCCCCGACAGCACAGGAGGTGTGCTACTTGCGGGCCCAGCGGGCGCAGAGGGAGTCAGCCGGCTGGCTGCAGGCGGAGAAGCCCACCTCGGTGCACATCTCAGCCCCTGGTGAGAGGAAGAGGATCGCCCATGTCCCCAGCCCCCGCTTGGCTGCCGGTGAGTCTGCACCCGAGTGTGGCCTGTGCGGGTGGGCGGGGGGTCTCGGGAGCCTTGGTTGCGGGGAAGGAGAGGGGGTGTCCGTTCAGAGCCGGCCCCCACCACTTGGTGCTCTGCCTTAGCTTGTCTGTTTGCACAGTTGGGATAGGAGACTCCTGACTGTGGGGTGGGGCAAGGGGGTGCAGAAGGGGCCTGGCCCAGTGCTTGGACTCCTTCCTCAGCCCCTCAGACCCAGGCCCTGGGGTTACCGGGGGCCGACAGCCAGGCAGCCCTGGTCTGAGCTCAGGCCTTGGCTTGAGCCCAAGGTGCCAGGGAGCGGAAAGCCATGCCCAGCTTTGCCAGGGTGGTTTTCCATGGGGGGCGGTGCGTAGGCACGCCCTCTGATTGAATCCAGCCCACTGTGCTTGGAATGGGCTGTTTCCTCCCCATCCGGCCACGCTCAGTGTCAGGACTGGCAGGACGCTTACTCCGGTGAGGCCGCAGCTGGAGGACACGTCCCTGGAGGCTGCTCCAGGCGAGGGACACCTGGAGAGCTGGAAATGCAGGTTGTGTCTGGAGGGGCCGGGGGCCTTGTCTATCCAGCCAGCCCTGGGGAAAGTCTTGCTGCTGGCTTAAGGCCACCCCGCAGTGGTGGCTGCTGGAAGTCCTCCTGCCTCCCGGGCCGGCTGTGGTAATTGTCCGGCACACAGGTGTCTTCCTGTTCCTCCCAGGCCAAGGACCTGCTTTGGCTGCATGTTCCAGGTCTGCAGAGCTCTGGCGGCGGGGGCATACTCGAGCTGTATGCTCCCAGGACACCAGCCCCTCTCCTGGGCCTGTCTCTTCTGTACTCGGTGGTCTGATTTATCCTCAGTGGCAGGCAGCCGGGTTGTCGCGGGGCTGTGGGGGAGACCCCAGCTGGGTCGAGGTTGTGTTCCCAGGTGCTGCGGGGCCCCATCCACACACTCTGCCTCAAAAGCCCGAGGGTCGCCAGGCGAGCCGCTTGCCTCCTTCCTGGCAGCCTGTGGGGCAGCCTGTGCGCTCCCTTCAGTGGGGCCCTGGCCAGGCCCACCCCGGGCTGGGACAGGTGGGAGCAGACACAGGGCCGAGCCCTTGCTCCGCGTGCTCTCCTGGGGCCAGGGGGGCTGTGGAGAAGCCGCCGAGATGAGACCGGTCTCCCCCTGCTCTCCCATCGCCGCCGCACCCCCCCAGCAGGGGCCGGGCGCCTGACCTGGCAGCCCTCGGAGACGGCCCCCTGGGCCTGGCCCCGCCCTCGGGGGTATTTGGCTTGTGACCTCATCAGTGGGACCCGCAGAACACAGCCCAGGCAGGCAGGCTGCTGTCACAATGCCCGCCGGGCGCCCCGTGCCCTCTGGTCTCTGTCCAGGACCCAGGGCCCTTCCCCACCGCAGTCAATGCCTCGGAGTCGGGGGCGCAACTTGCGGCCGAGGCCCGCCTGCGCCGCACCGCAGACCACCCTGCAGCCGCCTCCCTGAGCCAGCCTCCTGGCCTGCCTCTGGTTCCCGTCTCCATGGGCTTGCCCGCAGGCAGATAGAGCCGATGTCATCCCACACCCTGCCCCCCACGGCCCGGCCCGGCCCCCTGCACGCAGAAGTGCACGTGCTGCTGGCGCTGAGTGACCGCAGCTGCCTGGTGCTGCGCCGCTCGGCGATGGGTCTCCTGTCCCGTGCTCACCCCCCCTGTGCCCCGCCAGCCCCCACAGGCGCCAAGAGGACCCTCGCGGCCAGCGGTAGCCAGCCCTCCGGTGGCCCTGAGCCCAGTGGCCAGCCGCTGAAGACGCGCACGCTGGCGGGGATGGCATCCAAGACCACCACCACCGTCACCCCCAAGAGAGTGGCCCACAGCCCGTCCCTTCAGGTACCAGCTCTCCGCCCAGCCTGCTGTCATAGCCGCACGGGCCTTGGGATCCCTGCACTCCCAGTTCCCTGGCAGCGCCTCGTTTTGATTCGACTTTATTTTAGAGTCGGGTCTCACTCAGTGGCCCAGGCCGGAGGGCAGTGGCGCAGTCATGGGTCACTGCAGCCTCGATCTCCTGGGCTCAGACGATCTCCTGCTTCAGCCTCCCACGTGGCTGGGACTACAGATGGCAACACGCCTGGCTCATTTTTTTTTTCGTTAAAAAAACTTTTTTAATTGTAAGGATGTGGGGCCCAATTCAGGATCAGATATATAAATGGTCATTGTCCAGGCAAAGTTGGGGCCTCACTTTGGTCCCCGCTTCACCTGGTTTGAGATCGGGTGCTCTCTGGCAGTTTCCTTCTATTGCCAGTCCCTTTCTTATGGCATCATGACAACTGTTCAGGGTCTGTTTATGAGTGAGAACATGCGGTCCTCAGTTCTTTGTTTCTGTGACAGAGCGTTGAGTATGATAGACTCTAAATCCATCCAAGTTGCTGTGAAGTTCGTAAAGGGAATGAGGTTTTTTTTTTTTTTTTTTTGAGTTGGGGGTCTCACTTTGTCACGCAGGCTAGAGGGCAGTGGCACGCTCACCAGCTGGACTCGAACCCGCGGGCTCAGGCAGTCCACTTGCCTCGGCCTCCCAAAGTGCTGGGATGACAGGCTGAGCCACCGAGCCGCAAAGAGCTTTTTTTTTTTTGAGTTGGAGTCTCACTCAGTCGCCCAGACTGGAGTGCAGTGGCCGCTCCCGGCCACCGCAGCCTCCACCTGCTGGGCTCCGGCGATCCTTCCGCCTCAGCCTTCCAAGTAGCCGAAACTACAGGCACGCGCTACCACACCTGGCTAATTTTTTGTTTTACTGTAGAGATGAGGTCTCGCCAAGTTGCCCAGGCGGATCTTGAACCCGCGGGCTCAGGCAATCCACTCACCTCAGCCTCCCAAAGCACAGGATTACAGGCTGAGCCACTGAGCCCGGCTCCAAAGAGCTTATTTTTAAAAATTTTCTGTAGAGACAAGGTCTTACTGTGTTGCCAAGCTGGTCTTGAACTCCTGGGCTCAAGGAATCCTCCTACCTCAGCCTCCCAAAGTGCTGGTATTACTGTCACGAGCCACTGTTCCTGACCAGACTTTATTTTTTTTAGAGCAGTTTCATTTCTTTTTATTCTAGATTCTGGAGTGTGTGTGCAGGCTGGTGACAGGGTCTGGTGTGTGCCGAGGCCTGGGCTGGTCTCAGGCCCATCGCCCCACGGTCGAACAGGTGCCCTGTGTAGGCCATGAGGGCGTCCCCGAGCCTTTGTTCCCTTGTCACGTCTGTGAGCACCCCATTTCTTCAGAGGAATTTTCGGTTTCCAGAACAGTCGAGCAGCAAGCACAGTGAGGTCTCCTTGCCTCCAGTGCCCTCAGTTTCCCTGCTGTGCTGGCGTGGCGTGGCACTCCCACTGCTGCCAGCCATGTCCCCGGCAGGTTCCTCTGCCCATGCCTGCTCTGTGGTCCGGAGGGATGCACTTGGCGGAACCCCGCTGTGGCACCCGCCGAGACCGTCACCCTCTGTTTCTTGTCCTCTCTAGAGTTTAAAGAAGCCCGTTATCCCCAGAGAGTTTGGGGGCAAAGTCCCCACCGTCATCCGCCAGCGGTACCTCAACCTCTTCCTGGACGAGTGCCTCAAGTTCTGTGCCTCCAACCAGGAGGCCACCGAGAAGGTGGGCCCTGCTCCGGGGGCGTGGGGCATGCAGGGCGGGACGTCCCGCCGTGGGGCCTGGGCTGAGTGTGGCGTGTCCCCAGGCTCTGAGCGAGGAGAAGGTGGCCTACGACCGCAGCCCCAGCAAGAACATCTACCTGAACGTGGCTGTGAACACCCTCAAGAAGCTGCGGGGCCTGGCGCCCAGCACCGTCCCCGGGCTCGGCAGTGAGTCCGCGGGCGGGACGGGGACCCCACGGGCGGCACAGCCTAGGCTGCCAGCGTGCCAGACAAAAGGCCCCGCAGGAGAGCGCGGCGCTGCGGGCCCGGGTGCCAGGCCTGTGCGCCTTGCACTAATGGAGTCACCTTGGCCTCTCGGTGGGCCGGGGCCGGTGTGCATTCAGCTCTGGGGAAGAAAGGGCCAGGCCGAGGCGTTTCATTACCGCCTCTCAAGAGGCTGCATTAAGCCTTCCTCGGCCCCCATTAGCGCTCAAGGGCCTGGTGGGCGGCACAGGCGTCGGCCCTCAAGAGCCATTAGCGCTGCTCATTCTCCCGCCTCCCCCTGTGCCCACGTGGGAGGGCCGGGGACCCGGGTCCCGCATCCAGCATCCAGCACGGCCCACACAGTCAGGGGACCCCGTGGGTGAGGGCCTGAGCCGGCTAGCTCACCCTCCCCTCGTGTTCCCTTCCTCCTGTTCCCTTCCAGAATCCAGTGGCCAGAGGGTGGTGTCCCACGAGGTGGTGCTGGGCGGCAGGTTGGCCGCCAAGACAAGCTTCTCCCTCAGCCGCCCCAGCAGCACCCGAGTGGAGGACCTGAAAGGTGAGGCCGGCCCAGGGGCCCTTCCACAAAGCTGGGGGCCTCGGGCGCCCCGGGTCGGGCCAGCCCACCTTGTCTCGGCGGGCGAAGGTGGAGTCGGTGTTCGGCGGCCACCGCTGACGTGCGCCCGTCCGCTTGTGCGCAGGGGCCGCCCTCTACAGCCGCCTCCGGGAGTACCTGCTCACCCAGGAGCAGCTGAGGGAGAACGGTTACCCCTTCGCACACCCCGAGCGGCCTGGCGGCGCCGTCCTCTTCACAGCAGAGGAGAAGCGGCCCCAGGACCGTGAGTCCTGCGGCGGGGCGGGGGCGGAGGGAGGCCTGGGGCCTGCGTGTGTCCTCAGCGAGCCCTGCCCTCCGCAGCCTCCTGCCGGGTCTGCTGCCGCTGCGGCTCCGAGTACCTGGTGTCCGCCTCGGGCCGCTGCGTCCGCGTTGAGGAATGCTACTACCACTGGGGGCGGCTCCGCCGGACCCGAGGTGAGCGGCCGCCTGCGTGTGGGTGGCCAGCGCCAGGCTCCCCCCAGCCTCTCTGACCCGGGGTGTTCTGTCTGCTTGTTCTTTATGACAAAAGTGAGACAGAAAGCCGAAGATCCGGGCCACGCCCTCCCCCGCCTCCCGTGCAGGGCTCTCCGCTCCCTCGTTCCAGCGCCCAGCGGGGCCCTGCAGGGTCCTGCTCCAGCTGCCTTCTCCTGGCCCCCATGGCGGCAGAGGGCCCAGCCCCCGTCCAGCCTGGCCCTGGCTGTGGCGCCTGTCCCGAACCCCTCCCCATCGCCCCCAGGTACCCCCCTGCAAGCCAGGCGGCGTGGCCCTGACTGTGTGTCTTGCAGTGGCCGGAGGCTGGGAGACCCAGTACCTGTGCTGCTCGGCCGGCGCCGGCTCCGTGGGCTGCCAGGTCGCGAAGGTGAGTGGGCCGGCCGGTCCTGCTTCCGCCTGGGGGCTCGGGGCTCGGGAGGCCCAGGCGGGTGGCCAGCCCTTCCCGTGGCCCCGGGTGTGGGGCCTGCCCTCGGGACACCTGCCCCCGCCGACTCCACCCCCTTGCGCAGGCCGAGGGTGGCTGGGATGGCCCCCGCCCTGCCCCCTCACCGCCGCCGTCCCGCCCTCAGCAACACGTGCAAGATGGCCGCAAGGAGAGTCTGGAGGGCTTCGTGAAGACCTTCGAGAAGGAGCGCTCCGCAGACGCACACCCAGGGATCTATGCCCTGGACTGCGAGATGGTGCGTCCGCCCGCCGCCCCGTCCCCTCCCGGCGGCTCTGAGGCTCACCCTGCTTTGGGACGGGGGCTGAGGGCTGGCTTCCTGGCGCGCCGGGCCGTCCGGCGTCACCAGACAGGCCGCCCTCCCTCCCGCGGCGTGAAGCGTGCTGCCCCCGCCAGGCCTCCCACGCGCTGCCACTCCACCAGCCGATTTGGTGGGGGCGGCGGGGGGCGGCAGGGCTTGCGTGTGAACCAAAGGCCGGAGGGTCAGCCCGGCCTCTGGAGAGGCGTCCCCGAGCTCGGGCCTGCCCCGCCCTTCCTGGAAGCCTGGAAGCCCGAAAGCCCCCGCCCGCCTCCACGTGGCACCCGGGCCCTGCCTCCTCCTCGAGCCAGGGCGGGGGCAGGGCGGACCGCCCGGGGCCTGTCTGAGGTCGCCCCCCCTCTGTCCCGCAGTCCTACACCACCTACGGCCTGGAGCTGACCCGCGTCACGGTGGTGGACGCCGACGTGCGGGTGGTCTACGACACCTTCGTCAAGCCGGACAATGAGATCGTGGACTACAACACCCGGTGGGCCCCTCCTCGCGTGCCGCCCGGCCCCCCCCCCCCCCGCCCCGTCCCCGCCGGGACTGACCGGCCCTCCCGCCTCGCCGCAGCTTCTCCGGGTGACCGAGGCCGACCTGGCCGACACGCGCATCACGCTGCGGGACGTGCAGGCCGTGCTGCTGAGCCTGTTCAGCGCCGACACCATCCTCATCGGGCACAGCCTGGAGAGCGACCTGCTGGCCCTGAAGGTACCCGCCCCGCCCGCCGCGCCCCCCGCCCGAGCCCGGCTCGCCGCCGGCCCTGACGCCCCCGCCCCGCAGGTCATCCACAGCACCGTGGTGGACACGGCCGTGCTCTTCCCCCACCGCCTGGGCCTGCCCTACAAGCGCTCCCTGCGGAACCTCATGGCCGACTACCTCAGGCAGATCATCCAGGACAACGGTGAGCCGAGGCCGCGGGCGGGAGGGCGGAGCCCGGGCGGGGCCGCGGCCGGCGGTGCTGACGCGCTCTGCCCGCAGTGGACGGGCACAGCTCCAGCGAGGACGCTGGCGCCTGCATGCACCTGGTGATCTGGAAGGTCCGAGAAGACGCCAAGACCAAGCGATGACGCCCGCCCCCCGCCCGCGCCCGCCCCGCCGCCCTCAGCCCCAGGCCTCTTCCAAACAGTGCAATAAATCTCGAGAGCTAACCCTGTCGCCTCGCGGGCGGCCACCCGGAGCCCCGAGGCGACCTCAGCCAGCCGAGACCACCCCCCGCCCCCCCGCGGCCCCTCCGCCAGCCCCCGCCCCGGCCTGTCCCCTGAGGCTGCTGCTGACAGGCTGCCAGGAAAGCCCGGCCTGCCCGGTGTCCGCGGCCCCCCAGCCGGGGACTCACTCCTTGACCGGTGAGGCCCGACGGCCTCTGCGCCTTCGAGGTGGCGGCCGGCGGGGTGGGCAGGGGCGGGCTTGTCGCGGCTTCGTTTGACACAGTCTTTTTTATTTTGTATTGTTGTTTTTATTACTGTTAACTTAAACCGATGACTTGCACAGCGACCTTCCCCCCGGCGGAGCAGGGGCCCGGTGCTGCCTCCCACCGGGGGTGAGGGTGGGTGGGACTGAGCCCGCCGGGACAGCCAGGGCCCGCACACGGCCCTGGCCTCCCCCAGGGCGCGGGCTTCCAAGCTCGCCCCCGCCCACCTGGACTCTGACCTCCGAGGGCAAGCTGGCCCTCCCCGCCTCCAGCCCCCGTCCGGGCCCCTGGGGTGCCAGCCTCTGGACTCGTCTTCCCACCAGAGCCTCGCCCTCCTGGGGCTCTCTGAACCCCCTTCCCCCCACCCCTGGGCAGGGACAGAATAAATGTTTGTATGGATTTTAAATGTCACAGCTTTAGAGCGTTCTTGCTGTGCAGCGAGGCCTCTGCAGACCCCAGTGGAGGCCGCCGTGGCTGTGGCCAGACCGACACGTCCCGCCGAGTGGGGTGGGCAGAGAAGCAGCTTGTGGGTCCCGAGCCTGGCTGCCTTAGGTCTGTCGGCACCGCGGGCCTCAGGGCTTCTGCACCTGAGCTCTGGGAGCTCCTGGCCCTGCGGATGTCGCCCCCTGGGAGGTGTAGGGCACAGGAATCTGGTTCTCACAGCTCCACCCAACAAAGCCTGGCTTTAAAAAAAACAACAACAGAAAACCCCGTTTCTTGGGAAGCCTGCTTGGCCCCTGGAGGGGTGCCAGGGAACCCCTCCTTTTTCAAAAGATGGCGGGGTCTCTAGCCTAGGCTAGAGTACAGTGTCATGCTCACGGCCACCACAGTCTCAACCTGCTGGGCTCGAGTGATCCTTCCACCTCGGCCTTCCAAGTAGCTGGAACCACAGCCACATGCCACCACGCCAGGCTAATTTCTTGATTTATTGTAGAGACGAAGTCTCGCCAAGTTGCCCGGGCTGGTCTCGAACCCCTGGGCTCAGGCAATCCTCTTGCCTCCACCTCCCAAAGTGCTGGCATGACAGGCATGAGCCACTGTGCCTGGCCAAAGTATCTTTTAAAGGATATTAGAACAGTTTGTCCAAACAACCCCCACCCCGGGTCTTTCTCATAGTTACTGGGTAGGTACTGGAACAGTGTTTGTTGAATGAATGAACAAAAGGAAGAGAGAGGCTGGGAATAGTGTGCTCCTGTAATCCCAGTTACTCCAGAGGCCAAGGCAGGATTGCTTGAGCCCAGGAGTGCCAGGCAGCAGTGAGCCATGATTGCACCACTGCACTCCAGCCTGGACAACACAGCAAGACCCCACAATCTCTTAAAAAAAAAGAGGAGAGGGTCCCTGGCACTCCCCAGGGGCCAAGCATTCTTCCCAAGAAAGTGGGTTTGTGGTAACCAAGAGCCTTGGCTGCTGCTCTGATGGGGGAGGCCACCTCGCCTGCCTCTCCAGGTTTGCCCCAGGGAGCCCCTCTCGGAGGGTTTCATCATTGGTGGTCGCCCCTCAACATCCTCCCGCCTGGCCCAAGCCCACGGCCGGGCTCCACCCCAACCACATTTCCGTCTCCTCCGCCCCTCACCCGTGGGTGCACTCTCTGGGGCCAACCTTGCGGGCGTCCGCCTGGCCTTAGGGTGGTCCCCAGGGCTCTACCCACCTCCCGGGCCTGGCGCTCCTCGTGCCTGCGCTCGGGGGCTCGCCGGGGGCGGGATGGATGCGTGGACGCCTCAGCCCCCGCGGATCCGCCTGACCACACCCTGCCTCCCAGCACGCGCCGCCATCCAGCCCCGCTGTGCAAGGCCTCGCCGCTGACGCCCCCAGCCCCACCCTGACCTGACGCCTCCGTTCCCCTGCGGCCCCCATGTAGGACGCTCCACGAGGCCCTCCCAGGCCCCGCCTTCCTCCTTGGCTCCGCCCCTGGCCCTCTCCTACTCCAGCCGGACCTGCCAGTTCACGCCTTCTGCCTCGGCCCCGCCCCTCCATGCCCGAGACCCGCCCAGGCACCACCCATTCTGCTAGGCTCCGCCCTCTGACCTGCCTCCACCCGGACCCAGCTCAGCCGGACCCTGCCAGATCCCGCCTCCTGCCTCGGCCCCGCTTCTCCCTGCCCCGGCCCCGCCTCTCCCTGCCCCGGCCCCGCCTCTCCTTGCCCAGCCCCGCCCACGTCCCACCCATTCTGCTAGGCTCCGCCCTCTCTGACCACGCCTCCGATCTGACCCGACTCAGCCGGACCTCGCCAGTCCCCGCCTTCTGCCTCGGCCCCGCCCCTCCACGCCCGAGCCCCGCCCAGGCACCGCCCATTCTGCTAGGCTCTGCCCTCTGACCTCGCCTCCACCCAGACCCAGCTAAGCCGGGCCCCGCCAGAACCCGCCTCCTGCCTCGGCCCCGCCTCTCCTTGCCCCGGCCCCGCCCAGGTCCCACCCATTCTGCTAGGCTCCGCCCTCTGGCCACGCCTCCCATCTGACCCGACTCAGCCGGACCCCGACAGGCCCCGCCTTCTGCCTCGGCCCCGCCCCTCCATGCCCGAGCCCCGCCCAGGCACCGCCCATTCTGCTAGGCTCCGCCCTCTGGCCACGCCTCCCATCTGACCCGACTCAGCCGGACCCCGACAGGCCCCGCCTTCTGCCTCGGCCCCGCCCCTCCATGCCCCAGCCCCGCCCAGGCACCACCCATTCTTCTAGGCTCCGCCTTCTGGCCACGCCTCCACCTTGACCCGGCTCAGCCGGACCCACCAGTCCCCGCCTTCTGCCTCGGCCCCGCCCATCCATGCCCGAGCCCCGCCCAGGCACCACCCATTCTTCTAGGCTCCGCCCTCTGACCTGCCTCCACCCGGCCCCAGCTCAGCCGGACCCCGCCAGAACCCGCCTCCTGCCTCGGCCCCGCCTCTCCCTGCCCCGGCCCCGCCTCTCCTTGCCCCGGCCCCGCCCACGCCCCACCCATTCTGCTAGGCTCCGCCCTCTCTGACCACGCCTCCGATCTGACCCGACTCAGCCGGACCGCGCCAGTCCCCGCCTTCTGCCTCGGCCCCGCCCCTCCACGCCCGAGCCCCGCCCAGGCACCGCCCATTCTGCTAGGCTCCGCCCTCTCTGGCCACGCCTCCGCCCTGACCCCGCTCAGCCGGACCCGCCAGGCCCCGCCTTCTGCCTCGGCCCCGCCCCTGCCTGCCCCGCCTCGCCCAGGCGCCGCCCATTCTCCTCGGCTCCGCCTTCTCTGGCCCCGCCCCCGACCCGGTTCGGCCAGGCCCCGCCTTCTGCCGTGGCCACGCCCCTTTCTCCCTTCCAACCTCGATCCCGGACCCGCCCCCGGACCCGCCCCCGAGCCCGCGCCGCCCGTTTCAGGACCGTTGGCCCCGGGGCTAACAGCCCCACCGCGTCCGGCCGCTCTGGACGTCCGCGGCCCGCGCCCGCCCGGCCACGCCCTCCGCGGCTTCACAGGTGCGGGCGTGGGTCCCCGCCGGGCGCGTTTCCGGGCGCCCGCGCTCCGTCTCTGGGCTGCGCCGGCGAGGCTGGGGCTCGCAGCGGCGGGACCGAGGCGCCCCTAGAGGTTCGAGCGGTCGCGGCCGAGCGGGGGACGCTGGGGGCTTCCGGCCCGCGGGGGGAGTCTGGTCAGCGGAGGGAGGCGGCCGGCGCTGTGCGTTCTGCCCCTCGACAGAGCGGCTGGGCGCTGGCCTCGGGTGGGCTCTGGCCCCCAAGCCTGTCCCTCCTCCCGCCCCACCCCTCCCGCCCTCCGCCCCTCCCGGCGCCCACTGCCCAAGCCTCAGTCGCCCGGAGTCCCGCTTTTCCTCACCTGGTCAAGCCGGGCTCCCGGGAAGACCAGCGCCGGCCCTGAGCCAGGCCCTGCCCTCCCGGGCCCGGGGACACCGGTGACGCCGCGCCAGCCGCCCCTGCCCCGGGAGGTTCGGGTTCGGCAGGCCACCGGCACCCAGGCGGAGAGAAGGCGGTGGGAGGCCAGGCCCAGAGGAGGCGCGAGGCCACGCCAGGGCGGTCTGGGAAGCAGCAGCCAAGGCCAGGAGGCCGAGGCCGCCTCCGTCTGGCTTGCAGGAAGGGCGCCCGCCGCGGGGACGGCCTGGGCTCCGCTCGGCCCGGAGGGGCTGCCGGTGCCGGGGTGGTTTGGGGAGCGGCCGGGGCTGCCCTTGGGGTGGTCTGCACAGTCTCGGGGGGCCGGACCAGGGCTCCCTGCACGAAGGCTCCAGATCCTGCCGGTGGGAAGGGGCCCACCTCCTCTGCCGGCGTGGCGCCTGCCTCTGCCACGCCTGGCCGGGTCCTGCCTCCACGCAGCCCCGAGGCCATGTGCAGACCCCTCAGGGCCGCCTGGCCCTCGAGTGCCCCTGCTTTGCGACACACAAACCCGGAGGTCTCAGTCGGTCAACAAACGTCGGCTGAGCACTTAGTCAGGTGCCGGGGGGGGCGGGGGGAAGGAGGACAGGAGGGTCGCCCCAGGAAGAGGCGAAGGGACCCGACGGGTGCAGACGTCAGTGGCTGGGGTTGACGTGGCCGGGGAACGGCCCTTCGCGGTCGGCTGGCTGCTCTGGGGACGGTGAGGCAGCTGCGGGTTGCTGGCGGGCCGGGGGGTCACTGGCCGCGGGGAGGCTGGGGCCTCCTGAGGGTGTCCAGGGGGCCACACGGCCCGGGGCTGGACCTTCGGAACCCGGGGTTGGGGAGGCAGCCGGTGGGTGTGGAGGTGACATTTGGGAAGGGTCACCCTGGGCCGTGGCTCCGGTGGGCGCAGTGGTGGTCCCAAGGGAGCGGGGCCCCAGGCCTGACCAGTCCCTCTCGCTAGCCCCTCCAGCATGGGCAGTCTGACCCGCCAAGAAGACCTGGAGGAAGACAGGGCCTCAGGTGTGTGTCCCGGGCAGTGGGCGGACGCGGGGGCAGAGGAGGGGCCGCCGCAGGCTGAGGGCGCCGGGGCATCCCCCAAGTCCGCACGTCGGGCCTCACCTGGCTTCCCACCTGGCCACGAGTACCCAGACCCTCTTGCTGGGCGGGAGACCCGGGGCTTGGGAATAGCTGCACTGCCCAGCCTCAGTTTACCCTGTCTGCAGATGGACGGGCCCTAGCAGGCCTCCTGTCCTCGGAGCCCGGAGGGAGCCTGGGGCCAGGGCAGGGGGCCCTCCTGGGGTCCACGTGTGTCGGCCCTTGTGTGCTGGGGGGCGGGCGGCCCCTCGCCCGCCACGTGCCCGCTTGTTTGCGGCTGGGGCGGCCCCCCCGGGCCGGGCGTCCCTGGGGTCTGGGTCCCCCGGGCCCCATTAGGCCTCCTTCCCCGGGCGTCGTCAGGGGTGTTTGTCCCGGCCCCACGCTCCAGGGACACGGTGCTGTCCCCCCCCAGCGTTCACCTGGGAGGTCAAGGCCAATGACCCCGCCTACCACGCTCGGTTCACGGAGCGGGCCTTCCTGTGCTGGCGGAGGAAGAAGTACAAGGTGGGTGCCCCCTCCCCTCCCACCCTCTCCCGAGTCCTTCGGGGACCCTGGCGCCTGCTCCGGCCCCGGCACGGGCGTGACACTCGTCTCCTCCGAGCCAGCGCACAGCCAAGTCAGTCCACACACAGCCCGGAAGTCCCACGTGTCCACCCTGAGGTCCGCCCGGGGCCGGCCTTGGAGAAGTACCAGGGTCATGGCGCCGCGTCTGCCACACAGTAGGTGCTCAGTTCATGCTGGCTCCAAGACCAGGCGTTCAGCAGGCGCTCAGCAAACCCTGGCTTGAAGGCCGGGCTCCGTGGCTCAGCCCATCATCCCTGCGCTCGGGGAGGCCGAGGCGAGTGGACGGCCTGAGCGTGGAGCCCGGCCTTCAAGCCAGGGTTTGCTGGCTCGTGGCCAGCCCGGGCAGCTTGGCGCAACCTCGTCTCTACAATAAATTTTAAAAATTAGCCAGGCATGGTGGCGCACGCCTGTGGTTCCGGCTACTGGGAAGGCCGAGGCGGAAGGATGGCCGGAGCCCTGCCGGTTGAGGCTGTGGGGGCCGTGAGCGGGCCACTGCCCTCCAGCCTGGGCGACAGAGTGAGACTTTGACTCAGAAAACAAACAGACAAATAGACAAACAAAACACGGGCTTGAAGCTTTGTGTTCATTTCGCACTTGGTAAATGCTGGTTCGAGGCCTCGCATTCAGCAGGTGCTCAGTAAAAGCTGGCTCCAAAGCCATGCTTTCAGTAAGCGCTCAGTAAGCACAGGCTGAAAAGCTTTGCACTCAGTAGGCAATTAATCATGACTCGAGACCCTGCATTCAGCAGGCGCTCAGTGAACACTGGCTGGGGCTTTTGTGGCTGGTTGGCAGATGCTGAATTCTGGCTCCAGGCCTGGCATTCAGCAGGTGCCAGGAAAGGCTGTCCCAGGCCCGCAGCCCCCGCGGGGCGGGTGGGGCCGGGCGGGCAGCCGGGCCTCGGGCCAGGCCCGGGCAGCCCCCACGGCGGCCGGCGGCTCTCGTTCCAGACCAACGTCATCCGCACGGCCAAGTACAGCGTCTTCTCCTTCCTGCCGCTGAACCTGTACGAGCAGTTCCACCGCGTGTCCAACCTGTACTTCCTCCTCGTGGTCATCCTGCAGGTGAGCGGTGCCTGGGACCAGGAAGCCCCTGCTGACCTCCCTGGTGGCCTCACTCCCTGGGCCGGGCAGCTTTGGGCATGGGTCCCTGCGATCGGTGGGCTCATGTCCCGTTCGCTCCCCGGGGCCCGCTGGGGCCCCACTGCCCAGCCCGAGGCCGGGCACGCGGGAGCCGCTCACTGGATGCTGAACACCGAAGGCGGGTGGAGGGCCCCTCCGGGTGTGAGCCGGGCGCCTGCTCCATGCCCTCCGGGAGGGTGGGGGTCCCGGCGGCATCCCCAGGACCGCAGGGCCACTTCCCGGTGCCTGTGTGGGCCGGGGCAGAGCGCGGCTTCCCAGGCACCTGCTCCGGCCCAGCCCCTCCTTCCCGTTCTGGGTCAGCCGAGAGGCTGTGCCTCAGCCTGGGCGCCGTTCGGCACGAGGGCAGCGCCGAGGTGTGCAGTGTGGCCCGGAGGGACTGGTCCCGGGGTCGGGGGAGCAGTGCCGGCGGGCACCTGGGGAGGGACACGCTGGGGCGGGAAGGGCTCCTCGGAGAAGGCGACGTGGGCGCCGGGCTGGGCATGGAAGCACGGGGGCCTGCTGGGAGGCCGGGCGTGGGAGGGCGTGGGGTGGCCGCGGGCGGGGCCGGGGAGGGCAGGACCGGACCGCTGTCCACCCAGAGCATCCCGGAGATCTCCACGCTGCCCTGGTTCATGCTCTTGACGCCCCTGGTCTGCCTCCTGGTCATCCGCGCCATCCGGGACCTGGTGGATGACGTGGTGAGTCGGGAGGGGCCGGGAGGCCGCAGGGGCAGGCTGGGGGCGAGACGGGTGGGGCCCCCGGGACCCTCGGCTCTGGGCTGCCTGGACGGCCCCGGCGTGGCTGTGGGGGGTCGTGTGCCGTCAGGAACGCCTTGTGGGCACCCGAACCGAGCCCCAGCCCTGCCCTGACGGGCTCTGTGCCCCCCCAGGGGCGGCACCGGAGCGATGAGATGGTCAACAACCGACCCTGCCAGGTCCTGATGGGAAAGAGGTGAGGCTGGGCCAGACCTTTCTGGGTTGTCGCTGCTTTTTAGTAGCGACGGGATCTTGCTGGATCGTCCAGGCTGGTCTTGAACTCCTGGCCTCTGCCTGGACTCCCAGAGCTCTGGGATTACAGGCTCTGTCTAGCCCCCGACAGGGAGGCTCCAGCCTGGCAGGGGTTTGCCCTCAGCGAGGAGGACGTGGCCCCTGGCAGAGGGAACTGTCCCTGTCCACACTCCCGGCCTTCCTGACTGAGTCTGACACCCAGGCCTGCATTTATTCGGCACCTGCCAGGCCGACGGGGAAACCTGGCAGAGCCGAGGGGGTAGGACAAGGGATGTCTGAATAGGACTTGGGGACGGGACCCTGGACCCTCCAGGAGAAAGGCGGCAGGTCAGGGAAAGGCTTCCTGGGGGAGGCAGTCCCTGGGCCAGGCCTCACAGGCTGTGGATGGAGGGCCCAGTCCTGGCAGGTGGCTCATACCTGTTGTCCCAGCACTTTGGGAGGCTTGCTTGAGCCTGGACTTCGAAATCAACCTGGGTCTCCTGGTGAGCTCTCGTCTCTACAGATAAAAAATAAGGCCGGTCTTGGTGGCTCAGCCTGTGATCCCATGCTTTGGGGGGCCGAGGCGAGTGGATGGCCTGAGCCTGCGGGTTCGAGACCCACCCGGGCAACTCGGCGAGACCTCATCTCTACCATAAATCGAAAATCAGCCAGGCGTGGTAGCGCACACCTGTAGTTCCAGCTACTCGGAAGGCCGAGGCGGGAGGATCGCCGGAGCCCAGCAGGTCGAGGCTGCGGTGGCCGGGAGCGGCCACTGCCCTCCAGTCTGGGCGACGGAGGGAGACTCCAACTCAAAAAAAAAAAATGAGCCGGGTGTGGTGGTGCCTGTAGTCCCAGCCACTCGGGAGGCTGAGGCGGGAGGACGGCCTGGCCCAGCAAGTCGAGGCTGCGGTGGCCGCCATCGTGCCGCTGCACGCCGGCCTGGGGCACAGAGTGAGACCCCGACCGAAAAGCAAAGCCAGGGCCGCCGGCGGGAACTCTGGGAGGCCCCAGCCCTGGCCCCGCGGCCCCCCGCCTGCAGGGGGGGCACAGGGTCCCTCAACGGCCCCGCCCTGCAGCTTCGCCTGGTGCAAGTGGAGAGACCTGTGCGTGGGAGATGTGGTCTGTCTCCAGAAGAACAGCACCGTGCCGGTGAGTGGGGTCCGGGGGGTGCCGGCCTCGCGGCGTCCCTGCCCCCCCTCCTGCAACGCACTCCCCACCCGCCAGGCTGACCTGCTCCTCCTGGCCAGCACCGAGCCCAGCAGCCTGTGCTACGTGGAGACGGCCGACATCGACGGGTGAGGCGCGCCGTGGCGGGGGCTGGGGTGCCCCTGCCCCAGGGACAGCGGGTCGGGCCCTCACCCCGTGTGTCTGGGCCGCCAGGCACTGAGGGTCCTTTTGGGAACGCTCCAGGGTCAGGGGCTGCCTCCCCGCCAGAGCCGCTCAGACACTCTCGAGAGCACCTACTGTGCGCCTGCGGGCCCCACTGCGCGCCCGAGGGCGGAGACCTGGGCCCCGGCCTCAGCCCTTCCGCTACTGGGCCGTGGGCGGCAGCCAGCGCATGGCAGGTGCTGGGCGGAAGGGCTGGCGTGGCCTCGTCACTTCCCTGCCTCCTTGTCACCAGGGAGACCAACCTGAAGTTCAGACAGGCCCTGGCGGTCACGCACAATGAGCTGGGCACCGTGAGGAAGATAGCCTCCTTCCGAGGTGAGAGGCCCCGAGCGGGAGGCCTCTGGCTGTCCTCGCCGCAAAGAGCGGGCAGCGTCTTCTTGGGAGTGAAACGGGGCGGCCGTGCCGACACCTCTGGCTGTCTGCTTGGAAAGGCGGCCCAAGGCCGGGCGCCCTGCCTCACGCCCGGAGTCCCAGGACTGTGGGAGGCCGAGACAGGAGGATTGCTCGAGCCCCAGGTTTGCGGCCAGTCGGGGCTGCCCCGCGAGTCCTCGTCTCCACGGAAAATAAGAGCACGAGGCGGGCCCGGCCTCTCCAGAGGCTGAGGTGGGAGGACCGCGGGAGCTCAGGAGGCCGAGGCTGAGGCGAGCTGTGGCCGTGCCACTGCACTCCAGCCCGGCCGGCCGAGGGAGACCCCGTCTCAGAAGGAGAGAAGAAAAGGTGGCTGGCGTGCACGAGCTGACAATTCCCGGAGCGGGAAGGGCCTGAGGGGGCGGTTTCCTCCCTGCTGCGCCCCTTGGCCGCGCCTGTTTTCTGAGTGAGGGTCTCTCACCCAGGCTGCAGTGCAGAGGCATGGTCGCGGCTCACGGCAGTCTCGACCTGGGCTCAGGCGACCCTCTTACCGCAGCCTCCTGCGTAGCTGGGGCCACAGGCACCAACATGCGTTTAAAACTTTTTGTAGAGATGAGGGTCTCACTGTGTTGTCCAGGCTGGTCCCACACCCCTGGGCTCGGGCAGTCCTCCCACCTCAGCCTCCCAAGGTGCTGGGATTACAGGCCTGAGCCACCGCACCCAGCTTCCCCTTGGCAGCTTGTTTTCCACCTGGAAATGTTTTTCTCTCGCCCACACAAACACAGGGTGGGCATGTTTCTCTCTCTCTCTCTCTCTCTCACACACATACACAGAGTGTGCATGCTGTTACTGACTGCTGTGGCCCAGCACAGGGAGACACTTTTGCGTCCTTTTCCTGTCTTATTGCAAAGGCAAGTCACTCTAGTGGGTCTGAGAGCAGAACCTTTTCCCGGAACCACAGCCTCCTTGCTCCTGACGCCTAAGCACGGTTGATTCCTGTCTGCCCACAATGTCTGGAAAAGGCTTGGCCTCCACGAAGGGCAGCCACACCCATCCTCTCTTTATTTTATTGTTCTGAATCCTGGTCTCATTCCGTTACCAAGGCTGGAGTGCAGGGGCACAATCACAGTGATCACAGCTCATGGTAGCCTCCACCTCCTGGGCTCGGGCAGTCCTCCCGCCTTGGCCTCCTGAGTAGCTGGGACTACAGACACCACCCAGCTTGGTTCATTACACAGTTTTTGTAGGGACGGTGTCTCGCTATATTGCCCCGTCTGGTCTCGAACTCCCGGTCTCAAGCCATCCTCCCACCTCGACCTCCCAAATTGCTGGAATTCCAGGCATGAGCCAATGCGCCTGGCCCAGTCTCTCTTTCAGTTGTCCTGACAACCCCCGGACTTGGCCGATGGTCCCCTCTTTTGACTTTGTGGGGTGACAGACTCAGGAACGGGCAGTAACTCCTTACCCAGCTCTTTCCACTGGACCTTGAGGTCCCCGAGATGCGTGGCACGGAAGCTTCCTCTGGCCCTGGCCTTTTCTGGCTGTCCCAGCATTCCTTCAGGGCATGGCCCCCTTTTTTTAGAAGAGGAAACTGATGTTCAGAGAGGTGGCAAGAGGTATGGCTTGCCCCGTGGTTCCTCTTCCCTGCCCGTCCCCCTCTGCGTTCAGGACTGTCTGGCTCCTGCTCCCTGAGACAGAATGGGGTGGGCAGGTGCGGACCAGTTAGGGGCCTTGCGGCCCTCTGCCTTCCGGGGTCTAGGCTCACACCCCAGGGCTTTATTTACTTGTTTGTTTGAGAGGCAGGGTCTAGCTCTGCGGCCCAGGCTAGAGTGCGGTGGCCCAAGTGCCACTCACCGCTGCCTCCACCTCCTGGGCTCAAGTGATCCTCCTGCCTCAGCCTCCCAGGTAGCTGGGACTGCAGGGGTGCCCAACCAGGCCTGGCTAATTTTTTTTTTAAGTTTTATAGAGACGAGGTCTCGCTATGTTGCCCAGGCTGGTCTCGAACTGCTGGCCTCAAGGGATTCTCCTGCCTCGGCCTCCCAGAGGGCTGGGAACACAGACCTGAGCCCATGTTCTGAAGCAGGAGGGAGCCAGCCTCACCCCCTTGTGGGGTTATGGCGACCGGGGGGAGGGTGGTCCGGCCCTGGCACCTGGTGGGAGCAGCGTGCCGGGTGGGCCTCCCGAGAGGCCTCCCTTCCTCCCTTCCCGCTTCCCGCGTGTGTCGAGCACTTGCGGTGTGCTGCGTCCCGGGCTCCCAGCTTGGCTGCGGGGCTGGCTGCTGGCCTTCGGAGCACACAGACATTAACGCCACACCCCACGGGGGACCACGCAGCCACACCTGAGGGCCAGAACTGCCGGGGGGAGGGGTCTGCTCTGGCGGGAGGACCAGGGAGGGGCGTCTGAGCAGAGGGAACAGCACGTGCCAGGTCCCTGAGACCTGGCAGGGCCGGTTTTGAGCCACCCTGAGGAGGCTGAGGGGCGGGGTGGAGAGCCTCCGGCATGCAGGGGCGCTGAGGGCCCCGGAGGGTGGCCAGGGCCGCCGAGTGACCGACCGCTCCCGCCTGCACGGACGGGGGAGGGCCCCCCCGCCACGCTGACTCCCGCGGCCCGCAGGCACGGTGCTGTGTGAGGCGCCCAACAGCCGGATGCACCAGTTCGTGGGGCGCCTGGAGTGGAACGGCGGGAAGCACCCCCTGGACATCGGCAATCTGCTCCTGCGCGGCTGCAAGATCCGCAACACGGACACCTGCTATGGCCTGGTCATCTACGCGGGTACAGCGGGGCCGGCCGGGAGCAGGGGCCGGAGGGGGTGGCTGGCGCCGGAGCTGCGGGCTGGAGGCTCAAGGCCAGGCCTGCCTGCGGCAGGTGGCCGGGCCGCATGGGCTCCCGGCTCTGCCTCTCTGGGCCCTGCGGTGAGGCACTTCACATGGGCTTGCCGAGCCAGGGTCCTCACGTTGGCTGGAAAAGTGGGATGTCACGTGTAGATGGGGGGATGAGTGGACAGTAAGCGGGCAGGTGGATGGAAGGACAGGCGGGTGGGTGGGTGGGTGGTTGGGTGGACGGACGGATGGATGGGTGGATGGATAAGTAGATGGGTGGATGGGTGGGTGGAAGAATGGATGGGTGGATGGATGGATGGATGGTTGGATGACTGGGTGGACTAGTGGGTGGATGAGTGGGAGGCTGTGTGGATTGGTGGATCAGTGGATGGGTGGGTAGAAGGCTGGACGGGTGAGAGGATGGATGGATGAGTGGATGGCTGGGTAGATGGATGGATGGGTGGGTGGGTGGGTGAATGGATGGATGGGTGGATGGGTGGCTAGATGGCTGGGTGGACTAGTGGGTGGATGAGTGGGAGGCTGTGTGGATTGGTAGATGGATAAGTGGATGGGTGGATGGGTGGGTAGAAGGATGGATGGGTGGGTGGATTAGTGGGTGGATGAGTGGGAGGTTGTGTGGATTGGTGGATGGAGGGTGGGTGGGTGGTGGGAGAGTGGGTGGCTGGATGGCTGGGTGGATTAGTGGGTGGATGAGAGGGAGGCTGTGTGGATTGGTGGATGGATAAGTGGATGGGTGGATGGTGGGTAGAAGGATGGATGGGTGGATGGATGGGGGTGGATGGGGGGTGGATGAGTTAAAGGATAGATGTGCGGATGGACGGATGGGTGGAAGGATGGATGGGTGGGTGGGTGGACGGAAAAAGGGATGGGCAGGTGGACGCCTGGTTTCTAACCCTGCAGGTTTTGACACAAAGATAATGAAGAATTGTGGCAAGATCCATTCAAAGAGAACCAAGCTAGACCACCTGATGAACAGGCTGGTGATCTTGGTGAGCGGCCACTGCGTGCACGCCCCAGGGAGCACAGAGGAGCGGCAGGGGAGCCCCCTCCCCCCAGACAGAAGCACTGGCTGTCCTCTTCTGGGCTCCGTTTCTCTCTTCTGCAAAACGTGCAGCTTGATCCCACAGACAGGTCTTTGGGCCAGACAATCTTTCGTTAAAATGACAATTTTAAGAAAGGTTTTGTGAGGTAAACTTTACTCCTGATGTCCTTCCTTCCTTCCTTCCTTCCTTTCTGTCGGAGTCTCACTCTGTCGCCCAGACTGGAGGGCAGCGGCCGCTCCCGGCCCCCGCGGCCTCGACCTGCTGGGCTCCGGCGATCCTTCCGCCTCAGCCTTCCGAGTAGCCGGAATTACAGGCGTGCGCTACCATGCCTGGCTAGTCTTTGATTTATTGTAGAGATGAGGTCTCGCCAAGTTGCCCAGGCAGGTCTCAAACCCGCGGGCTCAGGCCATCCACGCACCTCAGCCTCCCAAAGGCGCGGGATGACAGGCTGAGCCCGAGCCGGGCTTCCTGATGTTTTTCAAACCTATAGGAAATAAGATTCTTATCTTTCCTCCGCTGAAATGTAGCGATTGTTAACTTTTTGCTAAGTCAACTTTATCTTTTCTGAAGCCATTGTAATAAAAAGCACCAGCTACAATCTGGGTACAGTGGCTCATGCCTGTAATTCCATTTTGGGAGGCCAAGACAGGGGAAACCACTTGAATTCAGAAGTTCAAGACCAGCCTAGTGAGACATAGTGAGGCCCCGTCTGTATTTTTAAAAATTAGCAACAAAACTCTGGAAGTTGCGCCACGTACCCTTCCATCAATCCATCCATCTCCTCACCCACCCATTTATCTCTTCACCCATCCATCCACCCATCCACACAGTCACCCACCCTCCCACCCATCCATCCGTCGACCCATCTCCCCACCCATCCATCCGTCACCCATCTACCCATCCATTCACTCCTCCTTTCATCAGTCCATATAACCACTTATCCACCCACCCCCCCATCCACCCACCACCCATCCACCCGTCCATCCATTCATTCATTCATCCCCCCATCCACCACTTTCTACTTCACTCCGTGCCAATGCCAGGGTGGAGGGCTCTCCCGTCTCCGAGTCTGTCCCTTGACCCGAGCGTGCCCCACGGTGAGTCCCTGCGGGGTCTCGGTGCCCCCAGTCCCTCCCACCTGCTCCCTCCTTCCTCCGACAGATCTTCCTCTCCCTGGTCCTCATCTCCGTGGCCTTGGCCCTGGCCTTCAGACTGCTGGTCCCGGAGTTCAAGGACAAGCACCACTACATCTCGTCCATGGTCGGGCACAGTGTGGCCCTGGAATCGTTCTTCATCTTCTGGGGCTTTCTCATCCTGCTCAGTGTCATGGTGCCCATGGCCATGTTCATGACGTGAGTGTGGGTGGCTTTCCCAGGCTGCGCCCGTTCCTCAAACGGGGAAAGGGGCTTCTGCGGCGGGGGCGGGCTGGGCTGCCGCGAGACCCCGCGCATCCACAGGGCCGAGTTCATCTACCTGGGGAACAGCGTCTTCATCAACTGGGACATGCAGATGTACTACGAGCCCCGGGACCTGCCTGCCAAGGCCCGCAGCACCAGCCTCAGCGACCAGCTGGGCCAGGTGAACTACATCTTCTCCGACAAGACGGGCACGCTCACGCAGAACGTCATGACCTTCAAGAAGTGCTGCGTCTGCGGCCTCATCTACGGTGGGCCCCGCCTGCGCCGCTCTGCTCTCCAGGGGCCCCGGGGTGCCAGCGCCCCGACCCCTGGGCGTGGGGTGGGGACCGCTCTCCTGAGGGGGCTTGGGCGTCCCAGGGTCAAGCTGGCCCCAGGCCCGACGCGGCGGCCACATCGCGGGGCCTCGCCCAGAGCGGACAGCACGCGTCTTCTGCCGAGGGCCAGGGAGGCCTTTTGGCTTCTTGGGCCACACAGTCTCTGTGGCGCTCGGCTCAGAGCAAGCAGCCACGGGTGACCCGCCCCGCGCGGGCATGGCTGGGGCTGCCGGCCAACGACATTCTGGAATTTCCAGGTCGTGAAACAGTATTTGCTGTCTTTTGTTTTCTAGAGACAGAGTCTCGCTCTGTCGCCCGGGCTGGAGTTTGGTGGTGGGACCACAGCGGAGGCCAGTCTCCACCTCCTGCTTCAGCTTCCTGGATAGCTTGGACCATAGGCACCACCCCACCTGGCTCATTTTTTTAAGCTTTTTGTAGCGATGGTGTCTTGCTGTGTGGCCCCGGCTGGTCTTGGACGCCTGGCCTTAAGTGATCTCCCGCCTTGGCCTCCCAAAGTGCTGGGATGCCAGGCACGGGTCCCCACCCTCAGCCAGTATTCTTCTTTGGTCTTTCACAGACCTCTACTTGTGCATGCTAAACTTAGAATTTCATAGCAATTCACTGGTCTTGAAATCGTCTTGTCATTTCCGCCCCTCCCTCCTCAACAATCTAAACTGTAAAAACGGGCTGGGCTCAGTGGCTCAGCCTGTCATCCCAGCCCATTGAGAGGCTGAGGTGAGTGCGTTCGAGACTAGCCCGGGCAACTTGGCGAGACCTCACCTCCACAATAAATCAAAAATTAGCCGGGCGCGATAGCGCGCACCTGTAGTTCTGACTACTTGGAAGGCTGAGGCGGAAGGATCGCCGGAGCCCAGCAGGTCGAGACCAGGGTGGCTGTGAGCATGCCACGGCACTCCAGCCTGGGCAACAGAGTGGGACTCCAACTCAAAAACAACAAAAAAAATAATTCTCAGCTCACGGGTTGCACAAAAACTGATGATGGCATGGGATACAGTTTGTCAGCCCCTGGTCTAATTCATAGCTAGGGCATGTGGTTTAGACAAGGATCTGAGGGGCCATACTGGGTTATAATTTTGGGCAGTGGATGGGCTCCAGTCCACGTTCCATTCTAAGCAACGGGTCCATGCACCTCACAGACACCACCTGACCTTCAGTCCAGATCTGGGTGGCAACAGGGAGTGGCAAGGTCTGCGGCTAACGAGACGGTGCATACACATCAAGGGTGGTCTACATGGGGCATCCACACAGGGTCTGGTCCTCTGATACCCAGGAGATCTATGGACCCTGGTGTGGTGTTGATCACACGGTTTTTCTTTTTCTTTTTTGAAGTGGAGTCTCACTCCGTCGCCCAGGCTGGAGTGCAGTGGCACACTCATGGCCACCCCAACGTCGACCTGCTGGGCTCCAGCCATCCTTCCACCTCAGCCTTCCAAGTGGCCGGAACTATAGGCACACTACCATGCCTGGCTCATTTTTGATTTATTGTAGAGATGAGGTCTCACCAAGTTGCCCGGGCTGGTCTCAAACCTGTGGGCTCAGGCAATCCACTCGCCTCGGCCTCCCAAAGTGCTGGGATGACAGGCTGAGCCACCGAGCCTGTCCTTCTTTTTCTGAATTGGAGTCTTACTCCGTTGCCCAGGCTGGAGTGCCGTGGCATGCTCACAGCCACCCCGGCGTTGACCTGCAGGGCTCCTGCGATCCTCTCACCCCAGCCTTCCAAGTAGCTGGAGCTACAGATGCACGTCCCCACGCCCAGCTAGTTTTTGTGATTTACTGTAGAGACGAGGTCTCGCCAAGTTGCCCGGGCTGGTCTCGAATCTGTGGGCTCAGGCAATCCTCTCGCCTGGCCTCCCAAAGTGCTGGGATGACAGGCTGAGCCACTGAGCCTGGGTGGTCCCAGTTTTATTTATTTATTTATGTATTTTTATTTTAATTTTTTTTTGAGTTGGAGTCCCACTCTGTCGCCCAGACTGGAGTGCAGTGGACGCTCCCGGCCACCGCAGCCTTGACCCGCTGGGCTCCAGCAATCCTTCCGCCTCCGCCTTCCAAGTAGCTGGAACTACAGGCGCGCGCTACCTCGCCCGGCTCATTTTTTGATTATTGTAGAGATGAGGTCTCGCCAAGTTGCCCAGGCGGGTCTCGAACCCGCAGGCTCAGGCAATCCACTCACCTCAGCCTCCCAAAGACGCGGGATTACAGGCTGAGCCACCGAGCCCGGCTGGTCCCAGTTTTAAAAAGACACGGTGGGCACGCACATCCAGCAACATGTCTTCCCTGGTCGCACCCGCTCCAGGCGGCCCTCTGGGACCCCTGGGGGATTGTGGCCCCGGCTATGCCTAAGGATTCACCCCAAGGCTGCTTGGGGGGCTCAGGCCCAGATCCCCAGGCCCACCCGGCCTGGGTGGATCCGCACCCCCCCCCCGAGCCCCAGGTGGGGGGTGGGGCTGCAGACCCCGAAGGTCCTGGGCAGCCCGCCAGGCCTGACACGCGCTCTCTCCCAGGTCCGGACGCCGAGGAGGAGGAGGCCCGGACGCGCCCAGAGGTGAGCTCCGCCCGGCGAACCCCGAGGGGGGAGGGAGGCGGGGGCCCACCGCAGCCTGTCCCCTCCCACAGGACGACCCCTACCTCTGGAACAAGTACGTGGACCGCAGGCTGCGTTTCCACAACCGGGAGCTCCTGAGCCTGGTGCGGCGGGACCAGAACCGCATGGCGCGGGAGTTCTGGCGCGTGCTGGCCCTCTGCCACACGGTCATCGTGCAGGAGAGTGAGGGTGAGGGCCGCCCCCATCCCCCCGCGCCCCGGCCCCATCCTGGGGCGCCCAGGGCTGCCCTGGCACCGGCGGCGGGAGTGTCACCGCCAGGGCCGAGGGTGTCCAGGCCTGGGCGGAGCCCCAGCTGTCGAGGCCGGGGCCCAGGCACACCTCCCTTTCCGGGCTTGGGGATTGCACAGGCCCGAGAGACCCTTGTCCTATAGCTATCCGTGGGCACCGTGGCTGGGCAGGGTGGCTCACGCCTGGAGTCCCAGCGCTTGGGGAGGCTGAGGTGGGGGAGTCCCTTTGAAGCTGGGAGTTCCAGGCCAGCCTGAGCAATGTCGAAGACGCCCATCTCTGCAAAATAATAATAATAATAGCCGGGCTCGGTGGCTCAGCCCGTAATTCCGCGCCTTTGGGAGGCTGAGGTGAGTGGATGACTTGAGCCCACGGGTTCGAGACCCGCCTGGGCAGCGAGACCTCATCTCTACAATAAATCAAAAAATCAGCCGGGCGTGGTAGCGCGTGCCTGTAGTTCCGGCTACTCGGAAGGCTGAGGCGGAAGGATCGCCGGAGCCCAGTGGGTCAAGGCTGCGGTGGCCGGGAGTGGCCACTGCACTCCGGTCTGGGCGACTGAGGGAGACTCCGACTCAAAAAAAACATAAAAGTAAAAGTAAAAAATAATAATAGTAGCAGTCATGAAAGGAGCCGGGTGTGGCGGTGACGCTGGAGTCCCAGCTCCGCCCGAGGCCGAGGTGGGAGCGAGGCCCCAACCCACACGTCCTGGGCACCTGCTGCACCGCCCGCCCTGCTCCGTGGGAGGGAGACGTCCCGCTGCCGACCCCAAGGCCCTCGTGGGCCCCACCCCCGGCCCACGCGCCCTCCCTGCCCCTTGCGCCCCAGACCAGCTGCAGTACCAGGCGGCCTCGCCCGACGAGGAGTCGCTGGTCACGGCGGCCCGGAACTTTGGCTACGTGTTCCTGTCGCGCACCCGGGACACCGTCACGCTGGTGGAGCTGGGCCGGGAGCGCGTCTACCAGGTCCTGGCCTTCATGGACTTCAACAGCACACGCAAGCGCATGTCGGTGCTGGGTGAGCCCCCAGGCGTGCCCCGGGGGTGCAGGCAGGCGGGGGCGGGGAACGCGTGTTGCCAGCCGGGCCTCCCCCGCAGTCCGCAACCCGGAGGGCCGCGTGTGCCTCTACACCAAGGGAGCTGACACGGTCATCTTGGAGCGCCTGCACAAGAAAGGAGAGGTGGAGCGGAACACTGAGGCGGCCCTGGAGGTGAGGCCCTGCGGAGCGGGGCTGGCGTGCGCCGGGAGGGGAGGGGACTGGCTGGACATGGGCGGTTGGGCAGGTTGTGCTCGGTACAAGCCACACCTCTTGCCCTCCACACATGCGCGGGGCGGGGAGGGGCGCCTCCCAAGGGCCCCCTCCCTCCTCCTCGCTCGAGGCCTCGCCCCAGGCCCGCTCCGAAGGCGGAGGTTCCAAGAGCTGGGGGAGCCCTGACTGGGGAGCGTGCTGGGCGGGTGGGTGCCTGGAGGGCCTTGGGGAAGAGCTAGGCATTGCCCTGCCGTTCTGGCCGGGAAGGGCCCGCGCAAAGGAGGCCCCGGTCGGCCTGGGTGGCCCGCCGTGCCCTCTGGCCGCTGGCTGTTGGGGGCGCGGACGGCTGGTGGGGGCTGGGCCCGAGGTGCCTGGGCGGGGGGCTCAGGATGGCGACAGCTCCCACCCGCCTCAGGCCTTCGCCAAGCAGACCCTGCGGACGCTGTGCCTGGCCTACAAGGAGGTGGACGAGGACACGTTCCAGAGGTGGCACCAGCGGCACCAGGAGGCCAGCCTCCTGGGCCAGAACCGGGCACAGGCCCTGCAGGAGCTCTACAGCGAGATGGAACAGAATCTCAAGGTGGGCGGATGCACGGGAGGACTGGCGGGGGGTGGGGGCGGGAGCCTGGGCCCTGTTCACGCCTTCCCTGCCGCCACCCCTGCCCTGCCAGCTGCTGGGAGCCACGGCCATCGAGGACAAGCTCCAGGACGGCGTCCCCACCACCATCGAGTGCCTCAAGAAGGCGAAGATCAAGATATGGGTGCTCACGGGGGACAAGCAAGGTGGGTGCCAGGGCGGCCCGGGACGGCTGAGCCCCCACCGCAGCACGGATCTGGCCACTTGCGGGAAGTCCCGCTGCCAGCCAACCCCGTTGCTGGGCTTCCGGGTCGCCTTCCGCGTGGCCCCCGGGAAAGGGAGACACGGGAGCCGTTCACGATGCTGCAGTCTGGCCCGGTGCGGTGGCTCGTGCCTGTCACCCCCGCACTTTGGGAGGCGGAGGTGGGAGGATCGCTTGGGCCCGGAGGTCGCGGCTACAGCGAGCTATGATCGGCCCGGGCAACATAGCAAGACCCTGTCTCTACAAACGAAAAAAAAGGGAGAGAAGGTAAAAATGCTGCAGTCCTCAGGGTACCCCCATGGGCCGGGGCCGTGCTGGTGCCGGGCGAGATCTGGCCCTGCTGGGCGGGACCCTCGCTGCCCCGTGTGACGGCAGAGGCTGAGCCCCGACTCGCCTCCACCGAGGGGCAGCGCGTGCCCTCCTCGGGCTGCCGCAGGGCCTCCCTGGCGTCCGGGGGCACGCAGGGGCCCCATTAGGACTTCGGGGGGCACGAGGCACTGTGGCCTTCACGGGCCGCTTCCTCCCCCCACGCACAAAAGTATCAGAAATGCCGATTTGCGACCACAGAAAGATATTCTGGCTAAACCACATTCGCCGCCTTCGCCCACGCGCCCAGCGACCCGGCCGCGGCCTGGCTGCCCCCGGCCCAATCCCTGCCCAGCCCTCGGCTCAGCGGCCGCCAATGTCTCAGGGAGGGTTCTCATTGGCCGGCCGGGTGACTTGCTCCTCCCCAGCCAGTCACCGGCGCCGGGAGGTGGGACTGGCCCCGGGCCCCGCCCCTCCAGCCCATCACCGGCGCCGGGGCCAGGGCAGGCTCTCGTTGGCCGACCCGGGTGACTCGCCCACCCCCGGCCAATCACCGGCGCCGGGAGGTGGGACTGGCCCCGGGCCCCGCCCCTCCAGCCCATCACCGGCGCCGGGGCCAGGGCAGGCTCTCGTTGGCCGACCCAGGTGACTCGCCCACCCCCCGGCCAATCACCGGCGCGGAGGTGGGACTGGCCCCCGGCCCCGCCCCTCCAGCCCATCACCGGCGCCGGGGCCAGGGCAGGCTCTCGTTGGCCGACCCGGGTGACTCTCCCACCCCCCGGCCAATCACCGGCGCCGGGAGGTGGGACTGGCCCCGGGCCCCGCCCCTCCAGCCCATCACCGGCGCCGGGGCCAGGGCAGGCTCTCGTTGGCCGACCCGGGTGACTCGCCCACCCCCCGGCCAATCACCGGCGCCGGGAGGTGGGACTGGCCCCGGGCCCCGCCCCTCCAGCCCATCACCGGCGCCGGGGCCAGGGCAGGCTCTCGTTGGCCGACCCAGGTGACTCGCCCACCCCCCGGCCAATCACCGGCGCCGGGAGGTGGGACTGGCCCCCGGGCCCCGCCCCTCCAGCCCATCACCGGCGCCGGGGCCAGGGCAGGCTCTCGTTGGCCGACCCGGGTGACTCTCCCACCCCCCGGCCAATCACCGGCGCCGGGAGGTGGGACTGGCCCCGGGCCCCGCCCCTCCAGCCCATCACCGGCGCCGGGGCCAGGGCAGGCTCTCGTTGGCCGACCCGGGTGACTCGCCCACCCCCCGGCCAATCACCGGCGCCGGGAGGTGGGACTGGCCCCCGGGCCCCGCCCCTCCAGCCAGTCGCCGGCGCCGGGGGCGGGGCGGCGGCTGCGGCCGCCGTCGGGTCTGGGCGTGGCCGCCCCGGCTGAGCGCGCTGCCTTGCAGAGACCGCGGTGAACGTGGCCTTCGCCTGCCAGCTGCTGTCGGAGCACATGGTCATCCTGGAGGAGAAGGAGATCTCGTAAGCAGGGCCAGGCGAGGCCCGGCCCAGCCGGGGGGTCGGGGGGGAGCCCGAAGCGTGCGGGGAGGGAGGGGAGGCACCGGAGCCTGCGCCCCGGCCTGCCCGACCCCGGTGTCCACGCACGTCCTGAGGGCGCCCGGGAAAGGAGGGCGCGGGGCGCAGAGAAGCCCGCGGTCCCCGCGGCCCCAGCCCCCCCGGCGCCCCGCCCCCTGCCACAGCCCCGCCTGGAGGCCCACGGAGCCCGGCCCGCCCCGCTGACCCCGGCCGCTGCCCACAGCCGCTTCCTGGAGGCCTACGGGGCGTCCAGCTGCCTCCCGGGGCCCGGGAAGAGCCCCCTGAAGCTCCCTGCGCAGATCAAGCTGGCCATGGTCATCAACGGGGACTTCCTGGTCGGTGGGGCCCGGAGCGGCGGGCGGCGGCGGCCGGCGGGGGCGGGGGCGGGGGCGGGGGGCGCGTGCCGGGAGCCCCGGGGCGCGCGAGGGCCCGGCCCGGCGGGGCTGGCAGCCCGCGGACTGACGCGGCCGCCCCCGGCCAGGACAAGCTGCTGCTGTCGCTCCGCCAGGAGCCCCGCGCCCTGGTGCAGAACGTGGTGGTCGACGAGGCGCCCCCGGAGCCCGGCCCGGGCCCCAGGGACTTCCTGCAGGCGCGGCGCCTCTCGCTCATGTGGCGCAGCTTCGGGGCCCAGCTGGCCCAGGCGCCGGCCGGCGACGTGCAGGCCCGCGCCGGGCCCGAGCAGCTGCGGGAGCGCGCCTTCGTGGACCTGGCCTCCCGCTGCCAGGCCGTGGTCTGCTGCCGCGTGACGCCCAAGCAGAAGGCCCTGGTGGTGGCCCTGGTCAAGAAGCACCACCGCGTGGTGACCCTGGCCATCGGGGATGGCGCCAACGACGTCAACATGATCAAGAGTGGGTGGCGCGGCGCGGCCGGGCGGGGCGCCGGGGGCGCGGCCGGGCCGGGCGGGCCGCGGGCGCCCGGCGCTGACCGGGGCTGTGCCCGCAGCGGCGGACATCGGCGTGGGGCTGGCGGGCCAGGAGGGCATGCAGGCGGCGCAGAACAGCGACTTCGCGCTGGCCCAGTTCTGCTTCCTGCAGCGGCTGCTGCTGGTGCACGGGCGCTGGTCCTACCTGCGGGTGTGCAAGTTCCTGCGCTGCTTCTTCTACAAGACGCTGGCCGGCATGATGGTGCAGATCTGGTTCGCCTTCTACAACGGCTTCAGCGCCCAGGTGTGCTGGCCCGCTGCCGGCGGCGGGGCAGCCCCGGCGGTCCGCGCTGGGCGGGGCCTGCCTGAGGCCACCCGGTTGGGCTGCGGCCAGCGTGGGCTGCAGGCTGGGTAAAGGGAGGTGGCGCCGCGCCCTGCGCCCTGCGCGGCCTTCTCGCGCGTTCGGCTGGTGAGGACTGGCCTTCGGATGTGCCTCCTCTGTCGGGCGGAAAGCAGGGGCTTGAACCCTGGCGAACACAGGCCCGTGGGAGCCAGGCCCCTGACTTGAAGCCTCTCAGTGGGGTCAGATGTGCCCGGACCCCAAGGGCGCGCCGCGGTGGTGATTTCCCCGCGCGCAGGCGATTGCCTGGGGTTTGAGAGGGAGCGGGCACCCTGTCCCAGTAGCCAGACCCCCAAGCAGGGGCTTTGCGGGAGCACCTTTCGTAAGCGTGTCTCTTGCTTTTTGTTTTGCTCTTTTATTTCTCGATATTTTCCTCTTCTAGATGCTTTTAAGATTTTTTCGTGGGCCAGGTTCAGTGGATTGCCTGAGCCTGCGGGTTCGAGACCTGCCCGGACAACTTGGCAAGATCTCGTTTCTACAATAAATAAAAAATCAGCCGGGTGTGGTAGCACGCGCCTGTAGTTCAGGCTCCTTGGAAGGCCAAGATGGAAGGATCGCCGGAGCCCAGCAGGTCGACGCTGGGGTGGCCGGGAGTGTGCCACTGCACTCCAGCCCGGGCGATGGAGTGAGACTCCAACTCGAAAACAAAATTTTTTTTTTACTTGAGATAGGGTCTCTCTCTGTTGCGCAGGCTGGAGTGCTGTGGCATAGTTGTGGCTCACCGCAGCCTTGACCTGCCAGGTTCCAGCCATCCTCTCACCTCAGCCTTCTGAACAGCTGGGACTACAAGTGTGTGCCACCACGCCCGGCTCCTTTCTAAATTTTTTGTAGCGAGGCGGCGGGGGGGTCTTGCTATGTTGATCAGTCTGGTCTTGAACTCCCAGGCTCAAGTCATCCTCCCGCCTCGGCCTCCCAGAGTGCTGGGATGACAGGGGTGAGCTGCACACTCACCCCCAGATGCCACCATCATGGGACTGTTTTCTTGGTTCCTTTGGTTGGGTCCTCCGTCGCCGGTGCAAGGAAACCCGGCCGAGCGTGTGTGTGGATCTCGCACCTACAACTCTGCTGCGTCCCAGCCCGGCCCCAAGCGTCCCTTGACCAGCCCGGTCTCAGCCCACCCCTGAGGATGCCGCAGCTCTGACCCGATGGGGGCCTCTGCGGGCGCAGGCTGAGCTTGGTGGGCGGGGCTCCCGGAGGCTGACCGGTCCGTCTGTCCCCAGCCCCTGTACGAAGGCTGGTTCCTGGCTCTCTTCAACTCCTGTACAGCACGCTCCCGGTCCTCTGCCTTGGCCTCTTCGAGCAGGTGAGGTCTGGGGCGGGCCAGGAG